>JAREIS010000087.1:1200000-1800000 GCA_030060385.1 Muscicapa striata striata
TTTTAAACAAAAGAGGAATGCAGAAATAACCACTAAACTTCACACACAAAATTATGTCCCAGACAAAATAGACCTATAGATTTTGCCTTTACAGCAAGAGGCACAACAGAGGATTGGTTTTCTGTTTGACTCTTAACTGTCTGGCTGGACATTTTCAGACTTGACATCTCACTTGCTTCAATTTCCAGAATCCACCACAAGACTCCCTGAAGGAAATTGGGCTCAGAGCAGGATAGCACCTGAACTGGACAAAAATCTACCAGCATCTCCAGCTGCAGCCCTATCCATGCTCTTATTCACCTGTGAGATGAAGGTGAGTGCCCTCCAGCCAACTGGAGCTATTCCCAGTAAGCCCAAGGAGTTCAGCCTGTATATGAAGAGTCTTGTGGCCATTAAACACTTTGCCTGTTCCATCATTACACAGAACACAATGCTTAATTAGCTTTTGATTATCACTCCTAATACTGCGAATTAATACTAACAAGTAGCAATGATTCTCAGCATTGATGAAATTGGTCTCCTTTTCTGGGATTGATAACTGTACCCAGACACATAGAACAAAAATTCTGAAAGTTCAGAGTGCACTGACACAGGGAGCTCTGGTTGTAGGTTCATGGATGGACTTTGTAAAGTCAGCCAAAGCCTCAATGTCTGAGTGTTTATTCCTGCACATGTATGTAAATGTAGATCTCAGCTGTGCAGTTTTAGTCCACCTTGGAGTTACCAAGCATGATGGCATTTCACTGCCAATATAATTTTATAGAGGCACTGGTTGTTAGGAGGCAGCTTTGTTCACCACAGTTAACCATACTGTCTCAATTCATCATGCACCCACCAGACCATAAATCTGCTAATTAAACAGAGACACATCTCCAGCTACAGTATTTGGACAGCACCTTCCTCCCAGGCATGGATTCAGTGGTATTTCTCTCACTGCACTGTGTCAGATTGATGCTTTCACTGGTCACAGCTAATTAGGACTGAGTGAGCTGTGCTATTGTAGCTCTAAAATGCTGATGTTATAAGCAGCTCATACCCAAGACAGGAGGCTGAGGGAAGCCTCCTGAAGGCACAGCAGGCTCCATAGCAGCCTCCCTACTTCCCTGACCATAGTCACCACTTTATACATCTCCCTTAGATTTGTCCAGGAGCAAAAAAAAAAAGCACAGCTTGGACCAGGCTCAGTTGGTTTCAATTCCAAGACTCATACCCATCTGCTGCAGAGTGCAGTGGATCAGACAGGAAAACTTGGTAGGAAAGGAGGTCTCTATGTGAACCTTACAGAAGGGACCATTTGACTTGGTCACCATTAAGCCACATGCCTTTATCAATGCTAAAAGCCTGTGTGAGAACAGCCTATAAAAGCTTTGCCTAGAAAAGTTCCCTGCTTTTCTGTAGTTATATCAATGATAATAAGAGCTCTTAATGGGGGATATTTATAACCTTTGTCTGCTCCATCCTTTTTACTCCTTAGTCATTACCACATAAAGATCCTCACTTCTGCACTGGGAATTCATATTCCAACCATGTCAATTCCTCTGACCATGCATTGTCTGATCTTTTATCAGAGGGAAGATTCCAGATCTGTTAAAATCAAGGAAAGGATCCTATGGGTGTCAATGGTCTTTGTATTAGGACCCCATGAAAACTTTTTTTCCTCCTTACAAAGAGTAAACTTCCACAGAACAAGCACTGTTGAGGCAACCTGTTAATGCTGAAAAAAACATGTATAGTTTCTTCCCTTTCCATCTTCTCAGGTGTTGCCACATCAACTTGTCCCCTATGGCAGTGATAAACCCTGGCATAAAAGCACATGCATGTTGTCCACAGCTGAAGGAGAGACAGTGATCCTTTTGTAAAAGTCAGGTCATTTCAAAACTTCTCCAGGCATTCCAGAATATCTCCTCAGTGCCCAATTAAAATTATTCTTTTTTTAATATTTGAAAACTTTTAAACTAAAAAGCACTTTTAAATTATCAGATATTTTGGCCTTAAGTGTGAGGCCACCTTGCATTCATTGTGGTATTTCCCCAAGGACGTGCTGTGCTACCCAGTTTCACTCCCAACCAGCAACTTCACAAATTGACAAACTATAAGAAGGGCTTCTACAGAATGAACAATCAATAGCTGTCTACTTGGATAGCCTCAAAAAGTGCTTAACTTTTAATTGAATGCTGGAAAAGAAAATGCAAAGCACAAGAGCTCAAAACAGCATGAAGCCTGAATAATTATCTTTCTCCTTGCAGTTCCTCATGTGGGCTGGAGACTAATTAAACACATGTGCAGGCTACAAAATGATTTGCACAGATACATCTTTTGTCAGTTTGGAAGGGGACATAAGCAGAAGGAAAGAACCAGCAAAGAACAGGAGCCAGAGCCAACTGTCTGATACTGTCATTTTCACTGGTACCTTTGCTTTAACTTCAACCATCTAGAGCAAAGACAAATTAGATTTTGCATCTGCTTTGCAATGAGACAAATAAAGCTCAAGGCACTGGTGAACTCAGGCTTCCAGAGTGAACATACATCCAGGAGTTTTGAAGCATGACTTCCTGTACTATAGAGATATATTTTTCTTTATAGAGCTACTACCCTGAGACATTATATAACACAATGTTATTAATATTGAAATAAATAAGCATTTTTCTTCCTTCTGGTGCAAAACCACAAAACCAAGTAAAGCTTTTAAACTTAAAACCCCTTTTTTACCATATATCATGTTAACAAACATGATAAAACAGCCATTAAAAAAACATATCTGTTTTTTAATGTAATACTTTGGTAAAGTATTTCTCCAGCACACAACCCCTACACATCTGTCTTTTCCTTCCTTTCCAGAAGAAAAAAGATTTCAGCCTGTTCACTGGGGCCTTAAATCATGTCTCTTTTCACATCCAAATTAAGAGCACCTGCCCAGGCTGGCTTTCAGCTGGCAGGATTGAATTAGAGCCCAGCAACTGCTGCCCTAATAGGAGGCAATATTATTAACTTTAATTCATTCACATCAGCATTGATCAGAAGCAGTTACTGAGTACCAGGAAGATACTGGGATGTCAGTACACAGAACTCAAGGCCAGTGTAATTACCACAGAAATGAAGGATGCTGTGATCAGTCCAAAGAATTGTGTGTAATTATAATGGAAAGTTCTGATCTGTGGATTTCACCCCGCGTGCACTGTAGGAAGGCTCTCACATCCAAAGGTCTGTGGTTTCTGTGAGTCTCCAGTCTCCAAAAAATTGTCAGCTCCTCCATAAACTGTAGCTGGCAAGTACATTTTTAAGGTAATGATGAAAATCCTCAAATGATATTTCCCACAAGTGAAACACTGCTCATAAATGGTGCTGCTCCAGGGTGTGCAAATTAAAATGAAACTTTCAGATATGGCAGAGTGTGGCTCTGGCTTAACAGTTCAGTGCCACTCTAGGATTCCAAGAGCTCTGGTGGAGCAAGACTGGAAGACTTTGCATGTGTCAATCTCTCTAAAAGCCATTAAACTTTTAGATACCCAAAACCCTGAAATCCCCCAAGCAGAGGGATGCCTTCCTGAAAACACTTGCTGTGAGAGGGGCTGTGGTAGAAGTTGGGATGGGTGAAACCTTCCAAGATAAATGATCCTCTCTCATCTTTACCAGCATTTGTGCTCCATTGCCATTTTACAACCTCCAACATAAATAAATGCATCACTGGTTCTCCTCCATGAGCTGCCCGGGAGTAGTTCCAATTCCAGCTGTCCCCGAGCGGTCCCTGCTTGCCCAGCTCGGCTCCCATGGGATGCACAGCTCCTGCGAGCGCATCCAATCCCCATAGTGCGGCCAATGCTGCCACCCTAATGCAAAACAAAGAATTATCCGCACCGGGCAGGAGGAGAGAACCTCTGTCCCTGTCCCGAGTGCCCTCAGGGAGCCAAACTGAGGGTGTGGCTGGAGGGCATTTTGTCCGCTCCTTTGCGGAGATTTCAGAATAAGGATCAGCAGCCTCCTGCAAGGCACGGGAATTTCTCGGAAAGACACACCTGGCTGGGAAAAGGGTTGCTCAGTGTTAGAGATACAGCCCTGGCTGATAGAGAGCGTGGAGAAGAGAGACCACTCGCCCTTCTCAGGCCCTGAGGGGTCAAACAAAGAATTATTACTTTCTTACATGCTCTTTCTCACAATCATATGGTGTGAAAAATCGCTGAAGAGAAACCTTCAGCATCCATCAGAGCAACAAACTGATGGGAAAAGACACTTTTTATCCATCCTAAATCAATTAAAAAAAAATTTAAAAATAGAAATATGCAGGATAGCTGAAATAAATGCTGTTGCCTATTAGTTGAATATTTTGTCGCTGGTGCCCGGAGCAGCAGGGAGGCACAAGGCAATGCTGACATCTACTGACGGCAGCCCCGAACCGCCCGCTCCTCCTGCCCGCAGCCGCTCCAGCTGCGGCCGAGCACACGCACCAATAACCGAGGAAATATAACCCCGGCCACCCTGTCACAACCCCAGAGAACGAGTGATCTGAAGCGCAAATATTTCTAGAAAGGTGCGTTGCTCTGCTCTCGGTTTTGTTGCTGGGTTAAGGCACCTTTAAAGTACATATTATCAGAGCAGGTAAACATCTGTTTTGTTTAGGACATCCTCAGGACTTTGGTGCATAAATTCACTCCCCCTTCTGAACTATTTTTCTCTAAGTTTTACACTGTTCCTTTCATCCAATTAGGACCAAAATCTTCCCTTTTTTTTTTTTTAATCAGGATGCAGATAGAAAATATGCTTTATTCCCTGCAGCAAGAACATATAAACTGCCAAAAAAAAAAAAAAAAAAAAACCACCACCCTGAAGATTATAAATGAAGCTCATAAAGGTGTTTGTACTTCTGCTACAGTCCTTGAATGCTGTATCTGTAATAACAAGTGATATCCAGGAATCCCTTGTATTGTACCTTACAGGAACCACCAATGGGGGGAGGAATAAACCTTGGATCTGCAAACCAACTGCAATACTGAGAGGCACTGGGAATTACTAGAAGCAGAGGAATTTTGTATTGGTATGCATCTGTTTGGGAGAATAAGCAGCATCCACCCACCCCTTCCACACAGAGCAAAGTGGCTTTCAGCTGTGTGTCAAAAGGTTATAAAAGTTTATTGCAAGATGTGCTATTGCTACTTATATCTTAGTGGAGCAGTCTAATTAGAAGCAATTAATTTACTCATAAAGTGATATTACAGCCATTCCTGCTGGCACCTCCTCAACTCACTGTGAAGAACAAGCAGCTATTGTCGCAAAGTAGGGCAGACATTAGAAAAGATCCTGCTATTTCTGACATACCCCATCAAAAGTCACTTGAAAATAAAAGAGGCTTTGGGCTTGTCTTTCCTCTCCCATCCTTATCTATATTCTGTGCTGGTATGCATGAGGCCCAGCTGGGGAGCATTGGCACAAAACTAAATCAACACCCCAGGAGCCTTTTAACTAAAATACAAGGTGTATTTGGATAGGCATGGTGGCTTTGCTGTGACTCTGGGGAGGAGAGCAGCAGCTGAGCTGGCCAGAATTTTTCTGATGGAAGAACTCATTAAGAGAAACTGCTCAGACAGGCTGGTAATGGCAGTGGGGCTCTCTAGTATACTGGAAAGCTTGAGCTACCCCCCTTTTGTTGTTCAATTTGGGCTCAAATCTCTTTCCTGCTTCCTCTTGTGTTGGTTAATTTAGAGGAGTAGCATTTTCTTCCTGCTTCAACAATCTTACGTTCCCTTGAATAAGAAAGGGGGGAACATTAGGAAAAAAAAGCTCCCCTTTTTCAAGATAGAAGAGTATTATCTAGCTACACTCTCCTCTTTCCTCATGTCTATATTCTAACACCATCTGCCTCTTGCAATGTGTTTACTGTACACATGTACCATAAAGAGTTGTTTGTTTGTTAGATGAGTGGGGTCATGGTGCTGTCAGTATCCCAGCTGGATCCTCCTGGTTGGTTCTTGTTGCAGCAGACCTCTCATTAGGGGTAGAAATGAACCAAGACACAGATTCACATTTAACAACATTAAAAGGGTCCCAGTTGATTCCTTTTATACATTAGCCATCCTAACTCCAACTCATCACAGATTTTGACTGCAGCAAACTCCCAGAAAAAAGGTTTCCTTTGCAGACTCTGACTACAGGTTATTCCTTGCTGGAATATGGCTGCAAGTATTTCCTTGCTGCCTCTGACCACAAGCTTTCACCTAACTCAATTCCAACTGCAGGGTCTAACTGCAGACCCAGACTGACCTCACAGTAGCAAGTATCTCTCATTTTCAGTCATCCCTCCAATCCTTTTGAAACATACCTTCCTCCTCAGGGCTCCTCTACCTCCTCCAGGTCCTCTTCCAAAGATTCCCCCAACCAGCCAACCCACCCCTTTTATCACACTTACCTTTATTAGTCACAGCTGTGACCCATTAAGGGCAAGGCTCTGGTAATTAGTACAACTAGTCACAGCTGTGACTTATCAGGGGCAAGGTCACCTGTAATTACTTCTTCTACACCTACAGGTTCTGACTGTCTCCTTGCAGGAGCTCACAGGTTCCCTCTGTACAGGAGTAAAATGGTTTCTGTGTTGATGCTTGTTTTTATTAAGAAAACATTTGTAGAGTCTTGGTGGGGCAAGGAACTTTGTGTTGTGGGTACTGAGCACAAATTGCTCCCATGTAGGTGGGAGGAGGAAGGACTGTATGAGACAGCAAGGTGGGGGACAGGAATCTGTGGGATCCTGGTGGCCACAGGCCACTCTCTGCCACCCCTCAGCAATAGGGACCTGAGCTGACACCTTGTCATCTTGGCACAAGACTTTGGGGGATCAAAGGGGGCTGGATGGTTTCCAGGAAGCTCAGCCCTTTCCTTGCAGCACAGGAGGTCCCACCTGTAGCCCTGATGTTGGGGGAGGCTGTGGCCTGTCTGGAAAAGCTGTCTTGAGGGAGATCCTTGCTTTCTAACACACCAACAAAATAAAACATCTCCATCTAAAGGGAGAGTTGTTCTTGTGCCCTGGCTCAGAGCATTCAGCTCTACCTGTGTGCCAGGCCACTAAAACCAGCAGAGTAGAGACCAGGGCTGGCTGCCCCCTCAGGGCTTGGGGGTGCCCACAGCTGGCACCTTCCAGTTTAAGGAGAGTTAGAAGAAGCTTTTTTGAAACAACAATATAATCCCACTTTTTTTTTTTTCAGTGTATGAGGTAATGAACATCTTTAGTGCTTAAAGGTGCTGTGAGAAGCTGCAGGGCATGTGTGAATGCCAACATTTTACAGAAGGGGTGGTTTTACTGCCAGCAGACTTTAAAAAAATCCCTGCAGTTTATATTAATAAAACTGGATGTTATTGCATGTCAGGAGTTATTGTGATTTATAAAGTACTTCTTCCATGGTGTGTAATAGAAACCCTTGGCTTTCAGTTCCCAGTCACTAACGGGAGATGATAGCAGCTTTATCTGCAATTGCCAACTTGACCTGGAACCTTCTATCACTTTTAATGATGCTTTAGTGCTGCCTTTTGCTTTCACCTGAGTTTAGGGTAGAGTCAACTTTCATAAAGTGAAAAATAGCAGAATCCTTTTGGAAAAAAAAAAGAAGTGTTAAGGGGGAGAACTGCACTGCTTGGTGTTAATGTCCCAAACAGCCCTGCTCTGTCAGTGCAGTGCTGCAGAGCTGGTCCTGTAATAACATGCTCTGTCTGCTCTCCCCAAGCCTCTCATTCAGGACTATTACTCTTCTCTTGAGAATTCCACATGTCTTAGAGATGACAAAAACACAACAGGGGGAAAAAGGGGTGGAGATGAGTGTAAGTAGATGGGTAGGTCTATAGCTAGGAAATTGTTCCCGAGTGTGCTTCTTGAAAAGAAATTTTAAAAACCAAACTGTATTAAACCCCCCACAAACCTGTATTTAACACCAAAAGTGTTTTGCTGTGGGTGGAGAAGAGACTCTTTCAAAAGAGGGTTCCTAAGGAGCGTGCTGTATTATTCTTTGTC
Organism: Muscicapa striata striata; assembly: GCA_030060385.1. Taxonomy (NCBI): domain Eukaryota; kingdom Metazoa; phylum Chordata; class Aves; order Passeriformes; family Muscicapidae; genus Muscicapa; species Muscicapa striata. The sequence goes on from JAREIS010000087.1 coordinate 1,207,988, forward strand.
CCAAAAGCACGTGTGTATACATATCAATTTTAAGAAACAACAGGCACAGGGCTCCTTTGTTACTTCTCTGTTGAGTTGTCCTTTAAAGGATTAGCTGAGGTGTGGGTACAGGTTGATAACTGGGCATCACCATCTTGCTATAACACAACCCAGCACAGAACTTCTGACCTGTGCATCATCTTTGCAACATGAGCTGTTTATTTATAGTTCTGTGGCATTCCCAGTGCTGGGAGCAAGTGGGAATTCCTGGAAAGGCAAAGAGCTTGGCAAACTCCCTGTGTCAGGAAAGGTGTCAGAAATGGCTCCTGAACAAAGCCCAGGACACACTGCTCTGGCTCCATAGGGCAGCAGGGGGAGGTTTAATTAAAAATTTAATTATTCTAAAGCAACTGATGTATCCTGCTGGGTTAAATGCATCCGAGTTGCTGGGAATCTCCCTGCAGAGTTGTGCTTTTTTTGCTGTGTGTGCTCCATGTGGAGGTAGGGCTGCAGGCACAGCAGAATCCCCACCCTTGCCTCTCCTGAGTCCCCTGGGGCAGCCTGTGAGCTGTGCAATAGCACTCCTTTTCCAGGGGTAAGGAAAAGAGCTTCCCACCTAGGGGTCTGAAAAACTGTCATAAATACCCAGAAATGTGGTCATTTTTGGATGTGAAGATAGGTGACGTCACTTGATCTGGTTTGGACTTTTTGTCACCAAGCAGGGCTGACCCCATCCTGCCTCACTGGGCATGGAAAAAGCTCCTATCAGGCTCTTGCTGGATTTTCACCCCTATAAAATCCCATGAGCTATTTTGCTGGCAGCTGGGACATGTGGGAAGGCTGGAAAAACCTGTCTGAATGGAATTGCTACTGGATAGATTGTAATTGTACTTGGCAATCCAGTCCTTTAGGTTATGCTTTCTTTATAACTAAACAGAAGACTAGGTCCAAGGCAGAAATATGATGTAAAAGGAAAATAAAAATAAAATATATTTAACTTTGGGGGATGACTGCCATCCTCCTTTGAGATGCAAAGGCACTTCAGGAAAATGGCAAGGAATACCCTTCCATAGAATCAGCATAGCAGCCACCAGAGCCAAGTACAAGGGATGGTACAATTGCCTTAGAGAATGGCAAGTATTTTACAGAGAGCCTCCCTCTGAAATGCAGGTGGGGAATGACCACAGATGCTTCCAGGAGACTTAATTGTCCTTGCCAACAAGGCTCATTATCCATACATAAACATATGTGCTGCCTCTCAACAGTAAAGTGCAGTTTTTTCAAGAGAGTGTTTTAAATCTGAACTGTTTGAGTGTCAAATTGGTTCAGTCTGGCTTCATTTTAATTACAGCAGCCATTGGATCATGCTGGTGGGTAAGGGAAGATGTGCTACTTCTGTGGGCAAAGGAAGATACATTAGCAAAATTTCTGCCTATAAAACACTGCTCTGACTTTCAGCATCACCACAAGAGTGGGAATGGAGGTCAGCAATGAGCCTTAGTGTTCCAGTGGGGTTTTCCTCTGGGCCTCAGCCAGGGTTACCTTCTTAAGAGAATGCTGCCTCTTGTTGGAAACTATGGAAAGTGAGCTGGACCTTGGCTCTGTTGCCCTACATCACCTGCAGCCCCTTTTACCAGAGCAGGCATGTGGAAAACACAGCCAGGTTAGACCAATAATGGTATTTAATCCTTGTTCTGCATTTGTGTAAGGCACTGGAGAGCAGAGCCCTAGGGAAGCAGGCAATTTCCTGCAGGTATTTAACAAGGTGTGGCAGGAAAATGAGGAAAGGGCAGTACCTCTGGAGGCAGAATTAGCAATGAAGGGGTTTTCTCCCCTCAGGCCCCGTTTATAACCACCTCACTGGTGATGAAAGTGAGGCCCAGGTACTTCAAAGCCTCTGTAATGCTGGGAGTGGGCTCAGAGAGAGCTGCCTTTGAAGTGTGACTTGAGAATACTGGGTTGGGCATGGGACAAGAGAGGTGAGTGTCCTGACAAGTGGAACAATTTGGGAGGAAGGAGGGAGAGGATTTTTTTTCCTAAGCTATTGTATCAATGCCAACCCAGAGACCTGTTCCCATCTCCTCAGCTTGGCCAGGCTTCTCAAATAACAGTTAACTGTGGTAGCAATCAAACTGCTGGATATTCTAGTTGGTGGTGTAGCATTGAAAGGTGCCAGGATGCAGGTGCTGTCAGATGGTGGAGGAGGAGAAGGAGGATTATGATAGGGTGGTGGTCACTCTCCTGGGAATGGACCATGGGCAGGAGTGAACCAAAACCATTTCAGCAAGCTGGGCTTGGCTGGGGCACAATACCCTCAGCTTTCAGAGCTCAGCAATCCTGCTCTTCACAGGAAATGAAATAAAATCACTGTGGTTGCTTTACATGTACCCAAGCCCTTGGTGAAGGATGCTGGGGGCCCCACCACTGCAGCTCAGCAGCATGCAGGGACACTGCTGACACACAGCCTCTGCTGTTTCCCCAAAGCCTGAGCACAGTCTGTGAGGTTTATTTATTTTTAGTTCCTAGGTCTTAAAAAGATGCCCAGGACAGTACAGAGACCTGTCAGTGTGAGGTGCATCCTTGCATGAGCTTCTCCCATGAGCAGGATTGCAGACTTTGCAAGCATTATTGTTGGGGTGTCTTCCTTCTTCAAAAAGTCAAGTCATTACATTTAAATGTGAACTTTTGGGGATGCTGAAAGCCTTTTAGAAGTCCCTCTGCCTTTGTACTGTAAATTTAGCAGCAAAACCTTTGAGAATGTAGGAATGGAAACTCAATGCCTGCAGCAGTTCTCTCTAAGCTCATGCCATTTGGGAATAAAGGTTAATAATGTTTGAAACTCTTAAAACTCAGTTCACTTTACCATCCTTAGGCAAAACAAACCACTACCAAAAAAACCCCCCATCCTGTAAGTATTAATTCAGGAAAACAAGTAGCAGGTTTTGTCCCATCCACTAGGAAGAACAGCAAACCAAATTGTACAATCCAGCCCAGGCATTAAAACCATAACCAACAAAGCCAAATTAAAACTGACCAGACAGTAACAGATTAAAACCAAGAAGACCTGGCAGTTCATCCTCATGCTCAACTCTGTTCTTGCCAGTGTCAGTGTTTAGATCTCTCATTTTTGCTGTTTCCAGCTAAATGTGCTCAGCTTCTGCTTTTTTCTATCTCCCTACTACCATGAGCTTACACTCACAAGACAGGAGTTTTTCCAACTCCAGTAGCACATTTAAAACACAAGGTGGTTTTCCCAGATGGAGGCTGAAGTCCCAAACACAAGCAGTGATAATACATTGAACCCACTGGGGACAAAACAATCACAAAAACACTTAACATGTTTCTAGCTCACTCCTCATTAGTAAGACCTGAAAAGCAGCACAAAGCCACAAAAAGATTCCTCTGTATGAGGCAAGGAATATCTGAGCCCTGCTGGCTAATTCCTGCTCCAACAGAGGAATGGTGACTGCAGCCTCACAGCACAGCTGTAGCTGAAAATTGAGTTTGGGAGGGACAAGAGGGATGTGAAACGAGAGGAGCACCTGAGGTTGAGGGGTGCTGCCAATGTCCTGCCTTGTTTAGATTCCAAAACTCTCTGTGTTCAAAATCTATGAGCCAAATCCTGCAGAAACAAAGTCAGTGTTTGTAAAGAAAAATCACCCCAAACTGGGGCTTTTTATTGATCTGTTTGTTTTCCCTCTGAGTCTTTGAGCCTGCTGAAACAGGGTTTTCCATAACCACAAGAGGTACACATTTTCCTCTTAAAAACCCCTCTGAAATCACTTGGGGTGCTGACAAAATGCCTGATGTTGGAGAGGCTTTGGGATTTGGCTGCAGCTGAAGGTGGTTGCATTAACAGATTTCAATTGCCATCAGCTGCAGCCTGAGGTGTGGGGATTATTAAGAGAGCAGTGGCTTTCCTTTAAGAGTCTGCTGTATTGGTGTGTCCTGAGTGAAGGAGGTGTAAGTTTGAGTTCTTGGTTCTGTGTGGCTATGGAGATGTTTGTTCTGTTGTATCTTTTGGGGAATTTGGAGGTTCTCCTGTGTTGGTGTTGCAAGCCTGGCTCTGAGTGTAACTGGAGGTGCTGCCCACAGCATGTGGTGTCTGTCTTTTGCAACGTGGCCTGAGTCCTAACTTCATCCTCTAGGAGTGAATAGTGTGTAAATAAGTACAATAATATTCCTTGTCTGTGATAGTTTGGCTTTTCCTCTTGCCTTGTTTCTAAAGAGATAACACCACAGTTATGATTCAACACACTTGCCCCTGTGCTCAGCTTTCTGCAGCAGAACACTTGCAGAGCCCAATCTCAGAGCAGTCCCAGTCCTGGTGGGAAAGCCTCACTTGTGTTAATAAGGTTATTAAAGATCCTAAACCTTCCCCACCTTGTGCTGGGGTGATTGACCTTCTGAGGAGTTCACTTGGAGCCTCTGAAATGACTCGAGTGTCCCACTGTGTGTTGATCAAAGGGAGCAGCTCTCTGTGATGAGGTCTGCCCTATCAGGATGGCAACAAGTAAATTGGACTGCTGGCCAAACTGCCAGAGCTTTTGCCACAACTCAGGTGGGTGACAACCAGGCACTGCTGTTATTATGGGAAACATGATGTGTGAGATTATATCCCCCTGGAGCTGTACACACCAAAAAAGTATCTGCTTGGAGCCTCTTTCTGCTTAAGCAAGGCTACCTGGGGAGGAAGGGAGTTGCTCCAGGCTATGTGGCAGCCCAGGACAGAGCTAAGGCTGGATGTGGGATATGCCAATTGTCCAACCAGACCTTGTGTGTAGCTCCTGCAACAGGAGCACCTGTAAAAGTAATCTACAGGTAGTTTTTTTTCACCTCTTCTTGGTCACTTTTTGGTTTCCCTGGGGACTTAGGTTGCCTGGAGAAGCTGTGGCTGCCTCATCCTAGGAAGTGCCCAAGGCCAGGTTGGATGGAGCTTGGAGCAACCTGGGCTAGTGGAAGCTGTCCCTGTCCATGGCAGGGGCTGGAGCTGGATGAGCTTTAAGCTCCCTTCCAACCCAAACCCTTCTGGGATTCTCTGACATCCCCTGAAAACACCAATTCTCCAGTGTTAGTGCAGGTGGGGCAAGCTGCCTCCAGCATTTGGTCTGATCCCTGCAAAGCCATCCTGTGTGCCAGCTGCTTCCCTGCTTTTCTCCCACACACATTCCTGGGGAGCACAGGCTGCAGCCTCCTCCAGGTGTGCTGCCCAAAAGGCTTTTGCCTGTGTCTTGCACACAAATTGCTGCCATCGAGGGTTTTTTGGGCTGAATTATTGTGAGAATTTCAATTTAGCAAGAGAAGCACCTCAAAAGTGTTAACTTCTGTGTCCAGGGAGAGAGATTGCTGCTTTTGAGGTTTTCCTGAAAAGTGCAAGTGGAAGAAGGAAAGACCAAGCACCCATGGCCAGCAGCTGGCACAGCAGCTTCCTGCTTGGCTCCTCTCTGCCATTTTTGGAATACTCAGGTGCTGTTTCAGGGCACACCAACAAATTTTTCACTGCCAGCAAGCCTGCAAGGAAAGGCTGCTCTGTGTGGGTGATTATTTTATTTTCTTGCCTTTTTTTTTCCTTTCCCACCCCAGGCAGAGCCTTGGCACAACTTGTGGCTCTCCTACGTTGCCATCTGACAGCAGCATTCCCCTTGTGTGGTGCTTGGCACCCACAGGACACCTTGGGCACACTTTGGGTGAGGAATGGTGAAGCCTCTGCCCTGCCTTGGGGATGCAGCAGCCCTGGATTCATGTGTGATATCCCACCTGGGGCTTCTTCCCCCTGGGCCATGATCAGGAGCCCCTCTCTGCAGAGGAGGGAGCAGGAAAAGGAAAACCAAAATTCAGGTTTCTGCAAGATGCACCGTGCATGCACCAGCTTGCTTTCAGTGGCTGCAGGGGGATACCAGCATTGTTTTACCTCTTATTTTTGAGACCAGGCAGAGCTCACTCCTTACTTGTCCTTGCAAATGCTCATCCAGCTCCTTCCCTCTTCTCTTAAAGAAATGGCTTTAAAAATAATCTACTTTTTTTTTTTTTTTTTTTTTTTTTTTTTTTAACTGAAGGAGGCCCTTTTGTCACTCAAATGTACTTGTTGGTTAGCTGCATGTATGTGTACTTCTGAATTTGCTTAGAGGGCTGTGATAATCCTTAAATCTGCTTTTAAGCCAGCCTGGTGTCCCCATCCTGTCTGCTCTGGGCAGCTTGTGGCAGCCTGAAGTTTAAACGGCTGGAGACACTCATGGATGGGCCATTACTGCATTTAAATGTTTCTCCTAAATGCTAGGAAAGGCCTCAGCAGGGGGAAAAAATATTTGCATGCCTAATTAACTGACCAAGATAATTAATACATGCCCAGCTCCAGGCCTGCAGGGAAGGTAGCAGAGTCAATGGATCCAGCTGTTACTTAATAGTGGAAAAGGCTTTACTGCTTCAGTGAGGTTAGGTGTGTAGTGGGCTAATGTCTCATAGCTGAAATACTTGGAACAAACCATCCCAACTCTGCTAGAGCATCAGGAATCAGTGGAGTTTTTTACTCCTGGCCAGAGGAGGCTGCCTGCACAGGGCAGAGCTTGTTCCTGCCTGGCCCCACATGCCTGGGGCAGTGAATGGGGATGCTGAGCTTCTCCAGGTGCCTTTAGGAAAGTGCTGCTGGCTCAGGATCTGCCAAGCCTCCCCTGTGGGTAGACTGGAGGTGAAAAACAAGCAGGTTTGTTCCACGCTGAACATGCCCACGTCTTGTCACACAAATGTGCAGCACGGATGAAAACAAAAAACAAGCTACAGATGGACACTGGCAACCTGTCGCTAAGCACAAGCCTCTAAATTCAAAATAAACATAATGCAGCAGCTCAGTGTGGTCTCAATGGGATCCATGAATTTCCATGGTGGATATTGTAGTGTCCTGATCCTTGTTTGCACCTGAGACTTGATTTCAATTCAGATTTCATCAGTGTGTAAAATAAATTCCTGAATGGATCATAAAGTCTTGTATTGGTTATTGGCTCTGTAGGGGAGTGTCTGAGTGCTGATGAAGTAAAAGGCCCTTGGGAATCCCTGGAAGCTTGGCCAGAATTGGCTCCTGAAGGTGCCTTGATCTGTCCTGAGACTTGCAGATGCTGCTTAGATCATTCAAGAGAAGTTTCTCAGCCTTAGTAGACACTTACAACAAAGACATCACAACTTCAAGGGCCTTCAAATGGATTATTCCCATGCCTGTGTCCCCCTGCTGTTCAGCAGTATCTCCTCAATGCCTCTGTTGCTGCAGGTGGCACCTCCTGCTTGCCCTGCCCCACAAGCAAGCCCAGAGAGGAGCAGCCTCCCCAGGCGTCTGACAGGCTGCACACAACAGAAACAGCCAAAGGAAACCATGCAAATGTTGTTTTCCTTATTTCTGGAGGGCAGGAGCTGAAGCAGCAAAGGCATTTCTCTAGAACTGCAACTCCTCTGGGCTGCCTCCCGTGCAATTTTTTTTTTCTGGAGGCACTTAAGATTTCATTCCAGCTGCCAAGGCTTTCTTCTCCTACCCAAGGAGATAAGAGCAGCTGCACTTGGCCAGACCCAAGCTCCCTCTTGCCTGGTATTTGGTCTTTGGCTGATGGAGATCAGAGGTGGCTGAGGAGGCAAAAGCAGGCACGTTTCCTCACCTGACCTCCCCATCTGCCACCTATCACCTGCCCATGGCTGCCAGAGCACCAAAAAACCCAGTGCCTGCCTCTCCTTGGAAAGGGCTCCCAAATGGGCACAGGCAAATCAAGAGCCAAATGTGGTGGAGATCTTGTGAAGCTCCCTGAGCTCTGAGTAATTAATTGTGTACACGTGGATCTGTGTGTGTGCCAGAGCAATTAGCTGAAGTGAAACACATGCTCTTCCAGCCTTGCACACTGTGGTTAAGACAGAAATGAAGAAATGAAGATAACTGTCAAAATGAATTCTTTCTCTATTAGCAAGGCTCAGGGACATCCCTCAGCTATGTAATTAATTTTAACTGTGGGTGAGTGACTCCTGTCAGGGCTTCAACTGCATCTCTCTCTCACAAGGAAGACCATAACTATTCCTGTATATGGTCTGTGGAGAGTGAAGATTTTTTTCACGTTTGAAAATGTTCCAGCTGATGGAAATAGAGAAGCTCCTGCTGAGAATGTCCCTCTTCACCAAGGGACTGAAGGGGTCTCTGCACATCAGCAAGGAGCACAATGTCTTACACTTGTGTTTGCACAGCAAGGGACAGACAGCAGAATTAATGCTCACAACCTTTTCTCAAAGGCTGTGACTGACACCAGCCACCCCCTGGTGAGGCTTGAGGACCTTGTAGATGCTCATGCATCTTCTCATGGACCTCACTTGGATCAGCTGGGTTTATTACCCTATCTCTGCTCCTTTAGGTGCTGTGTACCCTCCAGTACACAAGTACTGGGACTCAAGTACAGCAATACATGCATAGAGAGCAAGTTACAGCAGAAGGAACAGAAGGACTTCACTCTGTTCTCCTTGCCATGAAGTTGCTGAAATTCCTGGACAATGACAGCAGCAGCTGGATGGCTTTCCCTGCCATTAAAGGGCACATTGTTTCTGGTCTCCCCAGCACCACCAGGGATACTCTGAGGTCTTCATCAGATGAGTTATCCATGGCTAAGCCTGGTGGAGGAGATGCTCCCATGAGTGCAGCACAGCTGCACATGGGGTCAGGGAATGCCAGGATGGGAAACTTTGAACAAGGCAGGGTCTGCACTCTTTGTTATCAAGCAGGTAAAACTTTCTGTGTGGCACAGTTTTTACCTATTTGCATAGTAATTTAACTTAAAAATGCATTTAAAAGGTCAAGGTGCTAAAGTGCAAAGACTTATGAAATATAACCTTTATAATTACCCTTATGGAGAAAATATTTACAGTGTCTTCGCTTTTGTTTGCTGCTGAAATACCTTCTAGTGGCATGGAAAAAAACAAAACAAAACAAAAAAAAGCCAAAAACCAAACCCAAACTATGCTATGTTTTAATTGCAGCCTGGCTTTTGATGAAAAAAAAAAAAAAAAAAAAAGAAAAAAAGAAAAAGAGGAGGAGAGTGAAAAATGTGGCTTTGTGTGTATTCTGTGTTACATTATTATTCAGTAAGCCTTAAACCACAAAAGCTCCTACGGGAAGATTCATTATTGCATTAAGTACGAGATAGGGAGGGGATGCCTTGCTGGCAGCCACAGACAATATGTTGCTTTTTTACTTTGTTTGGGTTGATCCCCCCCACCTCCCCCTCCCCTCTGGGCACTGTGTGTTCTAGAGAAACAGTTTAAGACACAGTTGGAGGGGGGAAAAAAAAAAAAAAAAAAGAAAGGCAGACGGAGGCAAGTGACCGTGGTTCTGTCAGGGAAAGGACCTTCTGGAAACAACCAAAAATATTTGTGGATCTCTTAGTTGCAAGAAATGGGGAAATGAGTGTTTTTCTCCCTTAGTCGCTGATTTACAGTGGCTCAGCTTGTGGGTGACTGATCAGAACCAGCAGTGGGGGGAAAAAAAAGAGTGGAGATTTTGGAAAAGGCTCAACACCTGTCTTCTGACAGGAGGAAGGTTTCAGGCACATCTTATGGGATGCTCACTAATGAATAGCCTGGCAAGCAGGGTTTCTTTTTAAATAACAGTGTAGGCCGTCTTCTCATACTGATGGTACACTTAAAAAAGAAGATATTAAAGCCCATTTATTCTGCTTTGAAAACTAAAATCCTTGCAACAGAGGCCTGGCTTGGCTTGTTCTTTTGGTTACAAACCCCATTCTTCCTGCAAGGGAATTCTGCAGTTTCAAGACTGACTGGTTCCCTAATTTGTGTCTTTAAAAAAAACAAAACCAAAGATACATCACTTGTGCATTATATTTTATTGATGTTACTGTAAAATACATATTTGCTTGCATTCCTAATTGGGCAAGCACAGATGGCAGTGGCTTCTGCTGGAGTGATACGTTCTTTAAAATATCTGGTAACATTACAACAAAGTGTAGTCATTAAAATAAGTGTCTGTGTGTGCTGCAGGATTTTCATTCTTAGGAGCAAAGCTCTCCCCTGTTTTAAGGAGAGAAGGCTTGGTTTAACCCATGCCTGGGCTGGTACCTGGCATGGTGGAGTAAATCCAGCACAGTGGGATAAATCCAGCATGGTTCACCTGACAGTGGTACTGCCAAAACCACCTGCTTGAGGGCAAATTTATTCTTCCTGCATGAAGGTGTTCATAAGGGGGTGATGTGTCCACAGGGTCTGGAGTTGGTAGGACTCATAGATAAATTTATTCTGGTGTTATGTGTGCAATGGAAGGGTAGCTGAGGAGCAGCCATGCCTCCTGGGAAATGCATTGGTGCTTAGGGTGTCCTGAGGGCTTGGCCCTTGGAAGGACACTGCTGTTCTGGAAGGGAAAAATAAGAAAAATTAAGAGAAAAACAAACAAAAAAAGAAGAGGTAGAATAAAAGTTGTTCATCTTCAGAAGCCTATTTTAATTTTCTTATCCAAATCAAACTGTCGTGAGCAACCACAGAGCAAGTGAGCAGCATTTTCCAGAGTGCTTGCAATGTGTTGGCAGCAGGCAGCGAGCACGGGCGGAGAAGGAGGGAGAAGCTCTTTCATTTCAAAAGCAGCTTTGTGGTGAGGCCGCCTCATCAGGTGCCTTGACCTGCTCTTCTCCCTTGCTGCAGCTTTGCCACAGACACCTCAGCCCCTGAGGTTTGGGCACAGCCCTGCAGCATCACTTGTGGACCACACCTGTGCCCTGATGCTTTGCCTTGTGTCAGGAGGGTGAAATGCCAGCAGCTTATGGAGAGCTGGAGTTCCCTTAGCTCTGTTTCCAAAGGCTGCACTCCAATCCTGGCATTCCCAGGTGTTCCTCTTATGAGTCCAGGCTCATCTGTGCCTGGATTCCCATTGCAGCAGCCTCATCCTGCTTGGCCACACACTTGGAACCATCATCTCCTTTGCTTTTAATTAGCAGTGTTAACTGCCCACCTCACAGAACCCTGTGGTTGCCACGGCCTCCCTGTTGTGATTTGATGTGGAAATTAAGGTTGGATGTAAAAATCCAGGCCTCACAAGAGGGAGTGAGCAACATGACAGCAAGGTATGGAAACCATTTATCACTAACCTCCCCTGCCTGCTCTGCTCCCCATTGCTGGAGGGGGAAATGTTTTCGTGGGATGGTACAGGATGGCTGTAGGGTCATTGTGTGCTTTCTCATGGCAAGCTTGCCCTGTGTCCAGGTGTAGCACGACTGAGTGAGCCATAGGGAATGCCATAGATGTAAATACATCCCATTGTTTAACATAAAGTGTAATTTGCTGCTGTGTCGTTTTGGTTTTCTCCCCCTACTATTTTTGTGTTGAAGTTAAAAGGTGTGTGAGGACTTGGGGAGAAGGAGAAAGGCAGGCAGGGGAGGCCCTGGGAAAGCTTTTCCCTTATGGCAGCACAGCTTCCTGATGAATGGATTGAGAGCAACTTAGGAGTGTGGAGGGTGAGAGCTGGATGTGAGCTGGACATGTGCACTCAGAGCCCAGAAACCAAACGTGTCCTGAGCTCATCCCACAGCTTGGGCAGCAGGGAAGGGGAGATTCTGTCCCTCTGTCCCTCTCAGGTGAGACCCCACCTGCAGAGCTGCCCCAGCCCTGGGGCCAGCACAGGTAGAACATGGCCCTGTTGAAGCCAGTCCAGGGGAAGCACCAGGATGATCAGAGGGATGGAGCAGCTCTGCTGTGAGGAAAGGCTGGGAGAATTGGGATTGCTCAGCCTGGAGAAGGGAAGCTTTAAGGAGACCTTTTTGCAGCCTTCCAGTGCTAGAAGGGAGCTGACAAGGAAGACAAGCTGACAAGAGGCTATTTACTGGGGCCTGGAGTGACATGGCAAGGGGGAATGGCTTCAAAGTAACAGAGAGCAGGGTTAGATTGGATATTGGGAAGGAAATATTCACTGTGAGGGTGGTGGGGCACAGGTTGTCCAGAGAAGCTGTGGCTGCCCCATCCCTGGAAGCGTTCAAGGCCAGGTTGGACAGGGCTTGGAGCAGCCTGGGATAGTGGAAGGTGTCCCTGCCATGGCAGGGGGTGCAATAAGATGGACTTTAAGGTCCTGTCCCACCCAGGCTGTTCTATAATTCTGTGTTCCCATTTTGGAGCAGAAGGAGTTTCCAATGCCTGGGCATAGAAAAGGTGGGAGAGCTGACTCACTCTAAGCTTCTAGCAAGCTGTCAACACTGCTGAGAAAGAGTCAGTCAGGAAAGAAGATTCCCGTGGCTCTGCACTCCCCAGGCAGCATTCCCTAGGGGAAAGGAGGGGTGTTTTTGGGGAGCGCTCCGGCAGTGGTGCCACATGTTCCAAACGGAGCAGGTCAGCAGTGCTGGCTCTGTCTAAGGTATCAGTGAGCCTCCAGCCAGAGCAGGTGCTGGGGGAGGAGGCTGGGAGGGAGGGGGGTGAGGTACCATCTGCGTTATTAAGCCTGATCCCAAACCCTTTGAAGTCAATAGAAAAATTATCCTCGACTTTGATACACTTTGGATTGCTCCTTTTAAGTCATGAGAAAGACATCCACGTTATTAAACGAGCGGCAGAACACTACTGTTGGTTACATATGCTTTTATTTTTTAATGGCAGTGCTAGGCTTAGCCTTGGGCACTATCTGAGGCTCATAAATAACCCATGTCAAGTGTAACACACCTACTGAACAGCCACAGAAGACAGAGGACTTGGCTGTTTATCTCCCTGCATTTTTCAGTAACGAGCCACTTGTACATTAGGAGGGGTAGATGTCCTCTAGCATTCATTAATAAAGCATCCCTAAACAGCCAGGCTTCTCCTTGATCATGCAGGGCTAATGCGATAAATATCTTCTTTCCACACTCTCCTGACAACTGAAAGGCAGGAATGCAGTCTGACTTACCCTGTCAGTTGGGCAGGAATATGACAGGGCTGATTTCTCCCTCACATCTGTCATGCTGAGGTCCAGCACCCACTCGCTGCCGGGACAGCGAGAGCAGAGCAGGGAGACTTTCTGGGAAAGCATTCCCAGCACAGCCCTGGGGACAGCTCCCGTGGTTATGGGATAGGTGAAACCCCATGGGAAAAACAAGGTCACAGTGCATGGGGCTTGGAACAACCTGCTCGTGGCAGGGGGTGGAAGGAGATGAGCTTTAAGGTCCCTTCCAAACCAATCCATTCTAAGATTCCATGATAAATTCAGAATCATTTCAAAATATTATTGCACAGGCACCCACAGGGATGTGTATGCAAGCCCCAGCCTGTTTGGTCAGTGAGGAGCAATAGTTGAAGATCAAAATAGCTTGGGGACCACCAATTGCTCTTAGGAGTCAGAATAGGCCTAAAAAGCATCTGAATTTGTTCATCACTGCTTTTATACAGTGTTTTGGTTTATTCCCCAGTGTCTCATTCCAGCTGGAAGGCCTTATGTGAGTATACATGACTGATATATACATACATATATATATGTGTGTGTGTGTGCAAATTGACATTACTGTGATATATGTAAATATACACAACGTATATATCTGAATCTATACTGATAAAGTGTACATAGCAGCCATGCAGCCATGCACCAGTGTGTCCCACAGCAGCCACGGAGAGGCATTGGTTTAATTCAGGCAGCAGAGAATTGCACCAGGGACTCAAGTTCCACCCTTGCATCACTTGCAGCACAGCAGTCCTTGAAAGCCCTGGATGTATGTGAGCTTGTATCTGTGTTTTTGCTCAACTAACATGTCCCACCTCTTTCCCAGCACACAAGTATCTCACCTGAGCCCTCCTGTTTTTGAAGGGACAGGACAGACTCCCCTGCCATGAGTGCTGTGCTCAGGTATTTTTCTTCTCTCCCCCAGCCCTGTGTTTTTTCTCATTCTCTGCTTTCCCAGCTCTGCCCCCTGCTAATGACCAAGGAAGGCTGAATTCCAGAATGGCCTGGCTGCTCCAAGGCTGACACAGATGGGTAAGGTCAGCCCTCTCCCCCCATTTAATTGTGCTGATTTAACTGCACAAAAAGGCCAGGGCTTCCTGCCCAGGAAGTTGGGGATGGCTGGTGGAGAACAGGTCTGTGATGGGCTGTGTTTGCACACAGGATTACTGGGGATGCCTGGTCTAGGGCAGCCTCAAACACTGAGCCAAAGCCGGTTTGCTTCTAAGCCATTTAACCCTTTAAAAGCAGAAAAGAAGAATAAAGAAGGTCAACCATGAAAGAAAATTTATTAATTCCAACTCATGCATAAATATTTGCTGCTTCTCCCATGTGCATGATTCCTCTAGTTTCTCTTGTTAAAGAGGACTACCCATGGGAGTCTTGGTTTAAAAATATTTCTGTTTCCAAAGCCTTTTAAGGACCTTATACAGTCCATATTGCTGTGGAGGAGGGACAGGGAGAGGGACCAGAAGGTGCCTGGATATGCAGAAGCAGCTCTTTGACATGTCCTCTATTCCCTGGGTCAGGGTGCAGAGGAGACCCCTCTCCCTCCAAAAAGTTGTTACCTGTTTCCTTCCCCTCCCTGCCCCCTGGCCTGGCAGGAGCCAGAGCAGCAAGCCAAAGTCTGTAGATTATTTTTTCCCCTTCCCAAGCAGCTTTCTCCTGGCAGCAGCCCCGTGCCATCCTCAAGGCAGCAAAATTCACAGAGGAGCAGAGTGAAATAGCATCCTCGTAACTGGGAGTGCATTTCCAGGCAGCCCTGCTGCAGCAAGGGCGAGCTGAAGGACAGAGTCAGGCTGCAGTTCTTTCCTGCTCTGTGGACTGGGCTATGGGAGCCAAAGCAGGAGGGAGCAGACAGGGCTTCGGGCAGGGAGCTGCTTTAGGGAAATGTGGATTAATCCCCCTCCTTAGCCCCTCTTTAAATGATCACAGGCTGAAGGATATTTTAAAAGAAGCTAAAAAGAAGACACTTCACTGCTTTATCCCTGTGGCTTTGGATTTTCAAAGGAATTTGAGTATCTAGAAAGATTTTTTACTCTGCACAGGCCATGCATTCTCAGCAGTCTCCTTTTCTTGTGCCATCTTTTCATCTCCTTGATCCCTTTCTCCCCATTGCTGAGCCACATCTGGCTTTCCTGAAAGCAAAGCATCAAAAAAGAAACCCATACAGTTGAAGCACTCAACCTGTTCCAGCACTCATTTTCCCTCAGAGAGGTTTGGACGTGCAAGGACAGCCTTGTGCAGCAGAAACCTTAGAGTAAAAGTGTTAATTGCTGAAGGTTTGGGGTTTGGTTTTGCTAACCACAAGTGCAAGTGGAAACAGCCTCATAGGATACAGTTGGGCTGAGAGCTGGCAGGTGTTAAATAGCACACCCAGGGCTCCAGCATCCTCCTTTGTGGTGGTTTCTGACTAATAGGCGCCAGCTTCACTTCTACCTTTGAGGAGCTTTGGCAGATGCTCACTGAACCACCCCCAGGGCTCCAGTCATGCTAAGTTAGAACCTTGTTCAAACCCCAGGAGGCACAGTCCATCCCACAAACTGATGTATCAAATGGGGCTTCTCCAAAGTCTTAAAAGCAGCTTTCCACTCTCTTGCATGTGGGCAGAAACCCCAAATCCTTATGACATCTATATGAAACTGCCTCTTTCATGTCAAGCAGTTTCCATCCAAAACATTGAACTGAAATTTTATTTTGATGTACCAAGTGTGCCTGAGGTTAGTTTCTTACAGGGCAGGAGATGGTTCCACAAAAGCCATCAAGAAGCAAAATTGAGTTGGTAGTTTCCCCTTTCAGAAAACAGGTGTTTCCCAAAGACTCTTTAAACATCTCCCTTCTCCCTCAGCCTCCTCTTTCCACCTCCTGATCTTTTTCATGGGTAGGAACAAAAGTCTTTGTGAAATGCAGCCTTGCTATATTTCTAGCACCAGGAGCCCCAGTGAGACAGTTGCATGTGTAGTGTTTGGGAGAGCCAAAACCTGGCCCTGCTCTGGTTTTGATGTTCATGATCCTGTGTGAGCAACAGGGCATTTTCAATACAAGAAGATCAAGATCAGGAATGTTCCAAGTTTCCCTTTTAAAAAAAAATATGGGACAGCTGGGAAGTTTCTGGTTTTCCCAAATATCAAGCATTTTAGTTGTATGAAGAGGGTTTGGAATGAGAGCTTTTTCTAGCCCTTGTGCTTCCAGCTGGAAGGCCAAGTGTGGTGTGTGCCAAGAGCCCAGGCTGGAAGGGTAGCCAGGCCCAGGGCCATGAGCTGAAGATGAATTTTCTGGTGGGTTCAGGGAGAACCAGCCCTGCCAGCGCTGGTGCTGACAACACTACTCCAAAGACAACCAATGCAGCATTCAATCCAGGACAGCTCTGTCAGGCAGAGATTCCCCATTCCCCTGGCACGCTGCAGAGGAAATGAGGCTGAGGCTGTCCCAGTGCCTGCACACAGAGCATGGTGCCATGAGCAAAGAAGTGCCTGTGTGCCTGTATCCTGTCTTGGACACAAACCCCATTCCTCCACTGCCTCTTTTCCCACCCAGCTCCTCCTCCTGCCCTGTGCATCTCCTCTCCTGCACACCTGCCTCTCTCTGTTGTGGCTTGGCTTCCTTGCTCTGCCCACAGGAAGGGCCCAGGGGACACCCCAGCCATGTGGCATCTCCCTTTCCCTCTCTTCCCCAGCTCCCACACACCTGGGTGCCCTGGCAGCGTTTTGGCCACGTTTGACAGAGGGGTAACCACTGTCAGAATGAGCAGCACCCTCGGTTTTCATGACTGGGAGCAGGTGGGGAGAGGGGAGGCACCTACAGGTGGGGTCTGCTCCCCAGCAGCACATCTGGAGCTGCAGCTGCCAAGAGGAGATGGTTAAAATAGAGGTGGCTCTCCCTTGCAGAGAAAGATTTTTGGGGGAGAGAGAAGTGAAGGAAGTGCAAGAAATGCAGAGAGGCTCAGAGAGGGTGGTGGGGAGTTGGTGCAGCTGGAGCAGGGCAGGAGGTGCAGCCAACACCTCCTGTTTCTGTGCAGCCCTCTGCAGCCAGGCTGGCTGGCCCTAATCTCTGGGGTAACTGGTAGCTCACCCAGCCCTCTGCTTTCAAAGGACCCTTTGAGATCTGTTTTTCATGCCCAATATGCTCCTCCAGATTGATGTTGGGCAAACGTTCTGCAGGATGTGGCACAGCCAGTTCTCCTGCAGGAGCCTTCCCCAAACCCTGGCGGCACAATTCCCTCCTTCACCTGCCTGCCCTCGGTTGTGCCCCTTTGATACTGCAGCACTCTTCCTTGGGCTGCTGGAGCCTGAATCCCATAGGAATTCCAGGCTCTGCATCTCAAACCCCTACCCTATGGCCTTGCCCAGACAATGGGATGTGCAGTACATCCCACAGGGATCTTGTACTTTGGCCCAGCAGCAGGTGATTCAGTATCAGTGCTGCATGGCCCAGCCAACATCATCCTCTAAACAAAAGGAGGCTCTGAAAATGCCATGGGAGGGGTAGAAGGGAGTATTTTTCAGGAGCTGTTAATACAGCATTTTTGCATTGATGTATTTTATTATTTTTTATATAAAACTATAATCTGAGGAGTGAATTTTATCAGAATGTCCCTTATTGCACATCTGGCAAGAGGGAGGAAAAGAGATTTATTTATTTTTTTAACCTGTGGAACATAAAGGAACTAAAACATCTCTGCAGATCTTAAAATCCTTGATACTTCTGTATTCCCTCAGAAGCTGAAAATGAGCAGAGTTTAATTTTAAAGCCCTCATTCTGTGCCTTTGAAACAAACGTTCTCTTCCTTCTGATAAATGATTAAAGTAGTAGCAACTTATTTTTTAAAGGAAAAGACCACAGGAATTTCTGAGTTCCACACCCCAACTTGGGTATAAATTTGTCCTTGCTGAGATGATGTTCCCATACATTTACTCCCCATACATTTCCCACCCTAATAACACAGGGAACAAAAAGGGATTGCCCTAAAATAATAAAGGCAATGACAAAGAAATAGTGGCTTTATTAAAGTTATGCTTGATATGCCACTTTCCAGTGGTGATGTTCTGATGCTGAATTCAGTAACAGTGAATTTGGTTTTTCAGGGGTTTTTTGTATGTGTGTCCACACTTTGGCTTTTAAAAAGGTTATTACAACCAATGTTATTGACAAACCTGAAGGTGTAAGATTTTATTCTTTCTCTGCCACCACGGATAATGAAGTTTTATCAAGTCCCTTTTATTATAGTAATCCAAAACTGTATCCTGTAATAGGGTCATAAACATCTAATGAAACTGAATGCTGTGCAAATAAAAAAAAAAGAGAGAAAAACAGGCTTTAGGGTGCACAAATGTAGAACAAAAGGGAACCCAAGTAGCTCAGGTGAACAGTGCTTCTCCACTCTCATCACTGGGCCAATGTGTAGCCTGGGCATCTCTTGCTTCAATCCCACCACTGGGATTTTCCCCCAGGTTTAAACTTTACCATGCCCAAAGTGAGGTGCTGAAATGCTGCCCTGATCTTTATGATATCTCTCTATTTTTTCCCCCATACAATTTAAACCCTTTCTGGTGTGTTGTGTGGTGACTTCTGAAGTATTGTTTCAGTGTGTAAGTAAAGCAAGGGGCTGTTAATTCCTGAGACTCCACGAGCAGCACAAAGGCTGCCCAGCTGCCACCCCCGGTGCTTTCAAAGAGCAGCTGTGCAGGGCTGTGCCATGGCAGTTGCAATCACTCTGCAATGACAACAGGAAAAACTGATCATAAACATCAAACTTGTCTGCCTTTCACCACAGAGAAAGTTCAAGTGTGGTGGAAAGTTTTGGGGTTTGTTGAGTAAATTACCCCTTGCTTGCTGGCTCTGTAACCTTTAGAGGGGAAAGTTTGCAGGCTGGTGAAGAAAGCAGGCGTCCCACACCTCCCCAGGTTTGAGAGAGGAGCTTGGGACCCTGCTTGGGGGTTTTGAGGATGGTGAGGAACTTGGGAAGGATGGATGCCATACACAGGGGGATCTGGAGAGCACTGGGAGCTGAGGTAGTGGGAAGATGTGGAGTGTGTTTTGGCCTAGGAGGGTTACAAGACATCCCCTGCAAACACATGCAACTGCACAGGCAGCTTCTGCAGTTCTTCATCTGCTCTTGGTCCTTCAGAAAAGCACACCTCAAAATATCCATCGTTAATTTTGGGTAATCACCCTCACCAAGGTGTATATGCATAAATGTTAATGTCTATCCTCTTGCTGAGAAGTAGCTGATATTACACAAAAAAATAACCTGGCCTCTTATCAAAACATGATAAGGTGGCCTATGCCATGCCAAAATTGGCTTACAGCACCCTAAAACAAATAGGAATAGGTAGGCAAACAAAAAAAAAAATGGACAGAAGTGTGATAATTCCTGGTGTACATGGGCCACTTGTTGGGAACTGCTCATGCTCAAACATGTGAATTTGAGTTAGTGTGGGGGGGTAAAATACACAGAGAAAAAAATGATCTGGAATATCCTGGTGTTTGTGTGTAGCCTTGATTTCATTCGGTAAATACTGTGGTTAAAAAATCACTGATTGTTGGAAACTTGGTCAGAGTAAGCAAATAAAATTATTCCTTAGTTATCTCCTCGTGCTCTCCTTTCACAGAGCTTTAGCTGGGTACTTCTTGTTTCTGTCCTCTCTTCCCTCTGTTGCCATGCCTGCAGCTACAGATTAACAGCAAGAATAAAGATTATAACTAGCTGAACATTTTTAGGAATTTTTTAATATAAAATTTGAATTTAGAAAAGAAATTGACAGTTCATTAATTGCCATTCACCAACCTGGTTTGTTTGTTTTTTGTTGAGAACACTGTGGACCCAAAATCATGAAATATGTTTCCAAAAGTAGCAAACTTTAGTTCAGATGGACATTTTTCAAGTTTGATTGGCAGAAATATAAATGGAGGGAAAAAACCCAACAGTTCAGAGTTTTGATGGAAAAGATTCTACCAAATTGCAAATTTTTCTATGTGTCAAGGTATATTGTAAAGGACATGCCTTCACCACAGTAAACTTGCAGACCTGGTTGGTTTTCTTCTGTTTCTTCTACTCTGGACTAATGATTGTGACAAATTCATGGTAGTTTTTACTAAATCCTTACTTTTCCTTTAGGTCTGTTCAAGTGGGCTTTTTGTCCCCCCTGCTTTGTTTTAGTGAAAATGGGGAACATTGTTGTGGAAAGAGAAGCTTTAAAAATAACACAGGATCTGGAAGCTGCCTAGCACAAAGTACATAAATTATCAGAGCCAGCTTTCAAAATGTGCCTGTGCAAGTGTTACACTCAGACACGTTTCCAAAAGTAAACTGGAGTGGTTGTAAGATAAATGGTGCCCCAGAGAAAAGCAATAAATAGCCCAGCCACGTGCTCGCTGTGCTTCGGCTCTGTGCTCCCATTATTCATGAAAAGGTAGAACTTGAGCTGCAGTTCCAGAGAACCCTTTAATCAGTGTATTTATTTTTCTAATAACCTTTAAAGATAATATTAAACCACCCAAAAAAACAACAGTCACTGCAAGATTGGAAATTGGTGATGGATTTTAAATATGCATTAAGGGCAAAAAAATTGAGACGAGTGCAGTTTCCCTTGAAGTCTCTGCCTGACAGCTGTGATACTACAAAAAAATCTTAGTCCTTTGGAAACCAGCTATTTTCTGCACTTTATGTTGCTCTTTCTGCTCTGTCCTTTCTTCTTGCATAAGTGGATTATAAGAACTTTCAGTCCCTCTGTGGTGGTCATGGGAGACTCTTGCAGGAAATATAAGTACTGTAACTATTAATATGTATGGGAAGGTTAATTTAAAATGGAAGAGGCACTTATAGAGCTCATTCAACTTCTGGATGGAAAAAAAAGGACTAAATTCAAATTAAGATATTGGTTTAAGTACTCTGTTGAATTGAGACCTAAACATGAAAATTGAAAGGAAAAAGTCTATGTATTTCATGCCACTGAAAGAACAAGACAAAAAACCCCAGCCACATCTGCAGTATTTAGTAATCAAAGTAAAAGAAAAGCCTTTGTTTCACAACAGAGAAAAAGCTGGTAAAATTATAGAAATTCTGCTTGTGAGTCTATAAACAAGGTTGCATCAAAAACACTGTTAAAACTGGATCCTGGGATTTTTCCTTCTGAATTCATATCACTTATAGAAAGTATCTGGATTGTACTGGATGTCTGTATCTCTGTGTAGATTTTGAGCTATCCCAGCAAAGCCATGGGAAGTCAGCAGGGCTGAACACTCAGGCAGCAGGTGAGTGCATATAAACACACAGTAATCCATGGTATATGGGATATGGGATATGGGATATGGGATATGGGATATGGGATATGGGATATGGGATACTGGATTAGTCTTTACCCAGCAGCATTGATTGGCTGGGGACTGTTTCCATAGGTATGGATGCCAGTGAAATACATGCATAGGTGACTTTGGATGGTCTCCATGTTGTCCCTCTGAGGCACTTCTCAGCATCCAAACCTTTAGATATGTTGATGTCACTTTGCTGAGAGCTCCCATGTGAATCTCCCAAATGGAGCAAATTGTCCCTCTTTGTGGACTTTGAATAAGCTAATACTCAGGAGGGTGATGGGATAGGTCCTTTTTCAGAAATTGCTTTGAAAAGTGGCATTTTAAAGCTAAACAGCACAAGGCTCATCTATATACACAGTTCTCTCCCTTAGGAGTCCCACTATATAGAGACAAATCTAGTCAGAATGAGGAAAAGAATTTTCAAACAGAAGTCAGCAGAGAAAGTGCATCATTTGTGTGGGCATGAATCAGGGTGGGGACTTACCTGCATTCTCACAACCCCATGATTACCTTCAGGCATAGCCTGAAAAGCCCAGGACTCTTTATTGAACATCCTTTTTTCCCCTTCTCTGTTTAACATAAAGAGCAATTTACAGACAAATTGTTCTGATGTTATGCATTTTTTCATGCCTGAAATCACGGCTAAGCTTTAAGCAGGGAAAATCAATAAATGATGCGTTGCCATCAGCCATTTATACAGCAGCTTGGTATTATTTTAATGTGTTACTGCTGTGGGAAGAAGGCAGGGGAGCTCTGTCTGCTGCTGTGGTTTGGTGTTAAGTGTTACCCCCTCTCTGGACAGAGCATGTACCCCCCAGTGAGGCTGCAGGGCATCCCCTCTGTCCCACCAGTGGGCAATGGTGACATTGGGGGATGAACAGGCTCCTTGTCCTCCAAGGAAACACCTCAACCTCTGGCCATGAGGCACCTGAACCTGCAGCATGTTGTAGTTTGGGAGAAGTGCTCATTCAGGCAAGACCAACAGCTGAAGTGAGATGCAATAAAGAATATTTTACTGTGAGGGACAGGTTGGCACTTTCTGTAATAACTCTGTCTGTGCTTGGATGGGACTATCCCTCCCACTCCTTCCTCACTGTTCCCAAATCCTGGGGCAGGCAGGGCACCTCTGCATGCTCACAAAGATGGATGGGACTGTCCCTCCCATCCCTTCTTCACTGCTCCTAATGCTGGGACAGGCAGGGCATCTCTGCATGCTCACAAAGAGCACCACACAGCCCTGGGCCAAAGAGTTTTGTCTTCCTTGTCCCTCAAGGACCTCTGTGAAAGGTTAATGCTTCAGACCCAAGACTTGGGAAGTCAGGGTGGGATCTTCCTCCCTTATAATACTGATGATGGATAGGTGGCAATGAGTATCCCTGAAGTCTTTGGGCATCTCCCCCTGATGGCACTGTCCGGGGATGTTTGTGCTCTCCCTAAGGATTCCCAGCCTCCATGCAGCCTGTCCTGAAGTCAGGCTGCAGCCAAGAGGAATTTGTTGAAGCTGAAGTGGATATATAAAGCACTAGGGAAATACAGAGCAACACCGTGCAACACTTAGAGCTGTCACATGTTGCCTTCAACTTATTAATTAACTCACTATGAAACACCATCAAATAATGTTCATCAATAATGTGACATCAAATAAACTTGTAACTTCATTGAGTTCTTCTAAGACAGTGGATGGGGTTGTTTTGCTTGCCTGGAGAAGTTAAAAGCTAAAAGGAGAACTGTAAAATCAAGTCAGAGTATTAATTTCTATGAGGGATTTAAAAAAAATAATATATTAGAGTAGCTTGGGATGATCTGAAAGTATTCAGAAAGAGAGAGCACAGTTTACCCCAGTTTCCTTTTCCCCTTGAGGTTGATCCAGCTCTGGCTCAGGCAGGAAGAGTGTGCATGGATGAAACTGCTCAGTGTTAAAAAAACTCTTCCCTGTCTAATGCTGTAAGTTACCCGACACTGTCTGGAGGCTGTGATAAGAAACAGGACAGTGCTGTCGAGATACCATGCTTTAAATTTTGGATTATGTACTACCAGGATGTTTAAAATAGCTAAAGTGCAAACTGATCACACAGGCATAAAAGCTGTGCAGTTACATAAAATATAATAATGTACCCTTCAGCTCAGTGACATGTTCCATGTAGGATATTATGTATTATATGAAATCAGTAACATATAAGACAGTGGAGAAGAATTTCAAAGCCCAGATGGGAGCAAAGAGTAATAGAGAGTAGAGCATGATGATATATATGACATGAGGAGGAAATAAGAATCAGATTGAATCTCAGGGAAAATTGAAGTTCTCCATGAGAAGATAAATATAATGTTAAACAAAGATATTTGGTAGGAAGGAGCTACTTAAAAGGCAATCCCATTGGAAGTGCCTAGGATATGAAATCAGATATGAACATGGGATGTGATTGAAAAATAGATGTCTAAATGCTAGTGCAATTCTGGCCTGTGCTGTGACAGGGAGACAGGAGGAGACACTTCCTCACACAACATGCAGCTACAGCACTTGGTAGGAAACATTACTTTTGAAAGCCTTGATAGTAGGTTTGAGGAGGAGAGAGGATTCTGCAGAGAAATTTGGGATGCATTAGAGACATTGTGCCAGAACACAAGTGAGCAAGTCTGGCTGAGTGGCCACCAGCACATGGATGGGAGCTTGCAAAGAGGTGAGGCAGGGAAATGGGGTGGACCGTGGGCACAGAAAGTGTGAGATTGATCAAATTAAACATCTGCTCATATTTCAGGGGGAAAAATGGTCAGTTAAGCTGGTCCAGCTGTGAAGAGAAAGGGATGGGAGCCCTGACATTTGTCATGTAAAGGAGTTTTTGCGACTGAATCGCTAAGGAGCCAAAGGGAGCTAGAGCTAACATCATGTGTTTTTCCACTTCGGGGCAGTGGGGTTTTGGGGATACCACTGACAGAGCCAAGGTCATGCACTGGAAGGAAGAAGGCCCGAGATGAGCTGGGAAGTTGTTCCACCTCTCCATAGTCCTGCTGTGCCCTGAAACCAGGACTGCTCGATTGCTCAAAATGTTTCAAGTACTGGGGGTGGCCAGTGGGTGTCAGTTTTGCTCTATGAAGCAGCTGATGGAGTTTCCCTTATCTAAAGTGAGAAACCACCTTTTAAAGGAGGCAGTGGAAAAAACCATTCCCATTGAGAAGTAGGAGATCAGCCTCACAGCTTGGTACTCTCTTTTTTCATTGCTCTGTCTACTTTAAGAGCAGTCACAGATAGCAATTCTTAGACAAGTCAGTTTTCCTCTTTCGGTATCTCTGATTTTAGGGCAGCAACAACTAAATAAGGGTTTTCAACAGAGCTCTTTTGTCTTACAAAAGAGGAATCCACCACCTACAGCCAGAAAAATGCTTTCTTTTAAAGAGTTATATGTGTAAATGTGCAAAAGTCTCACATGAGCCTTCTTGGGTAACCTCACTGGAGGGTTGTGATTATGTTGCCAGCCAATTAAGCTAACTCAGTATAGTGCAGAAATCACTTAAAGATCAAGTCAACATTAAGGACCTAAAGTTAGTTTGGATAAAATTTCCATAGAAAACATCATCTGATTTTAAGGATCTTTTTCAACAGCTATTTTTAATGAAACTTCAGAGCTGAATTTAAATTTTGTTAAATTAAAAACCAGGCCTTTTAATCCAACCTTTGTTGAATTAAAAGCCAGCCCAACAAACCAGCAGCAAGCCACTAGGAAAAGCATTTGCCTTGATAATGCAAGGATTAAGCTGAGACCTCAGGTTTCCATAGGACTTCTTAATCCACTCTGTGAGTGTTTGGCATGAGGAAGTCTTTTTCTGAGAATAACACTCCTTACTTGTGTATGGATGCAATAAACCAGCAAAAGCAACAAGGAGGGTAATTCTGAAAACAACAATGACAATAATATCTGAAAAAGTTTTTCTATTTGTGTCCTCATTCATAATGCTGCAAATTTGAATATTTTAATTTTTTACTTTTGTAGATTTTAGATGGAGTCTTTTCAGTTGAGGTCAGTAGGAGGAATCTGTTTATGTTAGTGGTATTAGCTCAGGTCTGTGCGCTGAAGAAAAGACACCTGATAAAATAATGTCTTCTTTAGCCATCAATCCACCACCCAGAATTTTATTTGGAAGAATCCATTAAAGTTACTAATAAATAGAAAGAAACGCACATCTCAGAAGAAAATGACCACATATGTAGGCAGGAGCAGAAGATTGTCTCTTTAATATAGAGACCAAATTATGTGTTCATTGATTTATATCCCCAAAGGAGAACTAAAAAATAGAAACGCCTCCCTCTTAAAAACAAAAAAAATAAACAGGAAAAAGGAGGCATTTTCAAACCACAAGAATGAAGTTATGTTTTCTTTGCTTGCACAGTTATGTGTGGGTAATGTGTGGACGTAGAGAAATGTTATTCCTTTCCTCAAGTAAAATAAGAATAATAAATAAAACTTTGGAAAAGGAAGAGGTCTTATACCACTAAAAGAATCAGTCTCCTAAAAAGGGCTGTGGAGCACTCCATCAGCTCTGCTACTGGAGCAAGACAGAGCAAAGCTTTGCAATAAAAGTTAACATGCAGCTTTAAAAGGCTGTGGTCATGTGTTGCTTCATGCAGTGCTAAGAGGAGCATAAAAAGATGCAAATGTTTTATTTTTATGATCTAAATTGTTATTTGCGGTTAATCAAAGTTAACCTAGCTCTGTGTAAAGCTGATTATGTGGCCAGTTAATTTCAGGTGTCTCTTTTCACAATCAAGCCCCAGGACACTTCTAGGATGACACTTTGCTTACAGGCATGAAGGAAGCATAAAAACCCCTTTTGAAAATGTCCCTTTGCCCATTGGCATGGCTCCAGCCCAGCTGTGTCCAAGTCCCTGCCCCTGGGGTGTTGCTGATTCTCAACACAGTTGACAGAAGAAAAGCAGTACCACCAGCTTTATTTTCTCAGTGAAGAACAGAAGTATGGACAGGGATATTCCCCCACTGAAAGGAAATAATTTAGACAGCTGGTATATGCAGCCACCAGAGAAAGAAATGCTCCTCTGGAGAGTGACTACAAGCAGAAATCTAATTTTGGTGACTGGAGCTGCAAAATGGACACATCAGTCTCTTCCATGGACTCTAGAAGCAGGTGAGGAATTGGAGGCTAAGCAAGGTGCCTACAGAATAGAATAGCCCTTGTAAAAGGAGGGGGAAATGAATATCATCCTCCAAAGCAAAGCACTGTCAGCTAGTCACCCACAGTGCAGACATGGGCCTAGGCTGTCCTTCATCTCTGAGATGACAGTGTCAGCCTTTGGCTCAGCTGTGCCTCTTCTGGAGGTGGAGGGCTGGGCATTTTTGTTTTCTCAGATTATTTTATGTTCTGACTTCACTGCCCATGAGACTCGTGACACACCATTTCTACAGGGATGTAAGGACTGGTTTGTATGGCAGCTTTTCACCCTCAGTGCTCAATGCAGTTGTGATCCTTCACACTGCACTGCTCCCTGAGTGCGTGCCTGGTACTGAACAGCTCGGAGGGGACTGACTAATCCCTGACCTGGGACTGCTGCACCCACCCCTGAATCGGGTCAGACAGCAGAGCCACACACCTGCAGGAGCTGTCAGGCTGGAAGATGCTTTACCTGTTCAGTCCCTGACATCCACAGAAACCAGTTTTAGCGACCTAGCCTCTTCCTGGCTCTCTACAAGCACTGGCTTGATACTGGAAAAGCAGAGAAGGAAGAGGAACAAGAATGAATGAGGGTAAAGTACATTCCCGTAGATTTGTGCTGACTTTTCTGTAGCTACGCACACTGAACAAGGGTGGTGTTGTTTTTGGAAATGTGGTGAGTGAGGACTCAAATGATTAAACAGGACATCCTTCAGGTGCTTTGTAGAAAGGCCCTGCAACCACCCAAGTAGAATCAGGGAAAACAGCCTGTTTAACTTGCAGGGAGATCTGCAAGCTCCTGCAAAGTAAGGTGTGATGTGAGCTCAGCACACCAGTTACACCCCTCATGCACAGCACTGCTCTTCCAGCAGAGCAGGAGGGGACACCTAATGGAGACGTGGCACTTGGGGACATGGGTTGGTGGTGGGCCAGGCAGTGCTGGGGCAACAGCTGGACTCAATCTTAGAGGTTTCTTCTAACCTAAATAATTCAATGATTTTGTACCAGCTCCTGCAAAGTGAGAGTGTGCACAGTCAGTGAGACGACCTCACTTCATGAGGTCATGACCTCACTCAGGTAAACTACTACAGAATTCAAGCTGGGTTGGCACTAACAGACCTAAGTGACCCTGATCAGCCTCAGCTAGGGCTTCCATCCATGCTCCTACATGGGTCAGGAGCTCATTTAAGCTCAGCCTTGAGGTTTGGCTTTGTCCTGCATGGCCATAGCTGTGTCCTTGGCAAGCCATGGACCCTGCTGTTCCTGACATCTTGGCTTGAACTCTGAGCTGCCTCATCGCCACAGCTTTGCCTGAAAATCAGAGTTCTTGGTTAGACTGGCCATCATCTCTGGCCTGGGTGCTGTGGGGTGGACCTTGGGCTGCTGAGGTTCCTGCCAGGCTGGCCTGGGGCACCCCTGTGGCTCCTGGGCCCCAGGAAGCCACTGGCCAGTGCTGTGCACTTACAGGCAGGCTGGGTTCAGTGAGAAAAAGTCCTTATTCCTCAGTTCTCTGCCAGGCTTTAAAAAGCTGTAGTAGAAGCTCTTTTCAAGTACAGAAATGTTTGCATTGGGTGGCTGTATCTAGTCTGTGTTTCACCCAACATGAATAGAGCAGGCCAGTGTTGGAAGCCCTACAAGACCTGCTCCCATGATGATCGTAGCCAAATTTGGTAGAAGCCTTCTGCATTGTAGAAGCCCTTTCAAACCCAAATGGCAACTTTTGACCAACATTCAGAGTAATCCTGTCATAGAAAAGTGGAAGAACTCCATTCCCATCACATTTTCAGCTGTTGCAAAGCTGTGAGCCTGGTCGTTTGTCACTGAATGTTCCCTGGTACTTTGCAATACTCAACATAATTGACACCTGTCACTTTGCCAAATTTTAGCTTGAGTAACAACTGTCTCTGCCTAAATGCCTCCAGCAGCTCCAGTAATTTAAATAGACCCAGCACACTTCTTTATTGGCTGCTTCATGCACTTCATAATTCTGTGGTGTTCTCTGTGAAGTATGGGCTGTATGTAATTCTGTTGGTACTGTGTTTTCCAGCCATAGGAAGAGCAAGAGTTAATTCTTATTTTTGTTGAAGTACTAAGTGGGAAGCTAGGTCATGCATAAATCCTCATTTTGCTAGGTGCTGTACAAGCAACGAATAAAAATGATCCCAGGCTCAAGGATTCTCTGTTAGTAGCTTGTGTCATAATTAAATTTTGTTAGGACACTTTAGAATTTCCCTTCCTCATAAATGAAATATCCATATACATTTATATCTCTATAATAAAAGGCAAAATCTGTACACTTTTATTGTGGATGATAAAAAAGAAAATACTATTTTCCAAGTAACTTGGATATAGCAATTGGAATATGTGAGGGTGAGGGAAAAGATCTGTTTCTTGTATACTTCTGGGTTATATACACCTAAAGCTGTCCACTTTATAGAGAAAGGAAGAAGTATTTGTTGTAAAAATAGCCTCACACAGAGCACACTGAATTCAGGTGGAGAGCACAGAGCAGGAGCTGGTGCCCTTTTAAGAATCAAATATTGTGTCTTCATGAATAAAGCTCTGACAGTAAAGATAAGAGAAGAAAATACAAGAACCATGTGATATATTAGCAGAATGTTTTACAAAGTCCCCCACAAAGCATCCGCTGCGCTTGAAAAGCCTAACCAGCCCAAGTGAGAAACTATTCAGAAATTTAGTATTCAGATTACATACTCTGCCTTTCCAACTGCTCCCTGTACAATGAATGCCTGTACAACTACAGTAACAGACACAGATCTACAGTTTCTGTAGCCTTTGAGCTAATATGAGTATAATGCCTCTCCATAAATTACATCTGCATATCCTGAAAATACCAACTGTTTTAATGGGAATTAATCTATAGACTTTTATCTTGGTGAAATACAAGGGGTACAGTATGTTGTGTCCCTTTTAAAATTGATAGAATAAGGGCTGAAGGTATTCAAGGATGTTCATTATTTTCTTTATAGGTCCATTTATTGATACATATGAACATAAAACAGTGCTTCATTGTAGGGAAGAGGAGGAGATGGACTAACGAATAGATTAGTGCTTACATGGTTTTTAGATTGCCCAACGCACAGTTAAGTAAAGAAAGGTTTGTGTTTGTCCTCTTCAAAGTATATTGGGACTGGATCCAGTTTGTCTTCAAAGTGCCCCTTCTGTGGGAAGGGAAGGGAAGAGGGGGCTCAGCCTAACGGCAAGAGAGCCAAAGCAGGGGTCTGCTGCTCTGCCCTGCTCAGTGCTGTGCAAGGCAACAGTGTGGCACACCAGTCTTTTTTAATTTCCTAAGTACACAGAAGTCTGGAGCTTATGCTGTGCTGAGCTACAATTTATGTGAATACCCAATAGAAGGTTTTGGGAGTGAAGCTCCTAGAGCACCTTGTCCTTATACAGGCATATAAAAAAGGGAAATTAGAAACTTGAAACCAGGATTTACATAAAAAGCATGATGGAGGTTTTGAATAATAATTCTCACACGTGCATGTGCATATATACACACATATATACGGGTTAAATGTGTAAATATTTAGCTGAAAACAGGCTGTGCCCATCAAACCTATCAAAACACATTGCTGTCAAATGATGAGAAATTAAACTCTCCTGTGAGATCAGGGAGCTCTGTTATCTCCAGTACACAGGAGGAGAGCCAAGGTTCAGGGAGACTGAGCAAGTGCTAAGGGCATCACAGCTCTTGAGTAGGTGGTTGTTGGCACAGCCTGTGATCCTGGGGACAGCTGGATTTGTGTGCAGGACACTGTCCCAGGGCAGGCAGGGCTGAGGCCCTGTGGATGGCAATGGAAAGGGGCTCCCAGGAGCTCCAGGAATGGCTCTTTCAGAGCTGTGCCAGAGGGACTCTGTGATGTGGCAAAGCTGAGAACTGCTCTTGGGACACTGCTCGGCAGAAGAAAAGCTCTCATTGCATTAATTGCTGTGTTTCAGAAATGCAGAGCTGAAACACAGGACAATAATGGCTTGGCCAAAATCATGCAGAGACCTCTGGTCACTGTTGGATGTGAATCTCGATCCCCAAGCCCTCATTTGGCTCTCAAGATCACCACAGCAGCTCTGCTGAGCTAGGCATTGTAAATCACTGTGGAGCTCTTGCTACAGCCCAGAGCCAAGTTCTGCCTTGAAACCAGTGATTCAGCCCTGTGTTGCTGTAGTGGGGATGTGCTCATCTCTGCAGCCCTTGGAGTCAGCAAGCTGGTTTGCAAAGCCAAGTCCTGTCACTTTATTGCCTGCCCCGTACTTTTCCCTTGGTCACTCCTCCTTGTTTTCACAGCTTCATTTGGTTTCAAAAGCTTGCAGAGCAGCAGGATTAAAAAAATCAGAAAATATTTACTGTAGAGGATGGGTCTGGCTTTTCCCATCAGCTTCCATGGCTCAAGCAGGTTCCAGCAGCTTTGGGAGAAAAGCTGTTAGCTATTAAGTTATTACCTGTAAGGAGAGCCAGCTGGAAGCTTTCAGTTTTCAACATTTTGATGAAAAGCACCATAAAAATCTTGACAACAAGACTTGTAGCATTTCAATGACATGTTTTGCATTTGTCCCTGCTTTTAATGGTCTGTAAAAGTGATCAAAGGCTTCAAAATGCTGCCGAGACCCACATCTCAGGAATTCTTACCCCCCAAAATGAAGAGGGGAAGGGGGGTAGGGGAGAAGACAAAACTCCGAGTGTGTGCTGTTGAGTGAATTCATTTGGACAGTTTTTGGGAAGTCACTTTCCATCTGGAGGAGAGTGTCCACAAGGAGAGTTATTCCAGCACAAACTGTTACAGTATAATTACCCAGCTCCAGCTATGCCAGTCTATTTTCTGGTGTAGGCAAGCCAAGTCTAGTTGTTGATACGTAGGCGTGGGAAACACGAAGTCTGCTTTCTAGGCTCAGCTCTGAGTGCTCTCTGTGGCCAGTCCCCTGACCTTTCTGCCTTCTTCCTATGCAAAATGAGAAGAGTTAAGTTAAACCCACTTCACAGATGTGGCATGATGACTAATTGGCTCAAATTTGTGGTGTTGGGCAGAGAGCTGTCAATTAACTTTAGTGTCTTGGGCTGGCTGAATCATTTAGTGTCTTTTCCAAAGTGGGATTTGTCTCCCTCTCTCAGGGTTGGGTGGCTCTGCTGCTATTCTGCAAAGCAGAATCTCATTTGATGTGAAGAGGCAGTCAGGTTTACCTTGTCTCTAACAACAGTATTGCGCTTGTGTGTAATGAGAGAAAGAGTTAAGGCTTTTCCTCCAAGATTTTGTAGTTAAGACTTTGCCTCAAAACAAATTTTTCCAGTACTTAGAGCCTTTGATGTACTAAGAATGTAGGTATGCAGTGATGGTGGTACTTCCATCGGTGTTTGTCTGAAACTATGCATAATGAGTGTGTCACTCTCCTTTGGCACTAACCAAAATCAAGGATAACTCTTCCATTATTCACACCAGTTGCTCTATTGGGTCAAAAGGCTCAAGGGTGTATGGGCAGCCTGAACCCAATGCTTTCTAGTGCTTAGTTGCTTAATCTTGGAAATTGAAATTTCATGATGTCCACGCATATCACGCATGACAGACACAACCTCAGCTTCTCAATGGGCCGTGACCTCTGGTGCCTAATGATGGCATTAGCAGTGTCACCAGCAGCTCCAAGCGAAGAGAGCAGGACAGTGCTGCTGCACCTGATCCAGGACCTGTGGAAAGCAGGGAAAACTTCCATGAGGAAGCACATCAAACACTCACCCTCAGACAAGTGGGGGGATCTGCAGGGGTGTCTCCTCAATGTGGGGATGTCCCCTCGCCGCGGGAAACACTCGGGGCCCTTCCTTCAGCCTTGGCTGCAGGGCAGAGCGAGGATTCCCCTCAGGACAACAACGCTGATTTTTACACTTCTCCCAGCACACCGAATTCTCGGGAGCGGGGCGGAATAGCACGGAGAGGTTTTACTCGCACCCGGGGCCGTCTCTACGCGGCAACTACCGGCCGCGAGTATTTAATCAAGCAACAAGCGCGGTCGCCCCCCGGCCGGTTCTATATATATATATATATATATAAACACAGAAGTGTTTAACCGCGACTCCGCCGGTCGCTGTGCCCGGAGGGGCGCGGGGGGTGCCCGGCCCTGAGGGGGCCATGCCCGGCCCTGAGGGGGCTGTGCCCTGAGGGCGCGCGCTCCCGCCCGCCCGCGTGAGGCGCGGGGCGCGCACTGTGGCGGCGGCGGCGGCCGCACTTGTCCTGTAATCGATTGCCGAGCGCGCTGAGCGGCCTCGCGCCGGCTGCGGGCACCCGCCCCCGCCGCGCCGCGCGCGCCGGCCCCGCCGGGGCTGAGGCGCCGCGGGGCGGGAAAGGGGATGAGGGGGGAGAGGGAGGGTGTGAGTGCGTGAGGGACTGAGTGTGAGCGTGGCTGAGCCTCTGTGGGGGTGAGTGTGAGTGTGAGGGACTGAGTGCGGGTGAGGCAGCGAGTGTGTCCTTGTGAGGGACTTTGAGGGAAGGGCTGAGTGTGTGTGAAGGGCTGAGTGTGAGTGGGAGTGGGAGAGTGACAATGGGTGTCACTCACGCACTGTGAGTGTGAGCCCGTGTGTGTGTGCGCGGGGGGGACGACGCTCGGTGTGAGGGAGTGGATGAGTGTGTGTGGGTTTGAGCCTGAGCGAGGGACAAGTGTGTGTCTGAGGGAGTGTGTGTGAGGGAGGAGGTGTGTGCGGGTGCGAGGGAGTGCGCGTATCTGCGAGGGAGTGTGTGTGTGTGTGTGTGTGTGTGTGTGAGGGAGGGAGGGAGGGAGTTCGCGGATCTGTGTGTGAGGGAGGGAAGGGAGTGTGTGAAGGAGGGAGCGAATGAGTGTGTGTCTGTGTGTGTGTGTCTGTGGGAGGGAGGGAGGCAGGCAGGGAGGGAGAGCGGCCGCCGCCGCCGCCGCCGCCGGATCGGTTTCTCGGGGTTTGACCAGCTGTCCCAGGCTAACCCTCTGCTCTCTGAAGATGGAGGAAGTAAAAACAGGATTACCCTTAGCTACGGCTCCTCCGCCGCCTTAGTCCCCCCACAGCCAACTGCCGTGCACAAACACACCTCCACTGGGCAGAGGGAGCCGACACTAATAAACACACAAACAAAAGGGGGATGGAACTGACTCACTGCCTGCGCGGCTGAGGTAAATCTGCGCCTGGCTTCTTATTATTTCTTTTTCTTTCTCCCCTCCCTTCCTCCCCTCCTCTCCTCTCCCTCCCCGGTCCCCCTTTCCCCGGCGGGAGGAGGGACAGCTCCGTTCCGGGGCCGGCGGGACGCGGGGCTCTGTCCGTCCGTGCGGGTCTGTGTGTGCGGAGGGTCCCCGAGCCGAGCGCGGCTGTGCAGCATCCCCGCGGGCGCCGATGACTTGTTGCTGTTAGCCCGAAATATACAAAATAATTAAAATAGATACAAACAAACAGCCACCCCGCCCCCCCCACCCCCCTCCACGAAGAGCAAGAAGGAGCAGGGGCAGAGGCGGCGGCGGGTCTCGCCGGTCCGTTAGCCAGCCCGGCCCCGCTGCCATTTCCCTCAGCGCCCGCCGCCACCTGCGCGCCCCCGGGGGGCTGCGGCCTGCGGCGGGGAGACGGGGGGAAAGGGAGCGAAATGACAAGCGAGGCAGGACTTCCATGACTTTGACAGGTTGTGGCAGGGGCTGGGAGAGGCAGGATGAGGCACGGAGCCCGGCGTCGCCCAGGGCCGAAGCGGCGCTCCGGGGAAGTTGGCCCGGGTTTGCTGCGCGGGGTGTGAGTGCGCCCGCCGGGCCCCCCTGCTGCCATCCCGCCCCGCATCCCCTCTTCCCATCCCGCCCGCATTCCCTGCGCTCCCCCCCGATCCCGTGGAATCCGTAAGGAACCGGTGGATCAAGTTTTCCTCTCTCTCTCCGCGCTAGTTAATCGCATTGCTGTAGCACCGGCTGACCTCCCTCCCTCCCTCCCTCTCCCTCTTTTTTTTTTTTTTTTTTTTTTTTTTTTTTTTTTTTTCCTTCTTCATCTTCTTTCAAAGTATGTGCCATTCCTGAGCGAGTTGCCCCGCCGGCTCATCCCGGGGCTTCCCGGCTCTGCATGCCCCACCTGTAAGTGGCGGGGGCGAGTTTCTCTCCCCTATCTTTCTCCCCCTCCCGGTCTCTCTTCCCCCCCCCCCCCTTTTAAAAACCATTTTTTAAAAAAACTTTCTCCATCTTTCTGTGTCTTCAGTTCGAGCAAAACTCTCTCCCTCCATTCCTTGTGGAGAGGCTCAGCAGCTGGGATTTGCCATCACCAGCCTAAAAATGGTGACCAAACTTTTTCTTTTCCCTCTTTTCTTCCTCCTCCTCTCCCCATTGAAGAAATAAAAAAATGAAAATCAAGCCGTGTTTTAATTTAGGTTATGGATGTTTCTGTGTTTCTTTTTGTCTTCCTTTCTCTTCCTCCTCCCTTCCTCCCCTCTCTTTCCTTCCACTTCATTGGCTGGGATGATCTTTCCCTGTTGCTTCTGATGTTTCTTTCTTTTTCTCAGTGTGTGCCTGCCTACCTGGACTAGGGGGAAGATAAGGTAATTTTGGAGGGCTTGAGGAAGTGGCTTACCTGTTGTGAAAACTTTTACTGCTTTTTTTTTTTTTTTTAATTTTTGAGATTTCTTTTTAAGAGTTGTGAAAATCAGTAATTGAAGAGAGTTTGGTAGCAGCTAGGCAGGTTGAAATTTAAGTTTTATGTGCTGAATGCCTTGGGAATTTGATCTGCTTTATACCAAAGAAGAGCACAGAGAAAAGTATTTATTTATTGGGGGAAAGGCGGGGTGGGGGGGGGAAGGAAAGAGGGTTAAGGGAGGGGGAGGGAAGTGGTTTTGGAGACAAGAAGTGAAGCTGCCTGTTTTCCAGTAAGTAATGGAGAAATTCCAGGAGCCAGGGCTAAATATACTTGGCGATCAATACAGAAATGGCTCATTGTGAATAATTTAGCTGCCTGGTGCAGTGAGAGTTTTGAAACTAAAGGCAAAAAAGAGGCCGTGGAGGGAGAGAGGAAATAAAATTTTCCTCTGGTCATGTCAGATTCTTAACTTTTCCACTTAAAAGAACATACTTATAATTATTGATCTCTCCTTTTTTTTTTCTCCCCCACAATAT
Source organism: Muscicapa striata striata (assembly GCA_030060385.1). Taxonomy (NCBI): domain Eukaryota; kingdom Metazoa; phylum Chordata; class Aves; order Passeriformes; family Muscicapidae; genus Muscicapa; species Muscicapa striata. The sequence goes on from JAREIS010000087.1 coordinate 1,243,455, forward strand.
ATATCAAATGATAGCTAGGGGGTGTCATTCTATACAGTTACTTGGGTTTCGGGAAAGTAATAGCTTGTTCTGTGTCAGCAAAGTGCTTCCAGAAACTTTAAGATTGCTTCACACCACAAAATGCGTGATCTGGGAGTATGAAATGTGATGTTTGGCCCTGTGCTGTGGCAAATAAATAGGGTTAGAGTGAACAGGTGTGTGTACAGGTGTGTGTGCACAGAGAAGTGTGAGACCAAGCTGGAACAATTCTGTCCAAGGGGAATGGGCACAGGAGGGTTTATTTTGTTTAGACCGGGAGGCAGTCTCTTGCAGTGCATGTGAAAAGAGTAGTTGTTAGTAGTATCCATATCCTCAAAGTCTGTTCTGGCTGCAGATAGAGCAGATAATTGATGAAGCATTACCATCCTAGCTTGAACAAACAAGCGGAAAGTCAGGGAAAAACTCTCAGATCAGGCAAAAATGTGAGCGGGGCACGAGAGAGAGAGAGGCATGGTGAGACCAGGATGATCCAGGTGCCACCTGGCCAGGATGCAGCTGCATGTCTGCTCACATAATTTACGGGAAGAGTTCAGTGATTTGCAAACGAGCACATGCAGTGCACTTGTGTGTTTCTCTAGGCAGTGGTTGCAACAGCAATAAAATGGGCAACTACTTAGGGCTTTAAGTAAGTTTAATCATTTAATGGTTGATACTGACAGGCGTCTCTGAGGGTGTACTTTTCTGCCTTGCAGCACTGCACTTTGACTATGGAAGCAGAGGCTGTTGATGGATATATTACATGTAAGTACTCATTTTGCTTGATTATTCGGAATTACTTTTCTTTTCCTGCTCTCCTTTGTATAATGCAGATACGTGAAAGTTTAGCTTCCTGTGTACAGTGTGTGTGTTGACACTGAATTAGTAGCATTTAAATATAAACTCTCTGTATGACTGAGAAATGTATGGGGATGGGTGCATGGGTGAATATCTCTAGGTTTGCACATTTTCTGGGGGTGAATTAACTTTGCAAATGAGAGATAGTTTGTCTCCAAAATTCAAACTGCAGCCAAAAACTTTTTATGCCTTTCCCTATGTATTTCTGTTGTTTTCTGTGTGTGAGGGGGGTTGTGTAAGTGCTTTGTTTAACTATCAGTTAACCCAGAGCTTTGGGGGGAAGGTCTGTATGGTGAATTACTATCACAGTCTTCCCCTGCCCAGCCTGGATTCTCTCTGTCTGCTGATGGAAAAGTAATCCTAACTTACTTAAAACCACGCAGCTGGGACAAGGCTTGCTGTAGGAGTGTCTGTAAAAGACTGGTAACAGTAACTTTGAGAGGGCTCTGAAAATCAGCCAGATGTTTACTCGGGGCCGCTGAGAGTTGAGATCTGACAGGCTCTGGAAAGTAAAGGAGGGAAGGGCAGGGGCGCAAAGAGTGCGAGTGGGTCTTGGTTCTTAATCTTTGTGTGTGTGTGCTGAAGAAGGGGATGAAAACTCATGGGGACCTGTGTTGTGCTGGCAGGTGACAATGACTATTCGCCTGAAAGGGAGCACTGCGGCATGGCCATCGACCTCACCTCCAGCACTCCCAATGGGCAGCACACCTCCCCCTGTCACATGGCAGGCAGTAAGTCTCCTCTTAAGCCTGTTTCTCTTGAGCTCAGGGCTGGGTTGGTCTGGTCCTCCTGCTCCTTGGTTTGCTTACCAGGTCTTAGCCACTGCTGTTGGCTTTGCTAATAACAGAGGAGGACAGGGGAGATTGTCTTTTTTTGTTGTTGTTGTTCTTGTTTGTTCTGGTGTCTCATCTAAACATGAACGGGATTGCTAGTCTGAACTATCCCAAGGTGCCATTTGAGAGCTGGTCCTTACCTGCTCCAGGTAGGAAAACTGTAGGCTTGACATGTGCGGGTTTTGTTTCCTCAGGTTCTGAAGTCAAAATAGAAATTGTTGTTGTTATTATTATTATTATTACTATTACTTACTTTGCTTCCCAAAACAGCTTGAAGCAGCTTTATTTGAAAACAAACAAATTTTATTTATAAAACTATAGTCCATTATAACAAACAGAAAGGAGTTCGGTTTAGAATGCTGGGTAGAAACTGAGAGTTTTGTGAATCTGTACAGCGAGAGTTTCCAGAGCTGATAATATTTATAGAATTATTCTCCTGTTATGTATGGGAGGTGGATAAACGTAGTTTACACAGTTTTATAAAAATAACAACCTTTATTTTCTCTGTGTGTGAGTGTCCATCTTAAGTGTTGGTTACAGTGGTACATCAAGATAGTTACCTCAATGTAACCTGTGCACTTATAGTCCTGAAAAATACAATGTGCTTTGCTTCCAGTCTACTTACAGAGTGTTCCTCTCTATGTGATACTAATTTTCTTTATGGTTCGTGTGAACTACAGATACATGTTTTCTATTTAAACTGGGGATTAGTATAATGCCCTACCCAAATCCATGAAAGAAAGAGAGAGCTTCTAGAGTTGCTTAAAAATGCACAGTGTATCGCCTTCAGAGTCTTTCTGAGAAAAGGATGTTACTTTCCTTTAAGAATTCTTTCCTCTTGCAAATTACGGGTAAAGCGCAGTTTTATGAGCCTTTAAACTGAGGGTTATGATGAAGATCTCTCAATTATATACATGTTGCTGGAGAATATGATTTCTAATACCATGGACTGAACTTTATATGACAACCACCCATAATTCAGCATCTTTAGACAATTCTGATTGTGCTGCAATGGGATTCTGATATACTTTATTATGTTGTAAAAGTTTTACTACTCACTTTCTTAATTTTCTTTGTTTCCTTTTTATTAATGGGAAGGCTTCATGGGAAGGGAAAAAAGTATGGGTGTTTTAAATCTTCTTTATAATCTAGACTGAAACCCAAAGTCAAATTAGGAATAAAAAGATCTAGAATGAAATCATGCAAAAGCCTCTAACACACTCAGTACTTTCATGTTCATTGTGTTAACATTTTCAATGGTTTTTAAGCTTCATTAGTTCTTTGCAAAATATATGTATCTGCAGCCTTGGTGAATATCTTACTTTTTTAGAGGTGTTTTTTGGTCTCTCATAGGTGTCTCAAATGTTTTCATCACTGCTGCTCTGTGTTAAAGATGTGCTGCTGTTGAAAAATTAAGGGCTCTGCCTGGGTTTCCCAAGCCAAACAAAACTCAAGCTTCTTAAATGTATTGTAACTTATTTACTCTTTGCAGGCTTAGCATTGTTTTGAAGAGAGGTGGCTTGTGCTGCCTTAAACATGGAAGATATTGATCAGAGGTTGTTGGCTTTTGTGGCAGCTGTTGCATTGGTTCATTTAAGGTTTTTGGCCAAATCTTGAATCTGGCATGTGTAGGCTAAATCACCAGGCAGGGTTTTAAACCTTTCCACCTGTTTTGTGGGGCACAGGAAATCCTTTTAAAGGTTTGGTAAGCCAGGGGTCTGCACCTCTTTTAGAAAAGTCTTTTGGGGTTGTTTGTTTGGTGGTTTTTTGTTGTTGTTGTTTTGTTTTGTTTTGTTTTGTTTTTTTGTATTTTAAAAGGAAAGATGGAGATGAAATAGCTGCTTGAAATATTTTGTATGAATTTAGTAGCTCCCAATGGATTGACCCATCATCCTTTGTTTTAAGTAGAGGCAGTGGTTATGTTCTATTTCATATTGGTTTGATTTCTAGTGGGTTGCTGGAGATTAAGTGATGTTGGCTGCTATTACAGCAAAGCCCAGGGCGTTATCCTGTCTGGGTAGGACTTGGGAATGGAGGAGGTGATACAGGCAGCAGACCCCAAATATTTGGCTCCTGGATTGGTCACCAGTCATTGCCAGAAGCACACGGCCCTCTTTGGCTGCATGCTCTGGATGTGCACCTGCAAGGAAGAGATGGGAGTTTTGACCTTTGTTCTTCTTGCGTTCCGCTGTAATGTTTTGAACCACAGCTCTCAATTTAGTTGGAATTTGTGTCTGGCTCAGAAGGAAAGAAGGAAATTTCTTGGATCTGTGCTGAAATGACTGAGTAGTGCTCTCCCAGCAACAGCAAAATTATGTGCTGGGTAAAGAGTTTTCTATGTTCATTAGCCCCTGGCAATCTCTGTTAGCAGTTCTGTCTGGATTACTGATGTTTTCAGGTTCTATTCCAAAAGAGTTTGGGTTGAATAATTTAGCTACTGCATCCTTTAACCTATTATCATTTTCAAGTATCTAAATGGTATTTGTAGGTTATGGATGGGGATGACACTCAATTTTCCTTGTGAATGAGATGATCCTGAAAGATGAATCACACTAAATCACCTGTCATAGCTAACTGATGGTCTTACATATACCTGTCTTTAGCAGAGCACTGCATGTGTGTTGGCAGATGCTCACTCTAAAATACTTCACTGTAGTTTTATGTAAGCAAAGATTTAAAATACATGTAAATAGTCAAACCAAAGAGGCTGATAGATCATCTCACTTTTCTCTACAGCAAAAGATGAATTAGTGTTACACCTGCTGAGTACAGATGATATATTTACATAGCCCCAAATCTGGAAGCCCAGATTTTCTTTTGATCTTCCATAGGAAAACTCTTACAAAGGCTGACACCCAGAGCTGGGTGTCACGGGCTTGCTCAATTAACTTTGTGTTGGTACTAGAGAGTTCCCTGCATGGCCCTGAGCCCCTCCATAGACCCCACAGAGTTCAAGGGAGTCTGTCTTGTTCCTGTCTGTGAATGTTGAACTGGGCTATAAGTGATCAGAAACCTCCGAATAGGAACTGGCATGCTAATTAAAGGCTAATGGGGAATCCTTATAAAAGAGGCTTTAAAAAGAAATAATTCCCAGTCACCTCCCCATAATACCACACTGAGTCCTTACTATAGTTATTAGAGATATTTCTTTTCCTGTAGGTTAAAATGGACTTAGAGGAATGTCTGCTTTAGAAACTGCAGGGGCACAGTTGTTCAATTAGTTGACTCAATCATTGCTTTGTATAGGATGAAGGACACTTTTCTAAGATCATTGGCCTGGTATCATAGGGAAAATAGTAGCAGAGGCTATTAGCATCTGACAGTCAGCAACAAAGGCAATTTCCCCTTAAATTAGAGACTTGACAGTGGGTGTCCCAGTTAACTTTCTTATCTTTGCTTTCTTAGACAAAAGGAGCCCTTAAATGAAACAGAGTCAGAACAATCATAAATATCAAACCCAACATCTGATGTTTGAAAGCGATTAAAATTGTGGTATGCTTTTAAAAGGTGTTTATAGGAGCTTGAAGTGTTAGTAAGTTATGAGAATTAATTCATTAAGAGAATAAGCCATGTCGGCTGACTCGCTGCTGAAAATAATGAGGTGATTGCATTTTCTCCGTGGTGGGGAACAATCGTGCTGTCTGACGAGATCACTAATTGGGACAGCAGCACTAAGTGGGAATGATTTCAGCAGCGGTGTTTAAAGAGAACTTGGGCAAGGTTTTATTATAATGTAGCCAATGCTATGTTCCAAGTGATCAGGATGGACTATCAGTTGCAAATTTTTTTTGTGGCGTCAAAGCCCCAAATGTTTCCTGATTACTTTCATTTTTCAAGCCTGAATTTTCATATAACTCCTGCTTTGTCACAGGAGCTGACACTTACATGTACCACAGCCGTATTGGCACATCTGTAGGGATAAAAAGAAAAAATGTAATTTTGGAGCCTGACTGTTGGAATGAAACCCCATAAAGTTAAAAGTTGCTCCGTGCCTCAACTCTCTGGCAAATAAGCCTTGTCACCACCAGAATTTACTCCCAGGCATGTGAGACTGAACCTTGCTCTGGGATTCTTTCCTGGCTCAGTACGTGTTGTGGGCTTTTTAGTAGGATGAGGTGATGGAGGCTTTCCTTTAGGGAGGGTGGTTAAAGCTGGCTGTGCTGGGCTGCAGAGGGGGACTGAATTAGTGCTTTGAGGCAGTCACTCCCCTGATGTGTTCACTGGGGCATGAACAATCCTGGCAGCCAAACTGCTGTGCTCTGAATGGGGATTCAGGTCTCCCTTCTTTCCAAATATCTTGGAAAGTGCTAAAAACTCGGACCTGATCACTTCGAGATGCTGAGGAATCTTCTTTCCTCAGCAGCCTTTAAGGAGTACGGTAGGCAGCATTTATTGGTCTGGGGATCTCCTGCCTCAGTGGGGGGAGGTGGACTTTTGACTTGAGATGTCCTCCAATCCTTTGTGTCTGACTTTGCAGTCTTGGCACTTTGATTTTTAGAGCTCAGCTATGGAATTGCACAGTGATGCTTAATACAGATGTACCTGTGGTTTGGCAGGTTGAAGGACAGTGGAGATGGACTTTGCCAAGATGAGCTCAGACGTGAGGGATGAGCTCAATAAAGTGTGGTAGGGAACTGGAAGAAGTGAGCTTCTTTGACACTTACAAGAGCAGGGTCTTTGCTTCTGTCTTTTATTCTCAGGCTTCCTGAGAATTGCCAGGGCAGTAGTAGTTATCAAAGTTTTAGCCAATGCCTTTAACTTTCTTGGAGTTTGAGAAGAGGAAATATTAAATGGAAGGTGATCATCAGGATTTTAACAGAAATAGAGGGGGTTTTCCACACCTGAGAAACCAAAGCTCTGAAAAGTAATGTTACACTGTATTTCTTGAAAAAAATGCACCCCAAACAGAGGAAAGTGTTAACTGGAAATGAAGCATTTTCTGAGATGTACCTTGAATTGTTGTAGCTTTATCCACATCAGCTCAGATTTTTCACACTAGTGTGGTTAAAATCATGAAATAGTTTCTCTGATACAAACTCTGTATATAAACAAGCACAGAGTAGCCACTGAAATGAGTTGGTGTTTGAGTGTCTGTAGCCCACACTGCAATGGTGAAGGGCCCTCCCGTGTATTTTTCCTATCTTCTGTCACACTCCTGGCATTCCCTATGGAGCCACATACTCGGCTGCAAAAACATTCCTCCCTCTCAGTGAGTGTTATAACGAGGGTGGAGTGAAATGATCAGTTAATCTCATTAAATCAGTTTTTATTCATTCTGATGGAAGTCTCTTGAGAGGTCATCTGCCAGGGCTTTGTTGCAGCACACACCTTTCTTAGGAAGCTTCTGTTATTCTCTTGGACTGTCAGGTTCAGTTAACTTTCCCTGGTACACACCCTGTTACAACACTGCTCTTGCTAGCTTTGTAGTCAGCAAGTTTTCCGTGTTTGCTTCTGGAATTTCAGTTCCTTTTCAGACATGCCAACGAAAAGAGCAATCCTCCTCTTCCATGAAATATGACAGTTTGATAGCAGCTGGATGACAAGATCCCTGTTGGAGAGTTTTCTATGTTTCCTATCCCTGAATCTGAGGGAAGGTCCTACTGCTGTTGAAATTGACGGGTATCTTCTCCCAGGAAACTGGTTCAAAGGCTTGTTCCAGTTCCTGAGGGCCACAAGCTCTGTCTAGTCCTTCAGCTAGGTGATGGTTAGCAGGACTAAGTTTTACAGGTGGAAATGCAGCTCCCTGTGCTAGCTCTGTGCAGCACTGAGGGTGAGCAGTGCTTGTCCTTCCAGTGCCAAGAGGGCACCTTGAAGGGGTGATGCTATTCTATCTGAGAGGAAAAGGCAGAGCCTCCTTTTCTGCTTTTTGCTTCAGTAATCCCAGTGAATGAAAATCCTTGAATAACCCACCTTGAAACATGTCTAAAATTGACCTGTTCTAAAACTGAGTAGAAAATTGCAGAGAAGGCTGAGCTGCTGCTCTGTGTAGTATCAAGAGCTGTTACCAGCCCAGGGGAGGAGCCTGTGCCACAGCCTGTTGTCCCTCCCCTAGGGTAGTGGACGCTTTCTTGGAGTCCAGGCAGCTGCTGCTGCATCCCAGTGGAAGGAAGCAGAGCTGGATTATCACTGAGAAGCAATGAACATGACAGATATGGCTCTGGGCTAGGTGACCAGAGGCCCAGTTTTTCTCCAAACTCTGCTCATTGTAAGGGAGTCCCTTCATGTTTCTGTGCTTTTTTTTTTTTTTTTCCCTCTCTTGTCTTTTATTTTCTAAATTACAGAAGCCGTAGATCACTTAGGATGGAGACTTGGATGGTACATGTTAGCCTTTGTCAAAAGTAGGATTTTTTTTTACAATATCTTTTTTGCTTAGGGGTTATTTTGCATTTAATTTTTGCAGCCCCACAATGAGAGGTATTCAGAAGTACCTTAATACCAGTGCAGCTTATTTCCTGTCCTGCACAGGAATAATTGTGTTGGTCCTAAAGTACCCTGTTGTGGTGTGATTACATTAGAGCAACCACGGAATTTTAACTCTTCCCACACCACTGAGCATTGCCAGGTCTGTGTGTGGACGAGCCCCTATTCACAGTGCCCAGCAAAATGTGCCCTTGATCTGGAGCCAGGTCTGCATTACTGGCTTCTGCTGGCACTGCTGTGTCAGCCTGTGGCTTTGAAGAACTGTAATCCCTCACAGGCAGGGAGATGCTGGCAGAAGCTCCTGCTCTGAGCATAGCCCTGGCTGGCAGGGTCACCTGCAAGTGCTGTTACAGGTGTTGCATTGGAAAGTACTGTAAAACAGCAGACTCTGTTCCTGGAAAAGCATGGAGTTGATTGATCCCCCTCATTTCTGTGCCGATAGGTCATGTCAACTTCTGTGAATTACAGTGTTGGTTTTGGGTTTTTTAACTGACTTTTGCTTTTTCTCTGCTTCTTATTTTTTAAAAAAATCTTTCCAGTTTGGGGGTTTATTCCTGTAACGCTGTGTGGCCAAGGCATAGCACCACAGAGGTAGTGGGCTCTGTGTACATTGTATGAGCTCCTTTAGCTCACGGCTGCTCTGTGTTTGTCCTGTGCAGAGAGGTCACAGGGTTTTTGGTCTTTCCTTTGGTGAAGCTGAGGTTAGTGGTCAGATCCCTGTGTCCTCTCAGGTGTGGGGGTAGGTCAGTCCCAGGGCCAAACCGTGCTCCCACCCCAGTGTGGACAGTATGAATATCTGTGTCTGCCAGCTGGTAGTGAAAAAAAAAAAAAAAAGACGAAGGCATTGAAGTGCATTCTTCTCCTACATAGGTAGGAGCCTCTCTTCTTAGCAGACTGTGGGTTTTACACAAGTCATGAGCCAAGGAATCTGATTCACTGCAGACCTGTCTGCTCTCCCCACCATGGTTTCATGTTACTTGGAGAAGCTGCACTGACTTTTTTTCCAGCCTCTTTTCCTGCTGTGATATTGGTACCCACCACCTGTGAGGTTGCTCTGGGCACAGGTGTAGTCACTGCAGTAGGGGAGAGAGAAGGGGAAGATCAGTGTAAGTATTCAAGTCTCTGCCCTGTCTCTGGCTTGGAGAAGACCTTGGGAGGACTCGGTGCTACTGTCTACCCTGAAACTTCATGCAGTGGGGATGGAAGACCCAGCCACCCCTTGGTGCTGCTATTGTCAGGTGCTTTGTCCAGGGAGTTGGACATCTCAAATGTTTCTCAAAGGAGGCAGGACATCCTGAAGTACAGAAAATCCATGCACCTTGTTGCCTGTCCCATCTATCACCCTTTTTTCTTATGAAGTTCTTGTGTGAGAAGGTAAGGGGGGGGTGTGTTTCCTCTCCAGCTAATGGAAGATCTGGGCAGGGCTCACAGGAGAGATGCTCCGTTGGCAGTTAAACCGCAAATGTGACAAAGCTTGACGTTCCGATGGGGGGATTTTCTTGTTTATCCCCTCTGTTCCTCCACCTGAACAAAACAAGTGTTAGGCTAAAGATATCTGTGCTGTGACCTTCAGCATCAGGCTGGAGTTTTCTCAGCTTATTTTCACTGATGTTTTCCTTGCATTTCCCCCAGCCTCTAAAACCTTCCAGTTCCGTCAGAAGGAAGGGATGTTGTCCTGATTTTTCTCAAGGGACATGTGTTCCTTCAGTCCATGAAAATTGTGTTGGTGAGTGGCACAGAACACTGGCTGCAGAGCCCTATGGTATGCTCAAGTCCATGGTATTTTTTTTCATAATTAGCCTTTGATTTAGGAATGCCTGTGTGCAGTTCTATGTGAATTCACACCTAATCTTTCATAGATGTCAACTCAGATTTTGGACATTTTATAATGCCCTTTGCAAGCAAGTGGGTTTTTTAGGCAATGATCTAGCTATAAAACACAAACTGAGAGAGTTTTTGGTAACTCTATCTGTGCATCATTTAAACTTCAGCAATGAGAATTAAATACCCACTTTAGTCCAAGGAGCAGCAAACAGAATGGTGTGAATTCCTGTATTTTGAAAACAAAAGAAGTTGCTTCTTTCTGTATGAAAACAGCAAGTTTCTTTACCCAGAATAGATATGAGGTTTATTCATTTGAGGAAGAGTAGCTGTTCCCTTAAAGCTGTGGATGGTTTAAAAGTTTCTGGGAAAGAGTGGCAGTAGACTGAAGACCTTGTTCTGGTTAGCAGCCAGGTCTGTGATAAAGGGAGACACGTCAGGCAAAAGAATCAAATGACATTTGTTTTTTAATCTTATTTCTTGAGAAATTGATATCCTGCAGGGTTTGCCTTGTTGAGATAACAGCCCCTGAAGGAGAATAAATCTTATTAATTAGCAGTTTTGCATACTGCTTTTAATTGTCCATTCCTAGGTACAGGCTTTGCATTGCACACGCGCTGCTGTGGTGAGGGGCCTCTCTCCTGCATCCCTGGAGAGTCTGCAGGGATCTGGCACCTCTGCAGAGTCTGCCTGAGAATAGAAGTATTTCAGAATACACCATTGGGCCTTAAATTTACTCAGTGCCTTAATCCTCATCACCTTTCAGATTTAGGCATGTTCTAAATGTAGTTGTAATAGTTTTACAGTTTAATCTCTCAAAATTGGGTCAACCTTACCAGTTGTTTCGACCTTGTTACCAGCACAGGTAGTTCCTGGGTAAGTCTAACACATCTCCACGCACCTGTGTGGAACAGTCTGTAGTCTGGGGTATCAGCTTTAGCTGAAAGCCACTGTTTGAAATTTTCTCCCTACCTTAAATACACAGGCCTCTCTACTACTGTAGGGTATTACCCTTTGGATAATCTAGTCTTCTAGAGAGTAATACAAAAATATCTCCTTGTTATATCATACTTTTTCAGTTTTAAGAGCTTTGCAAAGGATACCAGTTGAAGAGATACAAATGAGTGGACAAAATTTTAGGCTGAAGGAGTGGAGAAAAAGTAGAGAAATTAATCTTAGTAAGAATTCAGTCCCTGTAGGTGAGAGGCAGTCAGCTTCATAATTTGTGTATGTGACTGCAAATTGTCAGAGTATAGGTAGTTCTCAAGTTCAGAAGAATGATGTGCTAGTTGTGTGTTTAAGGGTCAGTAGTATATAATGTTAGCAGACTGAGAGCTCTGTGAGTTTATTCTTGGCCTACTTTTAAATTTGTATTCTACAAATGGCACCATTTATTTTACCAAAATCCCATGTACCTACATGTGAATCCCAGATAGTCTAAATTCTATGACCTGTCAGCTGCCCCCAAATTACCTAATATCAAGTAGAGAAGCTTGGCAGCTAAAGGAAAAAGATAGGAAGATGTGTCCAGCCCCGGTTTCTGACAAGCCTGTACATGTGCAGTGCAGTAATACAAACGGAAGGCACTTAGAGAGGGTTTCTGTCACATACAGCAGAGAAGTACAGGCTTGAAAAATAGTAGGAAAGTGCAAATATTATGAAACAAGGAAGCCAGAAAGAGGTATGTGAATTGTGCCTTGACTGAAGGAAAAACTACTTACCACTTTTTTTCAAATGTCAGGTGCATGGGAAAACGTTGTTGGAAGCCAGTCTCTGCTAAGTTTGCTGCTTGCAAAACCAACTTTTTTGTGAGATGTTTGTGCAAAATCACCTCTCTGGTCTGCCTGTGAGACCAGACATGACTAAGGCTATCAGTATGTAACCTGGTTTCAGGTTGCTGTCTTCCTGCTCTTGGTCTAAAATGCTGTGAAGAAGTGTTTGCTTTTTTTCTCACTTTTAAAGTGCTTCATTCATTTAATGTCATTAGCGCTATTGTTACTTAAATTTACCTTCTGACTGGTAACCATTAAATATTTATGGAGAAATCGATAGTAGTGAGATTTTTGCTTGAGTAAATATATATCACATATGTACTCAAAACCAAAGCAAACTGCAGTGCATTCCAGGAAATAATCTATAGTGTTGCTCTGTAATGTTCTTCTTCATCTTCATGTCAGGGTGTTTTATCTGTGTCACCCATTCCTGCCCCAGAACTCTGGCTGTTCTTTTTAACAGCCTAGAAAAACAGAGCCTTAGGAAAAGGGTAGAAGTGTTTCCACTATAGAAATGTGAATGGTAATTGCCATATAATTATCCAAGGTTCCTTGATGACTGAATACAGGGAGATCCTTAGATTTGATGTTACATCTGGGAGACAGCGCCCCAGCCAGAGACTGCTGCACCTGAAGAAGAGAATGGAACTGGCTGGAGGCAAACCCAGCCCTTCCCAGCTTTTGGCAAGGGGCATGTATTTTTGAGAAAATGCAGTGATGTGGCAATGGAAGATGATGGTTTAAAACCATTTAAAACCAATGCCTAATAAAAAGAAAAATAGGACTGAGCTTAAAATGGCTTTGGAACCAGGTTTAAGTTCATTGGAGGGGAATAGACAAAGGTGTGAGATAGACACAGCCAATATTCACAGGGCAGTTTATTCTCCATTTTGGGTCTCTGCAGCATTTTCTTGTGAAACTACAGATGCAATAAATCTTTGTAGACTATCAAAGAGATGACCTTAATCAATTGTTCTGGCCAGGTGTTTTGGAAGGGGGAAAGCTTCCTTATGAGTCAGTGATGAAATTTCAATTTATAATTATGACTATAGTTTATAATAATAATTCTAATTATATATATAAACAGTTTAACCTACTATAATGTAAAATGGTAACATTTGCTGAGCTTTGGCTGCTTTCAGATGGTGAAAATGTGCTGGTGGTTGTTGGCTGGGATTCAGAAACATTTGTCAAAATTTTGTGTGCTATGTGAACAACAAAATTTTGTGTGGATTAAGCAATTATTAATTCTCTCCCATTATCCATCAGATAAAACTACAACTAGCTCATTAACAAAAATTAATTGTAAATAAAGCCGATCTGTTGTTGAGGAAACTAGTTAGAATGATAATTGGGTAATGATGATGCATTTAATTTCAAACTGCAGATTTAAAAGCTACTCCTTTTGGCAGTGATAGAGCAAGGTGTTCTGAAATGAAGCAGGGTGCTTGTCACTGTCATTGTCCTCTTAATTAATGGCACCAAGACTGCCTGTGTTTTGAATCTAATTAGTGTCCCCTGCAGAGCACTTTGAAATGTCCTGATTGTGCTCACACTGAAAGGGGTGGTTAAACAGTTTTGTGACCCCTGTGGGCAGGAGGAAACACAGGAGGCAGTGTGGAAGTGGTGGTGTAGGACATTGTGCACTGCTGCCTTTCCTCCTGCAGCAGCACATCCTCAGATCTGAGCTCTGGGAATAGTGGCTGTGCTTTGGGATTTGCTACTCACTTGCCATGGAGATAGATTTGGAGTTTCAGGCCAACAAAACTGAATTGTGACTCAACGTTTTAAAAATGATTGAGTGAGTAATTTTCCATGCAGTTTCATTACAATATCTTTTGCCCCAAGGATTATTTACTGTAGAGTAATGTCCAGCATGTTTTCACTGCTATTTGTAATGTTGTATTTTAATAAGAAAGGGCTTGTTTAAATAGGAAAATGTTTTTATCCAAATTGCCCAGTTTTAATGGTAAAACCAACACAAGCAACACAAGCAAAATAAGCAGCTATACCTGCTGGCCTACATGCACAATTTTTTTTTTTTTTTTTCTGTTTTCAAAATTTATTCAATGCTATTATGAGATGAGTACAAGTATGTTTGATTTTAGCCAGCTACCATTTCAATCATTAACAAAGAAATGGACAATGGGTACAGCAAATTTCATTCAGGAGGGCTGCCAAGTTGATCAGAGGGATGGAGCACCTCTGCTATGAAGAGAGGCTGAGAGAATTGAGATTGTTCAGCCAGGAGAAGAGAAGGCTTTGGGATGACCTAATTGTGGCAAGAAAGATGGAGAGAGACTCTTTGCAAGGGTCTGGAGTGACAGGACATGGGGAATGGCTTCCCACTGCCAGACAGCAGGGTTAGATTGGACATCAGGAAGAAATTCCTGACTGTGAGGGTGCTGAGGTCTGGCACAGGATGCCCAGAGAAGCTGTGGCTGCCCCATCCCTGGAAGTGTCCCAGGCCAGGTTGGACAGGGCTTGGAGCAACCTGGGATAGTGGAAGGTGTTCCTGCCCATGGCAGGAGGTGCAATTTCAAGGTCCTTCCAACCCAGACCATCCCATGATTCTCCTTGTCTCATCATTTGTAATCACTCTACTGATTTATTTTTTTCCCTTCTGATTTGGTTTAGAGGGAATTACAGGTCTAAAGTATCGACTTAATCTTTAATGTTCCTACTTACCAGACTTGAAAGGAATATAGAATAAATACATTTTACCTATTTTATTTTTAACTTTTTCTTCATGAGGGTTTTTTCTCTTGTGCTTCCTGGTCCATGGGGAGAAAAACCCTAAAAGCATGTTTTAGTTACATCACTAATATTAGAACTGAGTAATCGGGTGGCTTTGGCAGCAGACTCGTTTATAAATTGTTGGTGAGCAGATGGCTCACCAAGTTGGCATGCCAGCTCCAAACTTTCACAATCATGAGTCAAGTTTTAAATTGCAAGATTGCCTTACATACCATGAGGGTTTTTATTTTTAATGTGTGTTTGTTTAATAAATGCAACTCTCAGTGGGTCTTCTCATTCCTGTGCTGTGTTTTGCACTGAAGCATGGCTTTTCAGCAGTCTCTGGCTTTGGGAATGCCTTTTTTTCTTAATTTAATGTTTCTGGAGACTTCTTTAGTCACATATCTGAAAATCTCACTGCTAAGAAAAACTAATAAATGTCAGTGTAAGGGACGTAAAAGTGAGTCTTGTCAATCCTGGCTAATGTCAAACAGTTGAAATTTTGAGATCATTCGCAAATGAACTTATAACAAATTTCGGTTTGCATGCACAAATATTTTTTATTAATTTGCTGATACTTGTTATCCTGGATATGCAGTTCTATGCCAACTTGTTTGTTTTCTGAGTACAGGGCTTAAGTCATTAGGCAGCACGGAGTACAAATGTTGCATTTTGAAATGCAAGAGTGAGTATTTTCTGTAAGCAAAATGTAGCAATAAGGAAACTGGGCTGAGCAAGAATGCTCAGACATTCTCCCTGTGAACACAGTGAAGTTCCAAAAGGGTCAGATCTTGATCCACTAGAGAATTTGGACTAATATTACTGGAAGGATTTCTGCTTTTTTCTTTTCCTTTTTCCTTTTCAAGCTCTTCCTTTAAGTAAAATTAATGTGCTATATGTGGGTTATAATGCATTGTGGGACCTGTTACGGAATGATAATTAGACCTTATTTCTAAATGATTCCACACAAAGTATGTTGTTGTAAATGCTAAACAACTGTGTTTCATCCATAATCATGTAATTGGTGTGTGCAGCTAATTAGTGTGTGTTCAGTTTAGGCCCAGATTTTTTGGAAATGTCTCCTGTTCTGGTCCTGATTTAGCAAAGCTCTTAAACAGATGATTAACTTCCATTGGCTTTAATAGGACTTAAGCACATTCTTAATCAGGGCCATTGTCAAATCATGTCTCTTGGTGACAATCAGAACAACCTGCCAGAGCTGTAGTAAAAATATCCGTAGGTCCTTCTTAAATTTAGATGAATCATTTCTTTAATTCGAAAAGCACTTTGTTTCAGAATCTGAAACTCTGTGTAGGTATCTCTCTCTCTCTCTTTTTAAGCAAATGGTTATTGTCACAATCTAATTGTATGTGTAAAGTTTAAAGATTTTAACTAGCTTGGCAGGCTGTTTACATCAAATCTGTTCAATACACCTTTGAGATGGAGAAAAGGAAAATAGGCATCTGAGAGTGCCTCACTGGAATATAAATGTCAGTGCTGATAGATATCTATGATAGAAAATTTGTGTGGGAGTAATAATTTAGTAATAAAATAGGTCAAATTAATTTTTATGCTGAAGGGGATACCTTACAATAACCATTTTGTAATTTTATGTTTGACAGTTTGCTCTGCATTATGTGGATAGGTGGAGCTGAGATAATGTAATCCATTTCCAGTTGTAAACAAGATTGCTTTAAGAGCTGCAGTAGTAAGATGCATGTTGGCTGACTTTAAGCTGAAAGGTAATTGCCTCTGAATATTAATGTGCATGTGGGGATTTTGTTTTTAATTCTGGGATTTCATCTTTGCCCTATAGCAGCTCTGAAGAGGCCCTTGTTTTCCCAAACCCCACTTTGCTGCTAATTGAAGCTAATGGCAAGTGTTGAATTTTGGGTCCTTTGCTTCTATTTTATGGGGCCTGTGTTCCTTGGAGAATGCTGCTTTCTTTGACTATTATTATTTTTGTTAACCACCTTTCGAGTTGAGGATTTTTGGAGATGCTCTTGCTGTCCTACAGAAGCTATGAGTAGTTCTGGGATGGAGGAGGAAGGATGGAATTGTAGGTTATGGAAAAGGGGAGAAGTTGCTGCACTAATTAAATTGGAGCCTCTTAGAGAATGAGAGTTAAGGTGCTGATCCTTGTGCTGTGTCACTGGCAAGCTTTCTCATGAGTAATTTAAGACCTATCCAAAACCCACTGTACTCTGTGGGACATTCTCTAATTCCACACACTTGTGGAGCAGACCCCTATCACGGGGGCAAGTTGTAGGTAGTGACAAGCATTGTCTGGGGGAACATCAACTGGCTGCATTTGTATTTGAGACTATTTCAGGCATGGAAAGCTACAGCTGGATTACAAGCAAGCTGTACCTCACTTTCCATTTAAATTCCAGCCCTTAGCTTGTATAAGCTGTTCCATTGCCCATTGCTGACAGCGGGCTCAGCACTGGAACAGAAGGATTGGTGCTGAGCAGGAGCAAACTGCAGCTGAGCAGTGCTGCAGGAGCTTGGAAATCTGTTGTGTGCAGGGTTTTAACCTGCACATGTTTTAATGGCACTGGCTGCCATTAGTTAGGACTGTTTAAAGGTGTTATAACTGGTTGGTGCCCCAGATGCCCTTCTAGCCGAGATGACTATTCCTAAGGCAAGCATTCAAAGCAGAGTCCAGCATTCTTTGCTCTCTGTGCCAATGCCAGCATTTTCTTCTGAAAAAGAAAAAGCAAATAACAAAAAGGGGTATTTTTAGCTTGGATCGATTTGCTGATCCAGTTTAGTGCACGGTCTCACACAGTGAGAGGGTGGTGTCTGAGCAGGGATGGGAGTTCCTAGCTCTTTTTCTGCTTCTGCAGAGGCACTCTGAGCTGTGCTGATACCTGGCACAGGTCATCAATGGTGTGATCAACAAGGCAGGCAGTTGGCTTTTCTGCTGCCTCTGACCCAGTGCAAAGGGTGGTTGCCTCTTGCAGAGGGATGGGGCCAGCAGCTTAGAGGTGCTGGGGTCACAACCAGCCTTTTTGCAGGTTGCCTTTAGCTCACAGCTCCCATTTGGACTGTAACCACATATAACACCTTTAGTCAAACAGTAGTGGTGGTATGAGTGGGAGCCACTGAACAGCGACACACTTGAATCTTCCACATTCCTGCACCTGCACCCCTTCCTTTGGGGTGTTGAGTTTTTGGGTTCAGAGTGATTTTTAAGTTTCTGTAGTGCCTCATCTCCAGTGATTTGGTCTGACACTTCCTGAAGTTAAGGGGAGTCTTGGTGGTATTTCAGTCATTTTTGCAACATGATTCTGCTTGTAGCAAAGCTGTTCTATGGATGCCTTTGCTAAAAAATTACTTAGCTACAGAAACATTTGACTGTAGGCTGGTAAGCAGAAAAAGAGAGGGTGTGTGGGTTTGTGAATGTATGTTGCCCATTAAGGAATCTCACTCAATGCTGTGTGTTTCATTACAATGAGAAAAATAGCATAAAAGGATTCTGATAACTAATTAACTTGTTCTTTAATGGATCAGGCACTACCTTAAGGGCAGTAGTTTAAAAGAGTCCGTTTAATGAAAGTGGACTGGAGGTATGTCCTGTGGCCATTACAAACTTTGTTTTATAATAGCATGTATTTTCCAGTAGCTCCTTGCCATGCTGTAATGTGGTTGGAGTGGGAGAAATTAGAAAACTGACCATTTCCCGGCAGATAGCGATAAGTTTCTACTCAGTCAGAATGCTCTATGCACTGTGATAGGTTTATAATTATTATCCTAAGATTGATGTTTTGGGGGGGGGAGTGTAAATTTGTGCAGCAGTAATCCATTAAGAAATCAATAATCATTCCATCCTGAAGTGCAGTTTCTCTACAACATTATAAATAT
Organism: Muscicapa striata striata; assembly: GCA_030060385.1. NCBI lineage: Eukaryota > Metazoa > Chordata > Aves > Passeriformes > Muscicapidae > Muscicapa > Muscicapa striata. The sequence continues at coordinate 1,261,777 of JAREIS010000087.1, forward strand.
ACACCAAAGATTTGAAACTGCTGGTTTCCCCTTCTGCACCCGCCTCCTCCTACTTCCCTGAACTCCAAGTTCAATGCCTTTTGTTGTGTTGGAGAAGCACTTATGTGGTGGGACTCTTGTGTTGGCAAAACCAAGGCAGGTAGTATTAGCAGGATCCTGAGAGCCAGTGACACTTTTAGTGTGAACTTTGCTTTCCAAAAGTACTCTTTTTATCTTGGGGAAATTCTCCTTCTCTGCCGGGGTTTCATCCCTGCTAGATGGGGATGATGAAGATTCATGCCTTGTTCTTCTGTAGAGGATAGTAGAGAGGAAGTATTATAGAAATGCAAAGCCATATGTATACATTTCCTTTTCCTTGTTCACACTTGGTTCTTCATGTAACAGTTCAGAGGTTTGGCTATCAGAGACCAGCACATCCTGCAGGACTTCCCTTTTTGCTCTGAGCTCTCCCTAGCTGGGCAAACACATTTTTGAATTGTGGCTATAAGTTATCCCCTGATGTAGAGAGATGGAAACATACTTTATCTAGGAGGGAAGGTGATTATAACTGATAAGTAGTAGCTGAGTGAGGAAGACTGGGAGTATTATTTATGTTTCTTTGTGGAGGAATAAATTGTATGGAGTGAGGTGCTGGGTCAGCCTTGTTTTGATCTTGCAAGGAAAATTGTGGATGGAGCAGGGAGATGATATTGCTGTAGCAAGAGACACAAAACATATAGAGTATGTCTAATATTGCATTTCTATGTCTTTTATTATTCCTCTATTTTCTTTTTGTTAGAGCTTGTTGCAAAATAATTTCTAATAAAAAAATCTTCTATTTCAATTTAAATTACTATTAATTTTAGCCAGCTCTGCTGTTGGTTGAAAACGGGTATTTGTCAATGACAGAGTTGTTTTTTACACCCATGATAGTTACTTAGGCCTAATTTCCTCTTTTCATCTGCCCCAAAAAAGCATGCTTGGCTTGGTGTACGTGACTCAGATATGCCTTTTCCTCCTCTGAGAACATTGTCATCCAATTCATGGATGGTCACCAGCCTCTTCAGCTTTGAGAGGGAGAAAAAACATTTTTTCATATCTTGGCTTTTGAGATTTGAGAATCTCAGGTTATGTTCAGAGGTCTAGCAAGTATAAAGTGTGAGTTTTGGCTGTGATTTGGTACATTTGTGCCTTGGCTTATTTGGGAATACCCACATGGGTAGAATCATGCATGTGTTTTAGTGTTTGCAGACAGGGTGTGTAGGTGAACTGGTGATGAATAAAACTGGACACTGAGACTGTGGGGGACACTTGCCTTTCACTGGTTCTCACTGGAAAGTGCAAAGTTGGGTGCTAATAGGAAAAGACCCATATGCCAGCAAAAGAAAGATCTTTTCAATTGTGTTCAGTAGGTTTTCATTCAGCACTGACTTCTTGTCTGGTGAATTAGAGTTATTTTTTTTTCTTAAAGCCGTGAACTCTATATTGGATATTTAACAAAAAAAAAAAAAGTTCTTCATTTACCTAAAAATAGTTCTTCACTTACCTATGCTGGCAGAACATGAGTTTAGCAAGGATTGACACTTTATGGGTTTTGACTCTTCTTAATTCCGTCCCTTGTGGTACTAGCTTCATTTCTTTGGTCTTCATACTTCTTAATGGCTTTTATACATCACTAATGCTTAATTTTGAGAATTTTTTTTTTTCTCCTCTCTGGTCAACTTGTAATACAGAAGCAGCAGCTGATTGACAGCTGATTTTTCTGCTATGGTTTGCTGAAGGGTTCATGCCAATGACATGTGGCTTTTCAGCGAAATAGGAAGACTTATCACATCTTTTCGTTTTACCCATTACCTTTTTTTTCCAGTGGTTTGCAGAACAATGAGTGCTAAAAGCCCAGTATCAGCTCACAGGATGCCGAGTTTAACAGATAGGGCTTTATTAGACCTTGGTTGCATTTTTGCTTCACAAGTCTCTATTTAGAACTACCTGTAAGTGGTTATTTTCCAGTGCGGTTTTCAAATAAAAACCACTTTTTTTTCTTACTGTTGTTGCTGCTGGTTTTTTTTACTACTAAAACCTCATTGCCATGTATATAACCCTTATGTGTCCACTGATAGCTTGAGTTGCAAGCTACAAAAATTGGTGTAAGTGGCTTTTCAGAAAGAAAATTCTTCAAAGAGAAATATTTAACAAACCAAACAATTAAGAGATGCCATCTCAATCAATAAGTTAGAGTTAATTGGCTGTGTACAAAGCATTTTTAAACAACTTCCCTGAAGAGTCTGTGTATTGAGCTTAGAGTGCCTTTCTAGTGAGGCTATTTTCAAAGGCTGGTTTCTTCTAAAAAGGGCTCATTTTCAATTTTTTTTTTTCTGATTTGCAGACTGAATGCCATCTTGAATATGGGTCTCACTGAGTGAGTTTAAAATTTTTAAATAACAGCTTTTCATTTCTTCGTTTGTGTGTGTGTGCCCCCCTAGGACTATCCCATGTTCTAGTGACTGCAAACTGCTGGTCTGAAAAACAGTCAGCAGCTGCTCTCAGCCTGTGGGCAATAACAGCACTTCAGATGTGCTGTATTCAGGTGCCTGTGTCACCCCATTTTTCTATTTCTGTTAACTTTATCAAAGTCTCCCAAGTGCAACACATTGACCACAAATCACGTGTTGGGACCAACAGTCTTAAACTGATAGTTCAACTTCATGCTTGTAGAGGTGTCATAAGCCTTTTGGAATTAAAAGGAAAAAATTACTCCAAACCCCCTTATTAGTACCCTCAGGTTATGGATACATTTCCAAAAGGGTATTTTATGCCAAGCCTTCAAAACCCTCTTCAGTGATGAGCAGGCATCATTCTCTGAACCTTCAGAGACTGGAGGTGGAAGAAGAGCTTCCTCTTTGTTTTAGCAAGGGCCACCTGTCTCTTTGGAATGCCTCCCTTGGGATGTTGCAGGCCTGACTTTTAGAGATGGCAGAGGTTGCCAGACTGTGCCTGAGTGGATACCTGCAGTTGGATATTAGAAGAGTTGGTCCAATGGCTCAGTCAGTGGCACACGGTGAGGCAGCAACCAAGCTGCACGCCCCATGAAATGCCTGTCTTCCAGTTCATTTCACCAGCCAGTGTTTCTTTCTTTATGCATTGTGTAGGGCTGTTAAATGTCTTTAATGAAGCTCCTACCCTAATTTTTTTTTTTTTCCTTGACCCAAATGTAACCTGTAAAAGTCAAGGTAAATGGTAAGAAAGGAAGAAATTACTAGTGTAAAATCCAGATAACTAAGTAGTTCAAAGCAAAATACTTTCTTAATGCTTTTCCTGGAAATTGTTCTTCCCTTTTGACCCACCAAAGGTCCTCACTGTGACTTGTGAGCAAAAGGACTGTGATTCTGGGTAATAGTTCTCAAATAATTTGAGCAATGCTGCATTCACATGAAGAAATGTTAACAGGTCTTGTTCAGGCTGATTCTCCCTTGTGTGGTTGGGTAAAGGAGTGGGGAATAAATCATTGAGAAGGTATATCTTCCATTCAGCAGGAGCTGCACATGATGGGATTATTAGTATTTCTAAACTAAAGCCCCTGACAGATCCTTGGATGCTTAAAGCTGTTGTGATGCTTTACCAGATGGTTCAGAAACTCAGACTGGAATATCTCTTTGGCTGGTGCTGAACAATGACATTTCAAACCCACACGTTTGTTTGGATTTTAATTTTCAGGAGGATTAAAGCTTTTTGGGATATGGGCTGTCTCTTTCCATATATATATGCTCAGCACCTTATGTAGTTTAGATGCTTTTGCAGTGTCTTTATAATTTATCATATTACAGAGTGTTTGGAATTGTTGCACATTTTTAGCCATGTGGTCCAGCAAAGTGCAGACAGGGATAAGTGCGCAAGTTGTTGCCTTGTTTAATGCAATGAGCGTGGTGACTGCGACTGCTTTGTCTTCTCTCTGGTAATTGTGTGAGCAGGTGATTATGCTGAAATGTGCCACTTTTGATTCTGTATCCCTCTGTTCTTTTCACTTCTCGAATTCTGTCTTTGAAGCCTCAGTCCTGTAAATACTAATGTGTTTGCATAACTTGTATTCAGCGCAGTGTTGATGCTTATTCCTCTTAGAGGTTAAACTGTTCAATTCTGACTCTAGTAAATGCATTGAATGAGACCCCATTGCTCTTGGGGAGAAGATCAAAGGAAACCGGTGGGGTTTTATTCCTGTTCAGTCCCATGACGTTTTGAAAACTGGATGGAGTGTCCCTCTGGCAAAATCTAAAAAAATTTTAGGACTATCCAAATTAGGCAGTCCTCTCTGACTGTCAACATGTCTGTCCTGGTTAAAATGATGATCCTTCTGCTACTTCTGGCCTGCCTTGGAGTGGGAATGGGAGTATTAGTATGAAATTCCCTTCTTAATTCCTTAGGGCAAAGATTGCTGTTTTGTTGTGTGCAGCTAATATTGGGTAGAGGTAGGCTACTGTGTGAAAATGGGCACAGATCATTTTGGGATCGGGGAAAGGATTTTAGGTAAGTGTTTGAGGAATGGAGAAGGCGTTAATAATGCTTGTTTAAACAACAGTGTTAATATACATTCTGGAGAGCAGCAAAGCAGGATGCTTTGTTGTCAAGTCTGGGAGATTTGGCCTTTTTTTGTCCCTCTCTTATCCCTGACATCTCAATTAAGAGAATAGCAATGGTGGGAAAAGAGTTCAGTTATGTTGAGAAGAAAAAGGACATTTGACATAATTATTTTTATGTGTTAGACTGGTACGTTCTATCCCACTGTTCTCCATATGATTCATTCTATTTGTATAAGATTGTTGCACAGTATTAAATAATGTGCCCTTTTTTTTTCTGTTAAACAAGTATTCCCCTCGCTTGTCTCAAAAAGCTGACACATGTTCATTCTTCACTCAGGGAGTTCTGCATCTGTCGACACTTCAGAGATAATCAGTTTAGATTTCAGCAGCTGATTAGGGCTCACCTCTAACCAAACTCAGAAGCTGTTCCTCCAAATGGTAACAAATAATATCCTAGTTAGTCCTGTGCATGAGGATAGCAGGGGCCTTAGCTGAAAGCTGCTGCTCTCGGAGGCCTTCCTGTTCTGGTCACGGGCTTTACACACTGTCAGATCAGCATTTATGCTGAGCTTTTCTTCCCCCGCCTTAAAATGCCTTGCAGAGCAATTAATTATGCACCTGAAGATAGGCATTAGGCACGCAACAGTATTCCACACACAGTTATGAAGGTTTCATTAGAGGCAGGTAATTTGTGTGTGATTATGAAAGCACGAGCAGGAATGCCGGGCAGGACTCCAGGATTATCCTATAGCGCCTGGAGCCGGTGCGTGTCCCTGCCAAGCTGTTTGACCCGGCCGGCCGATGCAGCTGAGCGCGGCTCACGCTGCCTTAAATACTGCCTCAAATACGGCCTCAAATTCTGCTCCAAACAGGAGCGCACTAAATACTGCCCCAAACAGGAGTGCACGGAGCAGCAGCTCCTCAAATACTGCCCCAACCAGGAGCGCACTGAGCGCACGGAGCAGCAGCCCCTCAAATACTGCCCCAAACAGGAGCGCACTGAGTGCACGGAGCAGCGGCTGCAGGGAGGAAGGCAGCGTGGAGAGCGACTCCTCTCTACTCCAGTGACTGCCTGGTTGTGACAGCACCAAGTTTTACCAGGAAGTTTTATATGGGTTTATGCTTTTCTGAGTCTGATTAGCTAGTTAGCAAAACATGCCCATCCCTGTCCATTAAACTCCATGTACTTCCTCTTAGCTAACACTTATTTTGCACAAGCCTGGGGATTTTATTTTATTTTATTTTTTTAATAAATCAATGTGTACAGAGGCGTAATTTAATAAGTACCACTCACAGGGATGGTACAGTAGCCACTGGCATCTCTCAGAACAAAAGTCATGTGAGCAACTATAGCTGGATTAGTGTGACCTCAATAGTACAGAGAATTGTGGAAAGAAAAGAGAGAGGATGAGGGGGAAAATGCCTTAAGATGCCTTCAGGAAGCTGTGCAACTAAAGTTGTCCGAAGGCAGGCTGAGCCAGCTGAATACCAGAGTACATAAATATCCCTTACTTTAAAAAGTAAGTTTTAAAATGTCAATTGGATTTTCAGGTTTGATTCAATAACTTTTTAAAACCCTGCTTGACTTTGAAATTGAGAGGGTCTATTTTAAAACATACATCAACAGTAACAGAAAAATCACTTAAATAACAGCAAAAGTGCTGCTTAAATATTTGTTGCTGAAATGTTAGAGTGTCTAGCTACTAAAATTGGGGATGTCACAAAATCAGCACCTAAAAGCAGTGCTTGTTGCTGGAAGTGCTTTATTACTGTAGCTGTTGCTTTTTCTGTTGGTACGGGGATATTTTCTTCAGTTTATTCAGAGTTCAGTCAAAGTGGGTAAGGCGGCTAGTAGGTGGAAAAGCAGAAAAATTTGTTATCCTCTGCAAGCTGGTGAATAAAAACTGGTTTGAGAGGTTGAGGCCAATTCCATTTCACATTCAGGATAAGGTTGACATGAGTAATGAATTTAAAAATCATTTAGAAAATGAAGCTGTTAATTATCTTTAATGTTTTAACATGTAAGACAAATGTGTGAATAAATGAATGTTAAGCTTTTTAAATAAGTGCACAGTCTATCCCCTGAGGTAATAAAAAGTGCCTAATCTACTATAAAGCTTCCATTTATTTGCAAAATCACTGGTCTCTGTGGCTAATAGTTTTTGTATAGAAAACAGCTGAGAAGTCCAAACACAAGATTAGCTACAGTATTTAAACTGAAGTTTCTTGGCTGATTTATTAAAGTTCAACTTTAAAAGATGATTATGATTCACTATGTCATCTTCTTTAATAAAATATATTTATCTTGGAAACAAGGACTTGAGTATACCTAATCTATCTGTATTTTGGTACTGTAGCTGGTATGCTTTCCTGACAAAGTTGTTAGCTTAACTAAGATTGAAATTGATGCAGCTTTTTCAAAGTGCATGAGAAAATTTCTAAATGAAAGATTGTGGAAGGCTATAAAAGATAGGACTTAGCAGGCTACAAGGAGGTGGCAAGTTCCTTCACTCCCAAACCAGATTTGTTTCAAATATTCATTAGGGATTGCCCTTAAAAATGGAGAGGTACTTACATCTCTTCTAATTCACGTCAAAGGACAATATCAACGTGAAAGAATCAGAAAATTGTACAGGACAAGTTCCAGTTTTGGGCTGGAACAATGAAAAGGAGATGAAACGTGGGAGTGCATGGTGCAGGGTGGGAGTCGGGGGCTGAATTTCCGCTGTAACCTGCACGCCTGGAAATGGCAGAGGAGGAGTAAGCTGGGTTTAGGTGATATGAGATGGCTCTCAGGCAGCAGCATGATAAAGTTAGGAAAAAGGCACATGCTGTGATGTGGTCGTGCAGGTGAAGTGTTTCCAGTGGAGAAGGGAAATGCTGATGCTGTTTCACCAGCCTGAGCAGCAGGGTGGCTTGGCCCACACAGAGGTCTGCGCTTCAGCCACCAGACATCTTCTGTTTCAGGAGTCCCTTTTCAGAGGAGTCTGGGAATCTCTGCTCTCTGTCAGGACGTGAAGATCTGCTCTGCCACATCCAATCCACCTGGTAAATTAAACCTTTAGAAAGGGCATGGGATTGGGCCCATTGAGCAGTACAAGAAGGGGTAAATAGCAGTCAGGGTGGCAAGTTATTTAAACTCAAAATTGTCACGAGGAGCAGCAGACTAGGAGTGAAACAGTTACCCTTTTGCTTCTGCCAGAATGTGGGCAGGAGTCTGACACATTTCTGAATGGGATCATATGGCATGATGGCCTGATGGCAGAGGGCTGAGAGTCACGTAAGGCAATAAGGCACCTCTGTAGGGGTCACCAATTGTGTGCTGTCTGAGCCTTAAGCAATGCCTTCCTCGTCTTCTCAAATTCTCACTCCAAGGCTGGTGGCAGCCCCTCTGTACTCTGGAGTCCAAGCCAAGGTCTGCAAAGGCTGTACATGTGCACCAGCACTCCCTTTTCATGGATCACAGCACGGTTGTGCAGCAGCAGAAGTGTCTTTTCCATACTCTTTTTGTGACTTTGTGGAACTCCAGTGAGAGTTTGCTAGCCTGTTGATTGGCATGAGCTTCAGAAGGAAAACCAAGATTTTCCTTGGTAAGACCTCTGCTGGGTCTACAGCAAGGGAGCAGTTGCCTACAGGAAGCCCTGGGCTACATGAAGGCATGGTTATGGTTATGAACTCCTTTTAGTTGGATGAGCTGTTCTGTATTTTACTACAGAGCTGGGGTAGCTTGGAGTTAGTGAGGACTAAAAGTTTCTTTCTCTTCACATTTGCTATGCCACAAGGCAGCACGACAATGAAAGTCTTCAGACATCTGCATTTCAGCTGAGTGATTAGCAGCAGAAATCAATGCTCAGACTTATGTCTTAACCACTGGAGATTTAAGTCTCCCTTGGCTAACTGAAATTCTCATGGCTTTGGGAATTTTGGCTGAACCATAAAACCTCCTGCAAATTTTATGTAAGTATGCTGGCAAGTTTGCTTTGATTTTTATGAAAGATTGAAAGATACTTGTACAGATCAAAACCCCTCCACTGGTGCCAAATTTTCATCTGGTATAAAGTGCCATAAGTACGGATCTAATAAAGGCTTCTGATTTAGAGCATCTGGCATTCTAGTTTGCTAACTACTGGGTTTGAGTTTTTAAATGTGAAATAATTTTTATTTAATATAAAACTGCATAATAAACTTGGTTTTATTTCCTTTCCCATGTGCTTATCATAAGGAGAAAACAAGTGCCATTCTTTTGTAATATGGTTGAAATAATGAATTCACTCCTATGATCAAAATTCAGTTTGGTCATTCCTCCACTATGAATCCTGTCAGACAAACAAGGTATGCTTCCCAGGTAGAAGATGAGACAAGGGATTAATTGGAGCTGGCAACCTGGAATTTTCAGACAGTAGGTATTAGAGTGAGTTTTAATGTTTTTGAAATCTGTGAATGTGCCTGTTAGTGCCAAAACAGTCTGGGATGTATTTTTGAAGCATAGTTCACTAATCCAGTTATCAAATGGTGGGATTTGTGCATGTACCTCCCATGAGCTGCTCTGAAAACATACCTTTAAGTGTCAACAGTTTTCTGGATGAACATTTAAAACTTCCTGAATTCTTTAATTGCTAGGAGTAGGAATTTGACAATGCTCTCAGCTTTGATCATATCTGAGGCGCATACTGGAAGGAACTACTACAAGAGACTTTTTTGGTATATATGGCCTAGAAAAGCTGTGTCTTTCTAGGAGATGTATTTCTGTAGGAACATCTATCTATAGTGCTGTTCAGGAGAGGCCATTCCAACCACTCTTACCTCAAGATATCTTGTCTATCAGACCTGAACAATACAAACTTGTTCATGGATATGCACTGAATAGAATTTGGTGGTTTGATGGGTTTTTGAGGGTGTAAGATTCACCACAGATTAGTATGTGCTCACCCTGAGATGGGTTCTTGGAATGTGGTAATTCATTATCTCATGAATAGTGTGACAAATGGGGATCAGTCCTTGCAAATTAATTTCCATGTCTACACCTGTTTTGGCTACTGGGTTACTATCACTGCAAGGATTGCCTGGCAAGAAGAAGGAAAAGTCGGGTTGAAAAATACTGCTGACTTTTTACCTGTTTCCTCGAAATGGAAGACTGAACATCATGTATCTTTTTTTTCTTATTATCAAGGAATTTGTTTCCTGAAGCCAGTCTGGAAAATGGCACCTGAGGTCCCTGTATGCAAACAGACCTCAGTGTAAGGAAGCATCCTGTAAATATCACGTTAGCAATGCTGGGAAGACCTGATGGCTTCAGGATTTTTCTGCAATAAAGCTGGGGGAAAGTAGAACAGTTGAGTTGACAAAGATGTATTTGAAAGCTGGGATGCAGAGAAGTGTCTTCTTTGTTCTCTTGGTAGTTCTGCTTAATAATCACTTTGGAAGCAGCTGTGACATATTAGAAGAGCTCATGATTGCCATTTAGATATGGAATATTTTGAGAGACCAAGGGCTTTCCTAATGTTTTGCTGGCAGCCCATGGCTTGGACAGGAGCACTCTGTGCTGGGTTAGGAACTGGCTGGATGGCCTGGCCCAGAGAGTGCTGGTGAATGGTGCTGCATCCAGCTGGGGATCAGTCACCAGTGCTGTCCCTCAGGGTCTGTGCTGGGGCCAGTCCTGTTCAATATTTCTATTCATGCCATGGATGAGGGGATTGAATCCACCATCAGTAAATTTGCAGATGACACTGAGCTGGAGCATGTTGGAAGGTAGGAGGGCTCTGCAGAGAGACCTGGCACAGCTGGATGAATGGGCAGAGTCCAATGGGATGAGGTTTAATCAATCCAAGTGCTGAGTCCTGCATTTTGGCCTCCATAACCCCCTGCAGTGTTACAGGCTGGGGATGGTGTGGCTGGGCAGTGCCCAGGCAGGAAGGGACCTGGGGACACTGATGGACAGCAGCTGGACATGAGCCAGCAGAGTGCCCTGGGGACCAAGAAGGCCAATGGCCCCTGGCCTGGATGAGGAATGGAGTGGCCAGCAGGAGCAGGGAGCTCATTCTTCCCCTGTGCTTGGCACTGGTGAGGGCACACCTTGAGTGCTGTGTCCAGTTCTGGCCCCTCAGTTTAGGGAGAACCTTGAGACCTTGAGCACATCCAGAGGAGGAATAGGGCTGGTGAGGGGCTGGAACACAAACCCTGTGAGGAACAGCTGAGGGAGCTGGGGGTGCTCAGCCTGGAGAAAAGGAGACTCAGGGGTGACCTTATCACTCTCTACAGCTCCTGAAAGAAAGTGCTTCTCCAGGCAGCACCGACAGAACAAGCTGCACCAAGGGAAATATAGGTTGGATATTAGGAAAAGTTTTTTTACAGCATGAGTGATTAAGTACTGGAATTGTCAGCCTGGGGAGGTGGTGGGGTCACCTGGATGCGTTAAAAAAAGACTGGATGTGGCACTCAGTGTCATGGTTTAGTTGAGATGTTAGGGCATGGGTTGGACTCAATGATCTTGAAGATCTCTTCCAACCTGGTGATTCTGTGATATAGGACATGTGATAAGAATGGTAAATTTCCTGTTTTTCTTGAACACTCTCAGTGATCTGCAGCATTTGATGTTCTTAGCTCAGTGCAAATGAGCAAACTTGATGGCTTTGCTTGATGGTGGTGTAACAAGCAAAATTTAGGACATTTTAGGAAAAGGAGGCAGTCTTTGCAACAATTTTGTTTTTCTTTATTCTGAAAGGATTATCAGGTGGCGTATGCTCACTGTATTTTTTTCTTTCTGAGCTCTTCGATCTGGAATTTTTGTTGTTGGCTGACTTTTCAGCAGCAACTGGTCCAACAAAAACCACTAGATCCAGGAGCTTAGGCAGATTCATCCAGGACTGTCATTTAGTAAGTCTGCTCTAAGCTCAGTTAAAAACTTCAGATTTCTTCTCCAAGTTGCATTTGCCTGAGTTAACCAGGCATTGAAACAAATCTGTGTACTTCTGTTCTTCTTTTTACACTGCTGCTTCATTTCTGGACCTTTTAGCCTTGTGAAACAGTTGGCGTGTGAACGATGTCTGTCCCTCCTGTACTGATAAAAAATCTCAAAAAGGTCTCCTCAAAATTGTCTCTTCTGCTGGGAATCAACCTGCCTCCCTGAGTTGTTTGTGATAATGTATAGGGTTTGGTATTTGGCATTTCCCTGATTGTTTTTCATTGGACTCTTTCTGGAATAGTAATAATATGCTGATAAGAAAATGAATAGGGATTTATACAAGTTAATCAGTATTAGCAAATGTCTTGGATCTGATTTTGGAAACACACTAAAAGCAGAGTGGGCAGCAGGGAAGGGGAGATTCTGTCCCTCTGTCCCTCTCAGGTGAGACCCCACCTGCAGAGCTGCCCCAGCCCTGGGGCCAGCACAGGTAGAACATGGCCCTGTTGAAGCCAGTCCAGGGGAAGCACCAGGATGATCAGAGGGATGGAGCAGCTCTGCTGTGAGGAAAGGCTGGGAGAATTGGGATTGCTCAGCCTGGAGAAGGGAAGCTTTAAGGAGACCTTTTTGCAGCCTTCCAGTGCTAGAAGGGAGCTGACAAGGAAGACAAGCTGACAAGAGACTATTTACTGGGGCCTGGAGTGACATGGCAAGGGGGAATGGCTTCAAAGTAACAGAGGGCAGGGTTAGATTGGATATTGGGAAGGAAATATTCACTGTGAGGGTGGTGAGGCACAGGTTGTCCAGGGAAGCTGTGGCTGCCCCATCCCTGGAAGTGTCCAAGACCAGGCTGGATAGAGCTTGGAGCAGCCTGGGATAGTGGAAGGTGTCCTTGCCATGGCAGGGGGTAGGAACCACGTGGTCTTTAAGGTCCCTTTCAACAAAGCTGTTCTTCCATTATGTGAACATTTATGTGCTTGTTTACCTTTGAGTAATGCTCTCCTCATTCTCCAGGGCCCTTGGGATGGTACCAAGCTTGAGTGTGCACCCAAGAGCCTTGTTTAATGAAGCTTTCTAGATTTCTAACCCCATACTTTGCTTCTTTACTGGATGTGTGGTACTGACATTTCTAAGACACAGTTCTGCCATGATCCATGGTTACAAATGGAGGAGCCTCACTGACCTAGTCCTGGAGGAGGCAACTTTGTCTCAGTTTCCTTAAGCCCCATTTTCAACTTGGCTAGACTTTTGTCCTCCTCTCCTCTGCAGCTTTTCTATAGCAGTTTTAGTTTTGTAAATGCAGCCTCATCTGGTTATTTTGCTCTGTCTGGTGTGCTGAGTTGTGGTTTTGAGCACTTGTGCACACTAACCCCCAAGCATGAACAATGTAGGCACATATGGCTGTAAACTGATGAAGCTATTTCAAGCTCACATCTATCAAACATCACTTGACATACGGTGGCTCTGTTCCTTCACTGATCTAGTCCTCTTTCAATTTGATTTCATTACTTTGCTTTTTAGCAACTGTAAAATAATGTGCAAATGTTGTACACTGAAGCATGGTGAGGGGAGAGTGGACCACAACCATATTTTGGTCTTGCTATACTTCTATATGTCCAACACATAAATAGACAGGAGAAACTTTTATAAGTAAATAACTACCTATGTATTTTTAAATAGAGGTTTAAACTGACTTCTGGAGTCATCTTGTTATTTCATTCCAACCTGAAATATTTTCACTTTTGGCACCCTTTGGCTCCTGCTCTTATCTCTATTTACTGTATAGCCTCCTCCTTAGATCTTCTTCCAAAACTTTTCACCTTAGCTAGTGCTGTCTGGTGCAGAATCTTCTGCTTTTTCGCACTCTGAGTATACAACATCCTGTGAAATTCCTTCATGTCACTGCAGTACCATCCCTGGGAATTCCAGAGGCTTTGCTAAGCATGACCTCTTCTGCCTCGGCCCAGCTGCCACCGTCTTAAGCACATTGCTGTCCACATTATGCTAGCGTTCCATTCCTGTGGCATGCAGTTCCCAAAACTTTCCCACCACACTTCATTTTCTGCATTAGGGCTAATAATGTTACTTCTTATCTCTTTACCTGATATAAAGTGATACTAAACTAAAGGCATTTCTAACATAATTCACTGGAAATTAAGTCTGTGTTGTAGAAATTTTGGTATGGGGTCATTTTTGTGACAGCATCATTCTTGTGATAGATGAGAGTTAAGCTGCTTTCTATACAATAGGTCACATTCCTTGTAAAAGTTTGACATGAATAGAAAAGATTTTGGGGTTGTTATTCATGGGGATGCAAGTTTGTGGTGTTCTTTTTTTTTTTTTTTTTTTTTTTTTTTTTTTTTTGATAGTATTATCTGAAAACAACATAATAGGCTTATTTCTGGTTTGCAGAGAAGGCATTTTTAGTGCAAGCTGATAGTGAGCCAAAGTCTCTGAAACCTTAAAGTTGTGGTTAGCAGACAGCCAGTCTAGGAAATTAGGTCACCATTACCTCACTATTCTATGTTACCTTTTTTTTAAATTTTCTATTTTTTTTTTTTTTTTTTAATTCTGTAGTATATCCGGTAGTTGACACTGCTGCTGTCTTACCAGTGACATCCAAGATGGACTGGATCCCAAGCTGGCAGAGTCTGAGGCTTCAGAGGGGTGAATCCAGAGTGTGAAATCGATGCCAGATGTGGAGAGCAGTGGGAGATGGCTGGCTGGGCACAGACTGGTGTTTGGCACTGTAGGAGAGGCAGGGTTGGGTCTGGGGATCTGGAGGTTACAGAGCTCGGGGCTGGAGCTGCTTCCCTGAGGACTGTGGCTCCCAGGGCGTGATGCTGATCCTTGGGGAGGCAGTTCTAGGTGCTCCTCCTGCCTGAGTGGGTATTTGCCCCTGCACTCTCAGCTGTCACAGCCTCCACTGCAGCACAATCATCCCTGTGTGGGTTGGTGGGATGAGGTGGGAGCCAAAGTAACTTGAAAACCCATACCTATTTATATAAATACAAAAAAAAATTTGATTTTTCTTCTCTTAGAAATGCTATTAGCAGAGTCTGGGAGTAGCTGAAAGCTTTATCCCCATCTGTTACACTATGCATGGCTCTTCTAAGGTGTGACCTTATCAAAGCTGGAATCAAAACACACAGTAAAACTCAAGGCAGGCTTGATCTAGTTGAGATTCCCTTCAGTAGACCATGGCAATGGGGAACAATGGATGTTCATTCTTTCCCTAAGTGTGGTTTTATCAGCAATTAATGTGTAAAAATAGTGCTTTCTAGCTTCAGGATCTTTCCCCCTGCTTTCAAATTTGTATTTGCTCACTTAACTTAAAAATAAGGAAGGTTCTACTCCAGCTTTAGTAGTGACTGAGCCAGTGGAGTCACAGCAGCCACGTTAGAACAGGTATTTGTTCTTTGTCCGTGGGATTATTTGTTAAATTCCAGCTGCAGATCTTTTGCTGTAGAGTTTTCTTCACAGGCCAGCAGGAGAACGATTCATTTTTGGATTAGTCTTCCAGGCCCAGGGCAAAAAAACTTTCAGAGAAACCTGACATATACAGGGCTGGATGGTTTATTTGATTGCTTTTCAGGTGTGCTTTCTGTGCTTTGGGAGGGCTTTCATGAGTCAGTGGGAATACTGTGACTAAGTCAGGATATGTTACAGGGAGAAAAGAACCTGGAAAGAGGAAGGAGAGATCCAGTGGGCAGACTTTGCACTTGTCTCTAAAGTCACAGACTGCAGCAGAGTAGCAGATGACTTGAGCAGACCAAGGCAAAACTGGCATCTCCCCCTGAACCTAAGTCTCCTAGCCTGACTTAATGCCTAGGCAGAATGTTCAGCCATGCAGGTTTGGGTTTTTTTGGGGGGGTGGTTGTTTTGTGGGAGGCAGTTCCTGATGCAACTTGGAAGGTGGGAACTGTAATTTGTGTAGTATATTGTTGAATTAGCTTGCAGGATTTTAATAAATACTGCAGCATTAGCCTTTTTTTTTTTCTCTCTTTTTTTTTCCCCCCTCACCTCTGACAGCTTCAGTTTGCAGACTCCATTCTTCTTGTGGAAATTTTATTGTGTGACCATTTCCTTGTTTAGTAGTAGAGTGGCTTGGGAGGAAGCAACTTTATACTTTTTGATCTAATTTTAAAGTCTCAGAATAGGTCATTCCCTCCTCCAAACAATTTCTGAAGATTTTCAAATAAGGAATAACTTGATTTAGAAGGTGAGGAGTAAAGTGTCAGGGCCAAAACTTTGAAGGAGCTTTTATGTGTAACCTTATTGGGATTTTTAATGGGCTAAATACAGCACTGTAGGCAGAAGCTGTAAACTGAGAAGCCCTCCATCTCAGCAGATCCTTGGGGATATGCCCTTGGGAGGGTTTCAGACTGCAAGAAAATGTGGAAAAACAAGAAGATTGCTCTGCAGGGATGGACATAATGTAGGGAGAGGTTGGGAAAGATAAATCCTTCTGGCCCCCTTCATTATGAGAGTAAAACGACACTTTTGGCTAGAAGCCAGTGAAACCTGGGAGATCTAGGATGGTGCAGACAGGACTAGCAACAAGTTTTGTCAGGGAATGGATTGGATGAGTGCAGATCTGCCTCAGCTCTGTGGTTTTTGTTCTGAATACAGAGCATTAACCCCTCTGTTCCTGCTGCTTTCCAGAAGCAGAAACACAGCCGAGAGCCACTCAACCCTTCAGAGCAGATGGGAAAAAAACTGCAGCGGATTTTAATTAAACTTGGAAAAACAAGCGGAGGTAGAGGAATGCTGTGACAGGAGGTGTAGGATTGCTGGAGGAGCATGTTGTTGTGATGCTGACCCCACGATGCAGAGGTTAACAGCCATCCCATCTTCCCCACACAATCAAAATTCATCAGCAGCGTGGAGAGGGAGGGGGCTGCCAGCCAGATTGGCTGCCTCATAAGGAGCATTTAAACAAACAAACAAACAAAAAATGTAATTTTTTTCCATTTTTTTTTTTTTAAATCAAAAGAAACTGAAAGTTACTTTCAGCAAGAAATGCTGCACTCCGTTGTCCCGACAGGTGTTTTTGATTTAAAAATTTGGCATTTTTGATTTCACCTGCGTCAGCCCACCAAGGTATGGTTGAGACAGTGTTTTCAAGGAGACAGGAAAAATGCCAGTGATCTTGAAAGCCTTAATTCCTAAATTAACTAAATTGCAGCACCTTTCTTATTTCTGTAGAAACTAACTTTTCTGTAACCGCTGATTTATCAGCCTGTGATAGGCACAAAGTTTGACTTTGAAATTAGACCTCAAGGGCTAATTTTTCAAAAGCTTTTGGGGTTGTTCTGCTCCTCTCAGAGTACATCTGCAGTGTGGTCAGAGCTGTGAATGCAGCTTCTGGGATGGCTCTAAATGAGCTCGTGTGTACGGGCAGGGAGGGCCAGCAGTGCACAGGTTTTGGCTATTAGCCCTCCCAGCCCAGGGCAGCCCTGGCACCCAGGAGAGCAAGGGAGCAAGAGATGCTGCTCAGAGCAGCCTCCAGGCTGAACATGCTCTGCAGCCTGTGGGCACTTGCACAATCCCATGATCTTCAGGGGATGGTGTTTAGTTTAATTTTTTTTTTTTTTTTAATGGGAGTTGCATGTAAACAAGACAGGGTAGAATTTTGATCTGTAAATAGGATCTATCTGGGAATAAGCCTTTTCCAGAGCTATATAATGATAGTTTTCATTTCTTCAGTTAGAAACAAGTGAGGGCCATAATCCTAAAAAGGCTCGCATGGAGGCTTTATTTAAGATTCCCAAGTACTGAAATTAGCCTGTAACTTCAGGGCTCTGAAGTTCAGTGTGCTCTTTTTGAGAGCTTCTGACCATGGATTGTTTCACCTGGGAATTTTTGTGCTCACTGCTGTAAGGCAAGCCATGGTATCTTTTTTGTTTCCAGAGCCTATGATTTAGTGTCAAGTCCAACTTTTTACAGCCAGGAGTTAGCAAGGAGCATTACTTTATAATGATACAAAGTAGAGCTGTCAGGTTTATTAAAATGTCCTTTTTCTAATGTGGAGGAATTAGCAGTTGTGTTTTAGAATAGGAGGTCAGAATAATGAAAACACCCATGAAGGTTAACTGTGAACAGCCTGATGTCATTGAAGCTTTCAGCAACCAAAACCCCTAGAAAATATTTCACAAGATTTAAAGACATCAGGCATTTAATGTTACATCCCTTGGGGTTTTGCACTGACAATGCCCTAAGGAATGATACCATTGATGAAGCTGGGATTTTTAAATGAAATTTATAACTAATCTTTTGCTGCATAAGAGGCAAAATATGGGGAAAGGGTGCTGAGATGTTAACTGTTGTAGTACCAGGGAATCATGAATGAAATCTGAATTGCCTTGTGTCTGAAGGCTTCTGAGGGCACTGGGGAAGTGTGAAAGGAGTTGCTGTTTGCAGTCAGGTCATCACACTTAGAACACCATCTTAGCTCCAGTTCTAATTTTATGCTCTTACATTGCTTGCTTTCAAATACTATCAGCCTCTACCGTTCCCAGGGTGCTGGTTATAAATCACACCAAACCTTTGAATCCTTGAGTCTCTTTTCTCTATGACTTTTCCTCCTCTGGGGTATGAAGCACATGAGTGTTATCTGCTCACCTGGAGCAGTCTGAGAGGTGCTGTGGTCTGCAGGAATGAGAACTGAGTTGGAAGGCAGAAGGTGGTGAAATCTACTTCTGGATCACAGGGCAGACTTTAGCTACTTTACCTTTCTGTTTCATTTTACTCCCCAAGGAAGTAAAGGGGTAAGGCTATTTCCCTGCCTGCCTGCAGACAGTTGATTAAATCCCACCCAAATACAGGACAGGAATGTCCTTTAGAGGCTGTAAATATAGTGGCCTGGTAGAACCACAGTGCGTTCCATGTGGCTGCCCTGTGTGGTGTGTGTGTGATCTGTGCTTTCTGCATTCCTGATCATGTTTACTTGTGGCTCTGGAGCAGGAGATGTAGCAAAGGTCAGCTGGTGCCGTGCATTTTCACACAGACACCTCCAGCCCCCGGGTTTCTTGTGGGGTGCCCTGGTGCTCTGAGGACACTTCTGTGGTTCAATGTGGTCAAAAGCTCTGTGTCCGCTGAACACCAAAAAGTCACTTACGGGAATCCTGCCTCTCGCTTTTGGCTTTTCTTCTGCAGTTTTACTTTATGAGCACCTTTCCTCCAGTTAGGGGAACGGCTGGCAAACAAACACCCTCTCACCTGCCAGCAAGGACCACACCTTGGCCTTCCTGAGAGTCATTGCAGTCAATAATTTATTGCAGGGAGTACAAATCTGTTTTCCAGCTCTGCTCAGGCAGCAGCCAAAGAACTCCAACCAACTGGTGATAATGCCTGTTAGAGT
Source organism: Muscicapa striata striata (assembly GCA_030060385.1). Taxonomy (NCBI): domain Eukaryota; kingdom Metazoa; phylum Chordata; class Aves; order Passeriformes; family Muscicapidae; genus Muscicapa; species Muscicapa striata. The sequence continues at coordinate 1,280,594 of JAREIS010000087.1, forward strand.
AACGTCTAACCTGAGAGCAGCCATTCTTAATAAAAGCCAACCAGTATTTTCTTTTTTATATATATTTTTTAATTCCTTAAATAGTACAGAAAACCTGTTGATCCTTCACAGTTTTGCTGTAGGAAGAAGTGATTGTTTTTCCATCCCTCGGATCACACCCAGGCTCGCATGGTGTTGCCATGGTGGTGTTCCATTCCTGGCAGCAGGGAAAGGATAGGGACCCTCATCCCTTGCCTGCTTGTTCTCATGTCCTTGCTACCAAAGGCTGTGTATTCCTGTTCTTCTGGTTGTGTGACCAGGCTGGGCTTCAAAGATCAGATGAAAACCTGGAGCTGTGAAAAGCCTGAGTTCAAAAGCTAAAACACAGTGCTTTCTACTTTTTAATTTTCCAGTTTTTATGTTGCTGCTCTGGTTTAGAATGTAGCCAATACATCTCCACTGAGCTGTAACTAGCTTTTATAAAAATTACTTTGTAAGAATCTTTTAAGTTTAAGAAAGTGATTTTTCTCCATTACTTTTCTTTAAAAAAATTTTTTAAAGTCCTAGAAAATATAAAATATCCAAGCACGTGTTTCTTTAGGATCTGTTCTTTTGTCTGTCTTTCTTTTTTGTTTTTCCCTTTCAGCAAACCTGTAAGTTTTCTGTCTCAGTTCATAGGTCTTTGAGAAGATTGTTTCTTTCAGGGCGGGTGGGGAGCTGTGTGAGTCAGCCTGCAGCACTTCAGCCCTAGCAATACTTGTGGTGCGAGGAGGAACTCCAGCTTCTGCTAATCCGCTCTTTTCCAGCACTATGCTCTCATGCACACTCATAACCTGGGATTAAACCTGGCCTTGCTCAGTGTCCTGGCTGGGAGCTTGATGGGAAGGAAGGCTTTGCATGATGGATAACCGAGTGCAGCCCTGTGTCCTGGCCTTTGCAGGGCAGATCACGACATGCCTGTAACGAGCCCTGCATTAATTACCGAGGTCACACCATCGGAGCTCAGCCTGTCCCCAGAAGAGCTGGGTATGTAAGGGGCCTGTTCTTTGCTAGGCAGTGAAAGGAGATGATCAGAAACCTCTGAGTTCCCTGCCTGTCTTCAGTGGAGAGAGCATCCGGGAAAGGTAACAGCCAGCACAAGCTGTGGCTTCTGTGCAGGCATGGACAAGAGGAGCTCTGTGGGGGTGGACAGCTCAGACCAGGAGATCCTAACAATCTCTCCTCACCCTAATGTGTCTGAATCCTGCCATTCTCTGGACTCCTTAAATCACCCTACCCCCTGTATTAGCAGTGGTTTTCCTTTTGCTGTTTCACAGGGAGTTCACAGTCGGTTCTGCCTTGCTCTACAATGCTCTGTGTGAATGCACATAACCTTGTTGTAAAGCTGTAGTTTACAAAAGCTCTCATAGGTTAGTCTGTCTCACCCTGTCTTTCCCCCTCTTGCTGTTTCTCTCTAGTTTTCTCTCTAGTTGTTTCTCTCATGGGAATAGGGGAAAGAAAAGTTTTTACCACTCTAGAGCAGAAGAGTGGATCTTGGGCATTATAAAACAGCATCAATAGAAAGATTTTGACTGCATGTGAAAGACAAGTGCATGTTATCTTTCCTTCTTCTCAGCTTGAGTTTGTATTTCTTTTTCCAAGAATCAATAAAGTAATTAAGATAAGTACAGGATTTTCTTCTCTCATAAATTAATCTGTAAAAGGGAATTTTGTATAAGCAATTCCAGTAACATAAGACACTCTTGACTAAAAGTTTCTCAGTGCCAGACAAGGCCTATAATATTGTAAGAACATGACTTGAAGATCATGTGTAAAACATGGAAATGAAGGCACAGATAAACCCTGTGATTTTAGGATGTTTGAAGGACCAAAATAAGCAAGAAAGTAAAACAGAGGCAGTGGTGGGCCATCTGAGCATACCCCCAAAAGCTGGGGAGGCACAGCTTTACTTATCGGCCACAAATGACTTGCACTGAAGATGATTAAGGACCATCTTAGTAATAAATTATTTCAGCTGAAGTGGCTGCTAAAACATTTTCCAGCCTCTGTGTGGAAGGTCTGTGAAGTTCTGCACTAAACAGTGCCATCCACATGGAGTTCATTTTGAGGAACTTCAGCCTTGCAGAGGAAGGTATCTAGTCCAAACTAGTAATTTTATCCTGTACTGTAGGCTTTTCCAGAAACCATCATCTCACAGAACAAGTGGGATGAAGTTATTTGCCCTCTGGAGATGCTTATTTCTTTGGATTGACTTCACAGGGGACCTACACAGTGCTAGAAGGGACTTGGATAACTAGCTGTTAGATCTGTAAAACTAGGTGGCATAAATTTGTTCTTGTAGCAGTAAATGGTGAAGCGATGGTTAGACTCCCCATGGGGAAGGACCATGACAGATGGGAATGTCTGCCCAAAACTATTTTGGAATTTGAGTATGGTGAGGCCACCTCTCATGTTGGTTACTTCAAATGCAGTGGTTGTTTTGATATATATGCTCATAACAGTAAGAATCTTTGTAGCAGCATCCAGGGCGCTGTCTGCTAGTGGAGCTCTTTTGCTCTAGAGTGAGGAAATTGGTTAAATATACACACCACCAGATGATTATGTCTGAGATTAAAGTGGGGATAAAAATGACAGACTTCTGTCCTTTTGCTCAAATAGCAGAGATATAGGAACTGCTGTACAAGCTTGATAGTACTTTTTATTCCTTCTGGTATTACTGTGGTACCTGGAATCCTTACCGAGGAGCAAAGTCCTGTGAACTATTTATGGAACTTCATAAATATGAAACACTTTCACTTTCCTCTGCTTATTTTGCTGATATGACAGACTAGCCAACCCCTCTGAAACATTGCCACTACTTATGCAATGCTTCACTCAGGCTTATTCCTCCTCTGTCTCCCATTGCCCATCTCCATTCTGGTTACTTAGTCTGTGGCCTTTATGGAATTTTGTGTGACTTCTGTGGAACGGGGAAAAGGGTCTCAGTCTGGAAAGTACCTCGACTTACATCATGGTCAGAGTTATGTCAAGGGTTTTCCTTGTTCTTGGGTGGAAGAACACCTCCCTGAGTAGGAGTTGTGCCAGCTTTCATGTCCTTGAGGAAGTGACTGGAGCAGCATCGCAGCCTTGGTTAGAGCAGATACTCATCTGCAGCTGAAGTGAGTCACAGTGGCTTTAGGCTTCGAGGCTTCAGCAGCTGCCCCTGGAACCATCCTTGGGCAGCACAGCTGCTTGGCAAAGGGCTGGCTTCACTCAAGGAGCTTTTGAGGGTTAAGAGCCAATTTAGCATTTGTGGGGTTGTCACAGGTGTACAGCCTGACAAACAGCACAGTGAATAAAAGGATGTGGTCCCTCTACTGCAGTTCTCTGCCCTAAATGAGGTGCAGAGTCCAATTTTGAAGTTACTAGGTCTGAAGCTTCTCTTGATTGCTCACTTGTCAATACAGAGAAATGGAAGGTAGCAGGATGTAGGGGATGTGTAAGACCTGCCACTGCTGAGTCTGGCCTTTTGACTGCTGGTCCTGGGTGTGAATGGTAGAGAATTTGCTTTATTTTAGCTCATAATAGTGTCTTGCTTTCTGCTGCCTATAGCTATTGGATTTTTTTTTTACATGGAATTTCATCTGAAAACATGAAATATGAGGCCAGTCTATTATCTTCAGTACATTCCCCACTAACTCTGTTGTATCTCCAGATATGTAATATTGCAGGCTGACTAAACCTTTCCTTCCCCCATGCCCCCCAAATCCATCAAACCATGTCCAGACTGCTACAATTCTGAAATTTTCTGTTACTGTTTGGTTTGTTGGTTTTGGTTGTTTGTTTTGTTGTTTTATTTTTTTTTTAACTGTGAACAAGTCCATATTCTCAGTAACAAATGCCCTGACACCCAGCCAGCACAAGTATAGAGCCCTGGCTACTTGTTATTTACCATTTCTTGTAAACTATATTTTTGCAAAGTTCTCTCACTAGATCCACAGTTAAGACAGCAACTGGATGTTAATCCAGTAAGCAGAAAGGGTGCAGAGAAGCTGCTGCAGCCTTTGAGCAGCAAGGAGCAGTCCTGATAGAATCTGTTGTGCGAGGATAAGGACTGGAAATGACAAAGCCAGGTTTGGAACAACGGTATCCGTGTTTCTCTACCCTTGAGGACGAGGGGGACAAGTGCCTACATGTGTTGGATTTTGTTAGCTGGATCCAGTTGCTGTGTTGAGTTAATGAAGGTCATGCTATTCTGTGGAATGTTGGGAAAGCAGGAGAAGCCGAAACCGAGCTGGCCCATCCCCAGGCAAACTGGTTTTAACCAGGAAAAAGTCAGAGAATGCGAAGAAACTTCTTGTACATCACCTCAGGCGGTTATGTATTCTGTTTCCTAGTTACATTTTTTTTTTCCTGGTATCAATTCCAAAACAAACAAATGGAGAGAGAGAGAGAAGGGAGAAAGAGAAAAGCATTCCTTAAAATAACCCTTTAACATCTTGGGCCAAATTCTCTTCTCCTCAGGCCTGAAGATGCAGCCTGTCTGTGCTGTCACTGGTAGAGAGCACCCCAGATCTGTGTGCAATGGTTGTACAATGAAACATTGATCCCTTTTTCTTCATTCAGAAATAGTGTCCTAGGACTGTGGCCCATCTTAGGCACTACAGTAAATAACAGCATAGATGAGTGGGCAGTGCAGGAACAGACCTTTCTTCTGTCTCACCTTTTCCTTACATTGGGTAAAACAGCACTGGGCAGGAAGGGGCCTTGGCACTGTTTAGGATCTGTAGGCACGAGCTTTGATTGTGTTCTAACAGTAGCTTGGGTATTTAGAAGTAGTTGTTCTGCACTAGTGTTTCCCGTTGGGCTTACTGGGACAGCTGACATGACCAAAGGCCACTCCCAGGGTGCTGCAGTTTGCTGCCCTGCCTTGGGAATGCTGAAACCTCGGGCTCCAGGGCTGACTGCACATTTTCACTTCACTGGGGCATTTGCATTGCATGATTGTCATACTGCAATGCTTGAATAAACCTTCTTTTTTTGTCTGTGGGTGAGCACATCCACTTCCACTCCTACTCTGTGTTATTCTAGTCTTTCAGCTAACTTTTGCCTCCAAAAAGTTAGGGAGTTGATCATGCCCCACTTTGGAACTGACCATTTGATCTGCTTGAGAGCAAAAGTAGAAGACATTTCTCAACTTCCCTGCACCGCTGCCCTCTGTGTCATCCTGTTTCGAGCTCCTCTATACAGCTCTTAAAGTGCTATATAAGGTTCTGAAAAGTATCACGTTGCTTGGCTGGGTGCTGGAGGCAGGAGGGCACACAGTCTCTTTTGCGTGTTCCAGCAGCCAGTGGAAACAAGGGTAAGCCAGCCCGTGTACGTCTTAGCTTTGGCAGGGATGATCAGAGCCATAGCTCAGCAAGAAATCAGCATTCCCTCTGCAAGTGAAAGGTCAGGAATGCAGAAAGCTCACTGCCTTTTTAAGAAGGTTGAAAGTTTTGAAAGTTTGCCCTCTGTTTTTTTTCTGAAAAGAGAGCAAGTCGGAGGATAACAGTCCCGTTTTCTGGTGTATGTTTGGCTGAGAATGTGTCATCTAATCTGTTTAAGAAATGGTCACATGTAGTATTTTGAAAAATTGGCAACCTCTGGGTCAAATCCATTCCATTCAGCCCTGCTGTTTGCTTGATGACTGACCAGTGGCCAATGATGTTTGATATCCAGCTGACATCCAAGTCCTTTTCTGAATTCTCCTGCCAACAGTTAAAGGTACAGCAGAAACAAAAGCTATCAGCAGATATTTCCTCATTAAAACCTGTGCTGCTGGGCTCATGGCAGACTGATGAGTTCAGGCTGCTGCGATGTTTTTCAAACAAGGACATCCAAACCCAAGCTAAGGAAAGAGCAGAGCTTCACCAGCAGCAGCACATGTGTCTGCATTTATATAAATGTGTGTGTGTACCTCTTCTATCCAAATGCACTGGCACAAATGCCCTGTTATCAGTCTTGCTGTGAGAGTGGGTGGGAAACTATTCAGAGCAGCTTTTTCCCACTGGAAGCCTTTGGTGTCTAGAAATCAAAGCTCTCTGCAGATGTGTGTGTGTCTTAATGAGATCTAAATTGAGAATTCTGAAATCCAGATGGAATTTGTGATGAAAACAGATGCGTGATCAACACCCTTGCCAGCTTAGAAGAAGGCAGAGGCTGCAGCAGTGCCACGGAGAGCTCGGGCTCCAGCAGCCTGAGTAAGTGCTCAAAGAGTCTGGCAGATGCCAAAGGGAGCTAGAGCTTCTTCCTTCCACCTCACTCAAGCTTTGCTTCATCTTCCTGACTTTCACAATGTCAGCCTTGATATTTGCTGTTTATGCAACCCCTCTTTAAAGCTGGTGCTCATTGTGTTGTTTATAGAGGATAAAATGGATTGAATATTAGATATTAAATAAGATTTTCTTCCCTGTCTTTTCAAAGAGATGCTACTTGGGCCGATGTTGTTTCTTTTTTTACCAAATTACTATTAATTACCTATTTTACCTAAAATCAACATCCAGATTCTGTGTGCTTTAATCAATGTATTCTGTTTGCAATATAAGAAAAAATTACTGTAGTGACACAAAATAATTTCCCTTCTGAATATGGTGTCCAACCATGCTTTTAACATTGGAAATAATGAGTCATGGAATCAACAGCACATGATGTGGTCTTTGTGAAAGACATCTCAACTGGCATGGGGTCATATTATAAGGCATCAGCCTTAGAAATTTCTTCCCACTCACTCAAACAATTTCTCTTTTGTGCAAACATATGCAAAGTCCTGCCTGCCTTTCTCTTCCTTGCAGCCTGTGTTAAACTTCAGTTGTCACTTGGATTTATGTTCCAAGCTTTTCTTCATCAAATTCATTGAACCCAACAGTAGATAATTTAAAGGCTGCACAGAGATATTTTTTCTGAAGGGCTTATAAAAGAGGCAGACTGCTACTTCTAGCTTGAGCCAAAATATATGGAGTGAAGATTGTGCAAGTTTATTTGCAAGGAGATGTATCTTGTCCGTGACAGAAAAGGCACTGGCTTTACAAATGCTGGGAGTCCTGTAAGTGCTCTATGTCACCCTGAATTAGGATTTGTTTCTGCTTCCTTTGACTTAAGCACATGAACATTAATCTCCAATGTTAATCAATTTATTGTCTCTGAACCCCCATAAGATAAAGAATTACAATTTCTATTTTGTAGATGAACTGAGTTGCAAAGAGATCTAGATTCCTGTTTAAACATGTGTTCAGGCACCTAAGGATGCAACTAGATACCAAGTAAGATTTATGGAAGTGTCTTAACTGATCTTGAGTGGAAGTTTGGAGCCCAGAGAAGTGAAGGGATTTATAAATTCAGCAAGGCACTGGAGTATCTGTAGGAGCCTCGTGCTGGTCTCACCTGTGTGTGGGAGCAGAGCTAGAGCTATCTGTGCTGAAGAATGGGATAGGAGGCTTAGCTGTATTACTGTCCAAAATATTATGTCATTGTCATGGTGTAGTTAAGGACATACAGAAGTTTCAAATGTTTGCCTTTTTATTTTATTAAAAAAAAAAAAAAAAAAAAAAACTATGCCCATTTCAGAAATTCTTAAATTTAAATTAGTTTAATGCTTCCTTAGTTCCTGATGCAAAAGAATGACTTGACACTTGTTCACATCCTTACAGCCTGCTGGGAATGAGCTTGTTGTGGAAACCACTAGGTGGAAATGACAAATAATAAATTTGTTGAAAAAGGCAGTTGTAAGCAGGAAGCAGAATGAAATTTGAGTCAAGTTAGATGAAAATGTTGGTGGAGAAAATGCTTCAGCAACACTAAAATGGCTTTCGATGTTTGAAAGTAGAAAACATTTCCATGTTTGTTTCAAAATCATGTATTTCAGCTCAAAAGGGCCAGCACTTGAAAGGAGGAGGTGACACAACTTCAGAATGGTTTTATTTTGTTTTTGCCCAAACAAATGTCTTGAATCAACTGAAACGATTTTCATAGCAAATGGAACATTTCTGTTTGTTTGACCCATATGATTATTTCTTTGTGTTTGGTAGTCACTGCAAAAACTGTTTTCCTTATGTCATCTACCAGAACTGGAAGTTGGAGACTGGAATATTCCACCTCCGTGTGTGCAGGGTGCAGCTGCCTGAAATAAATCTCCAGGTTTTAAACATCTCAGCCTCTGCCTCATGGTAGATGCTTTTTTCTTACCCTAGAGTGAGAATCTCCTGTTGATGGTATCTTTAAGGAGGCTGCTGATCCCAAAGCCCCAGGCCAGAAACCTGGCAACAGAGTAGTAACAAGGCATTGTTATATGAGCAAGCCACTTTCTGCAGAGTCTTTAGCATATATGTGCATATAAAGGTGATTGTGAATGCTTGAGAACTTTAAGAGATGTCAGTGAACTCACTGTGCACGTGCAAGCAGATAAATGAAGCATGGCATGTGATATATAAAATTATGTGTCCCTCCTGGGAGTACTCACACTGCCTTCCTGAGCCCCTCAGATCAGATTTGGCATAGGGGTAGTTGAGTCTTACACAGCTGTGGCTGTAGCCTTCACAACTAGAGTTGTGCAGGTACATGCACTTGATGAGAATGTGACAAGGGAAAATTGAATGTAAAGTCTGCTAGACAGCCAATAAATTCGTTTTATATCTTTATCTTTTCCTTGCTTGGCAATTATTTCAGCAGGTGCTGAACTACTTTCTGCCTGCTGTAAACGAGGGGACTCAAATGACCTACTGTAAATTCTTGCTATTTCCTGTACTTATGGGAAGACATAATAATCTGAAGAACTTGTATATTTAGTGTGGATTAAGATGATTTTTAAATAATGCCTTTTTTTTTTTTTTAAGCCCAAGATTGGTCATAACCAGTGTTAGGTTGCTTAGTACTGTATGACTGAGAAGTGTTCATATTGTCACCAAATAGGTAACAATCAATTTTAAAAATAGTAGGGTGGAGTTGCTGCTCAGGTCGTTCCACATTATTTGTTGTAATTCAGTAGCCAGTTAATGACAGCATATCACTATTAGGTTATAGCCCTCCTAGGTTATGGTTTTAGAACTGTAAAGCAAGAGTTGCAGGGTTTCAGGGATTGATTACAGAGAGCTTTATTGTTATTTCTTACACTTAAATCTGCTAGGTAGGTTGAAACAGCCAAGTAGGAGATCTGGAATAGCAATGATGTGCAGTTAAACACTGAAAAGTCCCTACCTCTTCTACAGAGTAGAGCTATAAAGTATCACTTATTGTACATTAGTATTCTGTATTTGTTACCTGCAGAGCTACTACAGGCAGCGGTGTGAGCAGGCTGTACCACTTGTGACTTCATGCTACAGAATTCTTGCTTGCCTGCACAGTTGACCCGATCCTGTATGTCATCAGGGAGGAGATGTTTAATTTGTGACACTGCTAATCCTTTCCTGAAGGCTTTTCGTTCTTCCTGCACGTTGTCCTTTCGTTGCTTTTGTGAGCTGGAACATGCTTGCTCAGCCCGGTGATAAATTCGTGTAATTACCTATGGATGTACCAGGTCCTGTTGACTTTAACATTAAAGATCAGTGATTGCTTAAGTATTGCTCTGAATCAGGACCCCCAGGCACTTTCACATGCACAGGACAACTTGGGAATGGTGCACCTTATTGTAGTCCTCCACTGCTGGGAATGGAGATCAGGCTGGGGACAGCTGGGAGTACAGCAGCCAACAGGGTGCCCATCTCCCCAGGAAAACCCACAGTGCACACAAGTGGGATACATGGAGACAAACTGTGATGTTAGACAAAGTTCAGAGTGTGTATTTGGTTCATCTAGTTCTGGAAAGTTGGTCAGCGTGCAGGTGGGAGTTACACAAAGGCACATGTTCCTGCAAAGAATCTGCATCCTGGTACTGCTGTGTGTGTAGTGTGTAGCTCTGCAGGAGCTCCAGTGAACAGGATCCTTCCTGGCTCAGCCAGGTTCTCATGCAAAGGTAGGGTGATTTGTAGAGTGCTCCTCATAAATGTGCTTGTCTCCCTGTTTTTATTTTGCTGATATAAATGCAGCTAATGAATGCATTGTGGTAGTGCTGTGTTTTACAGGAAATGTTTCAGTAGTGTCAAGCCCAAAGACTCTGGGCTGAGTTTGGTGTGTGGAGGCATCAAGCCTCATCTGGAATGACTGACATTCCTGGGAATCACATCTTAGTTACAAAAAACCTTGGATCTCCAGTTCATGTATTGTTCCAGCCCAGCAGACACATTATATATTCCGTGTAGGGGCTCATTTGTGCTCCTTTCTGGTACAGTTTGCACTCACAGGAGTGCTTCCCTGTTAACAAGAGGGGAGATTGTGCTATGAGAGCAGGGTTTCTGCTGAAGCTCTGTGGCATTGTTTTCCTGGGCTGGTGATGGAGAGTGGACCTTTGCTTTCTCCATCCCTTCAGAAGCCATCCGTGCTGCTTCCTCAGTGCTTTGATATTCTGCCAGCTGAGGGAGGGAAGAGCCATTTATAAATATTTCTGGTAATACAGTAAGTACTCTCACATGTTTTGCTCACTCATTTTCCGTATCCAGAAATCTATCCGACCAGAATCAGTTCACTCTCTTTTATTAGCAGAAATAGATCCACGACAATTAAAATTGATTTAAAAAAAAAAAAAAAAAAAAGAAAGGAAAAAAGAGAAGCAGCCAGCAGCAAGCACATCATATTGACTGTGTGTATATTCACACTGGCTTCCAATCCGTGGATAATTACCCCTCAGAGATCGTGTGCTATGTACAGTATGATGATAGAATTATGCACTTTAAAGAGCTTTAGTGAGCCTCTTAGGATGCCAATTTCTTTCCCTTTTTCTTCTTTTTTTTTCCTTCTTTTCATTGCAGCAAGTAATGATTTTTAAATGCACATGACCTGTCCTCAAAACCAAAGTGAGTCGTGTCAGTGATGTTTTGTCTCTGAGTCTGACTTTTCTTGAACTGATGCAGTAGGAGTGTGCCCATGAGATGAAGTTGCATGGTCAGGGGATCTCTTGGGATTGCTGATCCTCATTAGTGAGGGGAAAGGCGAGTGGAACTTAAAAGTTACTCATTCTGTTTGGCAGCAGGTACCCAAATTGCACTTCCTGCAAGGAAGGAAGGCTTGAAAGAGGCTGTGGGTACAAATCCATAGGAAAGCAGGCTTTGTTCTTTTGGCTGATTGTGGATCACCTGACCTGAACACTAGGAACCAAGGGTAGTGGTTTCTCTGACCTCTTTGTCAGACCCAGTTCAACTGTTTTGATTTGCAGTTTCACACACACAAAATTAAAATATTGTCTATACATTTCAGCCTAACTTGTTTTTGGCAAAGTGATAAGCAAGTAAAAAACAGGGCCTCATCGTAGGAAGTGTCAAGCCATCTTAATTTTAGGCAGAAATACCAGCTCCTCCTAGAGGAAAAGAGCCAGTCCATAAATAGCTCCCAACAGATCCTTTACCCAAGCAGACAAAAGGGTGTGACGTGCAGGAGTTGCTGCTAATGCCAGATTCCATCTTTCCACTGGTAATGTGTCACCTGGGTTTGAGTTTGTCTAAGGTGTGACTTGGTGTTCAGGCAGGAGTGTTCATTGATACTCAGTGAGCAGCTCCCCAAATCTTTTGGGAGAACATCTCCAAAGGTGCTGCCAAAGGAGTTGAAAGGGGAGGCACCTAGTGAAACACAGCCATGGGGACTGAGGTTGCAAGGCTGCTGGACTCCTTGTTCTGGGGCTGTGGCTGCATTTACAGATTTTTATCTTTTGTTGACATCTTTGATAAATGTTTGGTAACAGCCAGTGGTGCTGCATCTTGTTCCACCAGCCTGGACCAGCAGGCTCTGGTGTTAAAGGGAGGGCTCCCAAACACAACTTGTTGCCCAAAAAGAGTCTTTTTTTTTAACTGTGGGTCCCCACAGCTGCCTGTTCAAGGATGAGTGAAGGTGAACCTGGGAGTTGTCCAGGAGCAGGTTGGTGTGTTGGCCCTCTCCTGCCATCCCACCTTTCTCAGTGCCCTCTGTCCCTGCTGTCCCCCTAACCTGGGCTGCAGAGGCAAGAACTCGTTCTGCCATCCTCCAGAGCCTGTGTGTGTGGCTCTGCAGGGTGGCTAGACTCGTGGTTCCCATGGAGCAGCTGAGTTTATGGGACCTTTGGGAAAGGCCTGAGGAAGTATCAGATGCTCCAGTGTATGCAGCTCTTGTGTCTCTGACTCCCTGATTAATCCAGATAATGGTGAGTGGTGCTGAAAGCCACTGACAGCACCTTTCCATATGGTCAGTGATGGCCTGAGCTCCTCAGCAACCTGAGCTGTTCCAGCTCGGCCTTCAGTCCTGCAGCCCCTGCTCTGCCTGGGCACAGCAGCCCGTGGGGGATCTGCTCAGGGCTCCTGGGTGCTCTGGGGAAAATGTGATGGGGGCTTTTTGTGCTTCAGTGGGCAATAGGAGAAAATGTGCCTGTTGGTGTCCCTGTTGTTATTGTTTTCATCTAACTTGGAGAGTCATTCCTTACTCATTAAAGATAAAAATTTTAGGTGCCTAATTATGTGTTTTACTTGCCAGCTCTCTCCAGTCCTTTTCTTCCATGATCCCACCACCCTCTTCCCTTCTATTCCCCTAAATACGTGTAGATGATGAATAGCAAATCTTCTCATAGAATTCTTCAGGAATATTTAGTGTAGGGTTTTGCTTTTGTTTGCTTTTCTGATGACTTGGAGATGGCATGGTGAGAAAAGAAACATGTGAGCTAAACCTGTTGGTTTGAACATTGTGTCAGAAAATATCCATAAATTGCAAGTTACTACACAGATGTATAGATTTAATGAGACTGTGTAATGCCATTTATTTATGCTAAAGATTCTGACACATACGGTACTGAAAAAAGTTAATACTCTAAGAGTTATTTTATATTTTTCCATTGCCATCTGTCACTGCCTACATAATAATGATACAGGTGAAAGCCTAGCACTGCTTAAAAAAAATCAGAATGAATAGTCATTTAAATGTCTTGCTGCTTTAATAGCTGGTGTGTTTTAAGTTGTGGGAAGGAGGCAACAGAGATACCCTCCCCTTGTTTTTAGTATATTAAAATTTGAGTTTAAACAGATTTGGATTCTTGAAGTGATTTATGAAACTGGAAAGTGCCTATAAACTCTACTCTCTACTGTCCTTTACATTTGGAAAAGTTAAGGGACTAAACCAGATGCTGCCATCCTTGTAACATACCATAAGTGGCTCTTGGAGTAACCCTTTCATGTGCATCTTGAGGTATGGGTGAATTTTTGTGCTCTAAGTTCTGCCTTAATGGGCTGAACTTGGTACTATTGGGGTCTCTGAACTGTGAACAGATATTTCCAGATCCTGAAGTTCTTGTCCTCTTGTGCCATCTCAAATAATTAAAAAAAATAAACTGAGTGAGGACATAGAATTTTCTTTTTTTTAGCTGCCTCAAGTAAAAATGCATGTTTCAAAGCAGCACCATACTGACAGAAATCAGCATTTACAAAGACACAGGCTTTTAAGAGTTCTCCTTCAGCACTGTGTAGTTACAGTGTGGTTAAGCAAAGCTGCTTTCCCTTTTATTTCTTTCAGTCCTGCAGGTGTCCAGCCCAGCAGTGACTGTGAGGGGAGAAGTCCCTGTGCTCAGGCACAATGTTTGCAATGATCCAGGACCTGGGGACCTGCCCATTGCTTTGCAGCAGCCACCTGCCTCCCAGGGTGCAGACAAGGCTTTGGCTCAAAAAAATAAATAAAACAGGTTTTGTTGTTCGTCTGCTTTTTACAATAGAGTGACAAAGACAGAAAATATTTTTGTGGCAGGTGCTTATCCTATAATTTTCCATGGGTTGATGAGCTGGGGAGGTGCCTTATTTAGAGGAGGAGGACATGGCTAGGTCAGGTTGCATTAAGATGATTTAAAGTTTATATAATGAGAAATAAATAAAACTTTTCCTGAAAGCTGTGAATGATGATGTGTAACTTGGTAATGAAAGCCTTTCACTGATTTAAGATAATGTCTTTAATGGTAAAAATGCCAAAAATGAAGCAAAGTCCAGACACAGAGAAGTGATTCCACTGGCTTCAAATAATTTCTTCAGGTGTATTTTCAAATATAGTGCAGATCCCTAATGGAAAGTTCCTTACAAATGAAATAATCATTACTGTTATAATTACTACCCTTTGCATATGTTGGAAAGCATTTTAGGAAGTCCTGAACTTTATAAGAAGCAGAGACAACAATGAGTGAGCAAAAAGGTTTGGTCTCTTCAAATGGATGTTTTCAATCACTTTATTTTTATTTATAAGGGATGGTCCATATATAGCTGTAGTTTGTCAGCATTTTCTATTACAAACTTCTAGTTTTTGTACCATATAGAGCTCTCAGCAACCTCTTAAAAAATCCAATTAGGGGTGAATGTTGTGTCACTCCTCAATGAGTGCTTCTTCTGCTCCCTCACTGGAATCTGAACTGGTCTTTAAAGTGTTCATGGTTTAATGTTTTGGTAGACAGTGTTTCACTGTCGGACTGAGCCTTTATTTTTCCTCCTCTCTCTGCTTTTCAGTGTGCATCAGAAATAGCTGTACTGAAGTAAGGAAGAGCTGTGCTAGGAGAGGAGACTCTATTGAATGTGCACGTTGCAGACAGTGAGAGACTCACTTTAGGTCAGCAGAGGAAAGGCCGTGGGAGACCACCCACAGCACCAAACCTGCCTCCTGCACTGCACAGCCACTGTGACATGGAGCTTCACAATGCAAGGGGCCCTGGGGAGCAGCTGCTGAGCACCACCACCCCCAGCATCACCTGCCCCTCGGAAACAAGTGGGAAATCATTCACACAAAGGCAGAAATTCCCAATGGCTGCAGCATGCAGGACAACAGAGCAGGGGAGCAAAAGGGCTGGACAGCTCTTGTGTAGAGATAGAGTTTGCCAGATGACATGAAAACCATGTCTTGTACAACAGCAAAAGGAGAGGAGAAAGAAAAATCCTGCTCCCTCTCACCCCACCAATACAGGGAAAAAAAAAAAAGGCAGAACAAATAAAGATCTATCCAACAATTGCTCCTAATTTGACCTTAGGGAAAAATCCATGAGTCCAAGACTATCATCTGAGTTAGCTTGAGGCGACAGCAGAGGAGCAGAGTCCTGCTGTGTTCACTCATCTTGCATAGGCATCAGGTTCTGGCCCTGCAAAAGGGTAGGGAGAATAGGACAGGGAAACTCCTCCTTGCACCTATAGGGAATTGGCAGAAACTTTGTATTATGTTAAGCACAGTATTTGTTGCACTATATTACTTTGTAAGTACAGGCACAAAGGGAGTGGGAGGCTGGGTCATCAAGAGTACTTTTCCTCCCCTGGGATATGAATACACGACTCTGGCTTGTGTAAGTGCTGCTTGCGTAGATGCATTTGTGGGTGAAATTTGGCCTGAGGTCTTTCTGGAGAGGAATCTTGTGACACTGAGCAATCATATATATTCAATTAGGAGTTCATACTCTTGCCAGATGGAGGTGTGCAGCATGGGTGACTTGTGGTGAGCAAACAGTCATGCCTGAAGGCTGGGCATCTGGGGCAGATTCTGGGCTAGGTACTGCCTTGCTTGCTTATACCAAGGAACTCCTTACTCAATGTCCCAGCCTTTGGACTTCAGCAGGAATCTCACTGGATGTGACCTTGTGGAAGACTGGAAGGATTGCTGGCTCAAAACATTTCTGGTGTTTGTGTCATTGAAACCATCAAAATTGGGCCCTGTGATAGAAAAGAGATCTCAGCTCTTAATGCTGCTCTTGCTGGGATGGTGTTTGCTTAAATCAGAGCCCCTCCAATGGTAAACTGTGTTCTTTTCAACTTCATATTTGCATAAGTTTGTATGGCCATTTGAGCATAAAAATTGTTCCATGCATTTTAGTGCTGCAGTCTTCATTCCTTGTGTCTGGCCCTGGAGAGCTGGGTTGGGAGAAGCCACCTGGTGATTTAGAACCATTGCTGCTGAAATTGTGTGGTGACATCTGGGGTGTAGCTCCATGTGAGCCAAAGCTGGTTGTTGTGATGGCACAGTATGCCTGCTCAGGAGCCTGATCCAGCTGAAAAGAGTTGATATTTCTCAGGAAGATCAGTTTTCAACCAAATTGGTGTAGCACCCAGTTCCATGCTCACTGGTGCCAGTATAAAAGATGGAAGGGGTGGGGATTGAGGGAGGATGGCAACCACAGTTTGTGTCAGCTAAAACCTGACTGAAGCTTGGCTTAGCTATGCAATAGCATCCTAATTTAAACTAAACTTGGGTGTAACAGACCTGTTAGTCTACACTTACTGCACACACCACCTCCAGAAGATATGAAATAAGTCTTCTGTTGCATTTAGTGAGAGTTGAAATTGACTTCAGAGGTAGCAGGCTTAAACTGAGATTCTTCAAAGTGAAAACTAAAAATTTCCAAGGATCCCTAAATAAGCCGATGAGTTCTCACTGAATTTCTGGCGCATTAAGCACCTCCTTGTGGGCTTGAAGAATCCCGTTTGTGGCATGCAGGAAAGGCACAAAGTTTCTGAAACATTCCTTTCTTATTAGTTGTGAACTATTTGGTTGGATTGAACTGTTGTGAATGAACAGAATCCTATGGAGGTCACTCATGACAAGATGGTAGCACCATCTATGATTCACCCTGGCTCGGTGGCCAAAAGCTAAATCTTTGGAGCTTACAATAAACAAATTTGACATTGGAAACGTCCATGATCAGACATTTTAGTACTTGAGTCGAGAAAAGAGTTGGGTAATTTCCCTCTTCTGCAGGTGACATTCACCCTCATTTGTTCCATCCAGATTCAGCTTCACTTCTCTCTAAGCCTCCAGAGAGCTTCAATCTGCTGTGAAAGCAAAACTGACTCCTTTAAAATACACCTTTCTAACCCTGATCTGAAGCATCTTTCATTTCAGTGTTGGTAAGACAGCATTGCCCACAGGTGCCATTGAAGAAACACCTTCCCTTCTCCTGAGCAGCAGATGCACTGCCTTGAGCAGATCTCACCCTGCTTATTCCTCAGCATCACAGCTTTGGAGTGATACCTGCTACTGAGGAGAAGGGGAGGCCTGCTTGTTTCTCAGGACAGTATTTGTTTAAAAATTAAAAAAAAAAAAAAACAAAACAAACCAAAAAAACCCAGTTTAAAAGCTGATTGCTTTTTAATGTCAACCTGTTAAATAAGTACTTTGTAGCTATGAGGTGACAACAGAGCCGATTCTGTGCCCTGTTCTGCCGCTGCTTGGCTGGCATTCTCACCGCTTGTGTGTATGCCTTTTTAGAAAGGGGAGACTTGCCGGTGGCTCCCTTGGCTCCCTCCCTTGTTTACACATTTAATAGCTCGCAATTAAGTTGAAATGAACTTGAAAAGTGTTGTTAACTTAGACGCAAATTCTATCAACAACAAGAAACTCAAAGATTAAATTTTCTTTCACCCAAGACTATTTTGTGCTATTTCAGGAGGAAAGTATGTTTGAACATGCATTAAAGTCTCACTACACTTCTGGAGTGATGTAAACACCCTCTTTAAGGACCCATTTTGCTACCAGAGTACTCTTAGACTGAACAAGAGCCAGGGATCATTGTTTCCAGTTTCTGGCATTCCTTACCTTGAACTTTCAAAATCCATCAAGACAGAAGGGTTTTCCCCCCTCCTCCTTTAATTTTCATCTTATAAAACACTCTTTGGTTTGCCATTCTGGTTCTTAAAATTAACTGTATTATACTCACCCTGGCTGAGTGCTTTTGACAGTGTAAAAACAGGGAGTTTAATAGCATAGAGACACACCAACTTCAAGGCTTCTGATGCATAAGAATTCAGTTCAAAACCTGTTAGAAACTGGGTCATTTTCTATTTGTCTGCAGCTGCCAATTAGCAATGTCATTAATCCACTGCCTAGGAGAGGTGCATGATTTAAATAGACAGTGTCACTGACCACTGACAGGACAATATGCACAAGGCTATGCTGTAGCTGCCTGTCATTGTGCTGCTGTAGTTAGGGCTCAGCCTCATTTTCCAGAGGGAAGTACCAATTTCACAATCTCTTTGCATCTGGGTGTAAAGACAGACACATCATCTGGGCTTTGAATGCTGCATTTTGTTGTGTTCTGGACAGGGAACCTGGAGCAGAGCTGGGATTGCTGGTGTCCCACCTGGCACCCACTCTCTGGCCACGTTGTGTCTGTGAATGTCCTCACTGTGTTCACCCACAGAGCCTTCCAAGGCTCCTGGGGGTGGCAGGTTTGAATTTTGCCTCCTCAAGGATGAATATCTGAGGCTGGGCCAAAGCTTTGTTTCCTGCTGGCGAGAGAAAGGGCGATGGGGGAAAGGCGTGGGAGGCACTCAGGGGTCTGGCTTGACTTGCTGCTGCTCCAGGGGCAGCAGGAAGGGGCTGGTGGTGCATGGCTGCTGCCAGGAAAGGCCAGCCTCCAGCTGGAGACCACAAACCCTCGGTGACAGTGGCCAGCCTGGCTTTCCAAGGCCACAGATAAAATAAGCATTGACCTAGGACAGCAGACAGTGGAGGAGACAGAGGGATACAGCCCTGCTGCCTTCTCCCTGGTGTGTTGGACAGGAGGAATTTTGTTTCTTAGTGGGAATTGCACTCTTGTTGCTTGCTTAAGAAGATATCCAGTACTTTAATTTACACTCCACCTGGCTATCAAATCTCTCAGCAAGACAGAAAGATTTTTTTTTTTCCCCCCAGATCTCACTTTTGAGGGAAAAATTTCCATGATTGAGGATTAAATACCAGGAATGTTTTTTTTTAGGTGGACCTTCCAATTTCTGGTTTGTAGCCATGCTAATTTGTGGGTGAAGGAAATATTTTTGTACTGAAAAGTTCCCAAGAAACTGTTTAACACGGAATTAGAGTTTAATTGGCACTTATGAGACATTAACAGTAATTGTATTCAATTTGGCCACTCAAGATAAAGTGTGATTCAGGATCAGCTGATTTGTGTGCTAAATAAAAAAACACAAAAAATACCCAAAAAACCAACCCACCAAACCCAAAAAAATAAGGAAAAATAAAAAAGAAAGCAACATTAATATGTGGACTGGCAAATACGTGCCATTAGCTTTCTATTCCCAGGTAGGAGCTTTTGTTCTTCTTATGTTTTTCCACACAAGGTGTTTTGCCGGTCTGGAAAAAGTACAAGGAACGTATATTAACTGTAGGAAAATGGGTTGGCTTCAAGTTCATGCTTTTGCAGGGAACTGGATTACAGTTTTATCTCTACTGTCTCTTTTGCTGTATTTTTTTTTTTTTTTAGTAATGTCCCAAAAACTTAACAAAACCCCAACAAAATCCACTTATTTATGCTTTTATTAAATATATGAACAAGAAAGGCAAGGGAACACAGGGTGAAATTTGATGTGGAGCCTTCAACATCCCTTGTACATTTCTTTTTCCTTTGCAGGAGAGTTCATTGTGTTCCCTCAGTGCTGTAGGTGAAAACAAAGACAGTGCCACTACTAAATGATTGCAGCTTCCTGAGAACAGAGAAAAAAACTATATGCAATTTAAGTGCCTGTTTGTATGCAAGCTACCACACAGCCTAATATGTACACCTGTATGATGTAAGGCAGAGGAGATGCCCTGATTAGCACGAGGAGATCCCTGCTCCCCTCCTTGGAGAGCTGCTGCTGGTCCCAGCTGGAGGAAACCTTCCCGCAGCTACCAGAGGGTTTCTGAGAATGGCACTGGCAGTGCTCCGTGTGCACGGAGGTGAGGGAAGGAGGGACAGACAGCAAACAGCCTGCACAGCTCATGGGATAGCTGGCATGTGTTGAAGGGTGCAGTGTGAATTCCTGGGGCTTTGTGAGCTCTGTGTGTGGGGGGAGGCTGTGCTCCAGCAAATGGCTCGCGCTGCTCGGTCGTGCTCCTTTTCCTGTCGCTTGAAAGCGTCATTCAGCAGAAAGAAGTGCTAGGGGAAGGAAGGTAAAGTAAGTGGTCTTCCCATTTGTAGGCTCTCACAGCCTTGCTCTCATGAGTGCTGAGCAGGCAGAGCTCCACAGCTGTGAATGGGAAATCGTGGTGCTTAGCACTAAAAGCACTCAAGTATTTATTATTTCAAATCAGAGAAACAGACAAAAATTTATATATGTAAGAAGACATGTAAGATTCAAGACTTTCTGTTGTGAGTACATGTAACTATGCACAGTTGCAGTGCTGTGCTAGGACAGTGTGCAGGCTTGTGGCAGAAACTTGGGGTTTTAGGTGAAGAGCACAGGGCACTATTTCTGGCTCTGCTGTAGCTACTTGTGTGGCTGAGTGTATTAAATCCTGCTCCTAAAGCCAGCGAGCCATTTCTTTGGGCTTCATTCTCAGCCTTGCTGAATAGCCCAAAAGGCTGCTATTATTAGAGGGAACTGCCTCTGAAAGTGGGCTGTCCATAAATCACCAGTGTGTGTTTTCCATGGGAGGTGGGTCTGGGACCTCAGCTCTCCCTGACATCCCACGGAGCTGCCAGAGCTCCTGCTCTTCCTCCTCTCTGCTCAGCCCCTCCAAAAGGGTAGATCCTCTCAGTCAGAAGGCTGATGGCTGTGCCACTTGGGCTCAGCACCAGGGAAGGATTGCTTCCCATGGCTTCTCTTGCTGCTCTGGTGGGGCCAGTCCCCTGCTCCCCATGCAAACTGCCTCCTCTTGACCTGTTTCTACCCAGGGCACTGCCTGGGGCCACAGCCTAGCTGACCTTTCAGTCTGGGCTGCTTTTTACTCTTTTAAGAACAATAAATGCATCTCTGTGGCAACAAAAGTATTAATTCCTTTCTATAAGTGATGCACTCGAATATTTTGTAGTTACAGACCATTTGGATGGCAGTGCCTGTGCTGATACTGGTCTGTTTTGATCTGATGCAGCAGTGTCCTTGCTCTGGATAGGCTTTGCCATAATCGTACTTTCTTTTTGTTTCTTAGCTCCCATTAGTGCCTTGATGAGTAATGAAAGATGTTTCAACAGTTTTATGATTAAAAAGGGACATCTTACCATTGCCTGGTCTCTGATTGCTGTGCCCTGTTCATTATGCTTTCCATGGTAGTAACAGAGTGATTTAGAGTTGCAGTGTCAACATCAGTCTCTGAACCCTGTGTTTTCTGGGAAGGGGAAGAAAGGAAGATGAAGGAGGAGCTCTAAATAGTAGCATTTTTTCTTCTGATATTTCCAGGCCAGCTGTTTGAAAGTGTGATGCCTCACAGTGTTTAGTTATAATTGTCATTGGGTTCCTGGATGGGGACCCCTTGGAAGTTGCTAAGGAGCAAGCACAGGTGGCCAGAGTTTGGTGACAGCGGGCAGGCCCAGGGCACAGATTTGTGCTCCAGGTCTGCTGCTGTCACCAGCACTCGTGCCAATGGCCTTAGTACAGAGGTCAAAGACTGCTTAGATATGAAGGCTGAATCACCTCCTTGTTAAACCCCTCAGCAGGATCAAGGCTTAGGGAAGCAGACACGTGGGCTTGCCTTCTGGCTGACACTGTGGATGGAGGCTCTGACTCTGGGATGGGCCTTTCAGCAGGTTCAACCAACTCCTGAAGCACTGAAGTGGGGGCATTTGGTGATTACAACACCCTATACTGACACCCCTTTGTGAAAAAGCGAGCCCATTTGTTTCCTTTAAAGGCTTGCTGATACCACAAGCTCTCAATGGTTAAAGGAGGTTTATCCTGTCACCTGAGGATCACAGAAATCAGCAGCGAGCCCGCCAGTCTCACCAGGCAGATGTGAAAGGTCTTCAACTGCATGTATTTCGCTTGCAAATATAAATAATCCAGCAGTGTAGGTCTTGCTGCAGCCCTGTTTGCCTTGGCAGTGTCCCATGGATGTGAATCAGAAGGTGGGGGCAAAAAAGCACTGGAGGCTCATCCAGAGATTGGTCTCCCCTCCATCAGGGAACCTGTCCGTGCAGGCAGGGTGATTTGGAGATTACTGGCACAGCCCACAAGCCTGGCTTCACTGGATCTTTGCATTTGGAACAATCCTGCTTTGTTTCCTTGTGCTGTGCCTTTGGGAGCCTTACCTCTTGGGGCACTGGGCAGGAGAGCCCTGGAAGGAGCAGCTCTGGCTTTGGCTTTTGCTCCTGTAGCTTTGGCTCCTTGAGAAGAAGGCAATTCTCCTGGTTCAAGTGGAGAAGCAGGAGGTCAGTTCTTAATCCTGCTGCAACTCTGCAACTTTTGACAGCTGTCTCAGTCACACAACCTGAGTTCTTAAACTTAGAAATTAGGAATTGAAAGAGACAAAACAAAGTAAAGGCTTAAAGAAATAAGTGGTTGTAACTTGTGATGCCATCACCACCATGAGACTTTCGTGATGATTTGAGCTTCAAGGCTGTGATTTAATATAGATAACAGTAAAAAGTTTATCATGATATTAGTAGTTGGGAACTTGGAAAATACATACATTGAACTTTTTTTTTTTTTTTTTTTAATTTCAGCAAATTCAGTAAAGCTAGAAATGCAAAGTGATGAGGAATTTGACAGGAAGCCCCTGATTCATGAAGATATTATCAGAGCTCATGATGGAGGAAGCAGCCTGGAAGATCCCTTCATTGGGAGTAACGAGATGGTGGATAACAGAAAGATCCAGGAGCTATCAAGCGAGGGAGGAATCCGGCTTCCGAATGGTAAACTGAAATGTGACGTCTGTGGCATGGTTTGCATTGGGCCCAATGTGCTAATGGTACATAAAAGGAGCCACACTGGTAAGCAGCTGAAAGAAAATCTGTGGCGATGTTGATGTTACCTGACAACTCTTCTCTCTTCCCTTTTCATTCTTGGGGTAGCAGGAAGCTGGGGAGGGGGAAAATGGCCTTCACTGCTTTTGTTTCTCTTCCTGCTTTCCAAATTCTGGTGATGCTTTCCTGCTGGCAAGCATGGTGCTTCCTTGACTTTCATTTCCAGCCTTTTGTTCTTAAAAACAGCACAAAAGTTTGGAAATTGCTTTTCTTACTGTTCTTGACTGGAACAAGGTGGTGGGAGTCATTCTCTGGCATGGGGGCAGGGGGGTCCTGTTGTTCGTGTGTGTGCAGTGCAAAGCTTTTGAGCCCTTAAGATGAGTCTTAGATGTTCTTCCATTGGAGGTGCTCACAGGTGGACAAGACCAGCAGCTTCCTGGGGATCTCACACTTCTTTTGGAAGTGGCTGGGCCTGGGATGAGCAAACCCTGGAGGGAATGCTCATTACCCAGCTGTCCTGATGCCAGGTTGGGCTTGCTGCTCACTGTGTGAGCACACTCAGCTGAACCCACCTGGCTTCCCCACACCATCTCAATACTGTTCTGCAGGCAGCTTTCAGTGCTTGGTCTCTCCCAGCACTTATATTTTTATTACCATTTGGAGTCCCAAACAGCTTACCAGGGTTGTGGGTTTGAGAATTTAAGAGGCAAAGGGAACCTCTGGAATATGCTGATTGGGCTGGTCTTGGTGCTTTGAAAAATCAGGCCTTGAGCTTAAACTGGGGTATTTCAGGGGACCTATGGCTGATATGGTAAAGTGGTGTGCCCAGGAAGCTGGTACTCACTCCCCTGTGCTGCCCATTCCCCAGGTGGGAGCAATAGTCACCTCCAACAGAAGTAGAGGTGGTGCCAGAAGATGATGCTCTCTGGTCTTGCAGCAGTCTACCTTTGATTCAAAAAAGCACTTAAGCTTGTGCTTAACTTTTATGAGATTTAAGCACATGTAAGTCACCTGAAGGGCTTCAAGATACGCTTAACTTTGGATACACACTTAAATCTTATTAAGGTTAAGCACAGGTTTTTGTGGTGGAGCCTCAACAGGTGTTTGTTCTTTGTATTTTTTAGCTATTTTGCTTTTTATCTTTGCTATTATTTATTGGGGTGAGAGATTCACACTGGCTGACATCTGTGAGGATATAAAAAGAAAGGTGGAGTTTTAGAGTAGAGTAAGAAAGACTGTGTAATCCCTTTGTAAACCTGGTAGTTTGCAGTCTAGTAGTGTGCTCTTGATGGGCAAGAAATCAATAGAATTTCTGTACAGAGGAATAATAAATATATATTACATAGTTAATCTCCTGTATATGAGTTGTATTGATAAAAACTTGACCTAAGTGTGTAATGCAAAGCATGGCAGTATCGTTTATGATGCACTCATGATTTTAGACAAGAATTACTAGAGGAGAAAAGCATTAGCTGGAGAATCAAACCCTTGATTAACAATTTGGTGTGCTGTTACTAGAAGAGAGAAAGAGAAACAAGAATGTACCAGACTAAGTCTCCAGCTTTCAACCTCCTGAAAAGTTTTCACTGGTGCTTGCATGTGTCTGAGCATATGTATTGTAGGTGCATCAGAGTCCATGTATTTGAACTCGAGCAGATAAACTAGCTGTGCTAAATTTAGATTTAGGTACTTAATTAAATGGTCTGCATTTCTGAGATACCAAATAGCTGGTGCATCTTTTAAATACAGGCAAGCTGCCTTTTTCATGTTAAAGAAGATGTGTAAATTCAAAGGGGAAGAAACAAAATCTGCTCTGCGTGCGGGTGAGACGGCCGTCTGCGGGTGCATGGGCAGCAATTGCATAACTGGTAGCTTTTTCCTTCAGGCTACTGCTGCTTCCTCAGAGAGCTCTGACTTTTCCCATCAGAGCAGAGGAGCTGGGATGTACTGTTCTATACAGATGATTTCAAGCATATAGAAATGGCATTTCTTTTAGTGTGCAGCTCGGTGTTCTGTTCTCGGTAAACCAGTTGGCAAATTTTGCAGAGGATTTTTTTTTTTTTCTCTCCACTTTGTTTGTTTGTTTTTTAATACATGCTGCTACTTGGCTGTCCACAACAGAAGGAGAAGTTTGCTTGGATTTCCACATCCTGGATTTTAAGGCGTATTTTTAACATACTGGTATCTGTCTTGTAAAGTGCAGTATTTTAAAATACATCACCACTTCCTCAGCAGCGGGGCGTGATGGGCTGGCCCCAGCTCTGGAATGAGCCCTGACCTGTGGGTAGTCTGGTTTTGCAGCCCAAGGGAGAATGGTGGAGAGAAGGGAGGTTGTCCCCAGTGAGTGGAAACAGATGACATTCTTTATAGCTAATCCAACTGGCATGTACATCCCTACCTCTGAAAGCCAATATAAGTATGTTTTGGGAGCTGGATCCTGCTTCACTCTCCTCTTTAACTGCACACAACCAAAGCATGATCTGGCCAGTTGTTTGCATTGGCAAAAACTGAAGTGCTTTTCCCTTCCCCGAAAACCTGTCAGCATTTTATGTAAATCACCCAAAATGCTGTGGTCCATAGCAGAGGCTGTAATTTTGTGTGTGCTGGGATGAGTGCAGCTTTCCTTGCACAGGGGATGAAGGCTTGGCAAGAAGCTGTGCTGTGGGCTCTGGCTGTGCTATGCACAGAGAGGGGCATTTCTCCAGCTATTATTCCTCTGTTCCTGAAGAGCAGCTGGCTTCCCTGCTACATTATGGTAGCTCAGTCAAACAAATACAGGGATGGGGAAAATAATCTGTCGTGGATGAGGTCAGAGTAGGTGAGCTCAGTGTCCCATCTCTGATCCTGGTATGCAGTCACCCCTTCCTGTGATAGATCAAGCTGGGGATTGCCCATTCATCCCTCAGATTGTGGTCCAAGTGATGCTTTGGTCTGCAGCCCTTCCATCACGGGGCCTGTGGCACTGCTGATTGTGCCAAACACTGTGTTTCTCTGAAAAACTGCTAATTGAGGTGAAGTGTTTTTGTAATCTGCTGGGCACCAGGAGAAGGCCTTTGTATTTATTTGTTGTTGCTGACAGAGAATAAATAAAATGCTTGGTGTGGGAAATAAGCATGATGCAATCCCTGCATTAGTGAGCAGAGTAACCCCCTCCCTCATGTGCCACATCCTTGTGTCAGAAAAATAGCATGGGCTGGATTTATTTTCCTCTTATCCCACACTGTGTTCTTTTAGTCCAAATTTCATACTCCACAGAACATTCCTCAAGTTGCAGGATCTCAATCAGTTTTTTGTTACTGCAGGAGATGACTTGGTCATAGAATATTGCCATTGGATACTCTGGGGATTTGTGCTTAGAGATGTGGAGGGAAGGGGGGAAGGAGAAGAGGCAAATAATCCAGGTTTTCTGAGATGATGAGAAGGAATGTCAGTGATATCTCATCTCTTTATGCTTTCTGCTGTGGGCCTGAATTAAAACTCTCTTGCTTCTTGTTTCTGGTAAAGCAGGAACTGTATTCTGGTATAGCCATGCTGATAGTTCTGTGCTCTGCGAGGTCCATGTGGTGTTCTCACTTTTGCTGTGAATTGTGACCTTTTTTTAATATTTTTTTTTCCTCTGGTGTAATACCCAATCCCTTACCTAGTTCGCTGCTATATTTTGTAATGCTTTTATTTCTAAGGGAAGGCTGGCATCATAGAATCATGGAATGGTTTGAGTGGGGAGAGATCTTAAAACTCATCCCATTCCTGCCATGGGCAGGGACACCTTCCATGAGCCTGAGTTGCTCCAAGCCCTGTCCAGCCTGGCCTTGGACACCTCTGGGGATTTGGCTTCTACAGCTTCTTATCCTTATTGTTTTATAAAACACAGAGATTAAATGCTTTCTCTCTGTGGATGCAGCAGCAGCACAGTGGCAAAGCACAGCCTGGGCAGAGCAGTGGGGATGTCAGCCTTGCCCCTCTTGTGCTTTGGGCTGGTATGTTACTTTTAGGCTTTTTTGGGAGTATTAACTGAAGGACAGTCTCAGATCTTTGCTTGCACTCCACAAGCACTTTGATACCCTGAGTCAGTGAAATGAGTTATGTGCTCATGAGGGAAATGTTCAACCTGTGCTTTAGCACCCGTAGGATTACACCTTAACATATACAACCCTGGAACTCTGAATGCAATTTAACTTTTTTCCCCATGCAGAGTTCAAGTTTTTAGGACAGAAGTAATAAATGATGAAAAACCAAATAGTGTTGTTCATATAAAAGACTTGTATGTCTAAGTGGCTAACCAGGAGCAAATTTAAATAAACAGTCATATATACACAGTTTGATGAACTCCACTGGACTGCCTGTATCATTTTGCTGGCAGCAAAGGTATTTTTTTGTTTAATTTCTAATTTGTAACCTGGTGCAGCCTTCCGCATTGTCTCTTGCATCATTAATAGGTTTGGCACTGAATCAAAAATTTTAGGGCTAAATTTCTGAAAGTCCAGTTTTCTACTTAGGTTCTGAAGTCTAACTTTCTGAAAAGTCATCTCTTTTCCCACTTAGGCATAAGAAAAGAGAGCTGAGATTTTTGAAATTGCTCTGGGCAGAAGGATGTGTTTTACTTGCAGTATTCAATAACTAAACTCTTCTGATAGTTTTCCAAGTTCACTTATAAGATTTTTCTGTCTTAAGAATGCAGTCATAAATTTGTACAGAGGACAACTGGAAATCACCCAGGATTTTCCAGGAATTTTTCATGAGAGATTTGTCACTAATGTTTTAGGATGAATTGCCCTGTTTGAAAGCAGGTTTTTTCCAACAAAAAACCCTGCTAAAATCACTGATTTCATGCGATGTGCAGGCTGTTGGGTGAATCAGATAGAGCAGTAAGGAGGTATGCAGGCTGGTTATAGTCCCTGGAATAACAAACAGAGAAATGGAGCAAGGTCTGCTGCTCTGTGTCTTGCTTGGGTAAATGCAGGTTGGAGCTCAGTGCTGTCACTGTGTTGGGAGTATTGCTGGTAATTCCCTTGTGTTCTGGGACAGAGCAGAATCACAGCAGCTGCAGCATCTGATAAATCAGGAGAAATGTTTCATTTTAACAAAATTAATATTAACAAAAAAGCCTATTGTGGAAGGGTGAAAATCGGTATTATTAGTAAGAGCAAATACTTTCTGATGGAAGCATAGGCACAGTAATTTTGTGTTAAGAGGCTGGAAAGAAAAAAATCCCATTTGAGAAGTACTTAAGCTATACTTTGCATATCAAAAGTATCTGCCACACAAAAAAGGTTGAGTTCCCAGATACACATTTAACCAGGAGAGATGTTAAAGTCCCTCTGGACCTGTTTTTTATGTAGCAGGACTGCTGCTGTAGGAATACCCTGACTGTGTTATTGAGAACCAGTGCATTAATTTGTGTGTCACTCTCCCTTTGATTTCAAAGGGATAAATGTTACCAGCCAAGGGCTAGTAATCTGTCTTCTTGGCTGCCAAATCTGTGGGCTCCACATTCTCAGCCAAATTTCTGTTTAAATACAGAAAATATCTCATCTTTGCTGTGAAAATATCACTGTTTTGCACTGGTCTGAGATTCAAAGAAGGCTAACTCATACTGAAACTTCTGCACAGCACTTCCGTGCTGAGGCGGGAAAGGAGTGCTGCTGTGCAGGGAAACTTCCAATTAAGCAGAAAAAGGAGTTGGTTTGGTTTTTGAAACAACATTTGACATCTGTGAAATCTATTAGTAGGAAGTTCATTGGCTCATTTGCCCGGTTTCAGGTTGTATCAGCCAGCCAGCACTCATAGCTTGTGCAGTGAAGCCTCCATCCAGCTGTCATGTATTAAAGACACTGTGAAAGAAAGACCCATGTCTTGCCTGTCCTGTCTTCAGGGCTCCACTTCACCATTTGTTAAGGATTTGTTTACACAAGAGCAAGTTAACCTGTGCACTTCAGATACTCACACAACTCAAGAGCAGTAATTTTTCATTACTATTATTTATGATTCTTTTTCCTGAAGAAGACAGCAGTAATGGATGCATGTTAAACAATGAGCTGTGAGGTTTCAACAGTATTTTATTGTAATTTAGAAGTAAATATTGAAATCATACCTTTTGATTAATATTTTATTTAACTGTAAAATGATAAAACTCTATGGATGCATTTATTTATTAATTTAATTATTCCCTGGCACAAGCCCCTCTTACAAAACCTTCAGGAAAGATAATACTTGGCAGCTCTGGCTTACCTTGCCTTGTCCATTCCTGAGGTAACTGTAATAATTAAATTCCCTCTGCTGGAGAGCAAGGGTTTTTTTAGGCATTCCTGATTTTGTCTGGCTTTAGACTCTAAATGTGGAGTTGAAAAGAAACATCTTTTTTGTTTGGCTGGCTCTCCCTCCCCCTCTTGCCGCTCTGAAAGTCACTGAGTTGGAAGGTTTTCTGCCCTGGTTTAGCTCAGTAATAGAGCAGAGGTTTAATACTTAAAGTAGACTAGAAGTATTTTGTAGTTATGTTGCAGTCACATAGTTTCCAGTGGTGAAAAGTACAAAACTTGCTTTGTCGCCTCTCAGCAGAGTTCTTATTTCATTAAATCTGTGTAAGTACAGAGAGTCAAGCAGGAAATACCTAGCTGTAAGTGATGGGGAAGCACACCATGCTTATAATTGTCATTAATCTCTTGAAGTCGTGTGTGCTACCTTTATTAGGTCCGTAGTTCTGGGTATGTCTGTGTTACCATCACCCCCAAAAACACTTTAAACACAATCAGGGACCATCATGTAGAGAAAAGCTGTGTTAAAAGACTTTTTGTGAGTGGATGTTTAGTTTGAAGTATGATTGATTTCAGCTTATGGATAAAACCTCTTGAGTTTTCACAGAAAAGTGAGGGAGGTGAATAAGGATGTCAAGGTTGTTATTTTGTTACTGGGAAGTAATAATTCTGGAGAACAGTTTACAAAACTACCAGGAAAAGGCAGCGGGAGAAATAATTGGAACACAGCCTTCTCGAGGCATTGAAGTGATAAAAAAAGGCTTGTTTGCTTGTATCTGGAGTGGGCATCAGACAGCACAGTTCTTGGAAAACCAACAGAATCTTCTTGCTATGCAGTCCTTACTTCTCTTTGTGCACCCTTCTATTGGATAATGGCCTCTCAGATTAGCTGTGCTAAATGTAAAAGCTGCTAATCAATAGCACGAAGGTGTGACCAAAATTGCATCCCTCAAGCCTGCGGCTTAAACAAGGAGCTGGAATCGAGTGATTGGACAAAAGTGTAACAAACACATCAAAGCAGCTATTTACCCGGAATGAAGCCAGTAGGAGAAATGAATTCAGGCTGGCTTTAAATAGATACAAAGGTTATTTAAGGTAAAGTGTGCTATTGGAGCAGATTCTGTCTGTTGCAAGAGAGGAGCAGACTACGGGTGATTTTGCGGTGAGTGTTTTCATGTCGTCTTTGCCATCAAACTGGGATGCAGTGACTATTTGAATTCCTGACTGAAAGCTTTCAGCATCTCTAGAGCAGCCAGTTTTTGGAGGAGTAATACCTGCTCATATTGGCCTCCAAAATGTCAGAGATAAGTGGGTGATGTAGTGGGTAAAACGCAGAAACTGCATAAATTTAAATACAGCAGGAGTAAAAGGAGACTTTAGACTTGGTAAGAAACGTGCTACCTTCTTTCATGTTGTCATCCTGAAACTGAAGCTATCATTCCAGAATACTCAGAAACATGTCAAAGGAAAGGGTTTTGCCTGTTTTCTCAGACAGTGAAAGCAAAACAGAGAAGAAAAAAAAAAACAACCATGTATTTTTCTACTTTAGTCTCTTTACAGATCTCTGTTATGGACATTTTGAAATGATATAAAAGAAGATAATGGCTAATCAGATCATTTAAGTTTAGTGTGGGAGTTTGAAAGGGAAACCACAAACTCTTTACCAATTCTAATGAGCTCCTGTTCCGTGTATTGGAAGAAGAGCTTTATGCTGTGATTTGGGTTTTTTTTTAATTATTATTATTATTAGTCCATAACATTTTTGGCGAGATTGTAGGAACCTTAGTATCTCCTTGAGTACCTCTGAGGCAGCCTCAGATGTGATTTCCATGTCCCACATGTGAAATAAAGTCTCAGAGTATGGCATATACATGGCACACCTTGTGCTGGCCTCCTGGCAGCATCCTAGTCCTGGCAGTGCCTGGAACCACTGACACAAGAATTGCTTGTGGACATCTGTAAGAGCTCTCTCCCTCCCTCTTCTCCCTCTCCTTCCATTTGAATCTCCAGATGTGTTTTGGACTTCACCCTAGACAGACACATGAACTACTTTGATACAGATATAGAATTCAATTTGTCCAGCGAGGGAGTAATTGTTTTAAAGCAATTATAAAGGCTTTGAAGATATGTGAAAGATCACAGAATGTGTTTGTTTTTCACAAGATTCTGTGCTTCAGGCCACTGAACTCAAACTCAGAAGGTTCCAGCAGGATTTGGCCAAGATTCCATAATAGGTGATACACTGAAAAATGTGGATGAGGTCGCTCACATCTGAAATCTGATGATCAAGACCTTGTTTAGCTGGGGCCCTACTTGGTGTAAACATTGGGTAATGCTTTAAAGGGTAGAGGGTAGATTTAAATCACGTATATATGGAAGAAATCCTTCCCTGTGAGGGAGGTGAGGTCCTAGCACAGGTTGGCCAGAGAAGCTGGGGCTGTCCCATCCCTCAAAGTGTTCAAGGCCAGGTTGCATGAGATTTGGAAAATTCTGGGCGAGTGAAAGGTGTCCCTGGACATGGCAGGGTGTGGAGCTGGATGGGCTTTAAGGTCCCTTCCAACCCAAACCATTCTGGAATTGTGTGATCTAAAGTCCAGCTGCAGTAAAGCACTTGGACAAGTGGCTAGCACAAGTGTGTGCTTGTGTTCAACTGATTTGCTCAGCAGGACATATGCAGGTGATTAGAGCTGACTGCCTGCACAAGACTGCTGGAACAGTCTGACTGTCCTCAACAAATGTTGATGTAGAGTATGGTTTTGATAATGTTCCAGAAAGCCTGTGTGAGTTCATCAGGGGTTTTCCTCTAAATAATAATTTTTTTTAAATGGTGGGTTTTTTTAACAGACCCAATCCCCACAGTCTAAGGCAAATATGAAGGCTTAAGATAGAAATGAGCTTTGGATGTGTGTGTGTGTGAGTGCATGAACACATGGGATGAAGTGACAGGGTAAGGTCTAGGGTTTCTGTTTTTTCATCAAATCAGTCTTTTGAATTTGTTTTATGTAGAATGCAAATTTGCTTGTTTCACAGTTTAATGGTGTAAGATTTTCCTCAACTTTCAGTACTGCCCAGAGCTTGCAACCCCAATCCTCACTCGCATCCATGCCCTCCATGTCACTCTAGCAATGCAAAGCAGCCTTTAAAAAGGCTGTCAGTTTAATATAACATTAGCAAGCAAAAGGTTTGGTTTGAACCAAAGGCCTTAACACCTTTGCTAAGGTCCAATTGTTATGATCAGTTCTGAATCCTTGTATGGATTGGACCTACACTAAAAATAAGTGCAAAACCACAACTATGGACCTAAATTTTCAGCAGAGCTCATCTTTTATGAAGGATAGAAGCTCTGAGGTGAAGAACTTTCAAGAAAACCAGGAACCATTGATCTCCTCAAGGAAAGAGCCTCAAATCACTATTGGAGGCTTTGCCCATTGTGCAAAAGAAACGGCCTCTGACTTTAGAAGTGCCGTGTGATGGTGGTGGTGGGGACTGTACCCATGTGCACTGGCACTGGTACAGAGTGGGAAAGTGGCCTCTGTGCATCCTCCGATGTGTGTTGACAGCTCTCTCCCTTCCCCTTCCCTTCCAGGTGAACGCCCCTTCCACTGTAACCAATGTGGAGCTTCTTTTACCCAGAAGGGGAACCTGCTGAGGCACATCAAGTTGCACTCTGGGGAGAAACCGTTCAAATGTCCCTTCTGTAGCTACGCCTGCCGGCGGAGGGACGCCCTCACAGGACACCTCAGGACACACTCTGGTGAGCCCACCTTGGCTTCTCCTCACACCTCTTCCTTCCTTTATCACTACCGGCCCAGTGCAGCAGGCAGTGAAAACAGAGTGCAGCTCTGGGTCTGTACCGTCCTCTTCAGAGAGTGCAGCTCTCAGCTTTGGGAAAGCCTTGATGTGAATCAGAAAAGTTGTGGTTCAGCCACACCTCTCCTTTTGTGTAACTGAGCTCCTCTGCTGATGCTATCGCATTTCCCTCTCAGTGTCTCCCTGGGTGTATCCAGCCTTCCCTGGCAGATTGTTTTGAAGCTCTAGGCCCCAAAGTGGCTGTGAAATTCCAAAGATCACAAAGAATAACTGTGGGCTCTTGGAAGCCAGCTTTGCAGCTCATACCCATTTCATCATCTAATAAGTGCCATATGCTGGTTGAGTTCAAACTTGTTCATCTTTCAAAGCCCTCTAAATTAGATTTTTGATTCAGTCAGATCTTGCTATAAAGTCCTAGCTCATGACAGCCACTGCACTCACCCTAGAGCTGAAGGTAGTGAAGAGAGATTGGGTTTCTCTTGCCTTGTTAAGTGATAGGATCGTGTCTGTATCAAGCCCACTTGATATAGTTTCTTGAGAAGTTGTTGAGAAGTGCCTGTCTCATAGCTGTGTGCTGGTAGTGGTGTTGGAGCCCCAGGAATTGGGATCAGCTGTGGTTTGAATGCCTGTCCCTGCACCAGGGGAGCATTCTACTCCCTCACTCATCTGTGTAGGACTCCTGAGTAAGATCTTAACTTGCTGCGTTTGTGTCTCCTGAATGTTCAACTTGTGTGTTCGGGCCATTTATAAGAGGCTGTGTGTTTAATTGCTGAATGAGTAGAAGTAATTGGACTGGTTGCAAGTGGCAGCATTACAGATAAACTTCTTTGAAGTGTTAGCAAATGTGTGACTACTGAAACACACTGGTGGAAGTGCAACTGCAGGTAGAAATCCTGCATGAGCTTCCTGACTCTTTATATGTATTTCTTCTACAGTCACCTCACTTCTGTAGTTGTTTCTGTTTTAGGAGCATCAGAGTTGCTTTGGCATTTCCAAGAATAGGAAAGGGTAAGCTAGTAAACTTCTTCAAGTAGATTTGAGAGTATGCAGGATGCATACTGGAAAATGCTGACAGAAAGCTGAACTTCCAAGGGAGTACAAGAGTTTGGACTAGGCTGGGAGAGAATTATTTGAACTGGATTTGATCTGAAAGTTAGTAGGGAAAATGTCTGTGGAGCTGTGAGCTACAATTTTCACACATCTGACAGAAACTGTAGTTTCCACTGGAAATTTAAAAAGAAAACAGAACACAATACAAATGCTCACATTTAAAACAAAAATAGAGTTTTGACAAAAAAAAATCCCATATTACCAAACACAAACATTGCAGTTGAAGACCTTCTAACAATATGAATATAGATTTTGTTACCTAGATACTGCTGTTGACAGAGATTGTTCTTCCTGTGGGAAGAACATGTGACTGATGGTTCTGTTTTGCGTGAGGATGAAATGTAAAGGTGTGGGATTTTCAGAAGGCACCTAAGCTGCTTAGCACGAGTTCTCCTGGAGCTCCTTCCCTAACTGACTTAGCCATGCTCAGCTCTGCTCAGTTTGTAATTTTAGGCTTTGTTTTCAGTGGAGAAAGTGTCACCCCTCTAAGCACTCAGACACAGCAGCTTTCAGCAGAAGGCCAGCAGGAACAGACAAGTGCTCCCACAGTACTCTCCAAGACAGTTCTTAGAATTTTTTAGCATTCACAGGTGAAGAGTTAAAACCTGGATTATTGTCCAAAAACCTGGTATCCCCCTGCACAAAGGTGAGATGCCACTCTGCCCATGGACATGGAAGTTAAGGTATCTGTCCCTGCCATACAAGCAGGCTGGGTAGGCTTATGCACACCTGGATCATGGAGAAGAAGGATGGATGTTCCCAAGGGACTTCAAACAGTTTCATACAGTGTGTTATAAAGCATTCTGTGTTTTCATAAAGTACACATCAAAGTCTCTAAGTAGGCCTGGAATGAGCAAATCTAGCAGCTGTAGTGAAAATCTTTTCCAACCCAAATGATTCTATGATTCTGTCAATGTTTACATCTTCTGCTCTTTCTGACCAGAAAAGAGGATATAGGATAAAATACAGAAAGAAGAGATTGAAAACTGTTTCGAAATATGAGACTTCAAGCCAGTTTCAATCTGGTACACTTAGTGTCTAAAATGAGGTGAGTCTGAATATATTTTTGTAAGAGGAGAGCTCTTTAGATCAGATCTTCAGCTGATGGAGATTGGAATTACATCTCCTAAGCAAGGAAAGTACTTCTGTTTTGCACCAGCTGAGAATCTGGTGCACAATTTCATAAATGCAACACCAATTCCTTTTTTTATATGTATGTATGTATATTTTTTTCCTCCTTAAATAATAGAGTTCTATGAATAAAAACAAGTTAAATACCCAAGCAAAACCCATTCTCTTCCCAAGAAGGTTTAAACTACTGTGGAAGACAAAATATTCAGTAAAGGAATTGAAGAATTCTGTTTTATCTCTTTTTTTCCCCTCTGAGTTTGTTTGATTTGTGGATTTGGGAGCACTTTGCAGGTGTCACCACTTAGTGACAGTGACATCTTCTCACTGCTGCTTTTTAGTCAGTTTTTCTTGTGCTTAGTGAAGTTTTCATACAGTACAACAGGAAAGGTAAAAAAATAAGGAAATGTAGATGCAAACAGAATTAGCAGAAGCATCTCTGAACTATCTGAAATAGCCAATACTTACTAGCAACTTAAAAAGAATTAAATTTTTTTTCTTTTGATTGATGTTTGTTCATGCTTTTTCATGTTACTTCCTGAATTGAAAATAATTGATTTAAATATGTTTCCAAGCATTCTACATTTTTCCTCCTCTTCTTTTTGCAGAATCATATCTTACTGTGTAAGTATTCCCAAGTTGAGTGGTTAACAAAATACTGCTTCACATCTGTAATGCTGCTACTGCTGTTTAGCCCTAAATAATTAAGGACTTATCTTGCAGTGATTTACTCCTGCAATTATTTACCTTTTACGGACATAGGGAGTTCTGATGAACTTTATGTCTGTATTTTCCTCCCACATGCAGCTGCTTTGGTTTCAGGAATATAATGATGCCTTCAGGACATCAGCAGGATAATGCCTGGGGAGAGATTCATGTGCAGAATTACACTAAGAGTGGGCATGTACCTCAGGGTACTTACAGGACTTTCAGGTGTTCTTTTCAGAATTAACTCCATAGTTCCACAACCCAGATAATATAAGAGAGGTGCTAGAGAGGGCTTCCAGGATGGGAATGTAAGGACAGGCTGTGGAGTACTGGGACAGAAGTTGGTAGCCCCTTCCTGCAGGATGCACTGGGCAAATCAGCAGGGATTAGCTTCACCTTGCCTGGCTTTTGCTGTTTTAAAAGGAAAAACATCCAGGCAAAGCCAGTCTGCTGATGGCATTCACAGGCTACCTGCTGTCTCACCCTGAGACGTGCCTGCCTTCTCCTTCCCCTCTGGAATTGCACAACAAGACAATGGCAAAGACAAACTATATGAGAAAAATTCTGCTGTAGGCAGTTAATGAAAAACCCCAGCAGTTTTAAGGAAGGTGGCTGAATCTGACAGGTCAGT
The DNA here is from genome assembly GCA_030060385.1 of Muscicapa striata striata. Taxonomy (NCBI): domain Eukaryota; kingdom Metazoa; phylum Chordata; class Aves; order Passeriformes; family Muscicapidae; genus Muscicapa; species Muscicapa striata. Next base: position 1,316,880 of record JAREIS010000087.1, read on the forward strand.
CTGATTGTTAAAGCCATCCAGATGTTGACCTCCATACTTTGAAAGTTATGACAGCCTGATGCTGTTTTACCCCAAAAAGCCAGGCATCCTCAGATGGGCACATAAACTTAGCAGTTAGGTTTTGGCATGGATTTCTCTTGTGCCTAAAATGGAGCTGAGCTAGCCCTCCCCTCATAATGCTGTTGTAAACATAAATGCTCTGACAGTGCTTGAAAAAGTCAAGGCTGCAGTGATGAGCAATCTGGAAGAGCCCATAGCAAACACAGGTACTCCATTTTCAGAGCAGGGCTTGGGCAGTAAGTCAGAAATGAGGGATGGGATGGGATGGGATGGGATGGGATGGGATGGGATGGGATGGGATGGGATGGGATGGGATGGGATGGGATGGGATGGGATGGGATGGGATGGGATGACCTGCTAAGGAGAAAACAAAACTCAGAACAGGTTTTGACTAAGTAAGAATCATCCATCCATTGCACTAAGTAAGGATGGTCCTGTGTACCAGTTGTTTAGTGTTAAAAGACTGTCTGGTCATGGACACAAACTGTCCACATTGACATGAATTCTGGAATTTACTGATTTTTCTTTTTACTTGTCAGTAATCATGTTCATTACTGTGGGAGCATGTAAGTGTTATTCATGTATGAAAGAAGTTTTACTGTGTATTCCTTCTTAAACAATGGATAGATTATTATTTTTTCACAGAAGATTGTCTTCACAATACTTTCTAAAATTTGCTTTGAAGCTACTCCTTTCCTCTTAGAAAGTGTCCCTTCCAAACAATTGTTGCTTTTAAGAAATATTTTTCTTCCCCTTCTTCCTCCTGCATTGCTGCTGCATGTTGTTTGTTTCTGCCCAGCTCTTCAATATCACTGAACTAATGCTGCCCCTTTATTGGCAAAAGGAAAGCAGAAAGCCTTTGCTTTGAAAAGAAAGGCTTAGGCAAAAACTCCCAAAAGCACAATCTTAGCAAACCATGTACAGTGTGCAAGATGAAAGGCACATATAATTAAAAAGGAAAATGCCCCATTCATGGAAACTCTTTCCATGTTATTTGGTTAGCAGTCCATGTTTCTCATGTCACCTTGTCCATGAGGACTTTCCTTTAGCCCTGCCTGGGTGGCAGTGAGCCATCCAAGGTGTGTCCACATGGAGGTGGATGGCAGACCTGAGGAATGCTCTCTGTGAGCTCCCTGTGCTCAGAGGTAGAAGGATCCTGTTCTCTAATCCTGATGACATGCCTGCCTCAATACATGTTTGGAAGAGCCCCACTTCTGAGCAGCCCAGTTTGGCAGAAAAATTGGATGAACAAATGCTGTAATACACAGTGCTGTGCATGAGTTCCTGGCTGTCAAAAGCCAGTGAGAATTACTGAAACAGTGGCAAGGATGGTTATTAAGAATAATGAAATCAATGTTTTAAACTGCTCTTTTTCATCTTGAAGGAACTTTTGCCACTATTAACATCTTCACTCTTAAAAGGCCCAGTATCTACTCTGTAACCATGTTTTTGAGGTTGAGAATGTCATAATTAGATGAATCTTGTGATCTGAAGTTCTCATTACACTCTGAACTGGACTGACTCAAACACTTTGTGAATGGGGAAAAAAATTCAAAGCAGACACATAGGATACTCTCTGAAAAATCAAATGTGTATGTGAAGAGGCAAGGGGATATTCTGCATACAAATGCCAATTCTCCAAATAGGTTAGCAAACAGCATCTTCCCTAGGTTGTGATGAGCTGGTGGGTATTTATGCTGTTGATCTGATACTTAGAGCTCTATTTAAACAGGCAGAGCTGCTCTTCCTCTCAGGTTTTCTTATGCTGTTTCAGTTAAACTCAGTGGAATTACCCTCGTCACAAAATCATTTTGGGTTTTTCTTATCAGGCTGCGGGTTCCAAAGTGCTGGGAGCGTGTGTACAACCCTGCAGCAGCTCTGCTTCTCATTACTGCTCCCAGTGCCTAGAGGCCTTCACTCCATGCTGGAGAGAGCCTGAAATCTCTGATATTCTGCTTTCCATTTATTTGTGTGTGCATTTTTAGAGGTAAGCTCAAAAAGTGTACGGGGTAGGAGTTTGCTATGCCAGGGCTTTATGCCGTGGGGATCCTTGTTTAAAATTTAATCCTCTGTGGAGCTCTCTTGTATCCCACACTTTGCTAGAGCCCCACCTGGACCTGATCCTTGGAGTCAAGGGGTCTTCTTCATCTCCACAGCACTACTGTGATAAATACTGCTATTGGCTATGTGGAAAGACTATCTTTTATGCTCAGGATTATCTCAGTATAGAAGCTTGGTCTTTTCTACAGAGCATAATTAACCCTGAGAAATCATGAATCAAAGAAATCTTTGATTTAAAGATGCTGTAGGATCTTGATCATTCCAGCAGAAGTACATTTGGTCTTTGTTTTCAGGGGAACTTATGGAGAGATATGGTTCTATGTTCACTTTTATGTTTTGATCTTGGAATTCCATAAATGTTCCCTCTTATCTGCTATAGTTTAGAAATAAGTCTTTAACTGTTTGATGCAGGAAATTTGCTTCTGACAGATAAAACAGAGAAACAGGAGGAGTGGTCCTGGCAAGCAAAGGTAGATGGGCTATGTACCAACCTCCTGAATCCCTCTCTCTCTTAGGACTAGGTATCAACTTTTCTTTTCCCCACTCCTGTCTGGAGTGTGTGATTGAGATAGCAGGAGCAGATGCCCTGCAGCTCCCTCTGTCTTGTGGTGCCCCAGTGCAAGCAGAAGAGGTGATCTGTTCTTTTAGTGCCTGGCACTCCCTGTACATTGGCTGCATAGAGAAAGACTCACCCCCTCTCCTAGAGATCAGAGACACCAACACCATGGGAGAATTCTCCTTCATGTCAGTTCACAGCAAGATCAGCAGGTGCTAAGGTTTGTCCTGGTGGCTGTGAGACTGGTCCCTCCTGCTGCTTCTCCCAGTGCACCACGGCTTGGCCATGTCTCTGCCAGCTCTACCAGCAAGCCCTCTGCAGTGCTTGGAGTAACAAGGTTCTTGTTTAGGCAGGAGCATCACTGTGTAAGATTCACATGGGGTCATCCCTCATTAGTTGTGACCGGTTCATTCCTGATGAAATACCAACACAAGGATGGAAGCTTGTGTTTGGGATGAAACTGCTGACATCAGTTTTCTGTGTGTCTCCTTTCTCCCCTCCACGTTAGCAGTTCATATCCTGGCATCATAACCCAGATTCTGTCCCTCTCTGTGTTGCCTCAGGCCACATGGAATGGAACAAAACACCTGGTCCTACCCTTCTGGGCTACAATTTGGAGAGCACAGAGGCCCCTCTCTGCTGCTGGGTGCTGCCAGTTCCTAAGCCAGCCTTCCTGTTCTGGCACAGCAAACAAGACAGTGCTTTCTTTTTCCTCTGGGCTTTTATTCTGCCACAGTGCTATATGTGGGATTTCACTGGCATCAAAAAAGCATGAATGTGGTAAGACTTCTGCATATAGAGCAGCAGTGCTTCCAAACACCATGCCTAACCTGTTCTTTAAACATCCAGAGGGACTGTTTCTGTTGCCTCCCTAGGGAGACAATTCCACTTCCCATCTGCTTTTTATAGCTGTGACTCTCATCCTGATATTTTACCTTAACTGTTCTTTCTTTTGGTGCAGATTATTCTCTCTCTAACACTATCTTTTGTGATCATGAGTAATTCCTGTGCTCAGTTTACACTATGATAGGCTGTAGTCGTATGTCTAGCATCGATTCTGTTTTAGTCTGTCTTTATCTTCCAATCCTCTAGTCTCTTTTTTATTGCTAGTTTTGAATGTTTTTGCTACCCTTATTCACTCATTTATGAGGGACCTAAATTACAAAGTCATTTGATGCTTTGGAAACAGGGGCCAGTACAGATGCAGACCCCTTAACCTTATCTCTGGCTCAGTAAAATGGAAATAAAGAGCATTTCTCCACCTAGTTGAGATGGTGAGAGGGCAGCACACAGGAATCATGGTAAGGCACAAATGCATTGCTGCAATGAAGGTCATGTAAGTACATCCTAGAGTACCCCGTGGTGCTGGTGCCCCAGCTGCACAGTGCTGTACATGATCTCCTTCGTTTTACCTTGCCTTTGTGCAGTAGTGAAATGAGATAATTACAAAGTGGAAGGAATAATAACTTTGTATTGTTACCATAACCACTGAGGTATTAGACCCTGATACCAGCATGATTATCTCAGACACAATAGTAAGGTGATTATTAATAATACTAAAGGACTTACTACTTAGCCTGCAATTTTTGCGTCATTTCTTTGAAAACCCCATCTATTCCATCAGCCCCAAGCCTGTGTGAAGTGGCTATGAGTTGTTGCCTCCTTGTTATCTGTTTTTCAGTGGTGAGAAAATGAAACAGGAGAACCCCCATGAGACCCAATTTGCAAATTCAGGGAGCTAAGCAGCAAGGTAGCTTTGTGTGCATCACTTGACTTTCTGCACCAGAACTGCTACGGACAGGCTGGCTGGTGAGACTCTAGTAGCTCAGGTATTTAAAGATCTGCAGTCCTTTGCTCCTTTCAGTTCCAGCTAGAAACAGTTCCCTTGTTTTCCTTGTCACCATTGTTTCAGAAATGTGTGGTTTTTATGCTCAAGTTGGCACCTGTACATGCAAACCCAGGATTTAAGGTGCAGGTGTTGCATATGCAGGGATTTGAGTGTCTCATTGTGTTAGGATAACCTGGAGGAACATGATGCAGCACACCAGGAGCCCTCCTGCTCCAGAGCCAGCCACTGAGGTATCTGCAGTGGTTTTTGCAGACAGAGATTCAAGAGGTGACAGAGAACTTTTTCATGCAAACATGGTTTTGATGTGACCAAACCACATCTCAACAAAGCCAAGACCACTTCTTGCACATACTCAGAGCAGCAAATCCCACAGCAGCTCTAAGGAGGAAACAAGTGTTGGGTTCTATTTTTCCCCTAAGAAAATAATTCTCAAGGGCAAAAAGCTCATGCATATCATCTCTGGGGAAAGGAGAACCAGCATTTGGAGCTGGCCTTTGTCAGTTCTTGAAGGAGTTTGTGAAACCTTTCAGCTTAAGAATGTTTGAGTTTGGAACCCAGCAGTGGTGTGAGGCCTTCTTTCATTGATATCTCGGAGCTGTGTTACAGGGCAGTGTGAAAGGGAGAACCGCCCCTGACATTTTTGACAGCATATGTTTTAAGGTGTAAGAGAGGTATTTTTGCCATCTGGAAAGGAAGCCAAGAGAAACTAAAGGGAGACAAAAATAACCCATAACCCACGCCACAGTAGAGTTGAGGAAAGCTGCTACTGATATATTCTCCTAAGCTCTCAGCAGCCTGTAATTATGAATTGGCTTACAGCTAAGATATTGATGGATATCACTCAAGAAGGAAAATGAGAATGTCTGGATTTTTTTACAGTGAACCTGTACTGAACTCTGTGTGATCCTCCTATTTATAACCCTGTGTGAAGTTCAAGGAAACTTGTCCTGGAGGTTTCTCATGAGAGGGAACTGTGTTTTTACCTGACTAAAGCTCTCTGGATATTTTCCCATTTTTTATTTGATCTAAGTGTGAACTTTCTCCACCCTCTGCCCCTCCTTCCCTTCTGGAGTGGTTAGAGAGGTTGATTGCAGCCAGGATTACACAAGAGATGCCAGTTGCACACATGTTTTGCATAACTGTGCTGTGTTGATTTCAGACAGGGTGCCCCAAGTTCCCTCCCTGCCTTGCAACAGCAAGTCAAGATCTCTATCTTCATTCCTGAAGCTGGAGAAATGCTGCTGAGGCCCTGACTATTGAACCTTTGACAAAGAGCACCTGGATGGGACACTGCCCAGCAGCACAGAGCTATCCCTGTGGAAGAGCCTCTACTTAGAAGTTGTTTGGGCTCTTTGTATCAAAGGTGCAAGAGTCCTTCTGCCACTGGGAAGGGCTGCAAGTGAGCACTGCCAGCTGCTCTGTGTTAAGAGAATGTGCTCCCCAAGCACATCCTTTCTATTCCAGCAAGAGGCATAAATATTCTCATGTGCTCTGAGACAGCCAAGGACCTCTCTTGGTGAGGGCCCTGACTGGAAAATTAAGACAGGCTCATCCCAGTGTTCATTTTGGGGCTAGTTCAATGTGCCTATTATCTTTAGAAGCAGTGAGGTCTGCTTGATTTCAGTGAGAATTAGGGGCTTTGACAGCCTGAGCCTTAGCCTGTGTTCTGGTTCCTTTGGCCAGGAAATAGGTACTTTCTTCCTCCTGCCTCATTTATTTTGGACTGCAAGTCAAGAACAAATTGGATGGGGCTTTGAGCAACCTGGTCTAGTGAAAGATGTAGCTGCCCATGGCAGGGGGGTTGGAATGGGATGATTTTCCATCCCAAACAGTTCTGTGATTCTGTGACAACAGCACAGGGTCCCCTCCAGCCAAACAGAACTGGGGCTGTTCCTAATAGATCTTGCCTCATGGGACAGAGCTGGCCTTACAGGTAGCCAGAGCCCAGATGATTTAAGGGCTTCAAGGTCTTTCTAAAAAATAAATCACATGCAAAAAATACAGAGAATCTGATGCTGAGATTTTTATATAGAAAAGTGACATGGGCCATAGACTCTCTCTCACTTGGATACCCTTCATGTGCCTGCATTTTGCTTGTTTCCTTGGAGACAGTGTCTTGTCTGAGAGCAGTTAGCCTTGGCTAGGAAAGGCCTGACATTTCTGGTTTGTGGGATAAAGCTGTGCTGATGAATTTTCCAACCACCACAGAGGCAGGATTTGGTACAGATATAAGCAGTTCTGAGCAGGGTTATCATGTGGACATCTCTAATATCTCTCTGGGGACACCACTGAAGTCCCTGGTGTGAGAGCAGGGTTCAAAGACCCTCGAGGAGAGCCCAGCAATCCCTGTCCCTCAGGTATCAGAAATGTTTTAGAAATTTCTCCCTTCCCTTTCCTTCTTCCAAAAAGCTGAGTCAGCTGGACTGGCATGTCTGGAACTCTGTGGCACCAGAGCAGGCAGTCTGCCAGCAGCATTACACACCGCATCCAAAGGAACACGTCACTCCTCTCTCCCTCTTTTTTTTTTTTTTTTTTCCTTTGCAATCCCCACCCTCTCCCTTTTATTTTTCCTTGTTGATCCGTGTAGGTGAGTCAGAGAAACCTGCTCATCCACAGCCTGTTCCTTCTTGCCAAATCCTGGAGCAGCACTCCCAGTTCTTGTTGGGTGTCAGGAATAGGTTATGAAAACAAAAACTGATACAGTGGATGTACTGGGTATGGACCCCATAGTGTGAGTGCACACTGAATGTGCCACTTAGAATGGCTTCCTAACTGAGTGGTATCTTTTATAGGAGACACCTTATTCTGTTATTCATATATAATATTAGTTTATTCCTATAAAACACTAGGATGGAACAGGGAAATTATTTAAGGCATAAATTGGAGAGCATTTGGGGAGAAATGTGTCCATCTTAATTCCATTGAGTTTTGAAGCAATGGAAGAGTGGAAAATTTCAAGTAGGAAAACAGGTAGTTTTTTGGTATCAATTGTAGTTTTACTAATCTGAAAAAATTCCATGGATATTGTCACATTTCCTCACAGTTTACACGTGATGTGTTTCTGAACCCAGGAATTAAAACATTATGAATCTGGATTCCCATATCAGATCCTTACAAATAAGAGTGCAAGGTGATAATTTGGCCTTTTTATTTACCTTACAATATTTATTTCATGAGTGGGAAGGGAGTGAGTGAGCAAACATGCAAGGTAACTTTTCCTCTTTGTTCAGCTGACTCCAGGAGCCGGGAGCTGAAGGAAAGCAAGGTATGGTGTCTAACTTGGGATAATCCTGTAGGGTCAAGTTTGTCTCACTATCCACAGCTATATTTCCATCAGGCAGCATCAAAGCCCTGATTTTTGGCATCTTGTGTTGGAGTGAAGCTGTTCAGCTGCAAAGAACAGATCATTCACCAGGAAAAGTGCTTTGTTGGACTTTTATGTGCCATAGTAAAATGTCTGTGTTAGCTATATTGTGAAAAATGTCTCCATTATGTTCATATGGTCTTCTACAAGCAGCCAGTTTGTTCCAAGGGCTAAAAATGAGCCAACTTTGAGAGGCTGCTGCTACCATTCTGGCTGAGAAGCACCAGATTTCTGCCTTGATCAGCATGAAGTGCTGGGCTGCAGGCCCTGGGACAGGATCACACCTTGGTGAGGAGAAGGGAAAGACCATTTTGTGTCAGGTGGTGTGTAACTCTTGGTGAGATACAGCCATTTCTCAGAGCTCCAGCCCAAGAGAAGAGGAGAGGAAGGTTTCCTGCCCAGCCACCTTCTGCAGAACCCAGAGGGCAACAAAAAGGGACTGACAGAGGCAAGGCATTGGTGTCACAGGTGGGAATGAGCCCAGATGTTCCAAATTCCCATCTGCTGACTCAGTTACAAGACTTTCCAGACAAATTAAAAGAATAGATGTAAAAAAAGATAAAGATTTTTTTTTTTTTCCTTCCAGGTATTGAGGAACAAGGAAATTTACATCCTTTCACTCTTGATTCAGGCTTCTGGGTGAAATCACCTATTTCAAAGAAACTAGTGTAGCCTTCAGTATGATTTTTTTTTTTTTTTTCATCAGGGAATGTAGTTAAGTATATTCAGAGTTTCCAAAATTCCCTGCTTTTACAAGAAACCTTTTTAAAGTATTTTTGGATGCTTAGAGAGCTATTTTCTGTTGTCCAGCTTTTTTCTGTCTTTACTTTTAGCCTCAGCAGTTGCTTTTCCTTCCCTTCTTTTCTTTTTTTTCCTTTTGGTTCAATTTCACACCCATATTTAATTCCCTTACATTTTTTCTTCCTCCCTTTCAGTCTCAATTAGTTTCTGAATCTATCCAGGACTTGTAGTGCAAATCTAATTGCACCAAAAAGGAAACATCTTAAACCCCCAAATCTTTTCCTTCCTTCCTCCCTTTCGACTCAATCTCTCTAACAACCACACCTAAAAAATCCTGGGTATTAAGAAGTACTCTGAAATTGTTGGTTTTTATTTTTTGTATTGAAACAAACTATGAACAATCCCCCAAAAAAAAATAAAAAAACAAAAAAAACCCAAAAAACCACAAAGTCAAAACAATAAAAATGGGAAAAAAAAAAAAAAAAAAAAAAAAAAAAAAAAAGGAAAAAAATGAGACTTACAGGAATTGCAGAATTTTATTACCTGGAAAAGATTAATCCAGCTTCAATATCAGACCTAGATACTTGATTTAGAGGTTTGTGCTAAAACAGAAGCTGTCCAGTATCAGATTTCTCTCTAGAAGGCATCTTTTAAAGAAGGTATCTTTTAAAAGCTACCTTTTCTGTTAATTTTGTTGTACTGAGAATTGTTTTCCTACGAAATGGTCATAATTTCCTCCTGCCAAATACTGTGGTTAATTTTGACTGTGGAGCAGTGAAGACCACTGGTGTAGGTGAGAAAAGTCCCACCTTTACTTAGAGCTGCTCTGTATCATTGGTGATAAACTCACATGTGAGGCAGAGAGCAAGAGCAAGGGGTGGGATGGCTGCACAGGTGGAAGGAGACAGCTCTCTGCTGTTTGACCTCATTTGATACTGGTGCAAGGAATGGCAAAAGCACATGCCTGAACAGCAGATCCTAGTGAGAGTAACACTAAGGCATGGCCCACACTGATTGCTGGGCAGTTAGAAAAGTGTGGATAACAATTTTCATGTCCCAAAGGAGCCCATTAGTTTCACAGCCTGACCTGCTTTTGGAGGCAAGATTTCCTTCAATGTTGGCCTTGATCAAAATAAGTAAAAACTCCCAGCATCAGTGGCTGGGAAAAGAAGAGGAGCTGTCAGTATTACTCTTCCCAAGTTGCTATTATCTTCATGACAGCTTGGTCTTAATTGTCTGTTTCCAAAACTTTGTTTCTGACAGTGACAAGAAAAGGGGAAACTTACAGGAAGGGAGCATGTTCTTCCTACCTGCTAATACAAGACATAAAACTGAAAGGTGCCAGGTGCTAAAAGATGCTTTTTCTCACGCAGGAGCATGTAGGTGGAACAGGGGAAATCATTGCCACAGGATGAGAAGAAATTAGTTAAGTGCTTGCTCAGTGATTTTATGCAGGAGAAAACTTACCTAATGTTATAGTGAAAGCTAAACATGGTGTCTCTCTGTCTTCTATTGTTTATATAGTATAGGATACCTGGTGGCACTTTGGCACTGCCTGTTCCAAGTAATTCTTAGATTCTGTTGGCTTTGTAATGCTCAGGGATTTCTGAAGGATATGCAAAGGGGCTGCCCTTGGAATAAATGCAAACTGCACACAGCTGATATGAATTGGCTTCAGGGTATTGAGAACAGAGAAAATTTCTCTTCCATAGAGAAATCTGGCCCAACATCTACATTTGTTTTACCCAAAGAGGAAACAAAAAGCCCCAAACAAAAGCTCTTGTGAAGGGAGTGTTTGTCCAGCAGCATTCCTGATCTGCACCGAGGTACGCACACCCTGCACTGCCCTGGGAGCTGTTCCTCCACACCTGCACTTGGAGCCTGGCTTGCCATGGATGACGTGTGGATCTCCAGGCACCTCCTGACATTCCTGCTGAGCTGTGGCACTGGCAGGGAAAGGACAGCACAGGGCAGAGAGGAGCAACAGCCCAACCTAAACTTGTTTTCATTTTACATGCTCGCTCTGCTGCCGGGGCAGGGTTAGAATGAAGAGAAGCCAACAAGCGCATTTTGGAAGGTTTGCCTTGTGAACCAATTAACACTCCACTTCTCAAGTCAGCTTTATATAATCTTAAAGGTCTGAAGTGGAGTGGAAAGTACAGAGCTGGTACATAGAGTTAATGTCTAACCTCTTTCTTCAGCCCATTCCCACCCACATCCATACACCATGGAGACATTGCAATATGGACTTTCCTAAGTCACCTCTTGTATTCCTTGGAGGGCCTCTACCCCTTTAAAAGTAAGTGATGGTAAACCTGGCTGCTTGTAAGTCACTTTGAAGCCAGCCAGGTGACAAAACACCAGTTATTTTGTGGACTTCCCAGTTTGTTAGTTCATCTCAGCACCCGAGTACAATCTAAACAGAGTCCTTTTCTAATATTATTTAAACATTTCAAAATTCATGTAGAATTCCTAGCAACCCCACCAGTGCTGGAGTTCTGGACCTTCTGGGACAGTGCATCCAGGTCAGTGGCCTCACAGCATTAAGTGCAGAACATTTGCACTGGAAATTTTCAAATATATGTGGGGAGGGAAATCAGAATGTTTCATCGGCATTAATGTAAACTAAGAATTGAGTGCCACATTCCTTTTGCCAGATGTGAATGGAGAAATACATGAGGATAGCTTCTGTGCAGTGCAATGTATGTTTCTTGAATTGAAACATACAGAATAGGATTGGTGCATGTACCTGTGAATTTCATCTCTTTCAAAACTAAATGAAACATTATTGTCCCTGTGTTTTCCTTGATTTAGTGCACAATTTATTTGTATGTTTTCACATAGACAGGTACATTTTCCTTTGTTTTGTGCACATACACAGATACAACATACAAACCTGCAAAGTGAACAGGTGCTGCAGGAAGAAAAAGACGTGCTGCATCTTCTGTGCTGCAAAGAAGAAAAATGGGCTGTAAGATTCTGGCTTTTTCTGGGTTTGAATGGGTGCTGCAAGATTGCAGCAGGAGCCGTGTGAATATTTGGGCAATTTGGAAGATTTCAGTAATTTTGGGACTGTGCCAATGAAACAGGAGTTTGTTTGTTTATTTGTTTGTTTGTTTGAAACTTCTGGCACAAAAAGGGCACCTATTTATTTTTAACCCTGGTGGCAGATTGAATCATTGTTTTCTCTGTAAAATTCTGCAGATTAGTTAATAAATAAATACAATCTAATGAATCATATTATATAGCACAGCTACTAGTAGCTGCAAAATAAATTGAAACATCTCCCAAAGTAATAACAGGCTGCAGGCAGAACCTCCTGAAGGTACAGATAAGGACCCAAACTTTTAGATGCTGTACCTGAGCACTGATATTTACAGATTTACTCTAAATTCTCACTGTGTGGTTACTATAGACAGGGTATGCATAGAAAAAGTTTCTTTGACTAGTGCATTTACTTCTAGCCAAGCTGTAGCATGGATGAGGTCCTCAGGGTTTATGTATGATCTGGTGTTTAGCACTACTTGCTGTGGCATATCGAAGGAGACCTGAACACTGGTACAGCACTCACTGCTTGCTGCTTATTTGACAGTGCTGTAAAACAACTGGCAGGTATCAAGCTGCTGTTTTGTGCCCTGGAGGTGTTTCTAGAAGAGGCAAGCTTGTCTAGAAACACTGGGGTTGGAGGTGAGATGTTTTGCCATTGTTTCACTGGGTGCTGTTGTACCACGAGCATCCAGCTGTATTTCACTGCCAGCTGTAATAGGACGTGGTAAGTGTTGACAGAAATCACTTATCATTGACTGCCACTGTGCAAAAAGTTGGGACAAGCTGCTTTTCATTTGCTGGGAATCATAAAATGCTGTGGCTGCTGAGAAGCCACGTATGTATCAATTGCAGCTGATAATAATGTTGACTAAGAGGCACTGGGCCACGAGGTCATGAAGTCAGTCAAGTGCTCTGTTGTGAGCTCCGAGTCCAGACGGTATGTAGGCTTCTCCTGCTGTACTGCTATATTTTGAGTTTTGAACCTTTTGAGGTGTCCAGAAACCTTATTAGGTGCAAATCTACTTGTGTGATCTTCTCTACCACATTCTGGTAACCCAGCCCTTTACCACATGGCCTCATGAGCCCTAATATGTTAATCCTAAAGGTCCTTGTAAATTGGAGAGATCGGAATTCTGTGATTCTGCATCCTTTGAAACATTCCCCAGGTATTGCTGCCTGTTCTTGGACTGGGAAGATTAAAAAAAATAATGTGAAGTTTTCATAATATGGCTAGGGATTTTGTTCTTTCTGAAAATTAGATTGCTTTAAGAGGTCACAGGCTGGGCCTTCAGGATGACACTGGGTGTCTCCAATCCGTGTATTTATGCTCTAGCCTTTATTTTAGATGTTTACATGTTGTGGCTTCTGCATACAGGTTGTCTTGGACAGTCTTGGGCTGGTTGTAGGACTTGACCTTATTTCTGAACTCCAGTATATATGAGTATTGTCTGTGTGTGTGTGTAATCTCAAAGGCAAAAAAGAAAAAAACAAGAAATGCATCAAAGAGCCCCCATGAATTTCAATTAACACATTTACAGTCATTAAGCACAGCAGTGAGATACAGCTTCAGAGTGGGAGGCAGTTCCCTTTGCAAAGCTACGTGCTGCTCAGAGCCAGCATGGGCTTAGGTCTCACTCTAATTTTTTTGTGATTAGTTCGTTCAGGGGTCTGTTATTCATGTAAATATTTTTGTATGTGAGGCTTTGAGCCAGGCAGCTCTAGACAAGCCGAGGTGCACTGTTTAATTACAGTAGCCAGGCACAGCCACCGTGTTGCATCTCCACAGCCTCAGCCCTCCTGCTGCAGCCTCAGCTCTGGCTCTCAGAGCTGCATCCTTGGCACGGGCAACTGGAGGTGGGAAGGACAACAGCAGCTGTTACAGCCACCTTTCTGCAACTATTGCACCCTCTCTTTTTTGTCTCACGTGGGGTAAATGTTGCCAAGCGTGGGGCACTTGACATCCCCCTGCGCTCACTGTTTGCCAGTCTGAAAGGACTCCATTCAGCACATGGGCTCACAATGCCACATGCTGTTTTATTTCTGATTTGATTTCCTTATTGTTCCTCTTTCTGTGCCATCCTTAGTATCTCCTCCCGCTCTTTAATGTTCACTCCCATATCTAATATAATCACAGTGTATTATTAAGTCCTTCATTTCTCAGCAGAGGTACCAGTGCTATTTTTCTGTGTCTCCCTACTTGTGAGTGCTCCAGAAGATTAGCCTCTGTGCATCTGGCAAAGTGCACGAGTTCATTTACAAGCTGTGAAGAAGGGAATTATTACCTTAATCATACGTATGAATAATTGAAGCCCAAGAAATCAGAGTAACTTGCCCGCAGTCACAAATTTGTAGTGTAACCAAGAGTTGAACTGCACACTGCCTAGTCCCAACCCAGCACCTTAAATCACTTTTCCTGCCTCTGTGATAAAGCTGATTGTGCTCTGATAAGTCCCATTCAAGGCAAATGGCTGCTTTGTAGGCACTGTGCAACTGCAAAACAGTTCCCCTCCCTCAGGCACCTTCCAGTTTGAGGGAAGAAAACAATTAGTGACTTAATAAAGGTTATGATTATGACGGGGAACTCACTGATATGTTGACATGCTCAAATGCATCCAGAAACAACAAGGCTGGTGAAAAGTCTAGAGCCTGTGAGGAGTGGGTGAAGGAGTTGTTTAGCCTGGAGAAAAGAAGGCTCAGGGAAGACCTTATTACTCTCTAGAACTCCTTGAAAGGCTATAGTCAGGTGGAGATTGGTCTCTTCTCTCAGGCAATCACTGATAGGACAAGAGGACACAGCCTTACACTGCACCAGATGAAGTTTGGGCTGGGCATTAGGAAAAAATTCTTCACAGAAAGAATGATTGGACATTGGAATGGGCTGCCCAGGGAGGTGGTGCAGTCACTGTCCTTGGAGGTGTTTAAAAAAGACTGGACGTGGCACTCAGTGCCATGGTTTAGTTGATAAAGTGAGGTTAGGTTATAGGTTGGACTTGATGATCTCAAAGGTCTTTTCCCAGCTAGCTCATTCTGTGATTCTGTGAAGAATCAGCTCAAAATAACATTTTGGCGTTAACACTGCTCCAGAAAGCTTCAGTCAGAGAAGACTAATGTTTGCTCCAGCTCTGAGGTGCTGGGGGCTGAGCAGGAGTTCAGATTTTACAGAAATAAGTCCCACTCAATGCACTGCTGTCAGAGGGTCTCTTGGTCTGAGCCAAAAGTAGCTGCATTAGATGGCCATGCAGTGCAAAAATCCTGGCTGGCTCCACTTGCACGATCTGGCCAGGGCAGTAGAGAAAAAGAAATGGGAATGTGAGGCAAAGGCTCTGCTCCTTGGACTGGGCCAGCCCATGTCACACGGGCAGTGATGCCCGGCCCTGCCTGAGCAGGACATGTGTGAGTGCTCGAGCTGTGGCCATGGGCATGAGCAAAGGACAGGGAGGAATTCTGCTCTGCATTGCTGCAGGGGACAATGTGCTACCCAAACCAGGGAGTGGAGTGTCAGTGCTCCTCAGGGAGGCAGGATTTTAGTTCACTGAAGTGCAGTGCAGCTCTGAACCCATTCCATAAGCCTTTCTCGCTTTATATGCTTATGGCAAGGTGGTACCTGGGATGCCTTGTTGTTTCCCTTTGACTTATTTTATATTCTGCTATTCACTCCCATCTCTTTTGAGAGCAGAATGCTGTGTGAATGCCTTGCGGGCTCTTTCTCTTTCACTGACCTTTTTTTATGACTGCAAAGAAGTTTCCCTGGGCCCAAGTCTGCTTTCTGTCTTGAGTATTGACCTTAGAGTTACACCATCTCATTGTCGCTACACGCAGACTTCTCAGCTATCAAAGTTCACCCACAGGATTCAAAGTATTCCTAACTCAGAAACACCTTGCTTTTATGTCCTCCTCCTCTTTCCCTTCCTCCCCTCCACATGAGCATTTTAATTTCACAACCAAAATCCATTTCGCTGTGAGTTTCGACGAGTTGTTCACCTGTTTCCAGGGTAAAAATTGTACTTCAAATTTAAATGTCTTTTTCACTGTGACTGTCATAATATTTTCCATTTGAGGCTGAGATTCCACCGTGGGTTTTCTGTGCCATGTTGTCATCTGTCCAAATCTGAGCTTAAATGCGTGGAAATTCTGACATTTCAGTAAGAAATATAAAGTGGGTTTTTTATGTTCTTCAAGTTAGCTGTTTCATAGGTGTGGCCACTGGGTTTTGCCCAGCACTCTGGTCTTTCCCAGTTCAACAACAGATCAAAGATCTCTCAAGTGTTTTGGGCTTGTTTGCATTGACTGTGCCGTGTCATTTTTGTGAGAATAAGTGACAGTGATTTTTTATCTGGCTGTTGATCCTGAAGAGCTGATAACAGAATAACTACCCCAAAGCAGGGATTTCCAGCCTGACTTTGCTTGGCAAGCACTAGTTGCGTGTGATGCTGAATGTGGTGTCCACGTGCATGGGGATCTTGGAGAAGGCAGCTTCAAATCAAGCAAGCTTGGAGCAGTTTCACAGAGAAAATGTGGTAGAAATGTGTCTTTAGTGGGGATTTTGAGAGGGGTTTGTGCTGTTGGACTCCTTACCCTTTAGTCAGAGACTGTTTATGCCCAGTAGTGTGAGCTCCATGTTTGGGGGCAAATTACGAATATTGCCGTTTACCTACATTCAAGGATTTGATAAAGGCTGAAATCTTTTTCGTCAGTCATGTGGCTTCATGTCAGGTTATGTGGAACAAAGTATGCTGTTGAGATTATCACTGAAATTGAATTCTCTAAAAGGCTTTTGCGGCTTTCTGTCAGGTAATATGAAATACATAGAAATGTACACCCACTGCCAACATTCACTTCCCTTTTTTTTTTTTGTCATTAACTTCTTTGAGAATACAAGGGGGTATTTGCAGCTATTTCAGTGGCTTGACATTTGTCACAATGATACAATTTCTAAAATGTTGACTGTAATTGCTGCCTCAGCTCACTGAATTTCTTACTAAACGGACTGTGAGAATTGCTGGTGACACAAACTCCTGCTATCAGAACTGGTTCCATTGTGGTCTGACCTGATCAATTGCTCTTTAATGCAAGTAACAGTGACTCTGTAATCTCTGTAATTTTATAGTGTAAATCTCTGTGTAAGATTTTACACCTTTGGGGCTATGATGTGATTACTTCTCTAGAGCCAGAGGGGACAGACCTGGGAAATGAACCCAAGGGAGTTGTGCTTGATACTACTCAACTGGCGCTCACAAATTTCATTCTTCGCAGTTGTGTATTGAGCAACATGACCAACAGTTGCCAATGTTGTTTATTCTCTTATCTTCCCCCTGGAGAAGGGAACGTGTATACTGAGCCTGTTTCTTTCCTTGAGGAATTATGTTCCTCAAATCCCATATTACCTGTAGAAATCATGTCTTTATCATTAACTTTTATCCTGTCTATTAACCTTCAGATTTGATGGAATTTGGGTAGCTGACCATCCAGGAAATCACTGGAACAGCTCTGCCATGTTATATGTGCATAGTTACTTAAATGATTGCAATTCAGGGAGCAACCATTTGAAGAGGTCTAATAAAGCCTCTTTTTAAACTATTAATTTTTTGATATTATGAGCTTGTAGCAGACTATTTCTCTCTGTGTTAAATGATAGTAATGTAATTAATTGTAGCTGCCTAAAATAGCTGCAAGCAGTCATCCCTTTCCTTTGCGTCTTACAGTTCATCTGAGTTGCTTGATAGCATAGTGTAGCCAGACTGGGTGGGCTAATTCAGAAACATATTTCTTCCTGTTGCACTGGATTTTGTTACTGGACACCACATTAGTTTCTACTGAAGGTGTCAGACTAACAGACATTGATGCCATCTAGATGCACGATGAAGCATTGTAATGGTGATTATGGAAGTCTTTCCATCCTGGAGAATCTCTGGTGTGTTTTCCTAAAAGTGCCTCCAGAATGAACTGGCTGGTTTATGTTTAAGGGCTGAGACTCAATCCGGACTGTTCACATCAAGGGCAATTATTCCGGGAATGATAATGAGTCTCATGCTGGGCCTCCACTGAGAATTCCATTACCAGCATCAGTTATGGCAACAGTGTAAGCAAGTGAGCAAACTCAAGTAAGGGCCACAGAAACTCTTCAGTCCAAGAAACACTTTCTTGAGGATAAGCCTTATCTTGAAACAAAGAAATCCACAGTTTGGATACCTACTAAAAGAAGGGTTTTTTTCCCTTGGTGGAGAACTTGGTTGTGCTACTAAAAGGTGCGCACAAACTCTTTGGGAAAACCCAAAGATTTCTGCAAACGTGTTCTTTTCATCAAATCCCTTTTTTCTGAGACAGAAACATTTGAAAATGTTGGACTGGCTCTGATACCACGGGCTCAGGCTTTTTCTTCTTCCATTATAGGATGTGGCACGTGCTGGTCCTGCCAAGGACCCTGAGAGACCCATGAAAAACCCTGACCTTGTTTTTCATGTTTGAACCCTCTGCCCAGCTCATTTTTGGCTGTGCCTGTCCCCACTTCCCCCTCCCCAGCCTCCCTGCGTTTTCCCATCCCAATGGTGACAGTGCAGTTTGGCTGCAATTAGAACAGCTCAGATTTCATTAAGTAAATGACTGTGAAAAGCTTTCAATATTTCAATATTGGGACAAACCCAGTAGAAACATGTAGATTACCCAACAGAGGATGTTCTCAATTGCTTTGGCCAGAAACTAAAATTCCTACCTAAGATTTTCAAAACTCTGGAAGAAGTTTGACCTTCCCCTTCCCTCAGCCAGCTCTGAAGTTTGCAGCTGATGGTATTTTACTAGACTTGCAGCACTGACTTAATAGCTCTTTAGTTATTAGAGGATAAATGTTCATGTTCTACAAGTTTAAATTATATTAAAAGCCTTTATTAGCACCACTTGGCAAAATACCTTCTGGCTAGCTTTCTGGCCTTGGGCTAGGCCATTCTTGTGGTTTCTTAATGACATACTATGAAATGGATATAATTTATGAGAATTTGGTGCCAGGTTTTGCGTGTATTAAGAAGCATTTGCTATTTGTGTTTAATGCTTCTGAGCAAAATGAAAAAGATTTAAAACTTGAGCTACGTCTTGCATTCATCTGGCTTGATTTTCATTGTACATGGCCTTTTGTGTTTTTATGTATATATATTTATATAATATATTTTTTTTATATTATCTGGCCTCTGAATTACTGGTGGTTGTTCAGTTCTGGCATGTAACAGTGCTGTTACCAAAGTTACTTTCAATTTATTTTCCAACCCTCCCTGAGTAATTTTGGCAAAGCATTCTCAATGAAATAACTCCTCTGAGCCACGTAATAGGTTTCCACGCAGCTGGGAGAAGAATTAGGCCACTGGGGCAGCTCATTTTTATGAAGGCAACCGTGTCATGGGCCAAAGGCCTGAGAAGATTTTTTTCCCAAGAGACTTGGTGCTGGGGTGTGATTCAGCTGGTTGGTATTTTCCCCCTCTCAGCATCTGTTTATTTGCTTTGCCACCAAGGCTGCTACAGCGTTCGTGTGAGAAACGGATGGAGCAAAGCACCCGGCCGGTGGGAGGAGGCGTGTGCGGTGGGAAAATGGGGCTGGGAGAAAGGCCAGGGCTTGAGTAACCTTTCTGAGGTGTGTTTCCATCACAAGGGTTGCCTGTGGCGGAGGTGTGAGTTTGGTGATGGCAGAAGCCGTGCCTCTGACCCGATGCTCTCATTCTTTCCGCAGTGGGGAAGCCTCACAAGTGCAACTACTGCGGCCGGAGCTACAAGCAGCGCAGTTCTCTGGAGGAGCACAAGGAACGCTGCCACAACTATCTGCAGAATGTCAGTCTGGAGGCTGCTGGGCAGGTCATGAGTCACCATGGTGGGTGCACACCGCCTCCGGAGCTCCCTTGGGCTGGGAGCATCTCGTGCACGTTTTTTTTCCGTCTCTTTTTCTTCCTTCCTTTCGTTTTACAGATTGCTTACGCTCAGAGAGGCAGGAGAAGAATGGATGGGCTAAAAGCCTCGCCCTGTCCAGTTTAACAGCCCTATTTGGGCTTATTTTGTTTAAGTCAGTATTTCACTTTTTAGTATGTGTACATATGCAGACATGAAAATAAAGCCAAGTCACCTGTTCAAAATTACCCAAAAAAGGCGTAGCATAGAATCGTGGAATGGTTTGAGTTGGAAGGGTCCTTAAAGACCTTCCAGTTCCATCCCCCTGCCATGGACAGGGACATTTGCCACTATCCCTGGTTGCTCCAAGTCCCATCCAGTCTGGCTTTGGACACTCCCAGGGATGGGGCAGCCACTGCTTCTCTGGACAACCTGTGCCAGGGACTCACCGCCCTCATAGGGAGGAATTCCTTCCCAATATCCCAGGTATCCCTGCCCTCTGGCAGTGGGAAACCATTCTCCTGTCCCTCCATCCCTTGTCTCAAGTCCCTCTCCAGCTCACCTGTAGCCCTTTTAGGCACTGGAAGGGCTCCATGATCTCCCTGGAGCATTCTCTCCTTCAGCTGTCCCAGCCTGGCTCCAGAGCAGAGGAGCTCCAGCCCTTGGAGCATCTCCAAGGCTTCCTCTGGACTAATTCCAACAGCTCCATGTCCTTTTTATCTTGGGAGTCAAAGCCATGAATAAAATGCATGATTCTCTTCCCCTTCCTTTCTGATAGTGAGTGATAATTAGAAAAGATAAGGATGGCAGAGGTATTCAGAAATCATTCTTTCTACCCTCTGTAATATTATCTTATCCCTCCAAAGAAAAGGGAGGGATGGATGTAAAAATCTCTAGAGCAGAATGGAATTCAATAGTGTAGAAAGTAATTATAACAAAAAAAAAAATGTTTGTATGCATTTACATTTGCTAGTATTAGTATGTTAACTAACACTGCATGTGTTAATATACATAAGGACTGAAGATTGCCAAGAAGATTGTTGAAAGCAAGAAATGTCAAACTCTGTGAATTTTTTTTCAGAAATTTCTGGAGCTATTAGTATGGATAATGAACATAATGTCTCAGACTGCAGGGTTGAAGGCTTATCTGTAGCACTAAATGCTAAACGGTAGCTGTCCAAAAATGGTTATAATTTTATTCAAAATTAGTGTCTCACAAACTCTTCTAAAACTGAACTTCTTTTAACTTTTCAAAGCTGTCTTTAGATGTTTGGTACTTGAAGTCTTTAATATTTTTCACTATTCAGAAAATATAAAAACAATATGTTTTCCATTTGATTTAAAATTACCATATACCTACAAATACCTGAAAAGTTAGGTTGTGGGTAAATCAAAAAGCAAAAGAGCACTTTCACTTTTTTGTTGGGTTTTTTTTTTTTTTTTCCCTGTTTCTTATCATGATTGAGTGGAGTCATACGGCTTCATCTGGAAATTATTTCTGTAAAATCATTTTTAAAAACTTAAAATGCAAGCTGAAATAAAATCTATTCATAGGCTATATTTTGGTGACAGAAATCTCCAAAATTTTTAAATAGTGCTTTCCCATGACCAATTTAAGTCTATAAAGGCACAAAAGACAGTTTTAGTACACGTTGCCAAAATATTCATACAGCTCTGTTAAGTAATTGCTCTCTTTGTAGACACCCTGGAGACTAAAGTCAACATTTAAAATGTCATGGATGTTTTAAAGATATTGAAGTGATTATGTGCCTGAGGTGGCTTTTTTCTGGTAAAAACCAGTGAAAAGGCACATTTCAGAGCTTTGCCCTTTGGAGGTACCTGTTGTGGGCTTGGTCAGTTAGGCAGGAGTTGAACCACTGAATTGATCCCCACCAAAATACATTCTCCTTGTGCCTGTCTTGTTAATCAGGGAGAGATGCCTTCAGTCAGCCTTTCCTTAGGGAACAACTGGATGCTGCCCATAGCTATGGCAGCCAGGATGTTTGGGATCCATGTTGTGGAGGAGCTTCCCCAATGCTGCTCAATGTCTGGGTTTATTAGATGGCTTTTTATTAAAATTATAAATTAAAATAATTAGAATTTCTGAGGAAATCTAAAACTTTTTCTAAGCTGCCTAATGCCATGACAAGAAGGGTAAATCCTTAACCTTGTCTGCCCAAAGAAGCTGCAGTGGTTGACCTTGCATTGATTTTTCTACCACCTGAAGTTAAACCAGTGCAAATCCCATGTGGACAGTTCTTTTATTTACAGCTTGACTGACTTTGCTTGGGCTTAAAATAGAAGTGTTCACACAACCACTTCACTTTTCTCAACAAAATTAGCTTAAAGCAGCACTTTGAATTCAGCTAGTGCCTCTTTCTCCTCCGGGCAAATATGTCTGTGCCTCCCCTGGTGAATGTTTAAGGGGATGTTTGATCCACTGTCTTCATTTAGTTGTTTAGTGAGGGCACAGGGAGGACAGGCAGCAACAGGGAGCTCCAGATTCAGCTGGGGCCAGAAATAAATCTCAGCTCACATCCCAGCATCACTCACACCTCTGAAGCTCATCATGAGGGTCATGAGCACCAACCTGTACAGGTCTGCAGCAAAGTACTTTTTCCCTGGGACTGTAAAGACACCAGAGGAGAGTACAAAAATGATTACTCAGTTTAACATTAGGCCTTATACTAACCCTGAAAAAATTGTATTCATTTCCTTGTCTCCCATGTTCCACATGGAAATTATATTCCTGAGGATGACTAAGAGTATGTTTTGGAGAATTTTATTTTGCATCCCACTGAGGCTGAGCTTTGACTCTCTTTCAAATACTTGGTGTTTTGTTTGTGCTGGGCATTTTGAAGCCTTGGAGTGTGTTTTGGTGTGACTCCTGCTCAGGACTTCACCCTTGCACACAGAATAGTGAGGGGATTTTCTTATCCCTTCCAGCATCCTGCTCCTCCTGCTTTAACAACATCAGCATTGGCCAACACTAAGCATTGATCCAAATTATTTCTGCAGGGACTAATTGTTCCAGAAAACTGGAAGCAGCCCCTAGAGGGTTTGGATTTCTTTCAAGCATTGTGCTCAATCCCTTCAGTTTACAGGCATGCTATGGACATCTACTTTGGTGCTTTCAATTATCTCTGTCTTGCAGATGGCTAGATCACCTGACTGCAGCCACAAGGGGAAGCAAGAGAGGAGGAAGGAGGGCTGGTTTTGGGGGGTGGGTAGGAATGTACCAATCTCTGGGTCATGTTTCATCCTCTTGCAGGGTGCCAGTTGCTTGTTGCCCCTCCTTGTGTTCCTGTTCCCTGCTCAGCAGGACAGATGCTGCAAGAGAGTTCCCATGATTTTGTTGTTGAAAGTTTTCAGCAAAGCAGTGCTGGCTCTGGAAGGAGAAATTAGTCTGCAGTCTCCAAGTGTATTGGAGGTGACAAAAGGGACAGTCCCTGAATGCCAAGAACATGACCTTTGCAGGAAAGAGCAGGGAGAAATGTTGAAGGCTAGCTATGGTTTACACCCAGTTATGTCTTCTTCTCCACTGCCACAAAGCCAAAAGTCCAGAGAAATTCTTCCAGGGGAATGGAGAAGGGTGCTCTTTTCAGGAGAAGGAGAAAGAAGCCTAGCCCTAGGCTGTGTGAGGCTCAAAGGCCAGCTCCACATAAAACACACAATGGCCTTGTGTCTTTCCCTCTTACATAGTTGCTTAAAACATCGTTAAAATGCTGGTCCCACAGGACACTTCCCACCAGGATCCATGGGAATATTTCCTGTCATTTCTCTGCACACACACACTTCTTTTAAATAGCAATATTGTGAGCCTTAGAAAGGAAATTGAGGTTGATGGAGTAATACTAATTTATACCAGCTGAGACTTAGCCCAGTGTCTGGTGTCTGCACACAAAATATTTATCAGCAAAACACAAAAATTATACACTGGGTAATTTTTTTACTTCTCTTTTTTCCCCCTGTTTTTTCCTTGCTGGTACAGTATAAACTTTTTTTAATACTTAATGTGGTTTCTTACAAATTAAGAAGTAAAAAGTTAAAGATATTCACTATGATTGAAAAAAACAATGTCTTCAGGAAAAGAAAAACTGTTCTGAAGACTATCCAAGTTTATGAATTGAGAGTTTAAGCTTAGAAATAACACTTTTTGTAAACTGCAATTGAGTATTGATGGTGTCAGAGGTGGTGAACTCTTCCATGGGCAATCCAGGAGCACACCCTGATAGCTGATGAAGAACATCCCTGAACAGAAACATGCTCAAGCGTGGGCTTTTCCTGGGCTGGAAGTTTGATTTTTAGAATAAAAAAACCTTCCTGAGCTGAGACTGTAAATGCTCAGCATAAAATGAGTTGCTGTATCTGAGCTAGTTATATCCTGTCAGCTGTTCTTTGGTTGCTCTCACTACCAAGGTAATGAAGTAGGATGTACTACAACAAAAAAGGAATTGCATTTACTGCTGAGTAAATGTGTATGCGAGCTTCTACTAGAGAGCAGCTGATTGTTGAGAACTGGTAGTTTTGTGTGATCAGTTTGCTTTTCCCCTTTCTTCTTTTGTTTTTTCCTTTAAAAAAATGGAGGCTGGGCTACATGTCCTTTATTTGTGTGTTTTTAAAATTGAAATGAAAAATAATGTATCTAGAATTGTCAATGTAATATTTAACTTTTCGAGTTTCTGAAATGTGACATCTCATCTGTTTGGTTCAGTTCTACCTGCTGTTTAAATGGTTTCAGGAACTAGACTATTTCCTTCTTTCCCTTTTCCCAGGAAATCTGCATAACAAAACACACTTTGGTAACATACCACAAATATTGGTGTGATTCAGTGATTCTGTTGCAAAAGAGAAGTGCCCTGGATTATAGACTTGGGTTCTGAGGTGGGGAAAAGTACCTTCAGCATGAAAGATGGAAAAGAAAATGTTTTTATGGTTGATAATTTTAGTTTTCAAATGAGTCCAAGCAGGATTTTTGCCTGACTTAAAGAAGAGCAGATGTCTTTTTTAGCACTATTCATTTTTCATGGAAGAAAGGTTTCAAATTATGTGTAGGAAATTTTACACACATATGCCCAGCAGCAGAATTATTTAATTATTACTTAATTGTTATAAGACTGTACAAATGTCATTACATTTGGGACTTATTCAGATGGCTGTTAAAGTAATCTGGAGCTTTGAACTGGTTCAGGATGCCTTGAGCAGATGCTCCTAGGAGGGATTGAGCACCTTCCTAGTACCACACCACCAGCCTTGTGTGTCCTCTGCACTAAGGGCTGGGAATCCTTGAAGTGGCATCCAGGTGGGCATGGCCCATGGCAGTCACATTCTGGGATTCCCAGTGTGTGTGTGTGCCTGTGCATGCATCCACGGAGCTTGGGTAAGCCAAAAAGGACACTCAGGTGCCAGTTCCCAGTGAAAATCAGCAGGCATCATCTTTCCTTTCTTCCCAAATCTTCTTGGTAAATACTTGAGTGGTGCAGATAGCTCATGACCAAGCACGGTGTTTAATTAACCTTAAAGCTTTACCCTTAGCTGTTAAAGTATTGCAGGCCTCCCAGACTGCACTGGGCATTAATTAGGTCACTTGAACACTGCATCCCATTTTGTTGCAACATTAGATTCGTTCCCTATTTATGCTTTTTTCTCCTCCCTTTCAGTGATGCCAGCAGGACTGTCTTGTAAATGAGAAACCATTGTGTTTCTCAGGGGGAGCATCCTGTACAAATAAAAAAGCAGCAGAGTAAATCATTTTACAGCATATGGTAGATTCTAAGCCTCAAAGTACTCGGCTTTCCATAGCAGCAGAGGCACAAATGGAATCAAATGAATAAATTGCCATGTTTTCTTATTATGGATGCCTGAATTGAGAAGTTCACCTGAGCAGATACTCTGTTTTGTATTTAAATTGCCTGGTATTTGCTCTTCCTTACTAGAAAGAAGGCAGAGACAAGGCTTTTATCACCCCATTTCTCGTATATTATGTGCTAGCAAACAGCTGTGCTTAGGAACAGGGGGGTGATTATTCCATGTCAGGATCCTGAAGGCAGTGCAGTTACATGGGAGGAAAGTGGGCTGGTGGTGTTCATTTATGGCACTGTCTGGGAGAAGGTGTCTGTGACACAAAAGGCTGCCATGGTGAGAGACTGGAGGAGGGCTGGCAGAACAGGAGGGTGCCAGTCCTTCTCTGCCACCTCTGCAATACCCAGCACTTCACTGGGAGCCTCATCTAAGACAGACAATGCAATGGGTTCCTCTCAGTTTACAAACTGTAGGAACTCTGTGCCAGATCACCCTGGCTTCTGTTTTTCTGCCATCCTTTCTTTATACCCCAACCATCCCATGAACACATGCACTGGTGGCTCATCCCTCTCATGCTTTTCTTGTTTCTTTCTGAGGATGAATGCAGGATGATTAGACCTGGTATTAAACTCATAGCAGCAGAGCAGAGCTACACACTTGATATATATTGCAAATGACTGGGACTCTCCAGGCCTGATCCACAGTCTGGTACCACTGATTGTAAGAGGATGATTATAAGAGGGTGCTCAACAAAAACCAAAGTACTTTGTAGGTGCTTAAGAAGGAGCTATATCAGCAAGTGGCATAAAACCCCGTGCAAGTAGCTCTCTACTCTGGTTAGGAGCCTATGCAATTCCTACATTTTAGCTTTAGCATCTTACTCCCTAAACCAAAAAATCACAAGAATAAAATGAGTAAAGACAGAAGAAGTTACTGATTTTTTGTTTTTGTCTCAAATACAGTGTATGAGTATTCCCCCTGATGTAGTTAGCACAGGG
Source organism: Muscicapa striata striata (assembly GCA_030060385.1). Classification (NCBI taxonomy): domain Eukaryota; kingdom Metazoa; phylum Chordata; class Aves; order Passeriformes; family Muscicapidae; genus Muscicapa; species Muscicapa striata. The sequence continues at coordinate 1,343,222 of JAREIS010000087.1, forward strand.
ATGCTCCCTGCTGATCTCTGATCCCTGATGATGTGAAATAAGATGCAGAAAACCTCTGTTTGCAGACTGTTAGATCGGTGTTTGAGGGGATAAAATATTAATTTAAAAATTGGTAGTTTCTGTGTCTGATTCTAAAGGGAAATTCCATGTGATGTTATCCTTATAGTTCCGGTACAGTGGGTGTTGATTTTACAGTCTCATTTACAGTGTGAAGAGAGGAAATATGGTTTAGGAAACTGATCCTTCATTGGAGAACCCTTTGTCTTAGGGTGCACACAGCCAGGCCCAGCAAACACAACCCATCAATGCCTTGTGTGATTTTTTTTTTTTTTAAATCATTGAGATTGGTGCAAAAAGATAATAATAAGAGTAATTATGCTATATTGTAAGTATGAAGGGAATACACAAAGAATGATAACTAAAGATTTATACTGTTGACAGGTGACCACATTGAAGAGACAATAACAAAAAATGTCACCTACAGAGTGAGTTTTCAAAAGTGTCCCCTCCTCACTGGTGATCTTGAGTCCAGTACAAAACAAGCCCTTCTATAAATGCATAAAGTTGGATTTCTACTAAATAAGATGTTCCTGAGGAAAGATGTTTTGTGAATGTGCTCTGCTTCCAGGTGTTGATGTCTTGATGCCCAAAGTGTTCTCACACCTTGCTTTATGTTGTGATGCACCTGTTGCACAGTCAGCAGGGCTCAAATGGTTTGTGTTGTTTGTGAAGTGTAGACCATACCTGTCTGATGCCATTTTTTGATTTTATGTAGTACCTGCTCTGGAAGATTGTAAGGAACAAGAGCCTGTGATGGACAACAATATTTCTGTGGTGCCTTTTGAGAGACCTGCTGTTATAGAGAAGCTGACAAGCAACATGGGAAAGCGTAAAAGCTCCACCCCACAGAAGTTTGTGGGTAAGATGGAAATGAATCTTTTATTCTTTTTAGTGCATGAGTATTGGTTATGTGCTATTTTTAATAACCAGAAGAACTAGGGGAAAAGTAACACTCTCACAACTTGGTTCTGATACAACAATGGAGGTGGTTAAATCACAGCAAGAGATCATGATAATTATTGAATTCATTTTACTAGTCCAGAGATTTCAAAAGTGAAGTTCACTATCATGAAAATGCCTTACAAAACCTTGAGCTTTTTACTTAATGCTGTTTTGTTTGTGATTTTTTAAAAACTTCTCTCTAGCCCTTTTGAGATTTAGATTTGTCATCTTCCCTCTCCTTGCTCCAGAAAAAAAAAAAACAGAAACAAAAACAAGCTAAGACTGTCATATAATTATCTGTCTCCATATGTGTTAAAAAACAAACAACAAGTATCTCAAGACTTCTAATTTGTATTAAATTGCTGACACTTGGCAACAACTGGTCTGATAACGCTGGCATGAGGAAGTAAATCACATCCCTTGTGTTGGAAGAAGTTCTTGTTCTGAGTGCAGGACTTTGCACACAATAAACTCATTAATGCAGGAATATGAAACAGCATTGGGTGGCTTTTGATTACTAGATTTAGAATCCTAGGTCAAGAATTTATATTTTGCTTTATGTCTTGACATATTAAAATTACTCAGCTTGTAACCAGTGACAGTATGGAGAGTTTTACTTGGTTTGAGCTGTAACTTAAAGCTTCTTTTGACTGCTACTGAAGCCATGCAAAACTTCTTAGGAGGAAAGCTGGAGCAGAGAATTGTTTGGGGTGAGTGTCAGGCTCTGAAGTCATGTAATAGACGTTTTCCACCTCACTCCCTGGAAGGGCAGTCACACAGAGCTTAAGGGTGTCTCATTCTGCATACACTGAGGACACTTGCAGAGAGGATCAGAGCACTGTAAGCAATTAGCACAGCCATTTAGAAAAGTTGTTGCCCCTCAGCTAAATGCAGATTCAGATGGATTTGTTAAATCACCCCTGAAGGTGGCTGTAAGTAAGTGACATGGTTTGGAGTAGCAGGGGGCCAGCAGTGTGCAGCAGCTCACCTGGGGGACTGACACACTGACCTGGCTGCTCTTGGTCAGCTGACCATTCCCAAAAATCAGTGCTCAGCCAGGGTTAGGCCAGCAATGATCCATCCCATGTGGGGAACCCTGGGAGACATCAGCATTTCCTATGTTGCTCTATTTTTAGACCAGAAAGGTGATTTTACTTGTCCACTCATGCACCATTGACCATATGTTGTTCTTGTGTTCAGAGGTAAGTTTACTGACTGGAAATCTTTGCCTGAGAGATGCTATACCATGTTATTACTCTCTTCAGCAGGTTATACTACTTTGTTATTAGATAAATCCATTTTTTTTAATATGTGTAACATATCACTATCCATATGTAGGAAAAAAGTACCGCTTTTCATATTTAACATATCTTATTTTTCTGATCTTTAGTGGCATCACAGTGTTTAGATTGAGTAACAGCAGTCTTCACTTGGCTGCCTTTCTTTTTCTTTTTTTTTCCCTTCTCCCCTCCACCATGACCTCACTTTTCTTCCTCTTTTCTCCCCAATTAAATATTGTTCAGCTCTGTCAGGAAGAGTGTGTAATGGTTCTGTTGCTTGCAGGAAATTTTCCAGTGCATACTGCAAGTGTGGCACCTGTCCAAAACAACTTAATGGTGTTTATGAGAAGGTCATGTAAGCATAAGCTAAAATCTCTGCATGCTACATCTATCAATGCTTTACTGCTCTTTCTGATCAGCAATCTCCAAGGGACAGTGGTTATGGACCACAGCCTCTCCTATGGCTGAATTTTCAGGAGGAAAGGAAGCAGCGTACAGCAAATAGAATGAATTCATTTCTGCCTGAGAGACTTGGTTATATATCTGCTCTTGAGCTTCTAGTCCTACCAAACCAGTTGAAATAGTGGAGGCAGAAAGTACAGTTTGTGTTGTGCAGGAGTGTGAGCACTTCTTTTTGCTTCTTGTTCCATGAGGGAGAGGCAGACGCCAGTGAAATTAAAAGCAGCCGTCTTCAGGCCAGTCATGTGAGGCAGATTCATGTATTTTCAGTTGGAATTGGGAGCTTACTCTCAGAATGTCACCGAGGTTAAGAACTGGCAGGATGCAAAAGGAGACATTTATGTGGCTTACGATAAGACCATGGTTGTTAGAGTAAGAATTAAAAATACACAGGCGTCTCAGAACAGATGAAGATCAGCCGGCTGCCAAATTACAGTCAGCTTCTGGTTAATGGGGGTCAGGGAGAAACTTCCCCAGGGGCAAATGCTGGAATGGCTTTCTCCAAGGTTTCTTGTAGCTTTCTCCCAAGGGTCCAGCACTGCAGCTGCTTCAGATACTTGATGAGATGGACTACAGGTATCACAGGACAGCTGTGGCTCTGTGCTTTGATCTAGATTCAAATACCTGTTTTGAGGTTTATTTGAATGTCATATGGCCAGAGGGGAGAATGTTTTTTTCTTCTACTTCACTAATGTAGGGCAAAGATAAATGGACTCTAAGCATACTTTAAATGAAAATTCAGAATGATTGGTCTGATTAGTTGATTTTAAGTACAGAATTGGCTAAAGAGGAATTTAATTTGGAAACCACATCGTACTGGTCTGTTGCTTACTTCTGAGCTCTGTGTTTTACACCCTCTCCTTCCCATGTTATCATTTATTTCACTTTTTTATGTCACACTCCATTTCTCAGGCTCTGACGTCTTTGGAACTGGTTCATAATTAAAGGAATAAATAATTCAGGTCATTGGCAATTTACAGCTTTCTTTGCTGTCTGTGCTGGAGTAACTAAACATGGATGATGAAAGGAATCAAAATAAGGTTTGCATCATTTATCCAAGTAGCCCATAAAGGATGGGTAATATTTCTTGATCTATAAAGCCTACAAAGGACTGACGGTGTGTTTGGCAGCTGGATCAGACCCTCACCAGATCCATTTCTTTATCCAAACACAAGAATTGACACAGCTGGCCAGAGAAGGTTACAGACACCCATGGGCACCAGGCACACTTGCCTCCTGGAGCTGCCTTCAGTCCCCTTTGGCCCCACTAGGGAAGGGGCTGCACTGTTTCATCCTGCCTGTGGCAGCACAGCCATCACAGACTGCCAGAGCACAGCAAAACACTGAAAAAAGGATGTTTGATGGCAAGAATCATCCACAGGTCATGGTAGATTACCAGGACCATCATTGAGTACACATCACAGGTACACAAACATGGTATGGTGTCCAGCCATGTGAACTGTATTGCTGAAGAGAGTAGGAATATTCATGTACTTCACTTTAGACTTACATTTCATTACCTTGATAATCAGGGCTAAGTTCCCCAGCAGAAGTGAGGCATCATCTCTGAGGACAGCAGGGTTGTTCTTCATGCATCACTTTAGAATAAGTCACACTAAGTGGAATGAATTATTATAGTCAAAAATAAAATGCTGAGTGATAGCTGTGTTGAAATGTACTAATGCAATTTGGAAGAGATTTGGGATTACAGTTCTGTTTCTTATAGTGGTTTATACACATTGTGTTCCAAGCAATTTTGGCAAAAGGTGATAGAAGAAGCTTCTTGAGTAATTCAATTCTTGAGTAGCCAAACCACTTGTAAGTAATGAGTTCTTGAATTTATTAACTTATGCTACTGGAAAAAAAGACTGGTTTTATGTAGCAAGGAAGTGAAGTAACAAAGGCAATGAAAACCAACCAAAATTATTTATCAGACTTCATAAAATCAGCTTTAAAAGTTAGCTGTAAACAACTAGCTAATTGCATGTGTGAACACATGGGAGCATGTGTATCATGTATCATATACCTCTAACCTTTTCTGTTTAAAAGAGCTATTCCATGAGTTTTGCCTGTCCTGACACTCCAAAACCATCACTGGAAAAGCAGTGCTGCTGAGCTGAGCCCTGCTGTAAGCAGTGGTCAATTTGTTCATCTCCAAGGAGAGCTGTCAGGCATGACATGGTGCCCTGTGACTGCCATGATGTACCAGCATGGGGGCCTGGTTTTGCACATCTGTCATGCCATTGATGTAAAAAGGTTACAAGGATGTAAGTTAGGATTCACACTGATGAATAAGCCAGCTTCAGCATCATTATGTATAAATTTATCCTGTGTCAATGGAAGGTGCTTTTGCCTTTTACCAAGTGGAACTAAGCTATACACATTGTTTCTCTATTTGTTTTCTTGCCCTAATAGACACTGGGAAGGGAGGGGTGTATGTATGTGGTTTTTTCCCAGTCCAAAAAGAATAGAATCTTTTTTTTGAGGGACGAAATCTGCAAAGAACAGCTTCCACTGCTCCTGCAAATGGCTTCATTCTTCATTCTTGGCCATGTGCTCTCGTTTAACTTTGGGAGTTTTTTCTGCTGGTTAAAGGATTTACATATTGTAGCTCTAAATGTGCCACCATAACAAGCCCCATGTGCCTATTGTTTAGGTTTCTCACTGTGCAGCCCTGTTGTAAGGTAGGTGTGAGGCACCTCAGACTGTGAGGGACATGTGAAAAGGTCCCCTGAATTTTGGGGAGAGTATTTCTAATAGTATACTCTGACAGAACTTCAGTGGCCTCAGTATTTCAATCCATTATCTACCAGTTAACATGTGTTTCTTAACTTGAAGTGTGGGCACAGTCAGGCCCAGCTGAAGATTTGGAATTGCTCTGGAAGTTACTGCAACCACATGTTTCACCTGGAATAAATTAAAAAAAAAAAAAAAAAAAGATAAAGCTCTTGATGAGGTTACTGTTTTACCCATCTCAGGACAGGAACTTTATAAGAGGTCAGTAATAAATTAGAAGGGGATTAACTTTAGATTCTGGAGTAATTTCACCCCAAGTCAGGGGGTTTCAGTCCCTCCCCACCCCTTTTGCAATGAAACATTGCAGCAATTATGTTGATTTGGCTCATGCATTTGCTTTTATCTCTTAGGTGAAAAGTTCATGAGATTTGGCTATCCAGATATCCCCTTTGATATGAACCTAAGCTACGAGAAGGAGGCTGAGCTGATGCAGTCTCACATGATGGACCAAGCCATCACCAATGCAATCACCTACCTTGGAGCTGAGGCACTTCACCCCCTGATGCAGCACACACCGAGCACAATCGCAGAGGTGGCCCCGGTCATCAGCTCAGCTTACGCTCAGGTCTATCATCCCAGCAGGATAGAGAGGCCCATCAGCAGGGAAACAGCCGACAGCCACGAGAACAACATGGATGGCCCCATCTCCCTCATCAGACCAAAGAGTCGAATCCAGGATAGAGAGGGCTCTCCCAGCAATAGCTGCCTGGATTCTACTGACTCAGACAGCAGCCACGACGACCGCCAGTCCTACCCAGGAAACGCTGCCTTAACCCCCAAGATAAAGCCAAACCCGGCTTATGTGAAGGAGGAGGCCAAGCCTTTGGATGTCACAAAAGCTTCTAAGGGCTCTTTCAAGGATATGTACAAGGTGATCAATGGAGAAGGGGAGCAGATTAGGGCTTTCAAGTGCGAGCACTGTCGCGTCCTCTTCCTGGACCATGTCATGTACACCATCCACATGGGCTGCCACGGCTACCGGGACCCGCTGGAGTGCAACATCTGTGGCTACCGGAGCCAGGACCGCTATGAGTTCTCGTCGCACATAGTCCGGGGCGAGCACACATTCCGCTAGGCCTTCTCATCCAAAGGGGACTCCTATGAAGTACAAGAACTGCACATGAAGAAATACTGCACTTACAATCCCACTTTTCCTCAGACATTGAGACGCCTATTTTGTTGTTGTTGCTGTTGTTGTTGTTGCCGTTGTTTAATTATTATTATTAACCTTATTTTTTTGTGGACCCAACCTCATTCGCTCTGCCCAGCGCTAAGAATGGAAAGAAGGAAGGGAATGGGTAAAAGAGGGGTTTGTTGTGGCCATCAGTTTTTGGGGAGTGAGCCGCCTTGCTTTCTGTGGGAATTGGAAGGCAGTCTGTGTCTGTCTCAGTCAGTTGTACACCATGTCCTCTTTTGAGCTATCGCTCAACCATGCCAGGTGCTTTCAAGTCCCAACAAGATGCCACTCATTTCCAATTTCACAGGAGGAGGTAGAAACATTTCAGAGGAGAGCCTTTTTCTAATGTGAAGATACGGTGTGAGCTTTCAGTGGCTGGAGGAAAGGGAGGGAACTTTGTTCTGCAGAATGAACAATTATTTTTAAAGCAAAACTCGTAGGGAGTTAGGAGCATGAATCAAAGTCAATATTCTTTTCAAAACTACCTTCAAGGGTGAGCTGTTTTCCTGGGTTCAGTGTGTATTGCCCCTCTAGAATGTAAATAAATTAAAAATTAAAAAAAAAAATTTATGTCTTAACACTGTACCACATTACAGCAGTTTAGTTTCATAAGTCTGAGGGCCTTCTGTGATAAGTTTGAGGCTTTGTGTTTTTATTTTCCTTAACTTATGAAGCACCTTTTTTTTAGAATTGTTGATATTCTGTTACTCCATGCCTATGTGTTGTCTCACTGGCTTCTTAGAAACCCTTGGGAGCCTTATTTCTTTAGTTGCACCCTAAGTTTTAAGAAAGAGCATTTAGAAATAACATTTAAACTTTCTTCTAGGACAGTAAGTGGCCTAGGAGTGGGTAAGGGTCTGTAGTTTACTCAAGAGGTTCTGCTGCTCTTCTGAAATACTTTTGGGTTAAAATTATGGATTTAAAAATGACAAAAGTACTAGTAGCAAAGTGTTCTTTAAATATAGGTATATATAGATATATAATTATGTAAATACTTTTTCATTCTACTATCACAGTGTTAACCTCTTGGCAACAGCCTAAACTAAGACTTGCAGCTGGGAAAGCTTTAGGAGCCAGAACCTTGGCCAGCATTAATCCTTTTGGCTCCATTGAATTTAAGGGAACTGTCCCAACTACTTCAGCTACATCAGGATCTGAACCTTGACTGTTTTTTCTCTTGTTGACTTCTTACTTGCTAATTTGCTGAACCACTGATTTCTTTTTTTTTTTTTTTTTTTTAATACATCATCAATTCTGCTTAACTTAGGGGTGAAAGTATTAGCAGGTTTTGCTGGATAGCCTTGGCTCCCAGTGAGCACAGAAGCCCAGCAAAACAACAGGTCACATACAACCTCCCCTACTTCAGAAAGTGAGAAGTGGAGATGTAGGTGCTGTGTATTGATTTGGACTTCAAGATTTCATTTTTATTCCTAATTTATTAATTTCCCTGTAGGGAAAGCAAATGGAGAAACACACTCCAGAGAGAGTGCTTGTCCTACAGACTGGACAAGAAAACAAGTCCACTGATCTGTTTTGTTTCCTTTCTTTCTCTCTCAGTAAATGACAAAGCCAGCAGCCACCCAGCAAGTTGCATCAGTAAAAACTGGGCTTAAACCTACAGGACAGATTGTCATTGAAACCCAACTGTTTTTACCAATCACAATTGAAATGTTGTTGTTTGGCAACAAGAGCACAGCTTGAGAATGGAGAGATCTGGATGGGTTTAACCCCCTCCGCACGCATGGTCTCCATGCGCTTGGTGAGACCTTTTCCAAAGGATAAAGTTACTAAAGTATAAAAGAGAGAGCAAGATCAGGCCATAATGAATTCCCATCTGCTCCCTCCAATCTGTGCACTTGATGCATATGCCAGTTTGCTGTTCGTTTTGAGGGTACCGGGTTTTTTTCTTCTTCTCTTCCTAGACCTGGAGCATTTGAAAGTAGGAGCTGAGTGGTATTGATTGAAATCTTTTTATGGTGACATTCTTGGCAGCTAGAACCTGTGTTTAGAAAGAATACAGTAGATCATGGCCAGATTACCTGATGACTGCTTCCCAGCACTGCAATGCTATTAAGTAGGAGCTGGTAAAGTCTTGCAGTAGCCTATTAATTATAATACAATATGGAGAGAAATGTCATCTTGTGTAATGTGAGACCTATCAAGGCTGGGAATATGCAGGCTTTGGAGAGACAGATTTAAAGATCTATTCCCAACATTGTTCTTAATGTCATTGGGTTCCTCCCCCTCCTTCTTTCTTCACCCTAATATAGAGGAAACTGGGGCAAATGAGCCATTCTTATTGTCTTGTGCACGGTGCAGTCAAAAGAGTTTGTGCAGGAGAAAAGCAGGGAGATGCTGGAGGGCATCGCTTTTATTTCGTGTTCTCTGCAGTTAGGGAGGTGGGCTTTGTGTCAGGAGGTGCCTGGAAATTCAGAAGAGAAAAAAGTGGTTGTGATTTGCTGAGCAGGAAAGGTCTTTTAAGAACAAAGTGGAAAGGGAAAGGTTCTTGGGCCTTGAGGGTTGCTGGGCTTGCCTGGGCCTCCAGAAAAACACAAGCCCAAGCCAGAGAGAAAGGTTGCCAGCAAATCCTTTCAGTCTCTGGAGGAACTGCTCTGTTCTCCCCTCTGTGGTCAGTGAAAGAGCATTGGGCTGTGGTTTCTTGGAATAGCTAGCACTGGGGGAAAAGTGTTTAAAATTTCTGCCTTTGTTTGGGAAAGCACCAGAATACGGGAAAGGTAGAGAATCTCTTGTGTATCCACAAATCAGTTGGCTGCAATTACATCTGCAGTTCCTTGGTGTGCACTTTGGTTCACTGATCACTCACTGGTATCTCTGGTGGGCTGCATTCTGGAGATGATTGAAGGATCACATGGGGAGGCCCACTGATTTTGGACCTGGCTTCAGTTAAGTCCAGCTTCTTGATCTAACAGTAGCAGGTGACATCTGGATGTCCTTGTGTCACAGGCACAGGGAACTGGGGAGGCACTAGGGACTTATAGGAACAACATTTTTTGGAGAGGAAGAAACTTGAGGGGTCACATTAATTTTTTATTATCAGTGTCCTTTTCTAAACAGTCACTGAAGAGTTTTATCCTAGAGTTAGGAAAATAAGAAAGATTAAATTCTAGTTCAAATTTTGAAGAAAATTTTGAAATAACATTTACTTTAGAATTCAATTCCTACTGAAAATTATTAGAGAGCTTTGTGTAATGCAGTTTGTCCTTTCACAAAAGTGAGCAAAATGGGGCAGCAGGGATTTCTTTGGGTGTTTTTTCTTGCTTGCTCTTTGCAGAATTGGATTTCTAAGAAAAGCTCTTGAGTTTCATCAAGTTCATTAGTCATTCATAGTGTACTAGGAATTTCAGTAGCTAATCCTTGGCCTCCAAATCCGTTTGTTCTGAGTATTCAGTGCTGGAAATCGAACCTGGCTGATTTTTATTGGACTCTTTTGAAATTCTTGGAATCAGGTTTCTGATTAGAAACATGCATTTGCAAATTTAGAATTAGCTTCCTGTGAGCATTCCCCATTTTCATTAAAAAAAAACAAAAAAAACAAAAAGAAAACAAACTGTGCACTCAGTTTAGAGGATTATTAGCCTATTAATTTAAAGAGCAGTGTGACTGCTTATTTTGCTCTTGGTGTGATCCACATCCGTGGAGCAAAGGGCATTATCTATATATCTGCAGTTATGACTGATGAATTTTACAGCCACCTCTCCTTGTAATCAGTTAGGAGTTCACATCAAAATATATTGCAGTTTTCAGTAAAGCCTGCTCTTTACTCAGTAATTTATGGGATTAAAATAATTTTATTCTCCTTAAAAAGTACTTTCATCTATGATGTGATGTGAAAGGTGTCTAGGCATTAACCTGTAGTGGTCTATAGTAGAGAGGAAGATTTTTAAAAGGGTTAATTGGTCTGATTTTTAGTGATACTGGTTTCTGCAATGTGAGGACCTTGCCCACAAAGTAGCTGTGTTGGCCTAAAGTATGTTTACTGCAAGGTGGAGAAATTCTCAATAGTCAGAGTTTCCAAATTTCTTTCTGTTTACAAGGGCTTCCCTAATTTTGTGCTGTCAGGCAGGAGGTCAGCAATGGAACCCAACCCTTCAAAACTGGGCTTTCATGGGGCATTATTACTGTTGCCCAGGTCCTGGGCTAGCTTGTTCTGATTTGAAAGAAGCCAGACAACAGACACTCCTTCCTCCAGAAAGAAATTTTGGAGATAATTGCAGCAAAGGTGCTTTTTTCAGCCAAGGGCAGGAACTACAGTAATACAGTTCCTTCTCTGGATAAATTCCTTTCCTTAACTCTTGCTGTGCTTCATAATGTAATGAGGGGGGAGGGGAGGCTGCCAGAATCACCTGAAGTCAGTGTGGGATTTTAGGAAAAGGGTGATGAAATTGGCTTTTCTGCCAGTAATTCACATCTTAGCTTGGCTTAATAGCTTTTAAAAACAAAAATTGATGGCCTGTGGTCTGGGGCAGCTGGAGAGCTTGAGAAAGTATATTTATATATATAGTATTGTGTAGTAAGGTATATGCTTTATTGTATATGTGCCTTTTCCAAATGCATTTTGGGAGATCCTGATGTCATTGGTGAGATCCTACCAGACCCTTTCAGAATGCACAACAAGAACCAACCCAAAGGAAACATCCCTTCTGCTCTGCACCCTCCTTGGCAGCTTGACCCAGAGAGAGGACTGTGTTTGTGTGAGATTTCCTGCAATCAGATGGAGTTGAGGAGTGGGAAGGGCTAGCAATTTCCCTAGCCAAGAGCATTGCAGCTGTGCAGCCAGAGCTGGAGTGTAGCTGTCCCAGGGAGCACAGCCAGGGCTTGCCATGGGAGCCCCCAGCTGCACCGTGCCCTACAGAGAGCCAGGGAAGCCTCTCCTGTTTTGTCCCTCTCAGTGCTTTGGAGGTGGACCTTGCTCTGCTTTAAAGTTCCCACTTAGCACTGGGAGCACACTTTAAAGCACTTGCTTCTTGCTTCAGCCTGGAAAAACAAATGGGGCAAGTCCTTTGGAAGTGGTTTGCAGGTTTGCCTGTCACGCTGCTGCTCCAGGAATTGGTGTAGAGGTGAGAGAAGCTCATCAGTAGGAGGTGTTCAGGGGGTTCATGAGCTGGAGCACTGCAGTGACAAGCACAGTGCTGGTTCTGGGACTTTCCAGCAGGTTGGTGACCTGGTTTCAGGTGCAGTTGTTGCCCCTGCAGGGCTGCAGAGCAGAGTGTGCCAGCACAGCCAAGGTGGGAGGGTCACCATGGGTAAGGTGGCTGTGCCAGCAGGCTTTGGGCTGACCCTGAGCCCAGCAACAGCCCAGGGCCACCCCCTCAGCAACACACAGTGGCCAAAGAGGGGTGGTGAGGGGAGCAGGTAGGCAGAAAAGAGCTAGAATTTGCTTCATAGTGAATAGATTCCCTTTTATCCCATCGATGTGTTCTGAGATGCAAGCAAAGGAGAACATCACTGGTTCCAAATTTGACCTCCTACTGCCCCACCTGACAGGGTGGGTTGTGTCCTTCTCCCACCTGGCTCTGAAATGCCCAGAGGACAGTCAGGAGGAAGGATGGGCTCAGGCTTTGCCATGCTGCATGCTTAACAGGCCAAGAAAAGAATAAAACAAGTCTGTTTAATTCACCTACCTTCCCAGCTGATCATGCAGATTCCAGTTCCTGTTTGCTTCCAGCCTTTGGAAAGATGGTAATCAGTGTGCCCACTGGGTCCTCGTCTTTGAAGATAACTTCCTATCTATCTCCTTCTGTACAAATTTCTCATTTTCATCTTGGGCTTAATTAATCAGTGGACAGAAACAACCATTTCATAGAAGCCTGCATAGTTGTAGTACAACTAATAGGTTTTTACAGTTGCAAAAAAAAAAAAAAAAAAAAAAACCAACAAAAAACTGTGATACTTTGACTAGCAGTACGTGAAGTATTTCAACAGAGTGAATGACAATGAAGTTAATCAGATCATGTCTTGAGAGGGGCTGGTACCGTGTGGACCCTTTTTGGAGAAGGGGAGCAGCCTGGCCCAAAGCTGGGGCCAGTGCTTCCTTCCCACTGCAGGTGTTGGTTTAGGTGACTGCACTGCAGCCCAGGAAAACACTTGAGCAGCATCAGCCTGGTGCCATCCCTTTGGCTGGATCTGCAAGTGCACAGGAGCTATGCAGCTGTTCTTGGTCCCTGCCATCCCCTGAGAGGTGAGGGTGCAGCACAGCAGCTCTGGGCAGGCTCGGTGTTCCTCATTCCGTGTAGCAGCCTTAATCCCTGGATCCCTGCAGCCTCTGGTGTGTGTCACTGTGCTCCTTACAGGCACAGTTTGCAGTCAATTGGGCCATTTAGTTTTACCTCAAGTGACATCAAGTCAGAAAAGCTTCTTGCAGGGGTGGAGGTCACTGAATCCCTACTATGCACTCACTGGGATTTGGCATCGCTTACTGGAAATGGATATTCGTTCCTGAACACACTGTAACAAGGGAAGGACTTTTTTTTGGGCTGGTTTTGTAGTCGTTCAGATTCTGAAACTGTGATCAATTATTTGATGAATTGTCAAGTGTCCTCAGAGCTTGAACACGTTCACTTCCTCACCATGTAGCAGTCTCCTCTGGCTTTCTGTGCTTTTCTCTTTCCCCCTTTTCCTTCTTGGAGCTTTAAGTCTGAGCCTGCTCTTATCTCCTGTAGCTTTGGGCTGTCTAGGGGTTTGGGGGGTTGGTTTTTGGATTTTTTTTTGTTGTTCATTGGCTGTACAGTCTGTTTACATATTTTTGTACTCAAGTGTAGTTTTTTATTAAAAACAGAAAAAAAAAAAGATAGTTGATTTGAGAAAAAAATAATAAGGTACGTACTCTTTGTAACACTTTAAAAGATCTAGGGTACCTTTGAGATGACTCTTCAGTAATGTAATTATAATACTGTATATTTGCCTTCCTTTTTAGTTGGTTTTATTTTCTAGTTGTTTTGTTTTGGTTTTTTTCCTAAAATGTATATCTTTTTATGAGAAACTGGAAACTTTTAATGCAAATGTTTAGAAAGATTTAAAATTGTAAAAAAAAAAAAAAAAAAAAAAAAAAAGTCATATAAATTTTTTTTTTCCTGTTGGAAGAAAATGCTTTAAAAAAAGTTTTACTACTGTTGTATTCCAGGGTGGGGGTTACCAACCCCAAATTTGCTTCTTATGCTTCATTCTTGGATCCTGCTTTCTAAACGTGATCATTGCAGACATGGATTATTTGCTTGTATTAATTCTAAAAACAAAAATCACCAACATTTGGGTTATTTTTCTGTTCAAGTGCAATACTTACCCTGACATCTTATTAATGTACAGTGGTTTCTGTGTTCCTTCCTCAGTCCACACAAATCAGTGAAACAAAATGCTCTGCCCTAAATGCATTTAAAGATATGGTTCAAGTAAACTGATTGCAACTGACAAAAGAGGAGAAACTGTAAATTAAGGCTAAAGCCCATAATTTACCTCCTGCTTGTTGTTGGCATTGAAACACATCCACATCCAGAATTAAGGACATACCTGTTCTTGACTCTTCCTTCCTCTTCTTTTCTAATCGCAGCTTTTTTAAGAAAAGCACTTAATATTGATGTTTATTAAAAATGACAAAAAAATAAAAAGATCTTTTGGTCTGATCCAAAACCCACTCAGTGGAGACTCCTGTTGACTTTGATGATGGATTTTGGATTAGGCCTAATCTGTTAGCAAGGGCAAAACTGCCATTTACTCTAGGGAGAGATTTGCCTGCGTAAGAATTACAGGACTCGTGTCCTTTATCTACCTGAGAGACCAGAAAAGCTTCTTTAGAGTTGTCCTTGTCTTATATAAGTTTAGATGGGACTTGTTTTACATATCATACATATTTATATATAGTGTATTTTTAATGCCTTCCCTCCCCCCCCAGTAGACTGAAGCCGCTATTCTGTAAATATGTATTTAGGTACGTAATTAAAAAAAAAAAATAATAAAATCCCATTGAGATTTCTTGGAAAGGCAGTTACTGCGCATGCACAGTAGCCACTTTTGTCTTTTAAATTTGTATTTAAGAGATTTCTTTTTAAAAATAACAAAGGCGAGGAGACTGTATCCCCTTCTGATAGGTTGCCAAAATCGTTGCCCAGTCCCTGGTGCGTGAGGTGAGGAAGAACAACATTCAGTGGGTGACTGCTGGGTCTCACTCCTTGGGCCAAATTCCAGGATCCTCCTGTGGGCAGCTCAGCTCCTGCTGCTCAGGGGGTGCTCTGAGCAGTGGGACCCGGGCATGGAGCTCCAGGTGCATCCCCAGTGCTCCTCTCCTGCAGACAGCCAGGCCACTAGCCTGGGAATGAGCCCTTTTCCTCCCAGGCTAAGGATTTTTAGTTCTGTGAGAGATCTTCTGAGCTGCAATTGAGGAATCTTTTAAACTAAAAAAAAAAAAAAAAAAAAAAAAAAAAAAAAATTTAAAAATGACATCAGAGTTTACTCAAAAAGCCAGTGAAGACACTGGGAATTCTCCCACTTCTTTATGTGTTCATTGGAAGGTGCTCTTATAAAAGGAGTTCAGAAACAATCCCTTTGACAGTGGTGCATGTGAGCAACCCTAATGTAACCCTGTATCCCCCTGCTGAAAGAGTTTTGCCGCTATAGACTGAACTATGGGACTTGTTGTTATTTTTATTTTCTTCTTAGCATACATGCATACATATGGTTGCACATCTGTATGTGAGCTCTGTACCTGTGTGAGTGTTGTACAGCCATGTGAGAGTGGGAGTCCGTGTGTGTGTGTGGATGTGTGTGTGTATAAATAAAAGAAGCTGCAGAAACTTTGTAATACTTTGTGAAAAGGATTATATTATAAAGGTTTGTACTGTCTTGAGTGCACAGCTACTGGAATAAATGTAGGGAATCTCAGGAACAAGCATATAATTTGTCCAAGAATTATTTCTTCTCAGAAGTGTAAGTGCAGTTTTTAATTCTGTATATTATTTAATATTTTACCAATAAAAATAAACTTCTGACATGAAAGGGTTTTCCATTCAAGCTTTCTGGACACATTGGTGTATGCAAACACTTTTCTTTCTTGCAGCAGAAAACACGTGATGGTTTGGCACCTCCCAGGAATTGCATTTCTACCTGCTCAAAAATCCTGTTAATTAGCCAGAGAGACTGAGTGTGTTCTGAGCATGGGTTATGAGAGGGGGGAGTTGAGCACAGACCTGCTTTTAATATTCACTGGAGCTAAATAAATGCCTTCCATCAGCTCAGCATCAGCAAGAGAAGTGTCCACAAGGTTCCTTCTGTGTCCAATGGTGGCATCAGTCACCTGCCAACCTCTCTGTTGTGTTTTTGAATTGAATTAGTGGCCTCAGATTTTTCTGGAAACACTTGGACTGCACACATATTTCCTCTGAACCCTTCCCTCAGTGTGGGTTTTTGTCTGAGTTCCCTCTGTCTTATCCAGAGGTGATGTTCCCAGTAGGGATTTGTTGGGCATTTCACATTGCCCAAGCTGTCCTTCTTTTCATAACCCAGCTATCGACCTGGTAGCATTCACAGTACAAACTCTTCAGAATAAAAGGAAGATCTCATGGAGCTTCGTAAATTGTTTGTTGTTTGTTTTACAAAACTCTTGTAAATTCTTGGTTGAAGATTAACCAGGCTCTCCCCATAATAAAAGTGTTCATCGTTCACATGAGAATGGAAATTCCTTAAGATATCATCTGAATAAAAGTTAATCTTCTTCTAAGTCATGTTTGATGTATGTTGTCTCCAAGGAATGCTTCTGTTCAGTGAGCAGAATTTCCCAATTCCTTTCATGCAGGATTGCTGGATTACTGATTTTGCTTAAAAAAAAAAACCCTCAAAGTTCAGCTAATGGGACAGTCTGCTCCATGAACCTTTAGTGCATGGAGCAGAAATCCCATTGTGCCATTGTAGGACAAAAATGACTGGCTAGATGGACTCAGGGACCTGTCCCAAAACTTATTGGAGATGGTGATGCTCTTTTCATCAACTTCAGGGTCTGAGATGATCAGGGGACAGCTCATAGGCAGAAATTAAATGAATTTATAATCCTGAGGACTGCTGAGTCATTTTCAGGGGTGAGACTGT
Organism: Muscicapa striata striata; assembly: GCA_030060385.1. Classification (NCBI taxonomy): domain Eukaryota; kingdom Metazoa; phylum Chordata; class Aves; order Passeriformes; family Muscicapidae; genus Muscicapa; species Muscicapa striata. The sequence goes on from JAREIS010000087.1 coordinate 1,360,028, forward strand.
GTGTGGCCTCACATTATTAAGGAAGAGGCTCTTAGAAATCTCCTGGCCTTGATTCAGGGCCAGCATGGCGTTGTGCCTGTGTCTGGGCAGGAGTCACACCACAGGGTGCCATTGCTTTTTCCTTTAGGTCACCCTGTCAGCAGCTGCAAGCAAAGGGCAGGTTGACCATTCAGCTCTGATTTAGGCAACAGGGAGCTGTGTCTGATCCCTCCTCTGCATGGCTTTTGCTGCATCAAAAACAGCTTTTTCCTCTTTATAGCAACAGGTGCTTAAAAATTACTCCAGTGACCGGTGTCAGCAGCGCTGCCATCACTCAGTCTTGCTTTGGTCCATGGGAGGCCAGTGGTTCAAAAATACTGAATTATTTTCCACATCAAATGATGCACCTACAGTGGTCTTTGAGCTGCAGCATCACACCTCACACTGATAACTGCATCATTCTTGTAGCCAGGTAAGCATTTGTATTTCTCATCTGCCAGACCAACTCTGCAATTCTGCCAGTGGCCTTCTCCAGCTTTACCAAAACCAGTGTCATTTTCCCAGTTAACAGAGGTTAAGCCTTGGTTTCTGGCTTTGGCTGCTATAGCGCTAATATTTCTATTTTTATGCTATGCTTTCAAGAACTTTCTGGAGTTTCTTCTTAGGGTGAGTTTGTTTTTAAAACATGGTGAATCAAAGCACGTTTTTCCTCCATCTCTGTGCTCAAATGTCAAATCCCAGCCCTGCCATGAATCATTTCCCACCACGACACTGCAGAATATATAACAGAGCCCTTGTTAATGGGAGACAACGGCAGGGCCTCAAAATCCCATTATGAAACTCGCAATAATCAAGGGACTAAAAATAAATTTTGCTTGGATTGCAGTTTGAACATGCTTGGGTTGTTTTTTTTCTTTTTTTTTAGTCAATCCTAATGTAGTTAGTCCTCAATAAACCCAGCTTTACCCTTGTGCCCTTCAGTGCTTATTTTTGTCTCTTCTTGGTGCATCATATAAACATTGTCATAACTTCCAGTATGCAATTATAAGTGTTTGTTTTGGGTTTTTTCACAGCAGAGTACCTCAGGAGCCACAATGACTTCTGGATTCAATGAAATATGAGTTGGAAGGATTACTGTGTAAGTGCAGAGTCGCCTAAAATTTTAGACTAAGGATGAAAGCTCTTTTCAGAGGAAGATACTTGTGAAATAGCCTTTGTGTTTTCTGTTAATTCCTGGTACAAAGATTAGGGATGGAGTCCCAGAGTATGGTATTTTCCAGGGATTTCTGTCAGTGAAGAAATGGAGCCCTTGTAATGAGACTATAGAAGTGCTCAATATTATCTCATTATTTTTCATTAATCCGTGCACACCAGCCCGCCTCCACGAGCTGTAATTCCATGTTACCACCCATGTTCACATTAAAATAGGAACAGATTATTCAAGACTCCCACACAAATCGTGAACCTCTATCCCTTCTGATCTGTCACCGGCCATTCCTGAGACAGGAACCTCTTCCCTAGACAGGGAGTCATCTTTAAACCTGGCAGCCCAGCCCTCCAGAGCTAAATGCCTATTTTTATTCCTGGCAAATGCTCCTGTGGTATCCAACATCCAAGCCTGGATGAAACTACCCTGTCAGAACTGATTTTTAACAGAAAATTGCTTTTCAATGAACCCATTTCTATGCTTTTCATAGATTTGGGAGGATATGGGGATTTTTTCTCTCAGCAAGAAAGCCTGAAACTCTAAACCCTTGGAAGGTTTCTGTGTTTTTTTTTTTTTTGGTTTCAAGAGAAAATACTTCCCTGCCCTCAACTCCTGTTTTCATATCAGTTCAAATAATGTCAAGACACTCTTTGCTGCTCTTTCCCATTATTTTTGTTACTTTTCCTGTTTCAGGCTGCCTGTGTGTAGTTGATAGGGTGTGGTGAGGAATGTAAATTATTATTTTCATGTAGGTGTGGTAGCTATTCAGTTGTAAATCCTGTTTTCAATCCTTCTGACTATTTTATTTGTGATCTGTAATATTGATTTGTCTTCTGAGCAGAGAACACTGCAATCTATCAGGAGCACGGACATTTTATTCCTTGCTAAAATAATTCAAAGTACTCCTAGAAATCTGTGAGATGGGGAAAAAAAGACATCTTCCTTGAAGCTGGGTTTGTTTTTTGTTTTTTTTTCCTCTTTGAAATGAGTTGAGGAATTTGTTTCTGCAGTTGATTTGTTTTTATCAGTTAGTTGCAAAATCTGACCAGCCTTGCCTTTCAACCCCATCTCCCATGATAACCTGCCACTGGCTGTCTCTTGATAACCAACTTTCAAAAAAAAAAAAAAACAAGTTAAAAGGTCTGAATGCAGCCCAGGATGGTGGAGGAGCAGGGCTGAGCTCCAGCAGGCAGTTCTGCAGTTGCTGTTGAAGATGTCAAGCTGTTCCCAGTCCCACAGGAGCCTGGAGCACAGCTGTATTCCCCACAAGCTGGGAGGGCCTTTTGGCAGCTGCAGATGCTCAGGTTCTCCAAAGCCTTTCCAGCTGGGAAGGGTGAGCTGCTGGGTTAGGAGCTAGGGGTGCCTGCCCCCTGGGACCAGACCCTGTGCTGCTGCAGATCTGCATGGCCTGAGCAGCCTGGCAGGGGCTACGCTGATCTGCCCTGTGTCTGTGAGCTCCTCTGCTGTGCCCTCTGTGCCAGCCCCGCCTGTGTCCCTGTCCTGGTTACAGCTGTTACAGCCAGAACCATTGTCACAGCCTCTGCTGTGTCCTCCTCTGTGCCAGCCCCTCCTGTGTCCCTGTCCTGGTTACAGCTGTTATAACCAAAAACATTGCTACAGCCTCTGCCTGTGTTTGTGCAACTTGGCTTCTAGCTGTCACCTCAGTCTATCTCATTTTTGGATAAATCTGGAACCTGTTTTTTTTTTTTTTTTTTTGTTTTGTTTTTTTTTTTTTCTGGCTGGCTTTAGTCCTGCAGCATCCTTGTGCCTGAGGCTGTGACTAGTAAGAGTGGGTGGCCTCTGTGACAACTGGAGTTTAGGTGTCACACGCTGCACACTCAAAGCTGATGGCCCATTCTGGCCAGTGTACTACAAAAAGCCTGGAATAGTCCTTGGATACCTCTGCATATTGTTCTCTATAAAAAAAGGCTGACCTGAAAACTACCCATGTCCTTGCAGCTTGGAAGGCTTCTCCTTCCCCTGAAGTGGCAGGAATGTGCAGGGTTTGGGCATGGCTTGCATTTCCCAGGCAGTGAGTGCATGGCTGGGATGTCTGCAGTACATACTGAGTGCTATGCTGCTGCTGTGTGGCCATGAGGAGGCATTTAAAGTGCTTTTTTCTTGGAAGTTCTTTTTAAAAATTTATTTCTTTGGTCAAGTGCTCTCTTTATTTGCCTTCATCTTTCCTCCCCATTTCTTCCAGTAAGAAAACAGAAGTTTTCACTAGGCATTAGAACACAGCAAGGTTCAGGTCAATGTGGGTTAATATTGATTATTTGCATGATGTTTGTTTCTAGAAACCCTTCTGAGCTAGGTGGGGTTCTAGCACTGAGCAAAAATAAGTCCTGGTTCACACTAATTATGAAAAGAAACCAAGCTTCTTCTCATTTTCAGAAGTCCAAACATTTTTCTGTAATGCTCCTCTCCTTTATTTGTCCAAGCCTGCTTATCAGATTTGGAGACAGAATTCCAGTAACTGTCCCTCTGGCATTTTGCTGCTTCCTGGAACTCTTCCCTGCCTAGCTGGGATCTCCTTGTGTCCCCAGAGCAGCTGCACAGGATTTGTGGAGCAGTGACCTCAGCTCCCAGCTGTGCCCTGCCCTGTGGTAGCTGAGCTCCGAGCTTGGCTCCATCCCTGATTTCAGAACTCATGGCCAGTGTGACTGGGTGCTGGATCTGAGGCTGGGATGTGCCCAAACACATCCCAAACCAAGCTGAAACACGTCCCTGGTCAAATGAGTGCAGCTGCCCAAGAGATCAGGATGGCTTTGGATAACTGACATCCTGCTCTTTATCAGATCTGCCTCCTCTCTGAACGTTACCGGCTCTGCTTCTCTGGGCTTGCTTTTGCTTTTTTTTTTGTTAGATCTTTTGATAAGATATTAAATTATCTGGGTCCAAACCAGATCTATCTTGCTCAAAACACTGCAGCTGGGTGATGTCCTAGTCGTGGCTCCTGATGAAACTCACTGGTAGAAAGATGGGCTTTGATCCTTTTATTATGTGAGCACCAGTTTTTTGTTTTCTCCAAAAGCCAGAGAGAGGGGAAAAGAAATAACAGTGTTAAATGGATACCAGTTTTACCCTGAACATATCTGCTGGAAAGGAAATCTCTAAGCTGAAGCGGGTGTGATGCACCCTGTATAAGACACTTCAACTGCTCTTAGGAGACAATTTTATGTAAGAGGAAATGTAAAGGACTTTTCTGTGTTTGATATAGACTCAGTTATGGAAGAAACCCTAAGCTCTTAAGGAAGAGGAGTTTTTGAAGATAACATCACTGGCCAGTTCGTTCAGCCTCATGAAATTGCTGATATTTTAGTGATCTCTGTCCTGCCAAGTGGAGATGAGTGTATGGCTGCTCACACACTTCATTTCATTGTATAAATTACTGCCTTGCCAAGACTTGGAGGGCCAGGCTGCCAATAGAGAAACCTTTGCTGTTATTTCTGTGCATGTCTAGGCGAGGCTGAATAAACCACAGGTGACCTCTGATGTAATTTTACCTTCAGTCATTTGCTCCATTCCCCTGCCAAGCCTGCAGACAGCCAGAACCCCTCACCTCGAGATTCTTTTCAGGGCAGAATAATGATGGAATAAGCCAAATGGAGATTTTTACACCGTGGTAATTCTCACACTGCTTCCCTGACAGGGAACTCTCTAATTCATCATTCCCTGCATTCATTCCTGCACCCCCTGGCTGATCCCTGAGCAGAGGGTTTGGTGCAGGCACTGAGTGTCTGTCTCAGGAGGGGTTTGGGCAGCAGGATTCCACAAAAGCTCTGCTGGACTATTTCCCCACATTGAGAAGCTCTAGTGCTTATCTCAGTGGAACCAAAGTCAAGCCTGTTCTTCTAGATAAGGTGCTTTCCCCTCCAACTGCCTGATGCCTTATCTCTGGTCTTGCAGCATCACCCAAAACCCCTCTCCTGACCCACTTAGCTTTCTGCTTTCTGCAGAGCTGGGGTGGGGACTTGATTAATGAGTTATATTCACTTTCTTCTGATGTGAAAACTCTTCAAGTGGTCCATGATCGTGTAATTAGGAGAGAAATCTCTATTCTTAATCAGCTGATCAATTATCTATGGGCAGACCTCTAAGAATGTATTTCAGGTAGCTTTGGTTCACATAAGTTATTGGGTTTTAAGTGTTTTTCAGAATTTCCTGACAAAGAAAAGAACTTCAGTGATATCAATTGACACTTGTCACCTCACTTCTCTTTGCCTGTTAAAAAAAAAAAAAAACAAGACTGTGTTATCTCTTTTCCATATCCAAAATAATTTCTATGAAATCAATATTTTTGCTAGCATAGCAATAAGCTAATGCTTGCTTTTTGAGCTTCAAAAATTAGATAAGGATTGAATATAGGCAGTCAAAGCAACGAATGTGTTGCCTCTTACATTCCAATTTCAGCAGCAGGTACAGCCAAGGCAAGCTTGTTTGTTAATTTATTTGGAATTAAGCTGATACTTTTAAGCCATTTCCTAGTGAATGATTATCTATCAAAATGTTTTTATCATCTGGAACAGAGTGATGTTCATTCAGATACTTTCTTGGAGAACCAGCACGTGTGTAGTTAAGCAGAATTCAGTCAGGTTTCCTGTTTGAATATTAATTTTTTGGATTGCCTCCATTCTAACAGCGTGGCAGGGACTGCTCAGAAAATGCTCTTCTCCCTGAACCTGTGAGCAGAGAAGTCCATTGGTGTGAGCAATCCTGTTCATTTGTTGCCACTGGATGGACTGTTGAAACAAGGAAGGATAAAAATCCTGGCTGTGTGAGTAAGATTGCTAAATGTGGGGACTCTGGCCCTTCCAGGATGGAGTTCTGGAGAGGACATCATGGACACTGCAGCTGCAAACAACATCAGGAGGTGGGACTGACATAAGGGTCTTCCCCCCCTCCCCACACCAGTTTAAGGCACTGGTGAGTGCCTGAGAGAGGCTGAGCCCTGCCAAGGTACAGGTGACCAGAACTCTTGCTTGACTTCACAGTTTCAGCTCCAAGGAGAGTAAGAAAGGGGTGTGATCCCTTTCCCACATCCATCACTGGATTCTGCAAAAGCAGAAAACAAATCAGATAACAGAAGTCTTCCCAGGGCACTCAGCCTCTCCTGCTCTCACCTTTGCCTTCATTGCCGCCACTGTGTGAGGTGTCACTGCCACACCTGCTGATCCCAAGGACAATATCACCACATCCTCTCTGCTTTTTTGGTTTTTTTCCATGCATCCAGTCATCCAGGAAAGTGAAGGCTGCCATCCTTGGCCAGGGTGGAGCTATGATTTCACTGTGCTGGCATATTGCGTTGCAGCCATGTGTCACAGATCCTTTGCTTGTCATCTCCCATGTTCTCACTACTCCCTGACACTTCCAAATTAATTCATTGCTAATCACTTACTCCACCCAGACCATACCCATATTCTTCTATTTGCAAGGCACCACCTGATGCTTCCTTTGGGGAGAATGGAGGGAGGGACAAACAAAGGCTCACAATTGCACTGTGAACCAGTAGAATTAATTTGTCCCATATGCAAAATTTAATTTGAACAATGTGAATAATGAAGCTTTTTGGTCAGAGCACTGCTTCTCCAGATACTGCAGTGCAGTTTTTCTATACAAGGGAATAGAAAGACAAAAGGAGTGAGATCTTCCTTTCCAAGTTCAAATGGGATACTGCACTCCCAGCTCTTGGTGGATGACTGGGGGAAATTTACATTAATCATGGTTATATTCAGGGGTAACCATCTTCTCAGTGCCATTGCCACTTCTGGTAGAATCACAGAATCATGGTTTGGGTAGGAAGGAACCTTAAAACCCATCCAGTTCCACCCCCCACCAAGAGCAGGGACAGCTTCCACCACTATCCCAGTTGCTCCAAGTCCCAGTGTCCAACCTGGCACTGGACACTTCCAGGGATGGGCAGCCACAGTTTCTCTGGGCACCCTGTGCCACTGCCTCACCCCCTGAGTAAAGAATTCCTTTCTGCCATCTAATCTAAATCCCTTTTAGTTTGAAACCATTCCCCCTTGTCCTACCACTATCTGCCAGTATAAAAAGTCACTCTCCCTCTTTTTTACAGCCATGCTCTGAGTCAGGCAGGATTTTTCTGAGTCACAGACTGCTTGAGGTTGGCAGAAACCTCAAAAGATCACCTGGGACGACTCCATCCTTAGGCAGGGCCACCTGGGGCAGGTTGCCCAGGGGTTTTGAGTCACTGCCACCTCCCTGAGCAGCCTGAATTGCTGTGTGACCACCCTCTGCTGCAAACACTTTTTTTTTTTTTTTTTCTGGTGCAAAGCTCCCGGTGGCATTGGGAAACAGGATGCCTGGTGGAGCAGGGTGGATAAGATCAGGGCAAAGTTCCCTCCTCTGGGCTCTGAGGAGCTGCCTCATCTGCTGGCCCCCAGCCAGGAAGCCTCAAACCACAGGTTGGAACATTTTGAAACAGATTTTTGTCACCCCAGAGGAAATGTTGTGGGGGGAGAATAGGGCCCTTGTAGCTGTGAACCAGGTAAAGACACCCAGCTCATCCTCTGTACCAGCAGTGCAGCAGCAGGGAATTTCAATCCCTTCATTTCAGGATGAGGTGGAGCAGGGACATTGCTCTTCCACAGCTCTTTTGTTTCCTAATGTAATGTATATGCCACCTGTTTTGTAATGTGTGTGTCTGCAGAGGGTCTGCAGGTGTGCCCAGCCAAGTGGGACATGGTAAAATGGTGATTTTTGGTGCACAGTCTGAGGAAACACAGCCATGGGAGTCTGCAGAAGGATTCCTGCTGTGTCCTGGGTTCATCTCTGGCACCATTGAGAGCCCAGAGCTTTGCTGGGCTTGGCTGAGGTTTGACCTCAAGCCAAATACTTTTGTTCCACAGCACCTTCCTCAGCTCACAGGAGACCTTCTGCTGGCAGAGAAAAACATGAGAGGTATGAGGTGCCCAAAAAACACAGCGTGGTGCAGGAGGGGCTCTCCAGGTGGCAGCTTGGGTCCATCTGGTGACTAATCCAATAATTAACAGCTGGTCTCTGCCATCCCCCTTGAAAGAAGGGACTGAGTGTTAAATCCCTCTGGAGAAGGGAAGGAAGGGAAGCCAGAATATCCCCCACAGGTGGAATGAGATCATATAAAAAGCTGCAGAATCCCAAATGAAATTGATTCACTTTGCTCCCAAACGAGCACCTGAATGGGTATGAATCAATACAAATGGCATCAATAAATGTATCTTGTGTTCTTCCAGTGTAACATCTGTTTTTAGAAGGTTCTCAGAAAGCATTTTGATACACCAGTGCATGTAATACTGCTGTCAGATAAATTCAGATTATCCTGGACAAGGGTATTATATCACAGAATGAAAACAGGCAGCAGAGGTATAAAAGCAAAGAAACTGTTAGTGCTGATTTCTTGGGAAGCATCAAAAAAGGTGATTTGGGAAGTGGTGGTGTCTGAATCCCAGCCCACAATTACATTTGTTTTGCTGCTGTTTGCCCTGAACTTCTGCAGCTCTAGCAGAGAGAGCTTGGTCTCCAGCAACACCAAATACTGTTCTATTCAATTTTGTGAATTTTACCAATAAATAGGAAGTATGACTTCTTTTTTTTTTTTTTTTTTTTTTGCTCAGAGCTTAGTAATCTCTGGCATATCTGGCACTAATTCTGTTTTGAAAAAGATGGTATTGCTAATTGTAATTTATGGTGTAATTGTAATGACTCCTGAGTTCTTCGAAACCGAATTGCAGAGATTGTTAATCTGGTTTTTAAGCTGTTTTCTAACATGAATTGGTGCTGGATCATGTTTCTACCCAATTTGTGATGTGTGTCACCCAAAAAACCATGAAGTTAGCATGAAAACCAAGCAAAATCTGGAGTAATGAAAAGGTCAAGTACATTATTAGGCATTAAAATTCTGAGAAGTCCCTGTTGTGCAGGAGATGGTAACAAGAAGAGGAAGCAGCACAAGATGTGATAAAGATCTGGTGGGCAGAGAAGAGCAGAGGAAGGAGCACGTGTGATGATTCCTGTTACAGGACATGGCCCTCCTCCTCCTCCCCATCAGGTGCTGTGCCCAAGGCTGAAATAGTCTGGAATTTGGCTAAACCCTAGAAATAATGCTACATTTTTATTTCATCAAGTGAAGGGTAACCTCAGTTTTTACAGTTCTGGAGAGGCATCTGGGGCTGAAGTTGTCCCATCCCAGTGAAGCATCCTCTGCTCCTCTGCCTCTCAGAGCCGAGCTGGAAGGAGATGGTGCCAATGTAACTCCCACACCTGTGTCCTGACACCTGGGACACCAAACAGAGTGCTAGTGACAAGTAGGGCTACAGCAAACACCCCTACTTGTGAAAACCCCTCTTGTGAAAAACTGCAAAGGTTTTGAAGTTTCTGTTGCTGTTTAAAAGCTCCTGTAAATCTCGAACAAGTTTGCGATATCGAGGTGCACCAGCTAAGGGATGAACAAAGGTTGGTTAAATTTCCTTAAATATAAATAAATAAATAATTGTTCCTGTCTCTCAGTGTGTGCCTCCACCGTTCAGGCTTGTTTTTTGTGTCTCTTACCCACTGCCCTCTGCTTTTCCCAGCAGGTAAAGCCGGTGAAGGAGGGGAGGTTGCCAGACGTGCCTCAGCTGTCGCTCACCTGCAGCATCCTCCCCCAGAGGACAAGTGGGAGAGCATCCCTTGGGATACTCCGGCCCAGACTGGCCCTGGGCACGGCTCCGAGTCCCTGGATGTCCCCTTGATGGGGACAATGACCTGGGGAGGAGCAGGATGCTTCTGGGATTGCTGGGTGGGGATTGCAGCACTGCTGAGATGCAGAGCAGCATCGCTGGCTTTTGGTTTTATCTCTAGTGTAGGCACACAGAGACAAAAAAAAAAAAAAAAGGTGAATAGAGGAGAGGAGGAAAGCAGATTTCAGATGTCCCCAGGCTCTCTGATGAGCCGCGGGTGATGAGCAGCTGGGAGCGCTCAGGCACGTTGGGTGGGGTTTGCTAATTCAGCCAGAAGTGCAAACACAGCGGGGAGGGGATGAGGAGAGCTGTGCCATGGGAATGTGTGATGGGATAGCCAGAGCCAGGGGAAAAAAAAAAAAAAAAAAAAAAGGAAAAAAACCTGCTCTGTGCCCGGGAATGGCGTTATCCCCTGCGTTTGGGAATTGCTGCTCCATGCACAGAGATACAGGCACCGGCCAGGAGCCCCCGCTGCACCAGGGGAGGTTGTAACTTGAGTAAAGTCAGTTTGTAACTTGATTCACCAAAAAATAAAAGGTGAAAAAAATTACTCCACCACCTTCACTCCCTGCACAAGTTTTATCTAGATCCACTAACAAGTTAGAAGCTGGAAATAGCTGAAATGGGTTGTAGGAGACCAAGCAGTCTAAGAGCACCACACAGAGATAATTTTAACTGCCATGGTAAAAAAAGAGCTCAAATAAGGGTAATATTTATTCAATATTTATTGAATAAATATATATTCAATATATATATTTAATATATATTAAATACTCAATATTTATTCAATATCTGCACTCATGCAGATCATATTCAGGGGGGATTTAGTGTGGAAGGCAGGTGAGACCCATCTCACCCTCTCCTGGCTCAGGGGGAATTCTGTAATTCAGTAAATTCTGGCAGTGTGTGGTTCATCTCCCCAGCACCCTCTGGTCCCCTGCTCTGTGTCCCCACTGCTGCAGGGCCAGGGGGTGACTCAGCCCAGGGTTTGTGTTGGAGCCAGCAGGGCTGGGATGGCACAAACGGGCACTTTCGAGTGCTGTCATGCTAATTAGTCAGCACTCATCAAGACAGCCAGAAAAATAATTCTGCAGATCCTATCAGACTAGTTTGTGGTTGGCTTGAGCTGGTGCTTTATTCTGCAGATACAGAGATGTGCAGCATTTTTAAAGGCCAGACTTTTAAAAAAACGTTGACTTATGAATTTTCTTTTTTCCCCATTCACCTCAGAAGGGGAAAAAAAAAATCCAAACAGAAACAGAATCAGTGCCTGTTAATTTGCTTCCTTGCCTTATTTCTCCTTTTTGCTTGCTACCTAGTGTTTTCACTGTCTTTTGAAGCAAAAGGGGCAGCAAAAGTGCAATGCCATATTTTCCAGCTACCTCTACACTTTGCTGTGCTGAGATGCAAAGGCAAAACTTAAACCCAACCCTGAGATGTTCCAGTTTCAGGCCTCCAATTACTGTTCCAAGCACGCTGGGACAGCAGCTGCCTTGCTTTGTGTGCAGGTAACAAGGAAATGATCCTTTGCTGGCTGGACTGAGGGAACCCCTCAGCTGATGTTCTTCTGCCCATCACACTGCTGATGTGAAGATCCTGGGATTTAGCCTAGGAGGAAAAAAAATAAATAAAACAATCATTCAAAAACCAGCGAGTTCCCTTTTACCTCCCTCTGATACATTTCTAACAAGGGCTGCTTTTTGGTTAAGAACCTGCCTCTGTTTTCGGGCAGAAGGTTCTTGGGCAGGATCTTTAATTTTTTTTTTTATTATTATTTATTTTGATTTTTTTTTTTTTTTTTTGGTTGGTTGGTTTTGGTTTTTGGGGGTTTTTTTGTTTGGTTTTTTGTTTGTTTGTTTTTTTGTTTGTTTTTGTTTGTTTTTGGTTTTTTTGGGGGTCTGGGGGTTTTTTGGGGGTTTTTTTGGGGGTTTTTGGTTTTGTCCTCCATCCCCTTGGACTAACGATTGCCCTAATTCAGGAACACTAAAATTATCACTCCTCTCTCTGAGCACACCTGTAAATTGTCCCGGAATTCCCTTTGCGGCACAAGAGCCGCGTCCCCTCCCCAGGCGCATCCTTGTGTACGGATCAGCTCAGCCCGGGCTTATTGCTCCATCGGAGCTGTGTGGAAACGCCTGGCGTGTTTGTTTGTGCTTAATGCTCATTAGCAGGAGACTAATAGCACTGCCTGGAGCCAGGCAAAGTGCGAGGCTCTCCCTCCCTCCCTCCCTCCCTCCCTCCCTCTCAGCCCGAGTTTCCCCCGCTGGATTTGGCAAGGAGAGATGCTGATGGAGATGCTGATGCTGCCCGTGTGAGCCCTGGGGTGCCTTTGGAAAGCATCCCCTGCTCCAGAGGCTCTGATTGCTGCTCTCCAAGGAGCACTGATGGAGCCACCCCAGCATCCCATTCCACCCCAGCATCCCATCCCACCTGCATTTTCCTCTCTTTTCCCAAGCCATGACCCCTCTGCTGCCAGCTGCTCCTCCCAGGCATCCCCTGTTCCGTTTTTCTTCAGGCTTTGCTGGATAATTTCTCCCCTAGCCTCTTTTATTTTTTTTTTTTTTTTTTCATCCAGGGGATTATCTGTGTGTGGCAGCAAATGGGAAACCGAGGTCATCTGGCTGCAGAGTTTGTTATGTGAAATATGTCAGCAGGAGAAAATATCACCAGTCTGACAGCTCAGAGGGAAATCAAGGTGCTGATAGCTCTCTTCTCCCCCCAGGCAGGAGAGATGGGCCAGGGCTAAAACTCTGACACAGCCCAAGGGGAAATATGGGTTTCCCCAACTCATCTGCACACCAGGCACTCAGAGAAAAAGGTTCAGCTCAGGAGAAAAATGAGAAGCACTGCTTAAGTTTGGTTCCTGGGGTTAAATAAGATTTAGGTGCCCAGAGTTGGTTTCCCTCCCAAAAAATTGCACTGTGAAGTTGAGCTGCCCCATGTCTGTCAGTAAGCACAAGAATGGCTGGAGCCAGAGGTGTCTGCAGCAATGCCCAGGGATGTGCCTCATCCAAGGTGCTGGATCCCAGCTCTGACAGACAGGAAATCACCTTGTCACCTTCCCTGGGTGTGGGAAGTGCAGAACAGACCTTGCAAGAGAGATAACATTTCAGGTGGTTATCAAGGAAGGAGCCAGCTCCAAAAGGAGTCACTCATTTCTAATGTTATATTTTATTAGCATTTTCTTGCTTGGGCTTAGCAGGATTTGAAGCCTCTCTTGTGGCAGCTGTGAATGGCCAAGGCTGGGTCTGACTTTGAAGGTAAAATGCAGTGTGGTGCTCCCTGCTGTGCTGGACACTCCCCAAGGATGGGAAGGGCACAAGGACAGGACAAGGGATGGCATTGTAGTGTCTTAGAGGAGAGAGGGCTGTGCATCACTTGGAACCAAGGGAGAGCTTTTCTCCAAGATCCCTTGGGAGGAGAAGAGCCAAGGGGGTCTTCACTGAGGTTTTGGGTGCTGCAGTTTGGGCTGGGGACAGAGGAATGTGGATGTGGCAGGGAAGCTGCCATGCCAAGCTTTGGCCCAGGCATGTGCAGAAAACCATGCCTGGGTAAATGCCAGGCTGGTAAAAAAACCAAAACAATTAAAGAAAAGGTAATAGGTCTTGGTGGATGTGACTGAGGATTCTGCTGCTTGTGGAACATCTGGCTTGAAGTCTCTTGGGATAAAATCCATCACACTTCTCCCTTGCAGAGAGAGGAAGATCTAGAGTCCATCAACACAGACTCTGCTGGGTGGTCACACACAAATGAGGTCTGAAGAGGGGTGTCCTCAAGGCTTTTACCCAATCAGGTGGTTAAAATGCAGTGTGTTCATTGCTTACAGCATCCATGGGGTATTTCCATTCTGGCATCCATGGGGTGTTCCTCTGAGGGGAGTGTCTAAGGGACTTGGCCACCACAGTCACTCATTTTTTTTCTGGCAGCTTTGGGCTTCTGCAAGCACTGACATTGTTTGTCTGGATAATGAGTGCTCATGTTCCAGTTACCACATTGGATAACTGAGCCTCACCCAGGGATGCTGGCTCCATAGGAAAAGGAGCCTTTTCTCCTGGATGAGAGTCTCAAGTGACATTTTCACTCTGCAGAAAAGATTCACCTCATCTTCAGAGAGACACTGAAATTAGCTCCCATGTTTGGTAAAAATAACCAATGAGATACTGAGAGAAAGCTTTTAGTTGTGCTTTTTCCTTCTCCTTTTTTTTTTTTTTTTTTTTTTTTCAAAGGAGAAATTTTTCAGTACCCATGTTCATGATTTGAAAGATCAAAGTGCTGCACTGAGGAGTGAATGCAGCCTTATGGGCAGGTGAGATAAGACACCTCCATCCTCACCATTCAGTGGTGATGTCCTGGTCCTTTTATTGAGCTTTTGTGTGATGCTTAAAATTATCTTGTCCTGAGATGTGCAGCTCTTCCTACCTGTTCACAGCCCAGAGAATACTCCACCCACTGCAGAGGTTTCTGCTATGGGCATCAGCCTTTTGGGAGCTCCAGTGAGTCTCAAGGCTGCAGTCCTTCAGCCTCTTTTCAAGAACCTGACCTAGTACAGTAAATTAAAGTGTAGCCATGGCCTCTGAGAGCCTTTGGACTCACACAGATATAAAACAGAACCATAAGAACTGATGCACTGAATAAAACATAATCTCACTCATTCTGGGATAGAAGCTGATTTATTTTAACTTGACTTAATACATTTTCTTATTCTAGCTTAAGAGCATCCAGAAAAGTTCCTCCAGTCAGTTTTCAAGTGTCAACAAGCTGTTTTTCTTGGTCTCACAAGCTCATCTTTGAAATGGGAATAACTTAGTCTCCCATATGGTGTTGAAAGCTACTTCATAGCGGAAATCTCCTGTATATTCATACAAAATTTTAGAGGAGCAGGTGGAAATTATCTGGCAATTAAAGTTAGTGCTATGGAGCTAGGGCTTGGAATGACACAGCCAATCTATTCAGAGACCTCATCTCCTCCTGTCAGCAGTTGGTTACGTGACTGTTGGTTGTGCTGCTCCTCATGGGGGAAAAAGCCCTTGAGGAGATGGCAAAAGATTTCAGCAGATTTCTGATAACTGTGCTCGAGCTGATGGTGGCATTTATCAGAAAGGAAATGGTTAAAAGCAGGTCTTCAGCAGCCCTGGCTCTGACATTGTTCTGCAGACTTATTGGGGTATTAATGAAAAAAAGTAGTGTTCTGTGAATGCAGGAAGTGGCCTCCAATAAAGTTTGCAAATTTCACAGAAAAACGGACATAAAAAGGTCAAGGCTCTCCCCAGCCAGTTTGTCTAATTTTATTTTGAGCAGTAGATTTCTCTACTCACTTAAAATACTCAGGTCTGAGCAATAGCACAGGATGTTTGCCACCATCCCAAGGGGAAGTGCTCACTTCCAGCAGCCCAAGGTTTATCTCTCACCATTTTTTCAGAACTGCTCTGTATTTTCTTGACTGTTCATACCTCACAGTGCATCACCAGATTTTCCTCCATTGCAGAAATTACAAACTTCAGGGGTTCTTTTTTTCCTTCTTTGTTTCTCTGGCTTTTTTTCAATTTATGCAGAGCTCTCCTATTTCCCTCAAAGGGTTTGCTCAAACTTTCTAGACTTGACTGGAAGACCTGAAGAGCTATTTTCATGGCTTGTAGGGAGGTATGGGCATTGTGACATTCCAGAGCTATGGAGGTGCTCTGGGAGCTTTCCCTGTCCTGCTGAGGCCAGGAGGTGAGTGGGGAACTCAATGTTTGGTGTGAGTGGTCTTGGAGAAGGGAAGAGCTTAGCTGCCTTAAAATTAAGCAATCAAAATTAAGCAATCAAAATTAAAAGGAAACACAAGGGATCTCAGCTGGAAGTTGGTGCATTTCAAACATGTGATGGTGCTTTTTTGCAACCTGCATACTAAGGGTTTGCTCATGCCCCTGATTTATTATAGAGAAACAGCTTTGCACAGCAGGATAAGCATGCTTTTGACTTGGTTCCAGGTATGACAATAGCTGAGAGCCATCAAAAGTAGGAAGAAAATAGCTGCCAACAGTTCTGTCTGACTGGGATGATCCTGGTTTTCTTCTTGCTGTGTCAAACCCTGCTTGCTCAGTCCTTTCTGATGGAACTGAGGACAGAACATCCTTCTGAGAGCAGCTTTTGTTTCTATCAGCATTTAACTGTGCAGAGCCTCACACAAAGAACTCTCTCCCTCTCTCCTCTGTGCTTCTCCAGGAGGGAATGCTGGGTGCTGAATGGGAATGGAAAGGGATTGCACCTCCAGGTTCCACAGAATCCCAGCAGACAGCAGCAATGTCCAGAGACAATATTCAGGAGGGCAACTTTGAGGAAAAATAGGTTTGCCATTGGAAGTCACTGAAGAAATATTGTCTCCTGTTCCCAGCTATGGAATTAGCAGAGCAATCCTGGTCTTCCCTTCTCCCTGGAAAGGACAGCAGGAGGCCAGGTAAGCCTTCACCAAAGCTTGGCAAGCAAATATCTGAGCTGGGGGAATCAGCTAGAAAATCATGCTAGAAAATGTGGAGTATTGGGCTACAGGATTCTGCTCTGACATAAACCCAGAACCAGAGTTTGGGAGGTTTTGTCACACTGTAAAGGAATATTTTTGCAATGCCTGTGAAGGGGATGTTGTGGGTAGAGTTTTGTTTCACATGCCCACGTGTCCCTGCAGCTTTACAGAGCTTTTCCTCTTCTTCTGGGAGGAGGAACACCTTCCCAGAGAGGTAAAGGATGTGTGCCTATCTGGGTGACCAAATAGGTAAGGTGGTGTATAAAACAAGATTAAAAAAATCTGACCTTCTCACTGGAAAATTACAAACTTCAGGCATTTGGGCACTTTCCTTATCCTTTTACAAAACTTGGAAGCAAATGGTTAAAAAGTCAGTTAGGAATATTTACCTCTAGCCACAGATTAAGCAAAATGTCTATTTTTTTTTTTTTTGCCTTTTTTCCCCATCATGTTGTTTAAACCTGCTAAGAAATTAGTTTTGGTATGAGTTTTCTTGCACAATTTGGGTTGCATGCAAAGGGTTTTTTTCTTCTAATATGTAAAATAATTGGATTTTGAGCAATGTCCTGTGTTTGAAGCTAGTCATACACATAACCAATGGGAATGAAATTTGAAGGAGGATGCAGGTTATTCCTTGAAGATAAAGATGTCACAGTTTGCATGAGTTCAGCTCATGTGCTTTGTCAGCTGCAGCTTTTGCTCTGTCCTTTGAATTTCCAGGACACCACCTTTATCTGAAGGCTCATAATGAAACCCTGAGACAGCAGCCCATGGTTTTGAAGGAGAAATCTGCTCTTGAATGAAGACCACAGCCTTTAAAAGCCTGGAGTGGTGCTGTCTGTCTTTCAGCAATCTGCACAGGTGTGTAAGTTACTCATTCCTTTTGTACCCAAAGGCATTTCTTCACTCAGACTCAAAAATTCCACATTGGAATGCAGTAATATTGCATAAGGAAGCTGGAGACAGCCTTGCCTTGAAATCCTGTCCCCTCACTGCTAGAAGCACCTCAAGGCATGTGCACTACCTGTCCTTATGAGCTACATAATCATAAATTATAGGCAGCTGTAAGTAGCCATGAACAACTTGGATGTGCCAAAAACCACAGAGGTGGAAAGGATTGAAAGTTTCAGGAGGGCTTGGGCAGAAAGAGAAGTGTTAAAATGAGGATCATCCATGCTTGGGGCCATGCCCTGGCACACAGGGATGTCCCCAAGGGGAAGAGGGAGCTGGAAGAGAAGCTGGGATGCTGCTGATGCAGCATCATCCTTGCTGATGGAGCCTGGCCCCAGGCTCTGCCCAGCTTTAGCAGGGCCCAGCTCATCTGCTGCCCTTTGGAGGTTTGTGCCAGTTTTGGAGGGAGTTTTTCCAGGCAGTGCAGAGTGTGAGGGTGGCTGTTTTCACTGCTGAGGAGGGGAGCAGTGTGTTTGCTCACCAGCTGCTCACAGCTCTGCCTGGGGGCAAAGAGGGGAGCAGGAAGTGATTTTGGGTGGTGAATCCCTTTCCAGACTATCCTGCCTTGGCCAGGGGTTTCTGTAGCTCTGTAGCATGTGTAGAGCGTGTGAAGGGGTGGGAGGAGGATTTTTTTCCCTCCTCCACACCAAAATCCATCAGTCCCAAGCTCCTTTCCCCTCCAAAAATCCCTGTGCTCCACTCACCTGCCCTGCACCAGGCATGCAGGGTCTGGCACTTCACAGCCCCTTGCTTTTTCTTCCTCTACACCTTTCCAAGGGGTCTCAAGTTTAGGACATAAATCTCTGCTTTCCCTGCCCTCCTTTCCAATTAAGACAGGTTTTGTCTGGGCAGTATCTGACACACAGCTTGCCACTTGCTAAATCTGAGATTAAGATGTTTGGACCAAACCAAAACCCCTTAATGTATTAAGATATTTTAGTATTGTTGTGTTCTGTAGGATGCTGAATAGAAGCTGCTATTTAAAGGTATTTTAGTGGGAAGCATCCATAGATGCTGGTGGCAGCTCTCTCTGCTATCAGCTTATAGGATGCAGACATTCTTGTTCAGCTTCTAGACACTACATCTGTTTGTTAAACTCAAAGACTGAGTTTTCCTCAAGCTTTTTCAGTCTGATTCACATTGCTCATGGATCATGGTAAGTGCTGCTGGTTTTTGTGCAAGGCCAGGGCAGTCAGGCTGTGAGGTCTGGCTGTGCTCTGAGCTGAGTGGTCCCACTGCCCATCCCTGGGTGTCACTGTCCCATGGCAGAGATGGATTGGGCTCCTTTGGGCTCTGGAGGTGACAATCCAGTGGCCACAAGGTTTGTGCAGGAGTGTTTCTTTGATACAGATCTAACCTCAGTTCTGAGGAGAATCCCTGCAGGCTTGCAGTTCACACTTGATGTTGTTTGCTTATTTTGAAATGCAACACTCCAGCATGGAGAGGAGACCCCTAATATGGAAAAACCCAAATTCCAGTGAATGCAGCAGTGGATCTGACCCAGATTTCTGGCCAGGAACTCTGATCAGAGTGAAGTAGCTGCCCTGAAATTCCTGCTCTCCAATCAGGGAGATGTCAGTGAGCACACAGTCTGGTAAACTTGGGGATGTTTTTATTAAACAGCTTTGGGATGCACAAGTATTTACACTGACCTTGTTTTTCAACTCTTCAGAGGGCCAAGGGGGAAGCTGGAAGTTCTGCAGGAAATAATCCTCCTTCATTATATTGCTGCCCATCTGTTGGGTTGGCTTTTAGGGTTTTTATGCATTCATCTCTCAGGGAGCACTGGGGATTTCACAGGCAGGAAACTTAACCAGGGAAATATCTCAGAGAGTTTTTGTGTGGCATGGACAGGAGCTCAGGTGAGGGGTTTTGGGGGGACCAGCAAGCTCAGCCCAGGTTTGGGAGCACCCTGGTCTCCCAAATGTGATGTGGCACTGAGCAGGATGAGGTGCCTTGCAAGAGGTGAGGTGACACCAGGCTTGACAATGGTGCTTCAATGTAACTATTTATAACCTTTGGAAAAATGTAATTAAAAGTGAAATCACCCATTTGATTAGCAGTTTGTTGGTCCCATCTAATTTAGAGTGTCCCTAGGAGGAAAGTGCTGTGGTGAGTGCAGGTGGGATCCCAGTGAAATGGGATAAATGGGATAAATTTCCTGCTGGAATGATTCCCTCTTACACCCAGTGTGCTTCTCCTCATTGCACCCCCAGAGAGTGCAGTGCTGCACTCGTGATCCTTGAGCCATTCCTGGGGCTGGAAAACATCTTTTGGTGTTTTTGTCACCCTTCTGCTCAAGGGAAGGTGACCCATGTGTGCTGCAATGTCCTTGATTTTTATTGAAGGACCTTGAAATGAAGGCAATGCTGAGTCCTTCAGCTGTAGACCTATGTAAATCAGGAAATAGCCTCAGGAAAACAAAAAATCATAGTTATCCCATTCTATAGCTTTCCCTACTCAAACTGGAAAACATTATAGGAGTTTAAAGGAACAGGGAAGCACATGGTGTGGAGCCATGGAAATTAAGTTCATCAGCCTTTTTCTCAACACTCCTTGTCTATCTGGGCACAAATGTCATGGTGTTGCAACAGGGGAGCTGGGCATCACTAGAACAAACTAATTTTCATTTCAGTATTGCCCTCACAGGTTTTTTTCCTGTGTTCCACCTAACAGCTGGCTGCAGATAATTCATGGAGCATGGAAGACTTCTGCTCCTGTTTGGAAAGCTTGGGTTTGTTTAGGTGGGTGCAGCATCACCTGGCACGAGAGTGGAAACCTCACTGAAGCAGGAGACAAGTCTCCTTTCTTGCCTGGTCCATGATTTCAGTGTCAGACTCACTGAGGAACAAGGGGTTTGTCAGCCCTTAAAGGGAAAGAGAGTTATTCCATCCTGTGGAATAACATTCCATCTTCTTACAGGCAAAGCAGTCAGCATCTCACCCTCCAGTACCAAGCCATGGTTGGCCTTTCCCATGGCTGTTCCCAGCTCTCCAGGCTGCTCTGGACTAAAGCAGAGCTGGGAACACTTCCCTGAGCCAGGGAGTGAGGGAGGGCTCTGTAAATCTGCCATGGTGGAGCAGGGAAGGCAGATTTCCCTTTCCCTCCTCTTGCTGCAGAGTAAGAACCCCAGCACCCCCTCCATGAACCCCTGCTCCCACACCTGTTCCCCTCTCTCCAGACACTTTCTGCACCTCCCACCAGTGCACATGCTGGAGCTCCAAGAGCCTCCCTGGATTTCGGACCTTGGTGTGCTCAGCATGAATTAGACTTGGCTGAGGCATGGGATTATTGCAGACCTGTCACTTCACAGCATGTTCCTGCTACAGCCCACACTCCTGTCTGCTAGTATTTTAAAGTAAACTTTAATTAGCATTTTCCCAAGAGTGCGAATAAATTGTTTTATTGTTGTTTTGATGTTGGTTTTGTTTTAAGGGAAAGAGTGTCTACTCACCAAGGACATGTTTCCAAACTCTCCATCTGCACCAGCCCTGGCTTTTATGGTGTCTCATCCCATATCCCTGTAAATCTCTGCTGCTGGTGGTGGGGTAGGATGTGCCATGGAGAATTTCTGAGTCAATGCTGTCAGGCTCCTGACACCCATTTACCAGCAAACTATTCCAGGGGAGTTTCCCCAGCCTAAGAAAAGCTGTGCCTGCCTTGGTTTGGTCACCTGTGGGCTCAGTGACCTCAAAAGTCCTGTCCTAATTAACTCCTGTCCAACAGAATCCAGCAACACATTGCCAGATCTCCTCTCATTGTAAATAACCTCTGAGATGCCCTTTGCAGGGGATGCTGAGCATGTTTTCCAGCCCTCAGTCCAGGGAGGGTGAAGCAGGCACCTGATGTGGTCCAGGGATCTGCTCACAGCCAGCAAAGGGATGGAAAGGATGCTCTGCACGTGGCTGAATTCCTGCAGAATTACTTCACTGCTGAAAATAAGCACACTAATAGTTTGTGAAGGTTTCTGCCTACCCAACCCATTTATTAGATGGGATTTGTGAAAGTGGTGGAATAATGGATGAGCTGTGGTGGAACAGGGGATGAGCTCCAGACCTGTTTGTCCTCTTTGTGGGGAGGGTGTCAAGGAAGGGCTGGGGCTGTCATAGAATGGGATCCCCAGCCCAGCCCACCTGCTTTAAATGGTGCTGTGAGGAAGGTAAACCCACTGCATGGAATAATAGAGGCAGGAAGAAGTAAACCAGCAGCTGAGGAGATAAAAAAAAAAAAAAGAGTAAATTTAAAAGCCTGGGTGGTAAGGAAAATTTTTTGAGAGCTCCACTGGCTTTTGCATTGCAGGAAAACACACTTGAGAGCAAATGGGGTGGTGTGAAGTGCTCAGGCACAAAGACTGACTCCTTTTAGTTTCACCCATGCATGGCTTTGGTTCCACCCATCTTGTTTAAACAAATAACCCTTGGTGGGGATGAGGCAAGGAAAATCCTGTTCTCTCTCCTGTTCTCCCCTTCTTCCCTCTGCTCCTCCAGCAGGGACATTCCAAACACAGATGGAGACTGAGGGTTTTAACAGCTCCAAACCACTCTGATGTGTCCTTAAGAAGTCCCACAGCCATTTGCAGTGGCAGCAGCAGAGCTGCTCACAGCTGAGTGTGTGCCCAGGCACTTGTTGCTGCATGTACTGGTTTGCTCACAGTGAAACCATCCTCCCCCTGGCATGTGAATGGCTCCAAGTGTGGCTTTTTGGTGGCAGCAGCACAGGAGCATCTTTAGAAGTTGCAGAGTGGGTTATCTGGAGTGTCACCATGGGGGTTTGTTCCCAGGATTTGTTCCCATTTTCCTGTGAGACCTCTGCCAGTGAGTGCCACACAGAAAGGCTCCATGCAGGTGATCACAAAAAGGATCATGGATAAGGCCTGGGAATCAAAACACCTGAGTCTCTGGCCTGCCAGCAGTGACAATGGGCTGCTCAGGCCCTTCCAGAAGGGAAACCTGAATCTGCTTATCAAAGCAGACCCCTCTGCCTACTGGGATGGAGCTGGACCCCATTGCTTCCCCAGATGAGATGGGGGATGCAAGGGAGCCTGTGTGTGTGGCAGTGTCCTCATCTGTGTGAAAATACCTATTTGGTGACTTGCAAAATCTCAAGAGGCTTCAAAATAAGGAGGATTATTCTTTTCATGACACTTTTTCTTTGTTCCTTGCCTCAGGTGATGGTGGGAACAGACCTCTGTAACCCAACCTCCCACCTGGAGCAGGGCTGTCTCCAGCACCAGGTCATGCCAGCTGTGGTCACTGGTCACTGCTGTGGGTGGCATGTCCCCACTTTCTGGGTGACCTGCTCCAGCTCTGTCTACCCTCCTAGTCCAGTTTTTGTTCATAATATCCAGTCTGAGCCTCATAATCCACAACCTGTGGTCATTGCCCTTACCTGCCAATACCAATACCCTGTCATCATCACAACTCCCCTTCAAATCCAGCAGGCAGGAGCCTGTAGAATTTGGCACCAATTTCCCTTTATTACTGGTGTTGTGTTCAGGAATCACTCCTTTTACTCCTTGGCACTGCTACTGAAGGAAAAAGGGGTTTCCTGTGGCCATGGCCTCCCCAGCTGAGGAAGAGCAGCCCTGAGGGAAGGGTGGCAATGTCCAATCCATAGGGCAAACTGCTTCTTTGTTAATTTGGTTTTCCCCTTGGCTGATTCTACCAAAATTGAGGGGAGAGAATTCAGAAGTTATTGCCATCAATTTTTAGCATAGAGGACTGCAAGGGGCTGAGCACTGGTGCACATTCCAGGTCTTTCCTATTCCCTTCCCCTCCTCCTGACTCACCTGCTCTGCTTGCTGTGTGTTGCTCCATCCCGGGGCGAGCAAAGCACTCAGCACGTCTCTCACCTCCCCTGTGACCTCTCCTTTGCCACACCTTTGTTGGATGGCAGCAACAAAAACAGCACAGAGAATTCCCAAAAGGGCGAGGACTCCCTAATCCCTTCAGAAAACCAACCTGATACTTCGTGGGTGGGTCCCTGCCAGTCTCAGGGTAAATTAACATCTCCTTCCTCATGCGCAGCTTTTCAGACCACACTGACTGCAAGGGCCAGCTCCATGTGCCTCTGACTCAGCTGACAGTTTTGCTGCTTCTCCAGTGACCCTCCTGAATGTTTTCCACAACTCAGTTTCTCTCTGGGCTGAATCCTTTGGCTGTTTATTTAGCATCTTTCTCCCACCCTGCGCTCTGCGCAGGCGCATCACCATGGTACCGAGGTTCCCTGTGGTCACTATTAGATATTAATCACTCACATGTGGGAGAATTTGTCTCCATTTTCACAGGAAAAGGATGAAAGGATTCAACTGTCCATGTGATGGGATAGATTGTGGGTGAGACCAGACTCCCAGTCCCCATTCCTGTCCCATCTGAGGCTTAAAGAAAGACATGTTGCACAGGACAGACCCCAATCCCTGTGTCAGGAAATCCTGACATTTCCCTGGATTGGTAAGGCTGTGATTTATCAAGCAAGAATGCAGCAAACCAACACCTTGTTCTACAGCCTCACTGCAGGGGTGATTCATGTGGGCTGCTGATGGCACCTGACACTGCATTTTGGCTGCTCCTCTGGAAATAGCGAGCCCTTGGTGGATATCTGCTGGGTAGAGGATGAATTTTTTGTTTGCTCCCACCTGAGCTTATTTCAGGCTCAGATGCCACACATCTTCATTAATCCTCTTAGCCCTGATTTGGTTGCATCTTGTCACCTGGAAGAAAGGAATTTGATAATGCACCGACAATGTGAGCTGCAGTGATCTAAGACATCCAAACCCAGCAAAAAACAACACTCTCTCAACTTGCCTTCTCAAAAAAAAAAACCAAACAAAATCCAAAACAGCAATTACTCTGTCGTTTGTATTTAGCTGGAGCAGTCCTGGGTGGGATATGTGCTGGGCAGTGCCACTGGGATGGACTGGGGGCACACAGAGGGGCATCCATGGGCAATGTTGAGGAGAAAAATCTACAACACACAAAAGCCACAAAATCTGAGTTTGGCACAACACATTCAGCTTGGGCTTAACAGGAAAAAAAAAAAAAAAAAAAAGAAAAAAAGAAGGAACTTGCTGGAAAATAAGGGTTTTCAGGCTCCATGGCTATGGGAGATGCAGACAGCCCAGATCCCATCGTGTCTGGTTCCTTGGGAGCAGCTTGTGCCCTGTTCCCAAACATCCTGAGGGTCAGGAAAGGACAGCCTGAAATTCCCCACCTGCATCCTTTCTCCTCAGCACACAGCCAGTGCTCAGGGCTGTGCCTTGGGCAGAACCCCAAGGATTTCAGAGAAAAGCCTTTACCCCCCTGAATCTGATGGCTTAATAGTTATGGCTTGCTTATGGTTTAATGGCATAGAATGATTTAACACTTCTCACTTTGAACAATTTTCCATGAAGGGCAGGGGTGTCAGTAAGTTCATTTTTGCTTTGAGGAGGGTGAGTTCTGTGGCACAGCAGCTGTTTGTTTGTAGCCTGCAGGACAAAACCTGTCCCAGCCCTTCTCCCAAGGCATGGCAAGGCCAGCACGTGAATCCCCAGCAGGTAATTACCAAAGGAGTTGGGAACTTCTGATGGATTTTATGCACAAACAAGAATTCACTGAGGTTTTTCCCAGCAATCTCCTTAAACCTTTTGGAATAAGTGAAACTTCACTGCAACAGCTGGAAAAAAAAAAACAAAACTTTTTTTAAACTTTCTGCAAAAGTAGCCAAAATTTGTCCCTTCATAACATACCAGCTACATCCTTGACTGCTGGAGAGCCTGTATCCCTCTGTCTGGGTGACCAATATCCCATCCCTGGTGTGTTGTGTCCATCTTCCCAAGTTCCCAGAATCCAAACCTTGCATCAGCTTGACTTGGGATCACACAAACGAGACGTGCCATGGCTTTTCCTCACCCTGACTCATGAAAATGGGTGTGCCCTCAACTTCTCTTGGGGCACTTGACTGGAATAACTCAAATGGAGAGGGAACACCTTGTACCTTGCCCTGTGTGCTTGTGCTGCTCTTGCCACAGCCCTGGAGGAAACCCAGAGCTCTCTCCTGCCTTAGAGAGGTCCTGGGCACAGCATTTGTGGGTTTTCAAAGATCATAAAACAGAATATCTTGTGTTGGAAGGGGCCCTCAGGGATCAGAGAAGTCCTGACTCTGATGTGGTGAATAGCAAAGTCCCCATGAAGCTGGGATTTCTCCCAGAAACACAATTTGCCAGATTTATGACATCCAAACCCATCTTTTTCTTTGGTGCAAAGTTGGGAGGAAGGGGTGGGGGGGAGTTCACCAAAAATTACCTTTTCCATGTGCACATCTCCCTTCTACCCCAGATCTTGGGATTTATGTATCAGGCTACTGACAACCAAGTTGTTCTGGCTGAAAACCAAAGTGCTTTTGTGTAAAAAGCATGAGCATTTCCCATGGGAAATGTGGTTTTCCAATACCTTCTGCTCCCTTCTCCTTTCAGGACCAACTTTTGTTTGACCTGCAGCTCCCAGGGTGTGCTCCAGCTTTCCCAGACTGTGCTAAGCTAGGCAAGCCTAACTTCTGAGGTCTAATCTGGGTGAAAAAAACTGCAAAACAAAATGTGGAAAACATAAGGGACAAACACTGAGGCCCAGTAGGACATTTTTGAGTCATGGAAAATGTTTTTGCTCCTGTATGAAATTCTGATAAATCCAAAATTTGTGTATCAGCACTTTCTGAAGATAACCCTCCTATTTTCAGTCTAGTCTACTCTGACAACAAGAAGGAAGTTTTCACAGTAGTTGGCTTATGTGGGATTTTAACAAGCTGACCTAATATATCAAAAACAAGTTTTTAAATTTTCATTTAAAAAAAAATATATATATTTTTAAAAAAATCTGTTTGTTGTCACAGTAGTAGTTTTCTGGTATGAAGTGAGTTTTGTAAATTACAGCTCCTCTGCTGATGTACTGATAATTGGGTGTAGGCTAGCTGGTCTGAGAAGAAAATGAGATTTTTATTTTTTTTTCAGTGGTGAAGTTCCTCCTGGAGTCAGAAAACAATGCGCCCAGCTATGCCAATCCATGGAAATCGCTGGTTGTGTTTATCCAGCAATTAAAGGGGGATTACAGCCGCTCCAGAGCTCGGCATCCCTCCCCTCCCCTGCACACACCGGCAGCTCAAAGCCACATTGTTCCCTGCAGCCAGCCCGGGGACAAGGCGAGGATGGGAAAGGGGAGGTCCTGCCAGGGAGAGGGATTACCAAAAAAAAAAAAAAAAAAAAAAACAAACCAAAAAATAGCAAAAAGAAAGGGGAAAGGGTGGGGGAAGGAATGATAGTTATGCTCTTCTCCTCTTACAGAGGTGTTTTCCATCCCCGTGGTCGGCCCAGGGCTGCAGAGGGAAGAGGGGAGAGGTGCTGGGGACAAGGACACAGTGCACACAAAGTGCCACTGAGCTCTGACAGAGCCACTCCAGCTTTGGGGCTGTGGGAAAAGGATGGGGTGAGAGATGGATGATCCCGCCAGGAGTGCCCTGGACAGAGCAGGAGGGCCCTAAAGAGGGCAAACCAGCAAGGTTTGGGCAATCTCTGCAAGATACAGACCTGCAAGGGAGCTGAAAATGAGAACAGCGCCACCAAAAAAATAAAACCCAAGCCCCCACCAAAACATCTTTGTGAAAGTAAAAATGCTCTGTCCCAGCTCTTGGTTTGACCTTGGTCACAGCCACAAACCTGAGTGCCTCACTCCTAAAAATGACAGCACCTAGGGCCACAAACACCTGTGCACACAGGTGGAAGCTTGCTCTTTCTTTCCCTATGTAGCGAGGAGCCAGGAAATTCCTTAGGAGGGAAAGATGTTGTTACCCTGAGAAAGGTCTGTAAAATAAATGGGGGGCTGGGGAGCATTGAGCTGGGAGCAATAATCAGCCCCTGTGATAGCATCCCATTCCCTGGGCAGGCAGCATCAAGAGCATCTTGGAAGTGAGTTGGGAGTGAGTTGGTGCTCCATGGTGCAAGAAAGGATATCTGAAGCTTTCTGCAGCATTTGATTTTTATTTGTCTTTATGGCTCTTGTGCTCTATAAAGAGAGTGAAAAAGGAGATGTGCCTTCACTTGTGCAATGGCCCTTTGGGTTTTGGGTTAGTTCTTTTGCACACACATGGAATCATGGATTAGCTTGTGTTGGAACAGACCTCTAGAGACCATCCAGCCCAGCCCCATCTCCAGCTAGACCAGGCTGCTCAGAGCCCAGTCCAAGCTGCCAGGGAAAGTTTTCAGGGATGAGGCATCCATCACAGATGGGCCATCCTCTGTCCCTTGTTACGACGCTGCAGTGCTGCTTACAGAGGTAACAACTGCTGCCAAAATCCCTGGCAGAGAGCAGACTCCACCTTTTCCTTGGCTTCTGCCTCAGCTTTGTCTCTCCTGCCCAGCAGACTGCGTGGCTTGCAGGGGCATCTAGTGGCTGAATGCTGCGGGAGCGATCCGGGCACTGCCGGGCTCCCCTGGGGACTGTCCCACTGACCATTCCTGGGGAAACGCTGGCAGCAATCGGCTCTGAAAGATTGCTTTTCCCTAGCCCTTCCCAAAATGACTGTTTGGAGAAAAGGCACAACATTGCAGGTGGCAGCAATGCTCGTTCTGCTGAACCTGTGGCACTAAGCCTTAGTGACAGTGGATCCCTGCACACATCCCTGGCAGTGATCCCTGCACACATCCCTGAGAGTGATCCCTGCACACACCACTGACAGTGGATCCCTGCTCACATCCCTGCCAGTGATCCCTGCTCACATCCCTAACAGTGATCCCTGCTCACATCCCTGCCAGTGATCCCTGCTCACATCCCTGACAGTGATCCCTGCTCACACCACTGGCAGTGGATCCCTGCACACATTCCTGACAGTGATCCCTGCTCACATCCCTGACAGTGGATCCCTGCTCACATCCCTGAGAGTGATCCCTGCACACATCACTGACAGTGATCCCTACACACATCCCTGCCTTAGTGGATCCCTGCTCACATCACTGACAGTGGATCCCTGCACACATCCCTGGCAGTGATCCCTGCACACATCCCTGGCAGTGGATCCCTGCACACATCCCTGGCAGTGGATCCCTGCACACACCACTGGCAGTGGATCCCTGCACACATCTCTGACAGTGGATCCCTGCACACATCCCTGCCAGTGGATCCCTGCACACATCCCTGGCAGTGGATCCCTGCACACATCCCTGGCAGTGATCCCTGCACACATCCCTGGCAGTGGATCCCTGCACACACCACTGACAGTGGATCCCTGCTCACATCCTGACAGTGGATCCCTGCACACATCCCTGCCAGTGGATCCCTGCACACATCCCTGGCAGTGGATCCCTGCACACATCCCTGGCAGTGATCCCTGCACACATCCCTGGCAGTGGATCCCTGCACACACCACTGACAGTGGATCCCTGCTCACATCCTGACAGTGGATCCCTGCACACATCCCTGCCAGTGGATCCCTGCACACATCCCTGCCAGTGATCCCTGCACACATCCCTGCCAGTGGATCCCTGCACAAATCCCTGGCAGTGGATCCCTGCACACATCCCTGCCAGTGATCCCTGCACACATCCCTGCCAGTGGATCCCTGCACAAATCCCTGGCAGTGGATCCCTGCTCACACCACTGACAGTGGATCCCTGCTCACATCCTGACAGTGGATCCCTGCTCACATCCCTGGCTGTGATCCCTGCTCACATCACTGACAGTGGATCCCTGCACACACCTCTGAGAGTGGATCCCTGCACACACCACTGGCAGTGGATCCCTGCACAAATCCCTGGCAGTGGATCCCTGCACAAATCCCTGGCAGTGATCCCTGCACACATCCCTGCCAGTGGATCCCTGCACACATCCCTGCCAGTGGATCCCTGCTCACATCCCTGACAGTGATCCCTGCACACATCCCTGACAGTGATCCCTGCACACATCCCTGCCAGTGGATCCCTGCTCACATCCCTGCCAGTGGATCCCTGCACAAATCCCTGCCAGTGGATCCCTGCACACATCCCTGACAGTGATCCCTGCACACATCCCTGGCAGTGGATCCCTGCACACATCACTGACAGTGATCCCTGCTCACACCACTGCCAGTGGATCCCTGCTCACACCACTGCCAGTGGATCCCTGCACACATCACTGACAGTGATCCCTGCTCACACCACTGCCAGTGGATCCCTGCTCACACCACTGCCAGTGGATCCCTGCTCACATCCCTGCCAGTGGGTCCCTGCACACATCCCTGGCAGTGATCCCTGCTCACATCCCTGCCAGTGGGTCCCTGCACACATCCCTGCCAGTGGATCCCTGCACAAATCCCTGACAGTGATCCCTGCTCACACCACTGCCAGTGGATCCCTGCACACATCCCTGCCAGTGGATCCCTGCACAAATCCCTGGCAGTGGATCCCTGCACAAATCCCTGGCAGTGATCCCTGCACACATCCCTGGCAGTGATCCCTGCACACATCCCTGGCAGTGGATCCCTGCTCACATCCCTGAGAGTGATCCCTGCTCACATCCCTGACAGTGGATCCCTGCACACATCCCTGACAGTGATCCCTGCACACATCCCTGCCAGTGGATCCCTGCCCAGGTGACATGGGCACAGCCTGGCCTCAGGAATGGGAGGAGCCAGGGACACTGCAGGGACACCAAGCACTGCTTTCACTATCTTTAAACGCTCAGAGGATGACACCTGTGTCAAAAACTCCCTGAAAGTAGAAGTGCAGTATTGGAGGCTGATAAACAAGGCTCTTTTGTGACTCATGTCTCCTGGATTTTATAGGAAAATTCACACAAAAGCAATTACTGGGGTGTGAATTATTTAGTTTCTTAATGGCCTGACAGCTTTGATAGCTCCTAGCTTGTTATCTATCACAAACCCTCTTGATCTCCCAACTTTAACATGACTTTTAATTATGCTTTCTTTAGAGTAAAAGGACAGACAATCTGCAGTCTGGTTTCCATTCAGTCAAACTTATTTAAACAAGAGAAACTTCTCCTCCTAGTGAGAAAAAGAGGATTATTTGGATGTGTAGGTAGGTTTAAATATGTGTCTAGAGAGATGTCTAGAAAGAATTGCACAGATAGTTTAGAGTCTGTTCTTTGTATGATTGCAGGATGGAAAAAGAAAAAAAGTCAGTTTAAGAGAACTTGGAGAACCTGGCAGCAATGGTGATGGGCATCACATACACTGAGAGATGTGAGCTGGAAATACAGTGTTAAGCAAAGTTAGAAAGGTTACACTAAAATTACAGCAAAAGACACAATGAACAATGTTACAAAATAAGTTTTGCATGTTCTTTCACATCAGTCATGTAACAGCTGGGAGGGACCAGGTTTAGGGATGTTTGTACAACCTATTTTCTTTCTCCCTGTGCATGTGCATTGAAACACATTCCTTAATGCAAACATCATATATTCATTTTTCTATATGACCCATTATAAGCATCTCTTTTTGGAAAAGAACAGCCTATATGACCAGAAGGGCCCTGGAGTTGCAGAAGTATTAAATAGATCCCATACATCAGTTGTTTGTTGGTCTGTCCAGTGACAGGCTGCTGTTTATCTTATGAAAAAACAGTGTGTTAGGGAAATGCCTCTCCCAACTGCATTTCTATGGAAAATGTTTTTGTAGAGGGGAAATATAAGGAAAAGGTAAAATGAGAAAAGGAAAAAAAAAAGAAAAAAATAACTTGAGAAATTCAGGGGCAATAAATCACCACACCAGCTGGTATTCATCTGTGAATGCCTTGCAGAGATATCTATTAAAAAAAAAAAAATTGCATGGGAGTGTGCCATTAAAATGCAGACATAATATCTTCCCAGTCTCACTGCCCTTCTTTGTGCTTGGTTCTACCTGCCCACATCTCCAGGTGTCTTCAGAGACCACTTGGCCTCCCCACTGCAACCTTGGAAAATGTTATGTGTCTTGAAAAATACGTGTCTGTTTACTGATTAATTCTCTTAATTGCAGCGAGGAAGTGCAACTAGGTGTATTCTGAATAATATCCTTGAAATATCCTGATCTGCAATGATCTTTCTGCCAAGTGACACTCCTGCAGAGGAGAATGCTCTGTGTTGAGCTCACATGCCTTTCACCATGGTTTTTAGAGGGCTTTTGGGCAGCCTGGGATCTACCTGCCCGTGGTTCTGAAGGTGAGCAGAGGAGTTTTGTGTGGCTGGCAGTGTGTGACCCAGCAGAGGCTGCTCTTGCTGCCAGGACCACTCCACAGACCCTCCTGGCCATGCTGAGTGGGGCTCTACAGGTAATTCCTCTGGCTGGGGTGCACTGGCTGGGAAATAATATGGTTTAATCCACTCTTGGATTAAGGGCATCACCTTGAGAGCATTCCCAGATGGCTGGAGGGAGCTGCTCACACTCCTAGGGAAACAAGCCAAGTAAGGACCAGGCTGTAAAATACTAGGAGGGTGCACTCAGTGTGCCAGCTCTGAGGAAAACAGCACAATTTTGTCCAATTTGTGATTTTCAGCAGTTCTTTGAAAGCAAAACAATGGACATAAGGGAATGCAGGACAGTATGTGGATAAAGGCAGCAGGTGGATTACAAAGCTCATGTTGAGAGTTTGGGGAATTGCAGGCTGCACAAACTGGGAGGTCAGTGGCACTAAGCAAACCCACCTGAATCCTATTTTCACTCTTGCTTGCCTTGAGGATAAATTCTGCAGCAGTGGGAAGCTGTGGCAGGCATACAGGTGTATCAGACTCTTGTGGTTTGGTGAGTGGCATGATTCTGCTTTGGTAAAGAAAGGGAAAACAAAGGCAGCTGTGGATGGGAGGGTGCACAGGCATTCCTGCTCCTTGCAGTCAGTGCCACAGTGGTGACACTTCATAAGTGGCCTGAGAAATGGGACTCTGGGGACAAGGCTGGTGGAGGAGGAGGTGGAGAGCAGTGTGAGCATGTGGGATGTAAGCCAAGCTGGGTAAAGTCCTTGTATTGGCTTGGAATTGGAAAAATAGTTCCCCTCTTTTAGATTTAAGGGAGATGCTGGCTGTGAGTCCTGTTTAGAATATATTTAGAGTGTGGGTACCTTTTTTTAATATTTAATTAAAAAAAATTAAAAGGTGGTGTTTCATTCTCCAGTCTGAAAATTACAATTTGTAAAGCAAAGAAAATTCATTTAAAAGCCACATAAACAAATTGAGGGGTCAATTTTGATTTTAATTCCAACAATTAATTAAAGAACTCTTCTGGAGAGGTTTGTAAAATTAGTATTGATCTCAGATAGCAGGCACTCTGCAGTCATGTCTCCGTCCTGGTTTCAATTTTGATTAATGGATGGGGTTTAGCAGCAGCAGGGCAGCTCAGCAGCCTCATCCCAGGAGCACAGAGCTCACCCTGACAGCAGAGCTGGCACATTTTAACCACATTCTGCCACACCAGTGCCACATTCAGTGGGTGCTTTGGTGGCCAGGTGTCACATTCTGCTGTTCTGCCCCATCTCACCCTCCTGGATTCTGGTAAACATCCATCTGAACAATATTTTTATCTGTACAGCAGTGCAAAATGAACTAAATTCTGCCTTGCTGGGAAGGCAAGAACACATCTGATGCTGGAGGAAGCAGAAATTGCTGGTAGCTACTTGGAAGGGCCTGGAGCCCAAGACTGATGAGGAAGGGCAGAGACACCATGGAGAAGAGGAGGCACCAGGTGGATCTAAAACCCTACAATTCCCTGAAAGGAAAAGAAAGACCAAAAAAAAAAATCTCATATTTGATATTTTCCCTTTTTTTCTCTTCTCTTTATTCTGTCTCTTCTTCCCACTCCTTATGGACACCTGTTTTAAGCCAGCAGGTTTCAGGGGCATGGAGATGGGGTGAAGGGCAAAGTTCTGTTTCCAACCTCTGCTGTGCCATAAACAGAAAAATTTAGGAAGGGTTAACCTGAACAGTTGCCCAATGCACTCCACAGGTTCCCCTTCTCCTTGCAGATGCCCTTTATAGCAACTACAAAGCACAGATTTCTCCAGCTGTGTGAGAAGAGTTTGCCCAGGAAAATCCCTTCTATCCAGGGAAAGTTTGGTGATGCAAAAACCACCTCAGTATTTGCAATCCTACAGTGACAACAAATAGATTTCTGATGTCACCTGGACCTAAGGCAAGTGGCATCAGCTTTAACAGCATTACTGAATGTATAAGCTTTGGAAGTGAATGTCCAGCCTCAGAAAATGTTTCTACCTGCTCAGTATCAGTCATGCTCACTCTTTGTGGGAGGGTAACCAGATTAACAGGTGAGTGGTATTTAGCATAACTTCAAGAGATTAGGTGTAATTCTAGTCACAATGTAGCATGAAAAGCAAAAATCATGGTTTTCAACACTGGGAATTGCTGCATGGCTTAAAAAGTATCCCTGACAATGAAACAGCTGATATTTAGAGTCTTATTGTTTTATTTACTGCTGCCTTTACAGCACACCCAGCTAGTTAGCAACTACTTATAGAGCACATTTAATGTTTGGAGACCCTCGGTACAGCTATAAAATGATTTTTAAGGGCATGCAAACATCGTGTTTTAATGGCTACAGGCACACTCGAGTTCCCTCTGGGGGAAAAAACCAAATAAACCCCCATTTTCTGAGTAACTCAATTCTGCCATCCCCAGTTTTGTAGATGAGCTACACAGCTCAAACTGGTTGACTTCCTGGCACTCGATGGGAACCATTTAAAAGGATAAACTTGGAGAGATCAATACCCCTTACAAACTGTAAGTGATGCAGCACCAAGTACTCAAGGGCTGTTAAAAACCCTGTCGTGAATGACTGCTGAAAAATCAAACAAGAAGGGGGAAAATAAAAAGCCTACACTGTGGTTTTAGGGACTTAGTCCCATTTTTGTTGCATGGGGGTTTTACCTGCAGAGCTAGGGGCTGGTGGTAATCTTCCAGGCAGTTTTATTCTCAGTTTCTGTGAGTTGGGAGGGAGACAATATCAGCTGGAAAGGCTGTGAGCAGGCAGAGATGGGAAGAAGCCCCCTTGTGTGTGTTTATCCATTTGTGGGAATGGGGAATCCAGAGGCAAACAGGCTCAGCAGTCCCTGGGTGCAGGTAATTGAATGTGAGTGCTCACATTCCATGCTCCAAGGGTTAATACTCTTCTGGGGCACTTAAGATGAAGCTCCTTTGAGAGCCCACATGATATCTCCTGCCTATCCCTCAGCCATTACTTTGCTTCTCCTTTCAGTAAATTCTGATTATTTAGGACAGGGTAGGTTTTTTTTTTTTTTTCCATGGCAAACTCCTGCTGGCTCACCCTTCACATATTATATTCATCAAGAGGCTCTACTGCATTCCCTAAGGATCTGTGCTTTTTCCTGGTAGTGTGAGGAGGGACTGGGAGTCTTGGGAGAACCATTAGTTCATTTTGAAAGGATTGATATGGATCTGGCCTTCTTCCAGCACCTCCACTGTAGAAATTAAAATTTATCATTGAAAAGCACACATTATTTTTGTTAGCAGATCAGCTACTTCAGTCTCAACTTTTCTGGACAGGTGCCATGGAAACCCAAATGATTTATTATAATTTAGAGGTTGGGATTGAACAAGCAGCTCTTTATGGCTCTCTGTACATCTCCATTGACTCTGAGCTGTGGCAATGTAGGAGCACTCCAGGTAATGTGCAGCACTGGTGATGCTGCCTCATGTTGTCTGCAGGGTGGCCAAATAATACAGGACAGCAAACTTTCTCTCCTGTGATTATTCTGCTGGTGCAGACACCAAGACTGAGACATTTAAAGGAGATGATACATATCCCTGAGGCTGGACATAAAATATTTATACGAAGAGGCTGTGGACTAATAAATTTCAGTTATAAATGTTTACAGCTGGAGGTAGTAATAAATAACCTTCGAAAAGCAATATTTCAATTTGCACTTATTGTACTTTACTGCACGTTATATTTTCAGGAAACAATAATAATTACAGCAGGACATGGAATTAGCTCATGTTTAATGAACGATTACCCAGTTTAGTTGTGGTCATTATAACATCAGGGCACAATTACACCTGGGAAATGTTTATTCTGGAGAGACATGGGACTTTGTCTCCATATATACATCCAACTAATGCATGATCTGTTCATTAAGTTGGGACTGAGGTGGGTACACTTCAATAAATTTGTCAGATGACTCCCCAGCTTCAGTTGTGCAGGTTTCACATGGGCTTTAGCAAGAGGGTTAAAGGCAGGGTGATTTTTAATCTTCAGTGCCCTCAATGTCCATCCCCTACTGATTTGCTAGACCTCAGCTTCAGATCATCACAGGTCCTTCTACTCCTTCCCAGCCAGCTGCTCCCAGCCCAGCTGCTCTCTCCTCATTCCTTGGGGCAATCCTGTTGTCATCTTTAACCTGAGTGTGCCTTGCAGCTCTGCTTTGAGCTGTCACCTTGCAATTAAATGTTTGGGATGAATTTCAAAGAGAAATACCTTAGCTGGTGGCATGAATGGAAATGCTGCTTTGGTGTCTGTGTTGGGTTGGTTCAGCCCTGAGTGGTGCAAGTGGGGTGGTTTATGCTGCCTAAAAATGAGCCACACAGTGCAAAGCAAGCACCTGCTAATAAATGTGATTGTCTGTCTCATCTTATGGTGACAGCAGCTGTGTTGTGACAGGGACCAGCAAGCTGTGTCCAGAAGGGGAGAGCTCCTGGGTTGTCTGTCTGGCACATCAACCTTGAACAGGGAGGGAGATAGTAGCTACAAAGAACTGGAAATTGCCTTGGCAAACGAGCTGGAGGGCTCCTGTCTCACCCAAACCCCTGACAGATGGGCTTCACCTGGTGTTAGGAGGGGCAGCTGCACAAAATTGTTGAGCACAGTCCTTCAGCTCCTGTGGGCAATGCAGAGATGGGGAGAGGCTCCTGCTAAGGGTAATTTCACAGAATCACACAATGTTTTGAGTTGGAAGGAGCCCATAAAGATCAGCAAGCTCAACTCTTGGTTAAACAGCCCATACTAAATCAACCCCACAACCTGCCATTATTAGCACCACTCTCTCACCATTGGCTATTTACCTCACCTTTATTGTCACAGGGGGCTGTGGTTCTCCTGGGAGGACTTCTTACCTGCTGCTGGCTGTGGCCCAGCCCTCTGCAGTGATCTCTGCTTGGCTTTCACCTGGCAGCAGCTCTCATGTGGCTGAACATGATGAGGTGACATCTCTCATCTCTAACATTTCTGATATCCTTCAAATGAGTGTCTGCTGTCTAGCTACACACCGTGTAAATTTCTCTTTTCTGCTTCTTTTCTGTCTTTCCTCTGTGTCTTTCTGCCTTTCTGTGGAAGAAAAGACTGACCTTGGCAGAAAATGTGTTCCTGGCCTTTCCATGTAGCCTTGCTGATTGGCAGCATAGGAGAGGAGGCTTTCTCCTGGGGGAAAGGTGCCAGCAATAATCTTTGTACTGGACAGCTGGAAAACCATGCTTTTTCCACTTCATAAATTATAGGAGTGTTTCCCAGGCACTGCCCAGACCCACCTGGCAGGTGCTGGACTGCTGCACCTGCTTCTCCTGCAGGTTTGCATCCACAGAGATGGGAAGGGGCAGTGCTGGGAAAATGTCAAGACAGAGTTCACTTTTCTTAGATTCTCCCTGGCCAAATGTGCTTGGTGAGCTTCCTTGTCTCTTCTTTTCTAGGGGTGTATGATAAGGCTGACATAGTTTGCAAATCCCCTCTTAACTCCCTGAGATGAATTCAGCTGGGAAACAGAACTGGTTGGGTTGGCTTTTTGGGGAAAGCTTTGATCTGCACTGCAATGCCTGGAATGTGTGAGAGACAGGAAAAAAGAGAACTGGGCAAACACTTGAAGGCCCTCTGTGACAGCAGGCACTTCACCCAGGACCCCTTGGGAGCTGCTTTGTTTCATCAGAGACCCTTCAAAGGGCAGGGGATGACCAAAAGTAGGAAGCAAAGGCAAGGCTGAAAGTAAGGATGCTGCTGCTAAGGATGCACAGTGTTTGCACACTCCCCTCCACACTTCTGGACAACCTCTTGCACAGGGCTGTGACCCAAAAATTGTATTTCAGACCAATGTTTCCTGTTCTGAAAGCAGAAGGAGTGTTTCCCAAGGCATGTGGGCAGCTCTGCTGCTCTCAAAGTCAAGAGCACAGTTGAACATTTCCTTGTGTTGGCACCTTGGAGGAGATTTGAGACCATGTGCTCCACACCTGCCCTCAGGAAATGCATCACTTTGGGCTCCTGCTCACCTGCTTTGTGCAGGACAGCCAGACAGATGGAAAAATGGGAAAATGGTAAAAATATTCATACATATTAAGGTTCCCATTAAATATTGAATTACCAATTCACTGATTGAAGAATAATTATTAATATTTATAGCATCCAGATTGCTGATGATAGATTAACTGTGATGGCATAATTTAGCAAATATTTTTAAAATAAAACATTTAACAAATAACATTTCCACCATTTTTCCATCTTAAAAAAAAAAAAAGAAATGTGAAGGCCTCATGAATATATGCAATCCTTTCTGATTTTAAAGCGTGTTTTTGAATATTTTATTATTATTATGGATTGCTTTATTGCAGATTTTATCCTCAGGTTGTTTCCCAATGAACTTCTACACTCTGAGGCAGAAAGAAACCTATGGCAAAATAAGCTTATGGTAACAGCACTATAAATCCACTGTGTAAGTACAGTACTAAGTAAATGCATCATATGCCTCTGTTTCATTCCACTGATTTCTCTTTCTGAATCTTCTGTAGAAAAATGATTGATTATATGGAAACCATTTAGCACATATTAAACCAGGGAGTTAAAATATTATTTTAAAATTTTCCTAGATCCATTGATCCAAATTTATGTCAGAATCTCCTGAAAGGTTACACTGGCCCATGTTTTGCAGTATTTATTCTTCATTGTAAATGTTCCTATGTGGTATTGCAGTAAAATTTAACATATTTTGCCAGAATGCAAAATTCCACAAATTTCTGAAACAAAACAACAAGGGAAATTTGCAGTTTCTTGAAAATGTCAGATTTGTTAGGGCTTGTTTGGGTTTCTTTGTTAAAAATTATTTGCTTGTATTTTTATCCCTAAAAGGTTTATTTTGTTGGAAATATGGTTTGGGGGCAGATCTTCCTACCTGATCATACAACAAGCCTATGCCTGCCATATTCTTAAGGCAGGAACTCTTCCACCAGATGTTTGCTGGGGGTGATGCTGTAATGTTTTCTCAGAAGTATTTAACTGCAGCTCATCAGGAAAAATGATTCCTTGGCTTCCTTCTCAAAAGCATCATGTCAAAAATAGCAGTGAGATCTCATTATTTATACAGCTGAGCACTGCATGGCCTTGCCTGGGAACAGGCTGCTGCTGCACCAGGGACAGTGATGCTCAGAGATGGCCCTTCAGTGAGGAGCAGAAGGAGAAGGTGACAATCATCCCAAAACTGAAGTGATGGTGGAACACCAGTGGCAATCCTGAGCTGTTTGCCAGAGAATCCCACCATTTTCTGTTCATTCCTCTCCCCATCCTTCCTCTCTGGAAAGCATGCTCCTGGTGAAAAGAGGTAGAAAATTCCCACTTTGCTTTCAGTGTTTGTATTGAAATAGAGAAATGAGCTTTTTCAGGAAGCAGATCTAGAAATGGCCCAGGCTGTACCTTGTAGCTCAGCTGAAGATGAGCTGATAGGGAGTGAGGGTGACTAAATTTATTCAGTCAGTGGGTGGACATCCCTGTCTTGCAAAACCATGACGACTGATCCATCCCAAAAAAAGTTGGGCTATCAGATTGCTGTTTAGCAAACACAAACTGCAAAATCCTCTTGCACATCTGAAAGGATGCCTGTCTGCAAGGTGGGAGGGTCCAGCTGCCCCCCCTTGCCTGTGGGATTGCTTTGGTTACCTGTTCATAGGCAGGGCTGGCGAGGCTGGTCCTTGAGGAGGTCATCCACCCTGAAGTTTGCAGGTCACAATGTGTGTATTGTGATTTATTTGTTCAGGGAAAAAAAAAAAAAAAAGAAAAGGAAAAAAAAATTGAAAATGTGCAGTTTATCCAAAGCATTGGAACACATTGCTGGTTTCTTTGTTAGTGCCTTTTTCAAGGTGCATGTGCCATTCCATGTGACTGCTCTGGACATCAGTTTCTCCTGCTCAGGGTCATTTTGCAGCTCTAGTCTCCCTGCCTTTTCTTTTCCTGGGGAATACATAGAGTTTGCAAATATTATTTCCTTGCCTAAAAGACAAGACGACGCTTCTTTAGTGGCTGCTGTCCTTTGAGTGCATGCAAGGGCTTTGTCATCCAGGCTCTCTCTGGGATTCTGCTTCCTCGGGTGTATCAGAGGCTGTTTCTTGGCATGAAGTAATTGGAGGCAAGGCAGTTTTACAGCAGGAGGCAGGGGATGCTGGCTAATCTCAGCCCTCTCCCTGCTCCAGCCTGCTGACAAAGACCTGCTTGCTGGAGGCACTTGTGCTTGGTGGGGCAAATCAGGTCAGGGGGATGTGCCTGGTGGCTAAAGCAATCAGCTGGAGCTCCAGGAGCCAGGACAGCAGGGGAATGAGGGCACCCTGCCAGGGTGAGGTGCCCATTACCTGCCCACCTGGCAGGGTTTGGGGTGGGAGCTGCTCTGGCAGGCTGCTCATTTGCAAATAGATGCTTGTGCCCATCCAGGTGTGAAAAGAGAATAGGTGATGTCTTCTCTGCCAGCTCCACTTGAAGGGAGGTGAATTTTGACAGACCCGTGTCCCAGGGACAGCACCAGCACTCCTCAAACCACTGAGCATTTTAGAAACACCTCTGAACAACCTTCACAGTGTCTTCAAGGCTTTTTACCCATGAGTGGAAATGCAAATTGGGATTTTCATTGTACTGGATATAAGTGAAACTCAGATGTGATGCACTAAGTGTCTGAAAAGCCTGACCTATTTATCTCCCTCTGCAATTCATGGTGATCCTCCAAAAGCAAAGCTCTTCTCATTCAGACAGGCAGAACTTGAAGCTGCTGCTTGTGTCAGGCATAGGTCTAGGAAGGGCCTGTGTTGTGCAAAGAGCTTGTTTTCTAAGAAGTAGTTGTTGGGTAGATAGCATTTCTCCAAATAAACAGCAGCTCCCTCCCTCATCTTTGTCACCACAGCTGGAATGCAAAATGAATTATTTCATTTTTTTCCAAAATCTTAGGTTCCTGCAAGGGAGGTTCAAGTGGAGCTTCGCTTGGTGGGACTTTAGGTTTTCCATGGAGAACCACTGGGCTTTTCCTGCTTCCCTACTCACACTAAGGCTGTCAATTCAGCAGTCAGGGAGTGGCTGATGGATGGAGCTGTTATTCAAGATGTGCAGCTCCTCAAAAGCTGCTCTTCAAGGGTGGATGCATGGCAAAACAGAAGTTTTCTTTGGAAATGAGGGAAAGGGGACAGGTAAAAATGGTGGCAGTGATGTAGCAGGCTCTCCTGCTTGCACCTGTTCTTATTCTCAAAGGTAAAATCTACCATCCTTGCAGGAGGAGCAATGCAGGACTGAGCAGTGCCTTATCCTTTGCTGGTGGAGTCACACATGGTGAGGAGAGGAACCATCCAAAAAAATGGTTTTCCTGGGGAAAACGTCTTCCTGGCAGATGGCTTGGCCAGCCAGCAGGGATTACAAACCTCTCTGGGAACCTTTTCTTTATGGCTAGTGAGAAGGTGATATTGCTTGTGACAGCACAGAAAGATTGGCTGAAATAAAATAAAGAGGTTTCCATGGTGATCCCTTCATATTGCAGTAAATTTTCATCTTGCAGTCAGCTGGGTTATACTTCTTCCCCCAGAGGAAGAGTCCTCAGCTCCCCCTGCATTATTAGTTCCTCCTGGTGCCAGGGGAAGGCTGGCAGGCCCTGAATGGAGCCACTGACATGGATGGCTCTGTGGTGGCATTGTTAATTATCCTAAAGGGGTCAGGCTGCCCAGACTTCAGAAACAGTCCTGCTTTCTGGCTTGAACTGCAAACAGATGAGGAAGAGATGTAAAGGTGTGGCTGTGGTTAAAGGTAACAGAGGAAGAAACCTGCTAGGGGAAAGAACCACAGTCAGATGGGGTGACTGCCCCAAAACCAGAGCCCAGGTGCTGTTAGAGGAGGGAGATGATTGTGTAGTTGCCAGGCTCTGGCACAGGAGACACCTTTTCTCCTGAGGCTGATACCAGGGAAGGCACTGACCTGCAGAGGAATGGCAGGGAAGGAAATCTCTGCGAGATCACCCATGGGAGCAGCACAAAGGGAAGAGGCAAGGCATCCTCCCAGGCTGGGGCTGGCAGGGGTGAAAATTGCCCAGCAAAAGAGTGACCCTTCATGTCAGGAGGCAAGGAAACCCTTTCAGCAGTGGCTCCCCACGGGTGTGATCCCTCCTGCCGTGCTGCAGAAATGAGCAGTGCAAGAGGCGTCTCGTGGTGGGCAGGTTCAGCAGAGACTTCCCCAGCATGTTCCCAGGATGACAGCATCTTCCCATCTGCATCTGAACTTGAGAGTCATGCACACAGTGCCAGTCAAGCCTTGCCACCCAAAACATGCTTGATATGAGGAGTGTTTTGCTGAGAAGGCGTGTCTTTGAATGCAAATGAATGCTGCCTTAAGATCATTAATTTAAGCTCCAGAGCAAAACTCTCCTGTCTGCTTCATGCACCACAAAATAACCCTGAGCTACCCATGGCTGCACTCAAACCTCCATTTCTTTGGATACTTGTTGAATATTATAATTCATTGAATTGTAATTCATAATGGGCTGGAGATTGGGAAGCAAAGAGAGGTGTGCAGGAGGGATGCTCTGATTGTGGCTACCTGCAGTGGTCCAGGCTGTGGGGAGACCCCTGGGAGAGCAGAACATGTGTGGGGATGAGAGAACCCTTGGAGAGCAGAATGTGGGGATGAGAGAACCCTTGGAGAGCAGAATGAGGGGATGAGAGAGCCCTTGGAGAGCAGAATGAGGGGATGAGAGACCCTTGGAGAGCAGAATGAGGGGATGAGAGACCCTTGGAGAGCAGAATGTGGGGATGAGAGAACCCTTGGAGAGCAGAATGTGGGGATGAGAGACCCTTGGAGAGCAGAATGAGGGGATGAGAGAGACCCTTGGAGAGCAGAATGTGGGGATGAGAGACCCTTGGAGAGCAGAATGAGGGGATGAGAGACCCTTGGAGAGCAGAATGTGGGGATGAGAGAGCCTTTGGAGAGCAGAATGAGGGGATGAGAGACCCTTGGAGAGCAGAATGAGGGGATGAGAGACCCTTGGAGAGCAGAATGTGGGGATGAGAGACCCTTGGAGAGCAGAATGAGGGGATGAGAGAGCCCTTGGAGAGCAGAATGTGGGGATGAGAGACCCTTGGAGAGCAGAATGAGGGGATGAGAGACCCTTGGAGAGCCTTGAGAGACCAGAAGGGGATGAGAGACCCTTGGAGAGCAGAATGTGGGGATGAGAGACCCTTGGAGAGCAGAATGAGGGGATGAGAGACCCTTGGAGAGCAGAATGAGGGGATGAGAGACCCTTGGAGAGCAGAATGAGGGGATGAGAGACCCTTGGAGAGCAGAATGAGGGGATGAGAGAACCCTTGGAGAGCAGAATGTGGGGATGAGAGACCCTTGAGCAGAGCAGAATGAGAGGGGATGAGAGACCCTTGAGAGCAGAATGAGGGGCAGAATGGAGAGCAGTGGGGATGAGAGAACCCTTGGAGAGCAGAATGTGGGGATGAGAGAACCCTTGGAGAGCAGAATGAGCAGAATGTGGGGGGGATGAGAGCAGAATGTGGGGAGAGACCCTTGGAGAGCAGAATGAGGGGATGAGAGAGCCCTGGAGAGCAGAATGTGGGGAAGAGACCCTTGGAGGGCAGAATGTGGGGATGAGAGAACCCTTGGAGAGCAGAATGAGGGGATGAGAGACCCTTGGAGAGCAGAATGTGGGGATGAGAGACCCTTGGAGAGCAGAATGAGGGGATGAGAGACCCTTGGAGAGCAGAATGTGGGGATGAGAGACCCTTGGAGAGCAGAATGTGGGGATGAGAGGACCCTTGGAGAGCAGAATGAGGGGATGAGAGAGCCCTTGGAGAGCAGAATGAGGGGATGAGAGACCCTTGGAGAGCAGAATGAGGGGATGAGAGACCCTTGGAGAGCAGAATGAGGGGATGAGAGACCCTTGGAGAGCAGAATGTGGGGATGAGAGACCCTTGGAGAGCAGAATGTGGGGATGAGAGACCCTTGGAGAGCAGAATGTGGGGATGAGAGACCCTTGGAGAGCAGAATGTGGGGATGAGGAGCCCTTGGAGAGCAGAATGAGGGGATGAGAGAACCCTTGGAGAGCAGAATGTGGGGATGAGAGAACCCTTGGAGAGCAGAATGAGGGGATGAGAGACCCTTGGAGAGCAGAATGAGGGGATGAGCTGCTCCTAAACATCAAAATTGCTGGGGTCACCCAGCTCAGCTGGGAACTCATCACACAGAATAATAAAATGAAGTCTCTGAAGGCATTCTCCTTACTTCCCCTGAAGTTGTTATTTCTTCCAGAGCTTGGGAAAGCTGACTTTATTTTTTGTCTTTTGGGAGGACCCAGGACAAAAGGGAGCTTTGGTGAGGAAAGGAAGGGGCATGAAGTAGCCACTCTGAGCAAGAAAGTCATCCCATTTCCTAACACTGCCAGTGCAAATTTGGGCTCAAGCCTTTAGCTTGGTAACTGCAGTAAGGCAGCTATAAATGCCTTTAATGTGCAAGCAGTAAGGCTATTATTATTATTATTAATATGTTAACAAATAGCTGTGATTCTTTCTGTAAAGGAGGGAGCTACTAATAAGAAAACAACAACAAGAAAAGAAAGAAGAAGAAGGAAAAAAAAACCAACACAGAAAGAGATCACAAGCTGACCAACTCTGCAGGGAGAGGTTGAGAAAGTCTCATTTTAATAATAAATAAAAAGACATGTAAGGAAATGGAAGACATAGGTTGGAGGCAGAGGTGT
Source organism: Muscicapa striata striata (assembly GCA_030060385.1). Taxonomy (NCBI): domain Eukaryota; kingdom Metazoa; phylum Chordata; class Aves; order Passeriformes; family Muscicapidae; genus Muscicapa; species Muscicapa striata. The sequence continues at coordinate 1,404,313 of JAREIS010000087.1, forward strand.
TGAGCTGCAAGTAATCTGCTTGGGGTGATTGCCCCCCATCTCCCCAGGAGTGACACATGGGTATTGCCAGAGTAAATTTGCTTTGCAGATCTACCTTCGTGTCTTTTGGATTAGCTTTATTTACTCAAGAGTCCTGGAGGTAATGTGGAGGAATATTCATGGTTCTATTAGTTAAAAAATCTCCTCTTCTTGTCAACATCATTTCAGCATGTCATTCAAAGCAAGCACCTAAAGCAGATATTTTGGGGATTAGAAATTTTTTTTTTTTTTTCCCCTTTGTTTTGAAATAGTTTCTCCCAAAGTTAGGTATTTAGTTGCCTAGATTTGCCAGAGAAGCCTTGTAGTGCTCCCCCACCATCTAGTTTTGCTCCAGCAGAAAGGTTTATCATATATTTCTTTATTTAAACAAAGGGGGAACTCCTTTCAGTAGGAATTTTTACCTCAGACCAGCTCTGCTTCACATCTGCTGCATGTCCAAATTACCCTGGACAGCCCAACAACCTCAGCATGTTGCACCTTCTAGACAGGATTTTCCATCAAAGACCACAGGCATATTCAGGGAAGACTCAAAGGCTCCTCAAAAGTATAGGAGGAGGGAAAGAGAACCATTTATGGCACAGTCAAACACATTGCAATTGCACGAAATGACTTCAGACCTCAAAATTAGCTATGTGGCCAAAAGATTCTGCTTTTTTTACCAGCAGCACCTGCTGCAGATGGCCAAGAGCTGTGTTTCACCTGTGGTGCAGGTCACAGACTCTGATCCCTGAGGGATCCACCCAGCAGAAAGCACCAGGAACACGCTCAGAAACCTCACTGGGGCAGGCAGCCACCAACCCGAACACCACGGCAGCTGCAGGAATTTGTTACTATTTATTAAAAAGAAACTGGGAAACTTTTTTTTTTTTTTTTTAACATTTCCCGTTTGTTAAAAAGCGTGCAAGCACCTCATTAACTCCGGTGTGGTATTTTTGGCTGGTTGCATTGCTGAGCATGTGTTAAGCACCGATGAAGTGCAAGAAATTACCTTTGTAACAGCAGTGGTGTCTTCTGAATGCAGTTATCACCTCCCCAGCGCTGATAAGGTGTGAAAAATGATCTTCCCATCTACAGTTGTGACAACCGAATGCAATTAGCACCTCTACATGTGTTTAAAATCATGACCGCAGGTTATAAGTTTGCAATACATTAGCACTTCGGCCCATCTCTGTGAGCTGAGAGGGAAATAAAAATCTCGGCAAAACCAGTGCAGTGAATACAACTAAGTACCATTAACATTCCATTAACTATTTTTAATGAAGTAAATCCAGCCCCAGATGGGTGAATGATAGGTTAGGGAACTTTCCTGAGCCCAGGACAGGAGTTGCCTGCTATGTGTCAGAGTAAATTCTCTTTACTCCTGCTAAACCTTGGTTAAACAGCTCTGTTAAGCTGGAGAGGACAAGCCAGGCCTTTCCCTTTGTTCATAGGCTAGAGGCACACCAGGATGCTGCACAGAGTGCTGGGTGTGCCTTCTTAAAAGGAAAAAAAGAGAGAGGAAGAGGCAGGAAAAAAACCCCAGTTAAGTAGTTTTTCCTTTGCTGCAAGTAGCCAAGTCCCAGTGTATTGATCATTTATTAGATCCTTCTCAGGGTATTAATCTCTAACTGCACTAAAAAAGAGCCTGACTATGTCTCTGTATGGAAATCTCTCCTTTGCAAAATAATTATTGCCAGCAGTCTCCAAACTTCTTTCCTTGCTGTTTTCCTTCCAAGTTTGACTGAATAGGACTTATTATATGGAGGCTCAGTGTGACTTTAATGCAAACATGGCATGCACACAGAATGGTCATCTTCAGACATCAAACACTTGCACCTTTCACAGGAATAATTGAAAGGTGCAAATAAGAATCAGTGAAGACACAGCCCTCAATAGGACTCAAAGATATGCTTGGGTGATGTGAATGAGTCCAGACCAGTCCCTGTGCTTGGACTTGCCCAAAACCATACTTTTCAAGGAGTTTTTCTGAAATCACTGGCAATGCTCCACTGCAGTGACAATCCTCATGCTGGGGCTTGGGACGGAAGGAGGATGCAACAGCATCAGCTTCTCTATCTTTATTTTTAATTTTTATTTTCTTTTTTACACGTAACTAGTAACTGAAAGGGACAGATCCTCATCTGGGACACCTAACAGTGGATGTACAGAGCTTCTCCCCTTGCTGACAGCAGTCCCTGTGTCTTGTTAGGGTGGAAGGAAACCCCATGGCCAGCTCATTTCTCCCCCCACATAACACAGCACATAAAGCTTTACTCAGTGACCCCTGCACAGAGCCAAATAACTTGTGGCTGAACTAAGGCATATCTTTGAGAAAAACATACTCAATCTCACTGCAACCTACTATTGACCTTCCCTTGTTTTCTCAGATTTCCACAATGGAGAGCAATCTGCACAGCAATAACTGCTCTGAGAACGATGAGCACCTGCAGAGAGTTCTCTGAGAGTGATATTGGCCTGGGCCTCCACCAAAATCCAGTCCAGTGAAGCAAGAGAGCTTGGCTAAGTCAGTGCATCAGTGATTAGATCTGCTTGGTGTTGGCTTTGCTGTTGGTTTCTTTGACTTTCTGGTTGTATGAAATCTACAGGTGCCAGCATGAAAACTGTAAAAAAAAAGAAATGGGGAATTTTGTTTTGAAAACTGGGGATTCACACCAGCACTTTTTCTTTTATTAAATAATGTATTTTAGTATTTTCCTTGCTGCATGGGGATAAATGCCTCTCTGCTGTGTATTGTCCACATGCAGTGATACCATACAGAGCCTCAACCCTGTTTTTGACTGGCCTGGCATGGGTGAGAGCTGAAGCATTAATCTGTTCCCTTTCTCAGGGCAATTCCTGCTGGCTCCAGGCTCTAGGAGTCACTCTGGTTGTCACAGTGGGAGCTGCTAGCAGGAAATAGCATCCACACAAGGTGAGGTGGGAAGAGCAGAGCAAAGATCCTGCTGGCTGCGGGGCAATCCAAGGGACAAAGGGGCTGTGCCAAGAGGTTGCCTCCTCTCTGAAACATCACCAAAGCAGGTCAGGAAGGGATGAATCTGCTTGAGGGAGACTTCTTGAAGCTGGAGGTGAGAGGAGACAAACAGCAGTATGAGGAGTGAGTGGATTTGGGGCTGCCTGGCTGTGCTTGGATGCGCCGGGAGGACGTGGCGCTGACAAACATCCATTCTGGAAATTAAATTCCACTCCCTCAGCTGGCTGGGCTGCGGCCCCACGCTGCTGGCTGAGGATTGCTGATGGTGCACATTGCTGTGGGCTGATCCCAAACCTGTGAGATCAGCCAGAGAGGCTCCAGCAGCCCCAGGAAGGAGAGGGGCTCAGCTCATGTGCATGGGAGCGGTGGGATGAAACCAAGCCCTTCCTTGGCTGCTGAGGGCTGCAGGTCAGCCTAGGAACCATGGGATGTTGTGGGATGCAGGAATTCCTGGGTAATATTTCCCTGAAGCCTGCCTGGTTCCTGTTTTCATACATCCCAGCCTTTCCAAAAGGGTTGAACTGATGGGCCATGGAGCCCAAAGCATTTTGTTGAGCAGTGGGAGGGGGCTGCAATCAGCTCCTTCCTGAGCCAAAGTGCAAATCCCCATTTTGATATCCTACCTCTGTGAGCTCAGGTCCAGGTATCTGGGAGAGGAAAAGGTGGCCAGTTTACTGAGTACTTCTGTGTCAGCAGGGTCTGATAGGACCTTGTGGCCTCAGAAGCAGAAAATTCCAAAACCAAAAGCATGATCCTTGCTTGTGACTCCTGCTGGGTTTTCCAGTGGTACACTGGGGAAAAGCAGTTCATTTAGGTTAATTGCACAATGCAGATATTTATAAAATGGTATCTGTTTAAACAGAGGAATGTGCCTTTTCCTGATGAGGTCTCTGAAAAAACAGCAGTGTGTCACTTGACCCAGGCCTTTAACTGGAACCGTCTTGGCAATTTAATGAAATTAAATGGCTGGACTGTGGGGAGTTCATTAGTAAGTAATCCAAAGGCTAAAGCTCTGTGAGCTAGTTCAGCTCTCAAATGCTTATTTGTGTTTGTCAGATCCAGTAAAGTGAAACCCCTTAATCGGTGCTGGCAGTAATTTTAACACACTCTCCTCTGGTCTGGAGATCATCACACAGGCACTGGTGTGATTCCATATTTCTACATGAGGTTTTTTTTTAATAAAAACTTGCAGGACAGGCACAGGGTCCCCTGTGTGTCACCCTGTGTGTCAGGTGGCTTTGCAGAGGTGCTTCTGTCCTTGATGCCATGAACCTCTTGCTTCTGGCAAAGCAAGTAAGGGAATCTCATTTCTTTCCAAAAAAGCTTTCAGAGGTGGCTGCTGCTGCCAGCAGTGCAGTGCTGAACCTGAGAGGAGCTCTGGCTTCCTTGTCATGCTGGGCCATGGTTGGGATTATGGGCTGCTTTATTTCATGCCATTTGCCCAAGGGTGGGGACCAGGGATGTAAAGTGCCTCTGGGATCCTGGCAGGTTGATAAAAAGGATGCTGAATTGCTGCTTATTTCTTGTGAATGGGGATTTGGAGGAGTGAGGAGGGTACGAATCTTCCTCCTGCTGTGTAAAGGACTTCAGGGTTTCCAAAAGTGAATATGCTGAAATTTCACTCTGTAATTCACCAGATGTAAGCAAGATTTACAAATAAGTGATTGGTGGCACCACTAAGAGTTTGGCAGGGAGTTCACTAAAGGATGTTTTAGATAATCAAAGGAAAAGCTTGACTCCAAGATACCTGAATTTATTTTTCATCCAAGCCCTGTGCTGGCCCTGAAGGCTCATCCACCATGAAAACTCTCAGGGAAGGCTCTCTACCCCACATCCTAGAAACAGCACTTAGGTTTTAAAAAACTCTTCAAAACTTCTTGGTGTGAATTTGGTACAAGTCCAGCACCATCATGTGGTCAAGCTCTTGGACTGGAGTTGAAGGGCTATAGATTAGATCCACTCAGGAAAATTTCCCTGACCTTATATCCTACCAAAAAAAAAATGGGGTTTTCATTAATAAACTTAATTTTGTGGTGAAATTCTTGCTGGGATTTACTGTAGCTGCTGTACAAGTTCTGTGAAAAGTAAATAATGCCATCATACAGGTTCTTCTGGAAAAGAAATTGAACATTGAAAGGTATGAATATTATGGAGGGAAAACCCATCAACCTGAGCAATAGATATCCCAGTTATTGTCAGATCTGCAGTGGTATCAGCAGTGCAGTTTTTGTCCTAGGGTGTGCAAAATGCCTCTGGAATCAAGTAGACTTTGGAAGGATGTGCCACACATGCAGGCCTGTGTCTGGTTATGTACAGCATGGCACTGCAGTCCCAAAAGAGCTTGTGCTAAATCAGGCATTGCCACATGGAACTTCCATGTCTTGAATCTACACAGTGGGAAAAGACTGGAGATTGGATCCAGAGGTGGGATGTGAAAGCTGCTGTGGCAGCTCCAGGTTTTAGGCTCAGCTGAAGCCCCTGTAACAATCCTGTCTTGTCTTCTCTTCCATGGGCTTGGACCAGCTGCTGACCTTTGCAGGGACCTCTTCTCCTTCTCCCCCTGGCTCAAAGAAGTTCAGGAGCTGATAAAGAGACAGAATTAGGCACAGCTCTAAAAATCTCCATTTCCAGTGTGGTGCTGGGGAGAGCACCCATGTGTCCCTCCCCACTGGTGCTGCATGAGACAGGTGGGGGTTTATCCCCAAACACTGCTTTCCACATGCAACAGCATCCCAGCCATCACATCCAAGCACTCTTTCAGCAACCTGGAGCCCTCCTAGCCGGGCTGTGGGTGGGAAAGCTGGTGCTTTTCCCAGCCAGGGAAGCAGGGATGGGCAGGAGGGACAAAAGTAGCACAGCAACGACATCTTGTGCTGCACAGTGACGGCTGCATGTGCCTGTGCCTGCCAGGAGAGACGAGTGCTGCTGCTGGGACAGCCTTTGTCCAGCTGGAGCAAACCCCTTGGCCCCCTGGTGTCACCCTGGTGTCCCCCTGCAAGAGCTTTATCCGCAGGACAAGGAATCAAAGCAGGATTTTGGCAGCAGCAGATGGGGAGGGGGAATGAAAAGGCTGCAAAGGAAAGTTTTGTATATTGCACTCTTTTTTTTCCTTTTTTCTTTTACTATAGCATCACTGCAAAGCACTGGTACCCCCTGAGTGCTCTGTGGAAAGCTGTGCCTCACCCATCTGCAGACAGGTATCAGCTACACCAGCAACATTTCATTTTCTTTTTGCAAGAAGTTTGGTAGTGCAAATATTCTGTCGTATCTGAGGGTCACTGTGGCTGAAGAGCCATTTGAAGATACAGACCAGCACTTTATCCCAAACAAGGGCAGTAGTACTCATCCCTCACCACTCTGACTGCACCAAAATTTCTCCAGACTTGCACACTGGGATCAAAATTCAAGTTTTCTAGTGGAGAGGCAGCAGCAAAGTCTGGAGCAGGTTGGGTTGGTGCCTCACTACTGCCCAAGAGTAGCCCCTGTGAGGTGCCAACCCAGCCCACCAAATGGACAGCTCTTTTTGCAACCTTCAGTAACTAGAGGCTGCAACCCTTCAGTTGTTGGATTGTGGCTGTGTTTATACTGAATTCATACCAAATCAGCCAGTTTTGGAACAGTGGTGGATGAATTTCTTTCTGAAGCTTTGTCTTTGCCCACACTGGTGCCTCCTTGCAGATCTTAGCAGAGAGAAGTCATGCTCCAAGATAAATCAGAAATAAAGAAAAACCACTGAATGAAATCCTGCAGCATCCAACTGCTGTGCTGAAGGTAACCATGAGCAGAAAGCAGCTCCTGCCTGGCCTGTGCTGCACTGTGGCTCTGGGTAGGATTTTGGAGATGCCTGCAGCATGTAGCAGCAGAGTGGCTGCCCAAAGTCAATGAGACTCTGTTCAGAACTGCCTCGGGTGCTTTTGAAAGGCTTGGCCTCTTGTGTGCTTCTTTAAAGACTTTAAATTATAGTTAATTCCTGTGGCTTAGGTATATGAGTTGGTACAGCCCAGGATTACATTCCTGCCCTCCTTAGGATCCCAGCCAGACAGCCTGGATTGAAGGGTTGACAGGGCTCAGGAGCAGCAGCTCCTGCCTTCAACTTCAGTGTCCCATTCCCCAGCCTGAAGGGACAGCTCTGCCCCCTGCAGCTGGGACAGTGCTCCCCCTCCACGGGAACTGAAATTCATCCAACACAAGTTATTGGGGAAAAAATAAAGTCAAGAGAGATGTGTTCATCATCCTCCAGGTCACCTCCAGCTGTGGTGTGATATAGCAGCAGGGAAATAAATGAATGAAGAGAGGAGAGCAAGAAGCAGAGCTGTGAGTAAGTGCACAGAGTGTTGTGGAACAAAAGGGGGCTTGGCTGACCCTGGCATGCTTGTCTGGGTGCAGCATAAAAAACTTGCCAAGGGAAGTACTTGTGCACTATTTTAAGGTGGTGGTGTCAATGTTCATCTTGCAATATATAACTGAAGTGTAAAACCCCTTGTGTGTATTTTTAATCTCTTAAAATAGATCTTTAGGTGATGGGTTTCCTGCTATTGATGTACAAAATGATGTGTTAACATATAATACATCAGCTGATATCAAAGAGAGGTTGTCTGTTGAGTACAGCATTTGTGCAACAGCTGCTGGTATGATTTTTGTGAACAAGGAGAAGTCTTGTGCCTGTGTGAAACCACTCAGTCATTCTCTGGGCACACTTGAGCCCCTTGGCTGATCTCTGTCCCATCTTGTGCTTCCTTATGAGAAGATGTTGGCAGAAGGAACACTCCTCCAGGGAGGGACCAGCTCCTGGTACAGGCTCACCTTTTGTTAGTTCCCAACACTTTCAATAGCACATTAAAGCAGAGGAGAGGAGACTTCAGTCATTTTGCTGCTCAGGGAACTGACTACTGAGTTGTTTGTACAACTACACAGGAGGACAAACCCTCTCAGAGCCTCTCTGTGCTGCCTGCCATCTATAAAAAGATCTTGACAGCCTCTCCTGTGAAAAGCTCTCACACCTCCCGTCTGCAGCATGCCTTTGATGCTCCAGCAGGTGGGTAGTCCCCAGGCTCCTGAAGTGCCTTTCCTTTGTCTTCCATGCTGCTCTGTTCCTGCCTGCCCACGCCTGGCTCTGTGAGTGGGGACCCCCTGGAAGTGTCTGGAGCCCTCCCTCTCAGGAAGCAGGAACAAGGAGGTGCTTGAGGAGCCCTTTTTGTGCTTGGGTGCTGCAGGTTTGTCAGCTGTGGAGACTATAATCTAAATCCTCAGATTTCTGGGAAAAGGAAGAAGATATTTAGCACTGAAACTAAGCTTGGGCCAGATCCTCTGTCCTTCCCTAGGCAGGAGTTCCTTCTCTGCCCCTCAGCTCCTAAGCCCCTACTTCATATTTGACTGATATGAAGGAAACATCATCCATTGGTGTAATGGGATCACAGAAAACCAATGAGGCATGAAATTATTTTCCTTCTTTCCCAGATAAATCCCTCGTTGTAAATTAAACTATTTACCCATTTAACTACAGGTGAATCAATGTCTGTGTCAGTCTGCTGTTAATAAGGAGGGAGATTATCCAGGACAAGCTTGCAAACCTCTTGGTATCTCTTGCTGATGATGAAGTAATGTTCTTCACAAGTTGTGTTACCACCTGGATTTGGGGGGAGCTGGGAAGGGAGCAGTGTCAGCAGCTCTTAGGGTGAGGGATCTGGGTGGAGTGACATCCCCACACTTTGAGCTCTCCATGCACAAAAAGGAGTTTCCATTGCAAAGAGACTTGGGGTTAGCACAGGATCAGGTTGTGCATGCTGGTAGACCTTGGACAGTGGAGAGACAGCTATCCTGAGCCAACAGGAGCAACCTCTGGACAGGGTACCCTTCCAGGGGCTGTGCTGAGCAACCCAGCACAGGGAGTTTGTGTTTGTGAACCTCCCCAGCAAAATCTGAAATTCCATCCACTCTATAGCAAATGCAATCAAGTATAACTAAGCCAGCTGAAAGACAGGACTCATCTGGATTTTCACTGGATTTCTCTCTCTCAAAATTATTTTGAAATACTGTTTGTTTTACACTGTGGATATAAATTCTTTTTCAAAGGGCTTGAAGCATGGCAAGAGTTTTATCCCCATGCTTTATCTCCTTGAGAAGGTTTGACTGTGTGATAGGAGGAGTAAGTGATGGGAAACTTGACAGTAAGAAGAGAAAGAGTTGAGCTTGTCAGACTGCTGAGTGCAGGGCTGCCCAGTTCCAACTGCAGGAGTCACTGAAGGTTGGATGGGGCTTGGAAGAAAACCTTGAAGGTGTCCCTGCCCATGGGAACAAGATGATCTTCAAGGTCCCTTCCAACCCAAATAATTCTGTGAATGTATAAAAGCCAGGTTGAGTCACAACAGGCCAGGAGAGGTCTGGGTGCAGGAATAAAACATGAACCTGTTACTTCCATAACCCCTGCTGCCTGCAAAGTCATCTTCTTTGCTAGGACCCTGCTAATACCTGACCACAGAATCACAGGGAAAAAAAAAAAAATTGGTTTGGGCTGGAAGGGAACCTTAAATCTTGTCCCACCCCCCTGCCATGGGCATGGACACCTTCCACAAAACCAAATTGCTCCAAGCCTCAACCAACCTGGGCTTGGACACTTTCAGGGATGGGGCACCCACAGCATTCCTAGGCAGCCTGTGCCTACTGCCCTCACAGTAAACAATTTTTCTGTCAAAATCTGTCAGATCAAGCATGAGCAGGGATGGATCCAAAGAAGGCTCCTCACCCTCCCCAGCCACCTGGCTTTCTCACTCTCATCATCATCATCATCATCATCATCATCATCATCATCATCTATCTCCTTCTTGATGCAAACTTAAACCTCTGGATACTTCCACCATTCATGAGCATCTTGAAGAAGTAATTTCCTTCTTGTCAATAGAAATTATTTTTGTATTGTCTCCTCTTCCTCCAGTCTGATCTTCCCCTCTCCTCTCCTGGGTCCTGGTTTTGGGTACACAGCCTTGCCTGTGCTCTTCTGCAGTCCATATCTTTGCCTTAAAGTCAATGCAGCACTTATCCAAGGACTGCTTTGTTTCTTAATGATGACATTTAAGCTGCAGTAATCCTGCAAGGGCTTCTTCTACCTCATATCAAAGGCAAATTGTTCAAATTTTGATCCTCTTGTTAGAACCAGCCTCCTCTTTCACAAAAGCTGCAGTCAGCATGAGAGATTTAAGTTAAGCAGCACTTTGCCTATTACCTGACACATTTTAGCTTTGGACTGGGAGTAGAATTAGTTCTGCAGTTATCACTAAAATAATGTAATGTTTCTGCCTAAGTTAGCAAAAAATACCTGATTAGTGCTCTAAAAACTGGCCAAGTGCTTATAACTCATGGTCATGGTTGTCATAGTTTGGATCCTGTAACAAACTGCAGGGAAAACTCTGCCCCACTGCCTCTGACTGCATTCAGATCATTCCCCTCATCCCCAATTTCATTTGATCTAACTATAGCTTGCTAGAAAATGACAATTCATTGCTAGGTGGTGTTCAAAGTCTAATTGCTCCACAGTTTTCTCAGTACTTCAGAATTTCTTAATTGCATTAGCCAAGGTGAGAATAATTGCTGCTTTTATATCCTTGAAACTTCTCATACAAAAGAGGCTTATGCAAGAATCTGCTCATTCTCTCCAATAAATGATCTCTCTGTTATTACAGAAAATGTTTTTGGGGGACTGCTGGGAAGCATTCCACCACACCATTATACACCTGAACAAAACCTGAAACTTGCAGGCACAAGACTAAATTATAGTCTGGGGCAATCATCAGAACACAGTTTGGTTTTGGTTTTTTTTCCTCTCCTCATTTTTTTTTTTTTTTTTTTTAACCCCTGAAAGTTGCTCTTTCAGAAGAACAAGCCCCAAACCTAGAAAAAAAAAAAAAACAACATTATTTTGCAATTGGAGATCTTCTGGGTAGAGGAAATCTGCTATTTACAGGTCACTGGTGCTCTGACATTGCTCCTGGTCACAGATGCTGATGTGGAACTCCCAGTCTGTCCCAGTCACTGTCCTTTTTTTTCCTTTGTTCACTAAATCCTTGATCAGGAACCATTTCTCCCCCTGGTTTGTACATCTTCAGGATCTTGAACTGCATGCAAGGCTTCTAGATGTCTCAGCACTGTAGCTGTGTGCTTGTGCCTCAAGTGCAATAAAGCCACTCAGGCAGGGAATTAGACATGATGCTCTTCCTTAAGCTCCAGCAATTAAGTATAAACATATGCATGCACAATAAAATGTCATGTATCCCTTCTGAGGCTATGACTACCATTAGAAATAGAAAAAAGAACCATGTATTTCCTTACATGCCAATTGGATACACTTAGTGTGAGAAGAAGGTATTCAGTGAGTCAAACACTTAATCCAAGAAGCAAGTTGTACACAAATTTCTGATAAGGTAGAGAAATTTCACACCCTGTTCTGGGGAAAATGTTACATTTCATGGTGCTTTACAGATGATGACAAATCCTATTAAATCTTGAAAAAATATATATACAAGTTAAACATGGATATTTAAAATTATCCGATTTTTTGGATGCAGGAAAAGAAGTAAAATGGGTATTTTGCAGGAATAACAGCAACTGCCACAGAGGTTTTACACAGGGTCCTTGGCAAGAAGTAATCTGATTATAACTACAGGGCCAATTTCTCTTGCACAACATGAAATAATGAAATAGTCCAAGTACTTCTTCCAGTTGTTGACAAACTCAGAGGATAAATAGGATGGAGAGTCTAATGGTGAGGTTTGAAGGACTGCAAGAACATCAAACCTTTCAGATTTGCTCCAGAGCTGTAAATCAAGGTGGGTTGTGCCATCATTCTGAGGCAGCCAAGCTATAATTTAGGAGCTTTTCCCAGCTGCTGTGACTGCTGAAGTACAATGGCAGGAGCTTTGCAGAGGTTTAAATGATTGCTTTTTCAGACAAGATGCCAGAGCTGTGACTGCAGAGCAGAATGTGCTGTGCCCCATGTCCATCCATCTGGGCTGGGGCAGATCCACACACCCTGGGACCCAGCAGCTGTGCCTTCTGTGCCAGTTTTGCTGCAGATGCTTCCAAATCCTCCTCCTGGATTCTGTCTCTTGAGGACTGGATAGGTCTCAAAGTAGCTCTAGAGGTCTGGGAATGTGAAATCACATTCCTAGGAGTTAGTGCCACGTAATGGCCCAAGACAGGAGCTCTGGTCCTGAGGGATAGAGCTTTGTAGAGCTCACAGCAAACATTTTTGGGAGCCTTTCTAGTGCTTTTTGACAACCAAGTGATGTGAAGCAAGAAATTCTCCTTTAAGAGTGTGATAAGCTTTGACTAGGAGTACAAGCATGGATCCAATCCAACCATGCCCCATTTCCTTGCTATAAATCAGATAATGCTGAATTCCTGAATTAGTCTTGCTCTTGTCAGCTGTAGTGCTTAGAGAAAACAGAGCACACTCCAAGGCATGATTCCTGGTGGTGTGGCAGAGACCCCAGCAGATGGACTCGATGGCTCTGCCTGCCATGGATCCAGGAGGACCTGGTTTCTCACAGGCTTGTCCTGCTCCTTGGCACCTCAGCATGCTCCTAAGCCCAACCAGGTGTCATTCCTTTCCTGTGACCTCCCATGAAACCAATATTCTGGAATAATTTGTCTTGGAAACTGGATGCCAATTTATTTACTGGACTTCAATAAGGACCATCATTTCTTAATGAGGGATAAGTACTTGGAGGTGCTAAAATGGTCATAAGTGATCCTCTCTGGTGAAGGATGACAAATGATCAGTTTGTGGGGACTGTGCTGGTTGTCAAACACCCAGAAATATTTGAGGGGGAATTGCCTCCAAACACAGACTAGTTTACCAAAAATAGCACCAGGAATGACTCTTATGTCAGATGGTGTGAAATGATGTAAAAAAAAACAAAGCCTTTTTGAGAGCCACTATTACAAGGGATATATGGGATGCTGCTGCATTTATATGGTCATTTATCTGGTCATTTATCTGGTCATTTATATGGTTGCCTGCCAGCAACAGATCCACATATTTGTTACCTACAAATAGTGTCCATGCTCTTTGAGGAAAAAGTATTTGTTCTTGGAGAGAAAAGTATTTATTCTCAAATTCTGACAAAATAAGTTTTCCATTTCAGACAGAGGGAGGGGGCCCTCAAAGGAGAATTTTATTCCCAGTTGCTCCTTCTGTGAGGTTTCATGGGCCATGCTGACTTTGGGAGTGGGAAGAGGACACAAGGTTTTCAATTTGACTGTCAAGGTTTGGACATGAAATTCTGGTTGAACCAAAGGAGATGAGAAAGGCAAGCTTACACATGTAGCACCAAGAGGGTGGGAAAGACATCCTGGAAGAACTAGAAAATCACCCCTGGAAATGAAAAGGAGGCTTGAAACAACTTTCAGAATTGATTGTTGTTGTTCAGGAGTGAAAATATATGACTATAGTGAGGATGCACTTTTTGATTAATATTTTCAGCTAAAATCTAGCTCAATGATAAGTGGTGGGAGAAAGCACCTTGAATGGTTCCCAAGTCTGTGAATACACATTTAACATGGCCCTCTACACAAGGGGTAAAAGAGGATCAAGGTTGGCATGAAGTAGCAAAAAAACCAGAATCTGCCTTTAGTCAGGGGAGCTGTTGTCATCATTATCAATCAGAAAATCCTAGGAATTGGTTTTGCTCTCAGGACATGTAGTGTTTGTTCTTACAAATATGCTCAGAAATATGTTTTAAGGTGCTCATGTGAAGTGAAGGACCACTATGGGAGAAACTAAACCCACTTCAGAAATCTTACTCCTGTTTTCCAAGGGAGCTGAGTGCAAACTGGGACCAGAGGAGATTTGTGCCTAATTTTGTGAACCAAAGACTGGTAAAATGTCCTGGCATTCACTGACTCAGTAGCAATGCACAAGGTTTATGGAAAACACCCTTCTCTGTGCATGTTTCTGGAAAAAAAAAAAAAAGAGATTAGTTCATTTTCCTGGGAATGAGATCCTGAATTTCCTGTGGCATCTCCCTGTGAGTATTGAAGAGTTTTTCAGGTGCAGTCACCTGCTGGAAAATCAGTCCTGGCTCCCCACTAAGGAGGCTAAGAGCTGCTTATGTGATTTAGATGGGTTACAGCTACCTTCCCTTCCAGGTATTTGGAAAAAACCACATCCTCCTGCCAGGAGAGTTCCTGAGCCCCTTGAAAAACTGCTGGGAAGTTTCTGGGAGTCCACAGCAGGACTGACAGCCTCCCCATTGAAACTTCTCATGCTGAAGGAAGCTGGGTTTGCCTCTCATCCACTCTGCCATTTCAGCAAATGACATTCTCAGGGTTTCTTCTTTTGGCCTTCTATTGTTTTTCCTACACTACCAGAAGTACTTTCTGTTCCCCATTAAATCTCCTGCAGTGTCATTCTCCCCAGGGTGAAACAAGGAGCCCAGTGATGCTTCAGGAGGATTCACATGGTCCTTACTGATATGCCATGCAACAAGATATGTGGATGTGGCTCTTGAAGATGTGGTTTAGTGGTGGACCTGGCAGAGCTGGACTCAATGATCTCAAGGGTCTCTTCCAGCCTAAATGATCCTGTGATTCTGAGACGATGTGAGACCTCTGGTAGGAGAAGAGGGAAGGCCAGGGCTCCTGGCTGGGAGCTGGTTGCAAGTGAAACTAATTTCAAAATTACCTGATGGGAAGTGTCATGTGTGGATAAAAGGAGCAGGTGGGGTTGTTTATTTTTAGTTGTCTGAGTTTTAAGCTGGGGGACCTTTCCATGGCTGTGACCTAAGGCTTTCTGTCTTTTGTTTTTATATGATCCTCTGAAATGTCTGTCCTTCAGCTCTTGGATTTTTGCCCTCCCATCCTTCATCAGAAGGGGATGAGCTGATATGGACTTGCTTTTCCATGTTCAGAAGGTGCAGCTGTGGAAGAAGAAACATCTCCTTATCTGGTACAAGGTCTCAAGCTATGAGGTTACAGACTTCTCCCCTGTCAGCCTCAAAGGTGGGCAGAAACAGTGTGGTGTGGTCTGATGCTGTTGAGGGGACCTACCCCAAAGCAGATTTTACAGTGGGCCTTCCAGGAGGACTGGGAGCTTGTGGATATGGGCACCAGGAGTGCCTGTTCACACTGCTGTGATTTGTGGTGTGTTGCAACACTTTCTGGAAGTGTTTAGATCATTCAATGGTCCCTTTATGGCATTTGAGGAGACAGGATTTGACACACCTTAGTCAGCACTTTGACGAGGAGAAGGTTTGTGTTTAATTAACTCTGCCCTGCAGTAATGGGTGCAAGGCTGTGGAAGGCTGAGCAGGGATGGGAACAATGCTGCCCAAGTCCAGAAATGCAGAAAGAAATTATGAGTTTAACAGGGCATGAAATTATCCATTCTGTTTTCTTCAAAGTTAATTGTAGTTCACAACACAATCTGACAAAGCCCTGTCAGAAACCCAAAAACATCTGCCTTCAGTGTAGGATGCTGATGTGTAGCTCTTAGGACTGTTAGCAAATTACTTGCCCCAGACACCAAAAGGAATCAAAAACTTCCCTGTTCCTCAGAAGAATTACAGATCCAGATGGAGAACCTGGAACGTGCTGGATTTTTTGCCAGTGATGTAGGAAATGAGAAACTCCATGGCTCTCTTACAGCTGACAAATGATAGTTGGGAGTGAATTGATGGATGACAATATGATGCTCTAAAGAGTTGGTTTTAATCCTCCCCAGGGAGGGTAGCTTTGGGGTTGGATTCCTGGGCTGCTTTGAGCATACAGGTGTGAGCATGGGACAAGGATATTGCTCCAAATCCTGAACAGAATTCCGTGTCTGCATCCTCATTTTGCCCCATTCAAATGGTTGAAAATTTGCTTGAACATAGAACTACTTCAGCATAAAATTCTTTATGTTTAAGAAGTCTTAAAATTTAGATGATCACATGGATGTTTGAAGATCTAGCAGTAGAATGAGTGGTAAAGGAGTGAAATTCCCCCAGCCCAAACAATACCAGAATTTTAGATTCTTGCAGTCAATTTGTGCTTGAATATAAAGCAAATTAAAAAAACTTTATAAATACTGACTTTTAGCTCAGACTTATAAACTGTCCCAGTCCCACCCCATTTAAAGCCCACACCAGCTATTCCTGCCTCAGCATCCTTTACCTCTGCTGCCTTCTCTGTGCCATTGGTGGGAGGTTCTTCAGCAGAAAAGTTTATTGACAGGAAGACTCATTGCTTTTGCTACTTTGGAGATGAAAAATTGGCTGCCCATCCAGTGTTGTTTAGGTGTGGCTCAGTGGCAGGTGACCCCTTTCTGAAGTTCTGCCACAAAGAGAGATGTTGTTGAATGTGATAGAAATTTAGAATTTAGCTTTAAAGCTAAAATATCAATGTAGCAAACACTACAAATACATGTCAGTTGGCTGAAATTACACCTGTTAATGGCTTTATATATGGATTGATTGAGAATCAGCCTTTTGAGTCTCAGTAATTGCTCTGTCACTGCTTTCCTGGGTCCAGGAAAGAAGTATTTTCTATTTGTTGGGGACTGTAGTTGAATCATGAACAACACTTTAACAGGAGAGAGTAAAACCCTGGGGCTGATCTACCTGTAGTTTTACTTTAGATTGCACAGGGCAATACTGAATTCTGTCTGACTCTGATATGGAGGCATTGCCAGCTCATACTTCTTCTATGCTTTTGTGGTCTCCAAACAAGAAGAAGGTTTTTAGAAAACAGTGAGATGTCTGAGGGCTCTGGATCAGTTGTATCCTGTCCAAACTAGACTGACTATAAGGAAAAGTTTGAGGAGTGCAATACACAAATCCATTCTGCTCTGCCTGGTGGCAGTAGCTGCAACCCAAAAGTTCATGGCTGAAGTCTCATTCACAAGACTTGTCAGGTTTGGGTGCTTCTGCTTTGGGGTGAAAGGCTGTCACAGTCAGAGTTTTCCTTCAGCACCACTTTGCTCTGATGGGGCATTTTTTGATGTCATCAGGAGCTGTGGCCATGGCAAACCACACACCAGGTGCTGACAAGTGCTCCTGACACAGGTTAAAAATAAACTTGTGGATTGTTAAACTCTTGCAGTGTCTGTCTGCTGGCTCTCCTTTCTCTCCCAGTAAGCTGACTTGGCTTTTCAGCAGAGACTGGATCTCACCACAACAAAGTGATGTCTTGTAGTGTGCTTTAAAGTTGATTTGTGGTTGATTGTAGGATTTATTTCTTCTAGCCAATCAACAGCTGAAATGTCAATTTGTATTCTCTCTCCTGCAAACCTATATTAACAGTGAGCCTCTGAGCCACTGTTAAAGCAGCAGAACAAGACATCTGGGAGAGATCTCCATCACTGCTGTGATCCACTGTGCTTTCCATCTCCTGCTCTGGAGAAACCACTTCAGTGTGTGAAAAGGTTTTTAAATAAGAAGCTGTGTTTCATGTTGAAAAGGGAGGAAATTCCTGTTTCCCTGCTTGTGTTCCATCCTGTTGGTGCTGGGTCTGCCTGACAGATGTTTTCCTCCCTGAAAATCTCCCTGCTAATTGTGAGTAGCAGATGCCAATCTTCCTCAGCACATGTTGGGATGTAATGTAGCCCACAGTGATTAGATTTGCTTTGACTTGCTCATATCACACTGATTCAACACACAGATTCTTCAGGCTGAGGCAACACTGATGACTTTTCAGCATATGGGATAGGATGGATCATTAGATGGTCACTGACAGTTTAATTTTGGGTTTGGTTTGGTTTATTTGTTTTTTTCTTCAGGAAATAGACCAGAGGGTTTTGTTTTTTTTTCCCATTTTGCCCAGGCTTTGTCTAAAAATAAGCCATAAATGTAGCAGTGTATTTGACTTCAAATATTTGTTTGAAGTGAAAAGGTCCTTGATTTATTCTTCTAGAGGGCAGCTTGGCCTTAGATTTTATTTCAAATAGGAGTGTATCCCCTTCCTTTTAGTAAAGTTTTCTAGTTTTCTAGACTTGCTTGGAATCTGTGTGACCCTTGCAACACTTCATTTATGAACAATGACATAACAAGATTAACACTGACCTTTCTGTAGTAAAGGCTGCTGTTGAGCACAGCTACCACCTCATACTTGGAATTCTTTATTGATTGTAATGCATAGGTAGGCTGGAAGGAAAAAAAAAAAAAAAAAAAGGGGGATCTACTTATTTTGTGGAGCACAAATTCTCACTCAATGAACACATGCAAAGTGAGATAGAGCATATAGTAAATATGTTGATCCCATTTTGTTACCTGAACTTAAAAGCAGTTTAAGAACTCAGTAAAAGTGCTTCTGACAAAATTATGAAGCTCTTTCTAATAGCTAAAAACCAATTTTTCCAATTTCTTTTTCAGGATGAAAATAATGTTATACAGTGTAGAAAAAGAGGTTTCAAAGAAAGGAGTGCATTTCCTTCTGTATATTAAAACTTCTTAGCCAGCAGCTCTCAGCAAAGGAATATTTTATATTATAGAAAAAAAAAATATATAATGTGTATATGTATCTCAACACTATTGATAATATTGGCAGATACTTTTAATATCATGCATGTGTTTGATTCAGCTCTTCTTTAAACTAATGTTTCTAGGCATAAACAAACTGGGGAGAAGGAAAATTGAGCACCTGAGAGAAGGAGAGATTTGCTGATGTTTAGGTGAGGCTTTGGTACTGCAGGTGCTTTATGTGGTTTATTTATTTATGTATTTATTTATTGTTACTTCTGCATTCCCAGTGGCTGGAAATTTCTGTAAATGTAGGTAAAACACTGACATCTAGTGCCTAGAACAAAGCAGCCAAACATGTTCAGAGACTCTCCAGCTTTGGGGCTTCCTGGGCTGGGTTTAACTGCTCACTAATATTAGGGACTGTATATTATGGGTATTATATTAATGTATATATATAATATATATTAATGTTTCTAAGTTCAGACTTGACATATTTGGGGCCATCTAGACTGACATGCTCTCATGCCCTTGCTAATCACAGCTTTCTCCAGGAGACAGAAGGAGAAGTTGAGCTAAACACCAGCAGACAGAAGCAACTCACCACGACTTTCAGCACTTCCCTATTTCCTCTGGAAAAAAAAAAAAAAAAAAAAAAAAAAGTTTCCTGATCCTTTTTGGAGGTTTTTTTGCCTTTTTTTGTAGCAGTCTCATGCCATTAAAGGCTTCCCTTTCTCAATTTCCAGCTGATGGACTCCTGCTGTCAGCAGAGCTGCAAAATAAGTTACATAACATTTTATGCATTTATTATTATACAGGTCCTTAGAATTACCAACTTCTTCCGTTTATGATGATCTGTTTTAATTATGACTTACAGCAAATGCTTTCAAAGAATCTCAAAGATCCATGGGTGTTTGCCCAAGGACAAAAATTTAAAGGAATTAGCAATTCCTGGCAATAGGACTCTTCTCTTTGGCTTCATTCTTTAGGCTGCCCTTCAACACAAAAAAAAAGCCTCCTGATCAACTAAACAAAAACCCAACCAAAAAGCTTAAAACCACAACAAAATAATTAACTCCCTTAAATATGGTTATCCCACTAAATTTGATTTTGATAATTTTTTCCCCACTACAAAGAAAGAAGTTTTGTGCTTAAAACACGATTCTTGCCAAGTGGATTTTTAAAACTTCTTACTTCCCCATTTCTTATGCTTCTTTTTGTTATCCTCTTAAACCAGGACTGCCTACTGATTTTTAACTGGCATTTAAAATTATTATTTTTTGTAATAGTAATTTCTAGGCCATTATGAAAATGACAGAAGAAAGCTCTGGTTTGCTTTGCTACCACTGGCCCCTCATGCCCTTAACCCCAGTCCCTTTTTTTTAATGCTTAATAAGATTTTTTTTTTTTCAGTCATTCTGCAGGATGAGTAGTGCAGACATGCACAGCTAGGGGGACCAAGAGGGAGTAAAAATGCAATGAGTGCTGCAGGGCTCATTTCTATAAGTCAGGCTTTAGTGACTGGACCAGTTCAAAACACATCATTCTGCCCCAGATCATGAAGAAAACATTTGAAATTCACATTCAGACTGATAATGTACCAGCTTAAATGTCTTTAAACAAAGAAAAAAAAATGACCCAAACAAAAATATTTGTCAGGAATTTCCATGTACAGAAACCAGTGAGGCAAATACTGACTCGTGTTACTTCTACAGGTGACTCTGGTGTTTTCAGGTACAAATATGAATTAAGCCAAACTGGTTTTGGATAGATGCTTTCCTAAAAAAAAGGTTTATCAGATTTCACAGATGCAACACTACAGAGATCCTTCACTTTACTCCTGCCATACTGTGCTGAAGGGACAACAGAAGCAGAAATGCAAGCCCACAGCACAGGCTGGGAGCCACAGTGAGTGGGCTATTAAAACATTTACATATACCAATAGCTGGCTCTTCTTCTTCCTCCAGAGAAGGTAGTTAAGCCTTTAGATCAGCTAAGAAACCAGCTCAACAGTGTGGAATAATTATAGGGCATTTCTTGCTCATTTTTATATAATCCATTAAGTATCTCCTAGATTTATCTTCCTATCTCTGCTGTTATATGTCATTTGCAGTTTTTAGTCTAAATAACTATATTTATGGGATTAGCCAGTAGACAGGCTGATGAGATTTGGTATCTGGGATCTAAACTCAGTATTTCTCTCAATCTACCATGAATAAAAAATTGGTTTTTTTTGTTTTTTGTTTTTTTTGGTTTTTTTTCATCTCTTGTTGTCTAAAATGAAGGAGTAAATATGTTCTAGATACATTTGCTTTATTCTGGCTACTAAAATATAGGAATTACAGAACAAAGTTCTATGGCAACCTGTCTTTTAGGAAACCTGAAATCATATCTGAGCTATTAAAGTTTAATAGCTAGTGGGGGGAGAGAAGTAATTACTTCCCATAACATCTTTCTCTATCAAGAATTTCGTTGTAACATTGATGCAAAATTATTCCACTGGCATTATAAACTGCCATGTAATGTCTGATAATGACACCTCTTACTACCACAGAGAAACCTTTGTTATGACTTCAATTACACATTCACATCCTGCACCAAATATGAAGATGAATAGAATGAAAGTAGATAGCTAATATATCAAGGTGGCATTTGAGATGAGAGTTATAATTTTTTTAAATACATATGTGAGAACATGAAATAAATTAGCCAGATTTTTGTCTCACCAAAAAGGGGCAAAACTCAATTGTCTGCATAGGCATTTTACCCATTTCCCATCAATAGGAACAGTGTTAGCAAAGTTCACATTTCCTTTTGGCTTCACTGTTGGCTCTTTAGTGATTTTTTTTTTTTTTTTTTTACATAGCTGCTGGTGATTTTCCTTATGCCATTTCTTTAGATAGGACAGGAAAAGCCTGAAGTTTGTTTTGCCCTTCCTTTTTCAAACTGATAGTCCCTAGTTTAAAGTCTCCCTCCATCCTTTGCTTTTCCACCCTTTTTCATACCAGTGTTCAGTGTCATTCTGCTGGAATAAAGCCTAGCCTGGCATTAGTAGGATGGCAGTGAGGAGGTTCCCAGGAAATGTTTTGCTGTTGGAAAAGATGGGCTTTGTTCAAATCCAAGACAATGAAGGAATGTGGATGTAATCCACAGATCAGATGCAAAATTTTATTTATTACTTGTTCACTCCAATGTTGAAAAGTCTGACTTGAACTTTCTGTAATTTAGTTTTGACTTCGTGTTCCTTTTGTTTTAACCTTAAATATAGGATGATGCAAAAATTTCATAACATCAGGAAATAGGATTTTATGTATAAAATTTCAGCTTTCTAATGAAAGAAGTCATTTGCTATTTTTGAATATGTTGTGACTTTTTCTGTCCCTTTGGGCCTTTGATTTATCTTCAAATGCCATATTCTTGGAATGGAGAATTAATTTGTGAATTTCTGGTCAACCACGCTTATATGGGAGCTGAATTATTTTAAGGGAATTCAAACACATCACCTTTAAATTCTCCAGATATTTTAGACTCAAAGCAGCTTCTCTCTCTGCCAGCTACAGCCTCAATTGCTTTTTAAAAAATTTTGATTTTTAAGTTACTTTTGGTGGCAGCAATCATTTTACAGCAAAGGTTGTTTGCCTTGCCAAAAGGTTCACTAATTCCCATCAGCAGGGACAGGTTCCCAACACACGTGGTGGCTCTGCTGATGGTATTTCAAGTGACCCTTGTAATCACTGAGCATCAACTGGCAGTGAAGTTTCAGCATTAAACTTTAACTCTGCTCATTTGGGGTCTTAATTGTGCTTTGAAAGGTTTGATGGCTTGGCTGACCTTTCTGTGGGTTAACTGAAGGCTGAGGTTTGTCTGCCAGGAGGGAGCTGCTGTGGAAACCTTGGAGTGTAGCACTCAATTGGTGTCACTGAGACAGCATGGTCTGGTATCCCCAGGGTTAGAAATGCCTCTGAACTTTTTATGGGCTTTAACTGGAGCTATAGAATAAAGAAAACGTTGGGAATGCCAAGAATTTTACAAAGAGTAGGCAATGAGTATAAATTGAAGAGCCACTTAAAGTTAAATGCAGGGATTGGACGTTATAATCCCTTTTTGTACTTCTGAGGCATTTCTAACCCTTCCTTTCCCCATGGGAAATCTCCCAGGGGAGCAGTGCATTTCCCTGCTGGTGGGGAAGCCCTGCATTGCCATCTCCCCAGGCTGCTTTCCTGCAGCAAGGACTGGGGCAAGGCCTTTGCTGAAAACCCTAACAGTCTGCAAAATTCCCCTCTCCTCACCTGAAGCTATTGTGGAGACCTGCAGTTTTCACCAAAACTAGCCATTTTCTTTTTTTTCTTTAGGCCTGATTCAATACTACATAGAGGACAGGTGATGCCCACAATGAGTGCAGATATTGCATTTGTAGACTTCCTCCTGCCCCTATGAATACTCTTCATTTTCATGTTATGGCTGTGTGCTGACATTTGCTCTGCCAGTCCCTGTGGAACCTGGCACTGTGTCCTGAACCACTCACCTCTCATTTCTGTGTAATTAGCCTGAAAGCCATGAGACAGGAACCCTCCCTGGCTGTGTTTGTGTGGGAGGCCAAGGGCAATACCAAATTTAGAAGGTAAGCAGTGGGGCAGGCAGGTGAACTCAGGCTGAGGGATGATTTGGGGCAGTGTGACTGATGAAGGGGGGCTCATTTCAGGGGTCTGCAGTACCTACATGTCACACCAAAGAGACAAACCATATTTTGGGGTGCTGCTCTTCAAACCCCTGGTCTCGAAGGCAAAAGGGAATTTGGTGCCCAAAAGCAAGTCCTCTGCAGTGAGGATGCCCAGGCTCATCCCAGGCTGCAGGAAAGTGTCCATATTCCCACTGTGAGCACTCTCATCAGCAGGACCTGTGGGCTCTGGGTCAGACCCTGGTGGGGAGGATAGAGTGAGGAACAAGATCAAGGCCAGTTTCTTTCCAGCCTGTGGGAGAGGGGAAAACCCTGTGGTTCTGGGAATGACATTGGCAGCCAGGGATGTGGCACATTTTGGCAGAGATTACAAAATCAACTACTATAAACCTGGCACCTTATCTGGGGCTCTCCACAGTCCCTATGCATTTAAAGTCCTGTCCCCTTGGCTGATACCTTGTTAAATATCAGCCTCCTGCAATAATATTTTATCTTGTAATTATAATCCCAGAGCATGCAAAAGAAATACCAAGATGAATGTAGTCGATTACCTTACCTTCATCCTTCAGAGCATTGGGTTAACCCCAGCCACTGAATAATTGCACCTGCAAAATAGGTTTTATTGGAAGAAACAAGAGCAGGAGGACTCTGCAGCCAGCAGAGGTCAAGACTGGTTGCCTCTGCAAAACCACTTCAAGCCTCTTGGCTTGGGACTATGTCATTAGCTTGTGCCAGTGATTAATCTGAGAAATATACATTCAGTAATGGACTATTTATTGTACAAAGTTCAGTCCATAATCTATTTACTTGCCTCTGCCAGCACATCACACAGTAGCACTGCAGCTAATATTGAACAAAATCCCAAGCAGTGCATTATCACCTTTTAATTTCTTCACTTACCATTTATTTTTCTTACCAGGGGTAAGTCCTGCAGACCTTGATCTCTTAGTAAGCCCATGCTGGTAATTTTTCCTGCTTTGCCAGGCCTTGGCCCTCAGCTCATTGGTGATGCTCAGTTGAGACATGGATTAAGCACCATCCAGTTGGAACCACTGAGGGGCAGGACAGTCATGGCAGCTGAGGAGAAAAGAAACAGGGTTGGAGGCCACAAGTCTGCAAGAGGAAGGTAAATGTTGAGGGTCAAAGTTGTTCAGTGAGATGCAGATCAGGAGAAAACTGGAGGGGATAGACTGAAGCTTTCTGAGTTGCTGTTAGGCTGTCAGAATGCAAGTGTAGCTCACATTTGCATTAGCCACTTGTAGTTTTATGTCAGAAGCATGAGCTCTGCAACAGAAGTGGATGCATTGTCCATTTTTAGTAGTATCTTGCTTTTTAATTTTTTTTTTTTTTTTTTTTTTTTTTTTTTGGTGGGGGGTGGTAAGGAGGGCAGATAAAAATACCTACCAGGGGGTATGAATCCAGGAATTGTTTACTGGCAGGAGGACTGCACCTGCAGGACTGGACCTCAGCAGGCACAGCCTCCTGCAAGAAGATGCAAGAGGTTGATGTCCAGCATGTGTAAATTAAAATGCCCTGCTTGGTACAGGCACAGTTGATATTCCTGGGCCAGAGGGCACATCAGCTTCCGAGGAAGAGGGATGAAAAATTCTCTGGGGGCTTCTCATCCATTTTAGTGTGAGGCTGAAAGGACAGGGAGACCATTCTTCTTTATTTCCTTTCTATCCCAGCTGTGTCTGCTGCCTACACACCCTGAGCCATCCTCAAGGGTCTTGGGGCACACCCAGCTCAGCTTTTCCAAGTGTCTGCAGTACCAAACCTGCTGCCTTGTCATCTATCGAGGACACCTGCTCTGGGCAACTATCTGCTTTACCTGGGCTTGGAGCCAGCTCGATGCTAGTACCCACGGAAATTTTTCCATGTTAAGAAGGAAAACCATCCCTTTCCAGTTTGTGTGACAAAGTCAAAACAAGAAGAAGGCAAGGTATCATTAGCAGTTGATGTGGCGATGTGCTCCTCTGGGATTTTCATGCGGGTGGCGTGAAGGTGGCATCACTCAGCTCAGCAGAGTGCAGCCAAGGCTGGGTAATCATTCATCTCCCCCTGTTTCCATGTGCCCCTGTGCCAGAGTGGCTGCAGGGCAGGAATCCAGCCCAGCTAGCCCAGTTCCAGCCGGGGAGCGACTGGGGGTGCGGGTGGCCGGCTGCCCGCAGCGCTGTGCTGGGGACACAGGCTGCATCCCCAGCGGTGTCAGAGCTGCAGCAGGGGGAACCCCGCGGTTTTTGGGCAGAGCTGGCTGCAGACGCTGCGTTTTGGCAGCAGCGGAGCCGTCAGAGGGCGGTGTTGGACCGCGGCAGCCGCACGGGGCAGCGCTCCGGAGCATCCTCGCTGCGTTTTGGGGTCTTCAAGCCTTGGTATTTAGCAACAGGAATTACTTGCAACAAAACCTAATTTCCCCCTTTCTCCTTTTTTTTTTTTTTTCCTTTCCCCCCTCAGTTTCTCGTTTTCTTTTGAGGTGTTTCCCAGACCTTCCAGCAGTCTATGAAGCATCCCAGCGCCGGAGGGTGATTTTCTGTCAGCTGAACATCCCTGGAATCACAGGTATGCAGCTGGCACAGTCCAGATCTCCGTGATGCACCACCACACCCCACCAAAAAAGTGTTCCTGAGCTGACTCCCAGCCAGACCTCAGCATCCCTGCCACCTCTGCCACGGGCTCCCTGAGGTGACCCTCTGGCTAGCAGGCCCGAGAATAAAAAGCCCCATTGATAACAGCAATCTAAACAGGTAAAAATGTGCCGGGTTATTTTGCTTTGCACAGTGCAAAGCTGCCCGGTTTTGCCTACACGGCTTGGTTTTACCTCATTTTTCATGGTTGCAAATTATCTTCTTTTCTTTCTCAAACCCTAAAACTTTTTCTGGATGCAAGCTACTGCACCCGCGTGAATGTGCTGCCTTCATCTTTATCTGCTTCTGTTGGACAGCAGCAAAGCACTTGCAGATTACTATCTCACAAATTTTCTGTGAAAATTTGCCTATCAGTGTAAGTGGCATCTGGAGATGAGAAAGCAGAGCTTCAGGTACTCCACCTTCCTTTTACCAGGTCAAGAAGCAGATTGATTTTTCTCCTGCTATGCTAGCAAAGCCACAGGCTTGTTTTAGATTCCTACTCTGCATGACAAGGATAAGAGTTGGGGGGGGGGAGGAAGGAAGGAAGGAAGGGAGAAAATTTGGAGGGACCAGCTTTGCCCCTTGCAGTTATTGAAGGGATGCCTACCAAGGAGGTGAAAAGGGAGGTCTTGCCAAGGCAGACAGTATGACCATTGCTCTGTCTCACATAGAATCAATGGGTCATTAATGTTTGAGCCAGGCTCTTATTTCACTGCAGTTGTCTGCGTTGCCAAGGCTTTCCTCAATATGTCAAAAACCTGAAGGACTTAACAGCCCCAGCAATGGCTGGAACAGGAGTTACTCCTGATCTAAAGCAAACCCTGCTGAGGGCCACTCTTTCTGTGATATTTGTAATGCTGAGCAAAGTGAATGACCAGCACAAGATGCTTCCTTTTCCCTTAGGTTAAAGTTTTGAGAGGATAAGGATTACCTCCAGGACTGAATCCTGCTTTTAAGCTGATGCATGCATTTCAGCCTCTGCTCTCTCTGCACCCTCAGTTTCTCCCAAAAGAGAAGGAAACTTGTGGGATCCAGAAGACCAACCATTGGCAGCCCTGTATTGTCTGAGATATTTAATTTACAAAGGTGGCAACATTTGTACCATCACCCTCCCTTGATGGCTCCCCAAGCCTTGCTCTGCCAATAAAGCTCAATGCAGAGGTCATTAGGAAGACTAACATGAATGTCTTGTGAAGATCAGGAGGCTGTTCTGAAGAAAGTCCCTTCCAGTACTGAATGTTACAGTTGTTCTACTGGCTGGCAAGTGCAGTTTGTTTTACATGGTTGCTTGGTTGTTTTGATCTTTAAAAAGTCTAGTAAATACCTAAGAAGAAGGAAGTGGTTCACCTGCTCTGCATAGTAAAAAAAAAAAATTCCACCCCAAATTGCATAATAGAGGGAATATCTGTGTCTCTGTGTCAGTGATGCTAAACTGGAGTTTCAGTGGCAGAGGGCTCAGCCCTGGACATGTTTTCCAGGTTATTTGAAAGGAATGTGGTGATATCTGAAATGCCACTTGCTCCATGTGCTCGTGGCTTTGTTAAGCATGGAGTTCAACAGAAGTGCACAGGTAACATCTCTCTTTACACCTGAGCCTGTGAAGAGAGGATGAGCTAGTTTAATGGCTCTCTCTTTTTATTGAAATCCCTCTTTTTTGAGTATTCTGGAGTTTACAGTGACTAATACCTTTCCACAAGACACCTCTCAATCAACAGAGACAACTGTGTTTACAGGCCAACATTTTTCACCTGCTTGTCAGCATGTCAAGCAGTACCAAAACACACAATCTCCTCCTGAATCCCACAGCAAATCGTTCATTTTTTTAAGCATAATCTACTGTCAGTAATGGTGCTGGAGACACCATTGTTAAGACAGCCACGCTTCTGCTTCATACCTATGGAGAGAGGAGAGCTTAGAGCATCTAAGAGAGGTGCCATCGTTTAGCAGGGAAACTCTTCTCAGCACTGTTCTGCTGTTTGGGTTTTTTCCTAGCAGTTAACTGTAGATACACTTGAAAAAGAAAACAAACAAAAACAAACCCCAGTGGGCTATTAACAAGTCGTTTTAATGTTGACAATGGCACTTTGCAGTGGGAGTGTAATCTGCTTAATGTTCCAGAGCAGAACAGCCCGTCACTTCACATCCCTTTTGTTAGCAGCGGTGGCAATGCTTCCCCCAGAAGTTAAAGCCATGTGTCTCATTTCTGAGAGAGGCTTATTCATAAAAAGGGAGGGAAAATTGATTGTCTGATCCACAGAAGGAAAAAACACACAAGGGGATAAATTGCGAGAATTAAGTTGGGCAGACGGATTTCTACAACTTGTGTATGTAAAAATCTGTGCCTGGTAGACTTGAGATATGTAATTTCAGATGCATTTCTCCAACCCACATAAATACTTCTGTCCATTGGAAAAGAAGGAAATTTCATTTTTCATCAAAGCTCTACAGTGATCTCATCATTAAAAACAGAGGGAAAAGATATATCAGGAAGGCAAAGCAGTTGCAGTCACATAGTTGTTTTCAATAATCCAGTGAGTCACTACATAGAAGAGTCTTTCATTTCTCCCTGTGGTTCAGACTAAATTGTTTATTAAGATTTTGGTGCATTATTTAAAATTGAAAAAAAAAAAAAAAGAAATTGTACCTCTTTATTTTAAAGACTGTTGCAATAAAAATTCAGATTATTCAGATTTATCAAGTGCATTTTATAAGGCAGTAACCGCAGCAATTTTTTTTTCCTCATACCACAAGATATTCTCTGGCTTTTCCATCTCATTCACAGTCAGACATAAGGATGCTGTTTACAAGGCATTGCTATAGGGAGAAAAAAATATTATAGAAATGAAAACTTGATCTAACCAATGGATGCATTTATAATGAAAGTCCTAAGTGGAGGGCAAACAGCAGCCTAATGTAATACTTTAAAGGCAATTCTTGAAAAGTGATGTATAAAAGCTGCAAAGAGGATCTGTACTTCAGATCTTCACTCATACAGAGGTGTGGAATAGAAGCTAATTGCATATGTAGCTATAATGCACACTGTGCAGCCAGAACAGACAAATACAAATATTTAAGATATTTCACTTTTTTTAAATCACAAGGTCGTGAACTTGCATTTTGTTTTTGTTTCTTTTTCCCCAGGAAATTGGACAGGAGGCTGGCTGAAAGTGTACCAGAGTTCTACAGGGATTTCTTGTGCCCTTTCAAGGAAGGATTTGCTGTGTTCCAGAATGTGTAAATATTGTTTGGGGCTTGTTTTGTTTTGTTTTGTTTTTTTATCTCAAGTGCTTGCCAAGGAAATTGAACTATACAAACATAATTAGCCAGGGGCTGAACATTTAATCTTAAATTCTGAGTCTTCATTAAGTCTCAATTTAAACCTCAGGAGGGAAGCTTGCAACCATTCCTGTTCATAAAGATGGATGGAATTTGTGGCAGGTTTTTATGGCAGAAGAGGGAAACCACTCCAATGGGGAAAGCTTAGAAAACTGCTGCTAAGCCAGTAAGGGGTCAAGTAGTTGGGTAATGGGACAAGATCTGGATTCAAGTCTCCTCTTGTGTGGTCAAAGCAGGCCATGGTGGGTGGGGCTTTGGGCACCCTGATCTGGTGGAAGGTGTCTGGGTTTATAGGGCTGGGATCAGATGGGCTGCAGGTCCCCTCCAACCCAAACCATTCTGTGGCCAGGAATTTAAGGAGGTGGCATGGGAGAACTGGAAGGCTTGTGGGGTTCAAAAACAAGAGCTTTCCCTCTGTATGACAGCTACTCCGAATTAGGATGGGGTGTTTGGAGGTAGGTTATTTTTTCATTAGGTGATCTTCCAATAGCATTGTTATTTTTGCCTAAAAAAGGGGAAATTTCTGATTTTGAATTAGTTTTAGTCTATTAAAAAAATAAACTGCTAGTATCTTTTATTTTTATCTCAATTTACTGAGAAAAATTTCTACACTAGGCATGATGGGGGAAAAAAAAACTAGAGGGAGAAAAATTAAATAAATCAAATTGTTTTATTCCCTTCTGCAAGCACTTTTCTGAGCTGGGAAGTTATGGAGCAATGTGAAGGTGCTGTGATTTCTCCTACACCTTCCTTTGCCCTTTTTCAGTGATAAGAGCTATCACATGACCTCTCTGTGAGGAACATGCACATCGAATAAAGTCCAAAAAGCAGCAGAATTAATTCCTAGACTGTTCATGCCAAATCTCTCTTCGTGTTCAGTGCTGTCAGGGGGGTGGGACCTTTGTCATAATTTGAAGGAGCCCTCTTTTTTTTCAGAAAAGCAGTAACAGAAGTTAAAAATAAACATGAAAATCGATTTTAAACCTAAATACCAAGATTTATATAGTACTTGCTGAAAGTTTCTTTTTCTAGTGGAAAGGCAAGGAGGGGGTGTCCTGCATGGAAAAGCACCCCCAGATGATCCACCTGCCAAGCAGACCCCCAGATACCACCTCAGCCCCATCACTTCTGCTTTTGCCACTTCCATGAGGACAAGTGAGTTCAGTCCCTAAGTTTATAACAAGTTGGGTTCTAAATCCTCTTTATTTATTGAGTGTTCCTGCTCACCACAGCAGCTACACGACTCCTACGTTAACATGGAAAATTTAGAATAATAGAACTATTTCACATGGAAACAAGGAGCTGGAAGGATCTGACTGCTGCACTTCCTACAAATCAACCCAGCATGAGCTTCTTAGAAAATGGGTTGGTCCCCTGTGAGCGACCGAACATCCTGGGCATGCTAACAGCAAAGCTTGAAATAATGGTGACTTTTGGAAACCAATTTTGATAACCAGACTCTATTTGTAAGGTATTTAGAGCTAATAAAGCTACTGTGGTCTTGGGAGTGCCCTTTTCCTTGAGCACAATGGGAAACTCTTCTTGTCAGGATTGCTATAGAAACAATGAATTATCAGGCAAACGGGACCATCCAGCAAATTGTGCCAGATGGGGGATGTGTGCTGATAACACGGCAGCGTTAATTTGCTCTGTTTTGTTATAAGTAGAGCTTGCATTGCCTATAGAAATGTAAAGAGGCAGGTGAGCTGGAGTGTCTATTATTTATAGACACAGTTTGTGCTGTCTAAATGAATTTTTCATGGGAAGACTTTCTAAAAAAAACGCTTCAGAAACTGCTTCGTAAATAATTATGACTGGGAGCTTCAAATGTGCTCTGAAGAATGGGTGGATATCCTTTAGTCCCCCTTAAAATTCTTCAGATTCAACTCTGAGTGTGTTGTAAAAAGTGGGGTGCTTTGGCCATGTGGGAGATACCCCAGCCCCATTACTGATGGCTTCTAGCATAATGCTGGACCATGGCTTGTATTGCCTTCTGGCATCTCACAAAACAAGAAGAAAGAAACAGAAAGTCCTCAGTATCAAGTGGATAACCTCTCTATTTTTTTTACTCAATGCCACTTGGGAGGATGTTCCTCTATTTTTAAAAAGGAAGAAGACATGAAATATGGCAGGAGATCATTGAGCTGAGAGGATTTTGGCTTCAGATGTGAGACACACCACCAGGATCACAGAGAAGGCAGGGGAGAGGTGGGAAAGAAGGGTAAGTGAGAGAGAACTAGGCAAGAGAATGCTGTATTTGGATGTCACATATGAGTTGGGAAGAAAACAAAAACACCCATATTTTTGCATGTGGGTGATGGGAAAAATACTGCATCTTCTACTGGGCTGAATGAGGCACTGGTTTCCCAGAGGGGTGGGTGATGCCCCAGCCCTGGGAACATCCAGGGTCAGGTTGGATGAGCTTCTGAGCAACCTGATCTAGTTGAAAGTGTCCCTGCTCATTGCAGGGAGTTTGAAGGGACCTTTAAATCCAACCTAAACTGTTCTATGATTCAGTGAAATGTTAGTGAGGCCCTTGGAAAAGCAGGTTGCCAAGGAGTTTGATACACAGGAGGACCAAAAAAAAACCAAAAGAAACAGTATGATACTCTAATTCAGAGTTGACAACACAGACCTGTTTAGGACTCCTATAATGACTGAGGGTGTACTTAAATCTTTTTGCTATGAATGAGATATAAATAGCACTAAAAACCCCAAATATGATCTCAAATGTTTTCTTGAGATTAGCCTTTAGTCCCAGAAAATACAATTATGAAATCTGTGTTGTATTGGCTGCTGCTGAAATTTTGTCTTTATAAGATATTTTTCTATTATCTAATTGGGTGGCTTCTTGCAGGTTCCCAGAGTACTCTTCTTTGTGCTTCAGGGGAATTTTTGTTACTCCTCAAACAATAATTCTGGGGAAAGAAAAAAAAAAAAAAAAAAAAAACCACACAAAAAAAGACAAACTAGTGCATTGCACCACCCCACAATGGGCCCAGTGTTGATTAACTGGTGAATGGCTGAGCTCACATCTCTCTGCCTGCCTGGAGCTCCACTCTGCTCTGCCTCTGGGGTTATGATATCATCTCTGAAGTCCTGCAAATACAGCTGAGCTCCACACTGCTCCCATTGTAGGTCCCACTGCTCGAAATGTGGAGCTAGGGATCTTGGCCAAGCAGCAGAGTGTCTCTGCAGGAGGTGGAGGAGATGGGGATACCTCCATGCCACTCCTTCTCCCCACAGATGCTCACCACAGCTATCTGCAAAGGCCAAGTACTTCCAAAGAGCTGCTCACCTGGCTGTGTGCATATAGAGCCTGCATTTATTCCTCTGCTTCTCCAGCTGGGAACTGAAAAGCCTGCACCTATAAAGAAACCCCATAACTGTCTTGACATCAGTTTGAGGTGGGCTAGTAGGCATTTCCAAGGGTCTCAGCTGTCTTCAGGTGAGAAGTCATCTTCTTGCACACGCTTTCTTTTTGCATGGGCTTTGGGCTGCTTGTCACGTGTGAGTGAGGCTGTGCTGGCAGGCAAGAGGATACCTTAGTGAATATTTCCCTCACCCCAAGTGTTTGTATTTGTTTCAGGGCTGCCCACTCTGTGCAGAGATGCCTGCTTCCAGCTTTGTGCACTCTGGCACGTGCTGCCTAATGGACCAGGGCTTCTCGTTCAGCACAGCTGACAAGGAGCATCTCTGTCACCACAGCTGACACACACAGCTTTGTTAAATGACATAAGATGCTGCAGTGCAAGGCACAAGTTCTCCCATGCTCTCAGCTAAACAATTTGCCACTGTGCTGCATATACCCTTCTCTGGCCCAGCGAGCAGGAGTGACCCAGAGCTGGTTCTACGTGTCCCAGCCTGGCCAACTCTGTGCCCCTTGGCATTGCAAGGAGCAGTGGAAGCAAAGTGACGTGCTGACCTAATGCCCTACGTGCAGGGCATTCAAACCTTCGCTGCCTGACAGCTCTCAGACTGCCTGCCAAGGCTCAGCCCCATGTGGCACTTTCTGCTCTGCTACATCGCAGCTTCTCCAACCCTCCTGCCTCTGCACCATCCCAGCGTGGGCAGAGCCAGGGCTTTGGAATGCATGTTTCTGGCTGCAAAGTGCAGTATTTTCTGCATATCAAATGCTCATCAGCGACTGGGAACACAACCAAAGAGGCTGGGGAGGAGAGGAGGAAACCACACTTGATCCCACAGAAACCACAAACCTAATTTCACACTGAAGGCAATTAGCCAGGCACTCATTTGGTTTGGGTGGCTATGCTACTTTGTAAAACATGACCTTTTAATGAGCTGGGGAGGTGCATCTGAGTTTCTGCTGGTCTACACTGGCAAAGGAAAACCACCAGTGGGTAATTACCATCAGGAGAGGAGAGCAGGGGTGAAGTGGCCCTCAAAACCATCTCTGTGCACTTCCAAGTCCTGCTCTGCACGATGGGATCATGTCCCTGACTTCACACCAGCACACTCAGCCTCCCTCCCAAAGACACCAGGATGCTGCAGCATCCTTGGCTGGACAGTGCTGACTCAGGCACAGGGTCCCGTGCCCGCTCCCTGGCACTGCTCTCTCCCAGGTATTTCACAAGCAGATATAAAAGCCCCTGAGTTAGACAGTGCGGCTGTGCTCCCTGCAAGGGGAAGCAGTAAAAAGCTGATTTACACTCTGAACCACAAAAGCCTTTTATTGCTTTTTTTTTTTTTTTTTTTTTTTTTTTAATGTAACTGTCTTGCCCTTAAATGTCTAATCCCTTTCTAACAGTATTGTGGAAGTGGCAGGGCTCTCCACAGGTTAAAGGTGGTGTTTTTCAAGGGGTTCAAGTTGTCCATCGGGTCCCCAAAGCCCCTCTTGCCCTGGCACAGCCAGTTTTTCTGTCAGCAAGGGAGGAGGGCAGCAGTAGCCATGTGTCCACCACATTCTCCCAGCCCTCAGCTTTCTGGGGCTGCTGGAGAGTTGTTCCATCACTTGGAGTATTCCCTGACAGTCTTGGGCACTGCTGCTCCTTCAGGGGAGAATAAAAACCCCAAGCTGATCTAACAGGAACGGGGATTTAGGAGTTTGACTCCAGGCATATCATTTAAAGACACTGCCCAATTATTTCTTCATTTTTATTAATTACGATTAGTCATTTATGGCCCCTTTTAAATTCAACTTCTCAAGAAAAATATTGCTTTAGAAAGAAAAAAAAAAGGAAAGTCATTTAATGAACAATTAGCAAAAGCTACAGCCGCACCATAAAAGAGAAATATTGGGGGGCAGGAATATTTCAAATTGACTGGGGCATGCAAGTTGTCAAATGGATGGAACACCAGCTGAGATGCTAAGGAAGGGGTGATGCTGGAGAGAGGCAAAAGTACACAGTGTGGCATTGCTCGGTTCATTGTCAGGCCTGCTATTAATCACTGGTTTTATTAATGATTTGGAAGCGATGAGAAGTGTTAATTGCATCAGAAAATGCTGCTACATTGGGAAGAGCTGAAAGCAGAGGTGAGAGAAGAAGAAAGAGCAGCAAGAGAGGCAGGGAGGGCTGAGGGGTGTAAGAGGGATTTGATTTCATTCAGGCTCTGGGGGCTTTTCTACAGTTTCCCCCAGTAAAAGAGCACCAACAATGTTTGTAGGAAAGGATGGGGCCCACAGAGGTCAGACAAGAGGGTTTGGTTTGAAGCAAGAACCGTTGAGACCCTTCCTGTCCTCCTCAAGGGAGGAACAGAGACTTGCCTGCGGTGTAAGGCAGGCAGAGTCCCTGCACAACAAAACTGATCAGCATGGAGGGGCAGCCGACTTCAGAAGACCCTAGACTGTATAGCAGAGAGTGTTTAGAACAAAACCGTGGAAAGGCAACTCATTGCTCTGCCTGCTGTGCAGCTGAACTGAAGGCAGGGAGAAAACCAAACCCAGACTAATGTAGAAATTGCATTTAATGATCATCTCGAGAAGCCACAGGACAAAGTCATGGGAGTAAGCTGCTGCAAAGTGTTAAGGAGGAAGCCCTCTGCCCACCGGATGCCAGTGTTGCCCAACACTAAAACACATGGAGAAAACTCTTCTGGCAAGAGAATAGTTGGTGCTTAAGGACACCTATCACTCCAGCTACCCAAACACCACCACATTCAAAACCACACACGCAACTTACTCGGCGGAACAGTTACATCTATCCGCAACTCATCATTCTGGAGGCAGGCAAAGGTGACAAAGCCAAGGACAAAGCACTGTGTAAAATTTTACTGAGCGGGCCCTAAAGAAGCCCAAGCAGAGTTTTATGGTGCGGCTCCTCGGGCTGACAGTCTCCATTAACCATCGGTTAATACTGCAGCGTCAGAGCCAACCCGGAGTCGCGGCCCTGCGCTGCTTGAAAGTGTCCTTCATCCCAGCAAGAGACCTCGGGGTGAGGATATTTTGCATGAAGAGCCACTGGTGTAAGAGCTGAGCCTCTCAGCTCTGCATTGCAGTCAGTGTGTCGTGTGCCATCCCTCCACGCCACAAATAAATCTACAATTTCTCAGCTGGCTGCCTTTGGAAGCCACGTACTAATACGCTCATATGGGGAGAGAGACCAGACAAGGTTCAAATAAAGAGCTCATGTAATAAATAAACATGAGGTCAGTACGGGAAGAGCAATAATTGTTTTGTATGACAAGATTTGCATAGCAAACATTTGTGATTAATGTACAGCCGGCGTCAGGTAAGGAGCCTTCCCTATCCTTGCTCCATCTGCACCTTCCAATTTAGAAGGTACGGCAGCTCCAGCCAGAGCAATTAGTCACTGTTTACCGAGAGGCAGATCGAGCAAAATTTTTCTGGTTCAATATTTGAGCGCGTTTCGCCTCACAGCCTCCCGCTGGATCCGTTTCTGCGCTAGGCAGGGATCACGCTTCTTTCCTGGGGGTGCCAAGGAGGGGTGATCAGCACTGCTGCTAATCTGCTCAGCAAGGGCACGGGCCGGCTCCCAGCCTCTCCTGCTGGCCTCACCCAGGTGCTGTTCGCAGGGAAAACCCTAAGGAAGGGGCTGAAGAGCCTGTATGCCAGGGCTCTGCTTCCTGGCTGCCTTTTCTTTCACCTGCCCCTTTGCCACTGCTGATGCAGGCAGTGGGATGAAGCACCGAGGGCAATGACACCTCTGTCTTCACAGCCTCCTTCTGCAAAACCTGCCTAATTCATTCCAGCTAAACTTCCAGCTCTTTGGCAAAAGAGCCATAATCCAACTTGAAATACTGTCTAGATTTGGGGATTTTTTTCTTCTTTTTTTTTTTAAAGGCACGCAAGCCTCTGGCTTCTCTGGAAAGGAGGCACTTAGACTGGAGGGACTGAGGCTATTATTCCTCTGAGGTTAATTCCTATGGGAAAACCATTCCATTGGAGCTGGTTAGAGGGAAGGCACTTGCTGCTGAGGTCTTCCACTTAGTCTGCTTGGGGGTGCCAGGGAAAGCTGTTAGCATCACTGGGAAGTCACTCCAAGAAGTATTGCACAGACCAGCTGGAAAGGCATAAGGAGGGTTCCTTCATGAGATGAGATCCAGAAGGGCTTGATCGGGGTGAGCAGGCTTCAAAACCTAGGGCACACATTTTGGGGACATGTAGTGCAGAACTGAAGGTGTTCTTCTCTCGTGCACTTGTTCAGTGATACATGTGATGAGATTCCACCTGTGACGAGATGTTGAGATTTTCAGTCGCTGTCTTGCTAAGACAAATCTTGATGAGATGCCGGTCCCCTGGACCTGTTAGGGAGAATGTCAGTGTTAGCATTTCACCTTTGTGCTGGGGCTGGTGGTAGTGAGGGGGACGCTGGGCTGATGCTTGCAGGACCCTGGCACCGCAGCTGTCCCCACCTGAGTGCATCGAGGAGGGAACACCAGGATGGGGGATGCCGTGGTGGGAGATGCCATCACACCGCTGCGCCCCGCAGAGCTGCAGGCAGGCTGAAAAACACGGCTTTCATCAGCTGTCTCAGTGCCAAGTGCACCCACCATCACACTCAAGACCGATCTCCGAGGTGCTGCCAACCTGCCCTTAAAATCCTCTCCCTCCTTCCCAGCCCTTCCACCCTAAAGCTTCCCAGCTGCCTGGGCTGAGCACTGGGAAGCCCTGGACTCACCTGGTGAAGTGCTCGTCTTTGCATGAGGGCATACGAGCACTCACAGAAGTGGGAGTTTTGGGGCAGAACCCGGGGAGGAGGGTGGTACGCCCCGTCCTCGTCCGGATCAGGTGTACGGGAGCGGAGAGGAGCGCGGGCGCGCTGCGCGCTCTTCGCACTTCAGGGCCGGGCTCAGCCCGCTCTGGGGCCGCGGCTGTTTCGGGGGGCCGCGCCGGGAGTGTCCCTGTGCCCCCCGGGACGGCGGAGTCCCCGCTCCCGCCGGTGTCCCGCAGCCTCCTCACGCAGGGGGCGCGGGGGCGCGCCTGCCCCTGAGGCGGGGCGGGAAGCGCGGGAGCGGCTCGCGCTCCCACGGGCGCGCGCGGCTCCCGCAGGTGCGGAGCGCCCGTGAGGGGGGGCGCGCGGGGCGGTCCCGCACGGCGCCGGCCCCCGCCCGCCCCTCGCTCCGTCCCGCCGCTCCTCCTCCCTCGCCCCGCTCGCTCCTTCCTCCTCCTCCTCTTCCTCGCCGCACTCCCGCCGCTCCGGCCCGCGCGTGCTGGCGGCGCAGCGCCCCGCGGCCCGGCAGCGGCGCGGCCGCCCCGTCGGCGCCGCGGCGCGCCCGCGGAGGGGCGGCGCTGGGGGCGGCGGCTCGGCGGCGGCAACTTTGGGAGCCGGCGGCGGCAGCGCGGAGGCTGCGCGGGGATGGCGGCGGCCAGGCAGCGGCGGCGCTGAGGCAGCGGCGGCGCGATGCCGGCGGCGGCCGGGGGCTGCTGTGGTGGAGCTGCTGCGTGCTGGCGGCGGCGGCCGGGGCCCCGCGGGCCGCTGCGGCGGCGCAGGCAGGTGGGTGAGCGGCGCGGCGGGAGCGGCGCCTGCCGCACAACTTCTCCGTGTCCCGGCGCCCGGGGCTGCGGGAGTTGGTGCGGGTCCCGCGGAGCGGCGGCCAGAGGGCGACACCCCCGCGGGAAGCGGAGCGGAGCGGGCGCGGATCGCCCGCGCAGCAGCGCTCCGTGTCCCCGCTCGCTGTCCCCGCCCGGCCGCCCTTGCCGCCCGAGCCCCGGCCGGGCGCCCAGCGTGTCCCCGCAGGTGCCGCTGCCGGCCCGACGGGGCTGCGCTCCCGAACTTGGCATCGCCTCCGCGCCCCGTGCACCTGTGCGTTCGTGAGCGCCGCGCGTCCCGGCCCCGCCGCGGAAACGCCGCGCACGGGGGAGGCAGGCAGGGCAGGCGCCTTGGAAGTTAGCGCTGGAAAAGGCGTTTTTTCTGCCTGGAATTTTTAACTTTCTGGAGGGAAACTTGCGGCGTTGGCTTGAATTTTGTTTTCCTGTTGGCATCCGAGCAGCGCTTTCTGCCGCCGGGGTACGAGCTGTGCCGGCTCGGTCGCCCGGGGAGGGCACGGGGATCGTCCCCCGCTGCATCGCCCCTTTGCTGTGAATAAAACATTTAAAGGAAATTTCTTCAGTGTTTGTAACTTCGCTTTTTTTTTTTTTTTTTTTTTTTCTCTCCCTTCCCTCCCCGGTGATGCAAAATTTATGCTGTTTGGGCGGTATTGGTGCAACAGCTCCTCGTTCTCACAATTTAGTTTATATTTTGAGGCTTTATGTAACAGAGAAAGAAGGATACGTTCGGTGAGAAGCGAAAGGAGCGTGTCCTGGCTTTGCCTGCTTTGAAGGCGGTTTTTGATCTTGGGGCGCACTTTACTTCTCCGCGGTGTGATTGTTTCCTATCCCTCGAAATCGGGAGGGGTGACATGCTGGGCTGCTGCTTTCTTTTGTATATTCTCTTCCTGCGGTTTGAGTCGGTAAATCGCCGCTGAAGAAGAATGGCACTCCTCGTTTCACAGGCGCTGCTTCACTGTACATTGTTGCCTGCCTCCCTGTTTACACGCAGCCTGACTGTTCGCCTCACTTGATACTTTTCTGTCTTGCACTTTTCCCGTAGCCTGCCCCGGTTTTGGGCGGCAGCCGTCCCCTCTGGGATGCTCCCGTGCTCTCCAGCAATCCTTCCCACCGCTCGCACCGGGCTGTTGGCGTGGACGATCGCAAAGACTCCCCACTGCTGGATTTATACTCCAGTGAAAATAAAAAGCATCGGTCCAGGGTTGCTCGCCTGCCTTCCTTGTCGTCTCTGGGGAAGCCTCCTGGATCTGTGCTGCTGAAAAGCCTCTGTGCCCTGCACTGTGCAGAACAGAAAATCCGTTTATTAAAATAGAAGGGTTGGAGTGACATTTCCTATTTGGAGGGGTTTAGGCACTGCTGTGGGCAGCTAGTAATGATTGAGTCTTGCTACTTGATGCTTGCTGGAATAGCACGGCAGGCTGGACAGAGAGCCATGATTTGCAAGTAGTATTTAGGACCCGCGAGAATTTGGGCTCTCTTGGCTTTTGGGGGCAATAGGATGGGGCTGCCACCCTTATCTTTGATGCATTGAGAGAGGTGGTGATGCCGTTGCTCGTGCAAGCAAGCTGTTGGCCAAACTTTTGATTTCATTATCCTGTGTGTAAATATGTAAACACGTTGGGGTTTTCTGATTTCTTCTGTCTCCGTGCTTGGGCATATAATGTTTGCAGTGCACAGCTCAGTCGGGATCACGTGAGCCAAACAGCTTGGGCTGTTACCTGGAAGCTGGCGAGTCTTTGTTCTGCTTGAAAATAGCTGATAAATTAACTCCATTTTCTGATATGTGGGGTTGGTGAGTTGTTAAATAATTACAGCCAAATTAACATAGTCCTGTTTGAAGTATTCAGCTGTTCTGAGAATAATTGTACTTCAAATATTTTTGCAGTTTATTTTTTTCTTTTTTTTTTTAATTTTTTTTTTCCTTTATTTCCCAGTGAGAAGAGTGTTCAGGCTGATGTATGGGCAGTCTTTAATTTCATGCCTTTACTCCTTTCTGGGCCATTTCGGATAGGACATGCCACACGCCTTCAGAGAGATGCAGCTCCTCTCCTTTGCTACAGCCCTCCTTGGCACCTCTCCCGTTTATTCTGCCACGATGTCTATTTCATGGTTAAAATTAGGCTGAGCTCTGAGTGCCTTTCCAAAGGCACGATAAATATTGACTGGGAGTTTCAGCCTGTCACTTTCATCAGAGGGCCTGGCCCCTGCACGGGGCTTGTTCCATCTGGACCCTTTTTACCGAAGGGGAGCGGGTGCTGTTGTGGGCTCAGCACCCTCCTGGGTGTCATACAGCCCTTCAGGTGTCTGTGGGGACATCTCTGCAGCTGGCTGCTGTCCCTGCGTGTCCCCTGAGGTGCAGAGGAGGCTGGTTGTGCCTCTTGGTGGCATTCCCAGGGATCCTGGGGCAGCTCCAGCACGGGATTACACCATGCAGGCTCTGTGCCTGCCGGGACCTGCGCTGCCGAGTGCCCCAGTGACTGAGCTGTGACTTCGCTTTTAAAAAAAGAGATGGTAATTGATGTTTATGTGTATGGAATTTGGCACTAGGAGCTGTGCTTGTAATTAACATGAAAACAGTAATAATAAGGACCTGAAATACATGCCTTATGAGTAAAGCAAATGAGACTTGGCAGTAGCAGCTCATGGAGGGGGAAGCCTTTCTCCTGAGCCTGCATGGTAGTGAAGTGGGATGGGCAGCAGAGAAAGGCACGTTTGGTCCATGGCAGCAAAGGGCCCAGCACCCTGTGGGTGCTCCCAGCTGACCCCAAGTGCTGCATTGCACTCCCGACTGCAATGCCAAGGTGTTCTGAAACGTACCTTCAGTTTCCTTGCAGGACATTAGGCACACACCTTAATGGAATTAAATGTTTCATTCTAGTTTTCAGGGGGTTTTAGTTTGGTAGGGTTTTTTCTGGTGTTTTGTTTTTTAATGAAATTTAAGCAAACCACAGCGCATTGACTCTCCCGCTATCTGGAAGCACAGCCTGTGATCCAGAGCGCGCACATCTCCCAAAGGCTTTTTGGAGAAGCACCTTTCTGTGAGTCACTGGCCAGAGCTGGGGAGCTGCAGGGGTGGGTGCTGAGCATTTCCTGGGTGGTGGTGGTGGTGGTGGTGGTGGTGGGCTGTGCAGGGTGGCCAGCCCGCAGCCGGGCTCTGCGAGCATCTCTAGGTGGCAGCAGCCCCCAGGAGCTCCCAGCATGAGGACAAACCACCCGGAGCTGGGGCTATGATCTCCCCGGCTCTGGTCCTCCTGCTCAGCTCTCCCCACACCCCTTTCCCGGGCTGAGGAGCGGCTTTTCAGGTGGCTAGCAGGGAATCAGGTGTCCCTGGAGTCCTGTCCCCACCTCTTGTGCCCCTGCATGTGTGACAGGGGAGGTGTAAGAGCACACTGGGAGAGTGACCTGGACACTGAAGTGCTTAATATGAGCAACCAGAGGCGCTCAGGTGACTTGTTCTGAAGGACTCGTTAATATAAACAGTAAGTGGGTACCAGACTGATGACTGGATGCTGAAGGTGAATGGGTTCAAATTGGCAATAAAGTGTTTCATCCTAATAGCGTAGGAGCTGTTGTGATAAACTGGGAAAGAAAATAGAAGATACATGGTCACTCAGCAGCACAGGCTTAGATCAGATGGTCCTTTTACAGTACATATACTTGCTCAAAGAGATGATGTAGCCCATAGGTTTCGTTTCTTTTTTCCTTTTTTGCATGACAGCAACCCCTCTCCTGATTTCCTCAGAACAGTAAGGGTGAGCCAGTACGAGGTGGTTGGTATGGGGCAATAGGATGGTTCCCTGGAAGCTTCTGAACTTTGTGTCCTGTCAGTGCAGATTGGGGTTTAGTGCTGTGCAGCCAGGCATTTATGCTCTTAAAACCATGGGCAAGTGATGGCAGCTCCGTGGAAACAGCTAAGCCAGGTCTGCCCTTGAGGGCTCTACCCACTCTCAATGCACTGAGGCAATTTTGCTGGGAAAGGAGGGGGGGCTTGTCCCTGGGATTTGGATTTTACTGTGGCAGGAGCGATGGCAGGATGAGGTGAGTGCAGCCGAGCTGTTTCCTGTGAATCACTTGTGTGCTGACAAGTCCTTGGAGTGTGCAACAGGCTCTGATTTTCTGACTTAAAGGTT
This sequence comes from Muscicapa striata striata, assembly GCA_030060385.1. Taxonomy (NCBI): domain Eukaryota; kingdom Metazoa; phylum Chordata; class Aves; order Passeriformes; family Muscicapidae; genus Muscicapa; species Muscicapa striata. The sequence goes on from JAREIS010000087.1 coordinate 1,446,490, forward strand.
TTGCTTCTGCAAACAAGTGCAGGCTGCTGGTGGATTTTATGTGTGCCCACGTAGCCAAAGCTGAATTATCCCATGGGAGTACTGCAATCTGCCAGAAAGATTCATCATTTCAGCAACTTTAGTTAATGTTTGTTTAGCGACTTCTTGTTTTGCAGGAGCAGTTTAAGCAGTGCTCGGTGCCAGTTCCCTTGTGATGAGCTGTGTGTGTCCACGTGATAAATGGTCTCATTTCTACTGTCCGCTACCTCTGCTGGGCATATGGGCACATGCCAAGCCTCCTGAAGTCTTTGAACAGCTGCTGCTATATATATCTCCTTATTTTCATTTTTTTCCCCAGCCTGCCAGGGAAACTTGTCCTTCTTCCCACTTTGAATAAAGGGTGTGCAAAGTCCAGGGCAGATGAATATTTGCTCGTGCATCAGTGATTCGTGAGGGTCTGATGTTGGCTGATGTTTGGGCAGCAAAGTCAATAATTCAAACTGCAGGAGCACATACTGGTCACACCATAAGCTTGTGCAGAATATCAAGAATATAAATATATATGAGGGGTAGAAGTTCATACTGCAAATAGTACCAAAAAGTATTTTTCTTTTCTGGTGGTAACTGCTTTTTATTTCCATGCCTGAAGCCTATAAACTCTAGCTCCTGACAAAGGAGAAGGTAGGAAAATCAAGTAAACAAAAGGCAAAGTAAGCATCAGACTTTTAGCAGATACAGTTCTTTTTGAGCTATAAAAAAAATGATCAGTCGTTGTATAGTGTTCCTGTAAAGTCCTTTTTAGTGACTTCTAAGATTATACTCATGTTCAGCTCCTTTCTCTCTCTGCAGCTACATGTACAATAACTGAATGGGCATTTATAACATGATCTTTCTTAATCTCCTATTAAGTCAGCAGTGCAACGTGGGCTCTTGTCACATGGTGACATGCTCCTGTGTCTCATCTTACAGAAATACAGAGCTTGCAGAAACCTTCCAAAATCCCACTGGGGACTATCCCAAGCTCAGAGCAGTGCTGGCTGTGGTACCAGGGTCTGAGCTGCCCCACATACTGCAGGGGAAGCTGGGCTGTGGGACATACTGCTGATGGGCTTTAAATTCATGTGGAGAGGCTACAGTGGCACTGTAAGGCATTATGTGACTCTTTGCCTGCAGCTGCTTGACTAAACTGCCTAATAAATGTCTCTTAAACAGAGTCATGATACCTGACCTCTCTTTTTCTCGCCCCTCCTGACTGTGATTCATGTAGGAAATGGATTGTGCAGAGGGAGCTTGAATAAAAAAGCTTGCATGCTGTGAGGTAACAAAACCAGAAACTCATCTGAACAAAATTGGGTTATAGAAAAGTTGGAAAAGCCCAAAACTGTGAAACAGTGACACAGCCTTGACTGTAGCATTGCTGTGAGAGCAGGACACTCTTGTGCCCCTGGCTGGTGATGATATGCTGGATAAAGCTTTGAAACCTATGCCTGTCTTATTGACTTTAGCTGTGGCTTGGCTCTTTCTGCTCCACTGAGACTCTCCAAATGGTGCTTCCATCCCTTTGTCTCGTGTTTTCCCAAAAACACCTCCCCTATGGGGCAGGTGCTGCTTGCTGAGGTCCCTGAGCAGATATTGCAAATGTGCTTGCATGCTTTGCATTTCAGCATCTGCTTAAATAACCTTGGGGTGCAGAGCTAAATGTGCAGGGAAGAGATTTGTGGTGGCATTTGGCTCATTTGAAGCCCTGAGAGCTGCTGAGGACCTTCTCCTGTGGACGTGGCTCCCGCGGCGGGAGCTGGTACGGGCAGGTTGGAACTGCTTTTGTGCACGCACGGGAAGAAAAAAGCCATTACACTTAACTTGATACATATCCCAATGTTCAATTTCCATTAATTGAAATTACGTTGAAATATTGAACATTTTAAACATAAAAGTTTATGTAGCATGGTTAGTATGCTAATGGAATATTTTAGTAGTCTTTTAAGGTTAATGTCGCAGCCAGATGCAATGATAAGCATTTGCTCCTAAGAATTATTTTGCTTTAACCCCTTTTCCAAGATTGTCCGTATTCTGGTGAGTGTTCATAGGCTGCACTGTGCCTGCCTGCCAGCTGTCATTTTAAGGTGGTCTTTCTGTCATCCAGTCCACTATGCAAAGTTGAATTGTAGTTATTTGTGCTCATTATCTTTGGCAGTAAAAATGTATTTATCTAAATTTAAATTGTGGTTTGCTGAGGATATGTGACAGTATTTCGAATTCAGTATTATTTTATTATCTCTTTGAAAGGATAAAAAAAGGCTCATTTATTTCAAGAGATATTTCTGCAAGCATGTAAAAATACCAATGAAGTAGCTAACGTTTTCCAGTTGTTGTTGACTTCAAATTTAGCAACCATTGTCCCCGTTGATATATTTGATGCTCTAAAAATGTACTTGCCATTAAGTAGGAAGCTGAAGTGATTGGTAGGCAGATAATATTCTTCAGCAGCTATTAATAATGCTCAGAGGACATACACATTGGAGTGTATGGAAAAAGCCATGGAATTGTGTAGGACGGAGGCAAAAATAATGTGTGTAGCTGTTTGATTTGAAAGCCATCCTTATGTACCGCAGTGGCTGCTGCCTGAATTAGCACGTTGTGAGCGGGAGAAACTGATATGCAAACAGAATGGTGTGCAGCTGATTCTGTTTAGAAAATTGAGGTTTGATCCCTGCCATTTCACTTCTTCCATGAGCTAACTGAGAGCTGGTGAGGTGTGTGGGGACCCCATTCCACAGGGGGCTTTGGTGGTGGAAGCTGGGAGTTGTTCCATGGGAACAAGGGAATTAATAGCCCATTAAGAGAAAATGGAAATTTTCAAAATAAGTATAAAGTAATTCCACTCTTCTCTCTTCCTTTGTCTGTTCCTTTAGCCACAGGAGGTCTTCTGTGCCAGCACTGTGAGTTTCTCCCTGGATTTCTCAGCTTAGAGTATTTCTTTGTCTCCTGGAGTTTTGAACTGCTCTTAAAATCATGCACGTTTGGATCCTCTTGTGCAACATGTTTTAAACTGCTGCCAGCTCATGCACTGTCACCTGGTGTCACCTGGGAAGATCATATGAGAAAAATGTGGAATTATTAAAGCCTATAAATAGTGGTGATAACTTGTATGGCATTTGTGTCGCTCTCGTACTGCATAACATGCTGAAGTCCTGGGCTAGGTTTGTTTCTAGTGTTGCTTCACATGGCACTGTGAAACTTCATTATATCACGATATAATGAGCAGCTGCTGTGTAAGTAATGTGGTGCCTGCAGCACAGGTGGGGGGTTCTTTCTGGAGCAGCCAACAACTGTAGTGATGCTTCACATTTTCCCTGCCTTGGTCCAGCTTAGAAAGGAAACAAAATCAGGTCTGTGCTGAGTGTTTCTGGCTGTCCAAGGGTTTTTGGTGCTCAGCTTGAACCTTTAATAAAGTTGCTAATAAAAGATTAATCAAGAAGCTTTCACTTTCTTGTGGTAGCCAAAGATTGGGGATAGGAGGAGATGGCTAATCTTCCAAAAAAACAGAAGAAAAAAAAAGCAAACAGATTCACACAGCATTATTTGCTGCAGATTTCTTTGTGTTAATTTTAATCCTAGGATCTGGAATTCTGAGAATCTCGGTCTGCACGCAGAGAAAAGTCAAAACTCATGTAGCTTAAGAAATGGGGGGAAAATTCCAGTGACTGTTTTTTTTTTTTTTTTTAAATCCTTTGTAATATTTTGTACAGGGGCTGGTTGAATTGTGGTTTTGCAGTGTCTTGTAAATATTGCTGGTGGAATTGGCGATAGGAATGTGGGTTCATTAAGATTTAATAGCTTTGGTCCAATTGCTGCCAGTACATGTGGTTAAGGCATTAAAATATGTGGGCTATGCCTCATGTTACAGTACAGCAGTTACTGGGTAGGTGTCCTTTGATACTGGAAAACAATCTTGTCCAGACTGTTCTGTCAATTTGAATAATCCCACTTGTGCTGAAGGCCCGTGGAAATGAGACAAAACATGGCAAATAAAGACTATAGAGTGTTTGTGATCTCTGGATGGATCATGTCCTTGTGTGTGTAAACCTTCTGCTCCAGCACTCTGTACCTTGGGCTTTTCCTGTGTTAGAAGTGTCCAGATTGTGAAAATTGCTGTGACGCTTACTTCCTTTTGGTTTTTTTGGATCTAGTCTGGCTGTTTTTTTCAGTGATGTGACAAAATGACATCAGTGTTTGGTAGTCCATCTTTTTTGGCTCACTGGTGACCAGGCCCTTGTGTTGGGTAGTGCCTGTCAGGTTTAGATTTATTTGTGTTGCCTTTTGGGGCCAGTGTCAGGTTTTCATTGTTTGTCCTGAGCTTTAATACCGGTGTTTCCCTTGGGCAGGGATGGTGTTTCAGTATTTTATGAAGCAGTGCTGCTGCAGGCTGGTGGAGGACGAGCCCTGCAGCAATGCCAGCAAGGAGGAGGGATGCAGGGGTGCACTGCTACCCACCTTGTTGCTCCTTGATTTAGATAGTGCTGATGTGAGCCAGAGTGCCAGGGTTACCTGAGGTCCCAGCTGACTCTTGCAGAAGATCACCAAAGCTCACCTTATGTGTGTTCCTTAAACCAGCAGTTGATTAAATTCCTTGAGAACTAATATGAACCACAGCATGCTTGTTTTGATAGGAATATCTGGAATAAACCCCCTGTTTATTTGGTGGCACAATGAGGCTTATTCTGGCAGGTAAAATAAAGCTTTCCTTGGGAGTAATCAGTATGAGGTGCTACAACATTTCTTGCTTCACACAAGCCTGGCTTAGTAATATTAAGGAGGGTATTTCTGGGTGCCACACAGCACAGGATTTCAGTGTCATGTGGACATGTAATAAAGAAAACTATCAGTGGCAGGTTCCAAAGTATCAGGGAAGGGCAGAGAGGAGCCAAGGCTGCCTCAGATCCTCTGTGGTCTATGCATGGTTGTGGTGGATGAAATCCACCACTGAGGGAGTTGGAGTTGCTTTTCCCTGGGGCTCTGGGGGAACTGGAGTTGCTTTTCCCTGGGTCTCTGGGGGAATTGGAGTTGCTTTTCCCTGGATCTCTGCAAGTGTCTGTGGCTCAGGGACTGTGATATCAGGTCTTCCTTCTGATGCACATCTTGAGGGAGGTGGCAGTGACTACTTCAGTGGTAGTCTTTGTTTTTAACACTCTACTTAATTTCTTTCCCACTAAGTTTGGGTTTCCAGCAATATGATTACTTATGGATTTGTAAGTCAGAAATAGCTTGGTAATTGCTATATTGCTTTGCCCCCAGTAACAACAAGAATCTTAAATTTAATGCGTCATCCACACAGAAAATTGATATTTGGCCAAAACTCGCAGGCTCTGACAGCTAATCTTAAAGAGCTTTTGCTTGACATGTAAAATAGAGACTTGTGGTTGACATGCACAGGAAAATTGACAGTATTTAGGATTATTCCATAAAAGAAAAATACTCCTTACAATTGGCTGAAAATAGTTGAAAATTATTAAATTTAGATAAAAACCTCTCCCTAGAGGTCAGCAATGTGAATGCCTGGGACATCAACTGCTTGCATCATGTGCACAAAACCCTGCATCACCTCATAATTCAAAGCTGGATTTTGCTTTATCTTCAGGATTTGTCTGATGAAACTGTGCTCATGAGCTGCTGCCCAGCTTGCTAAGAATAGGTTTCTTTTAATGTGTTTGTACTTTGATTTTCCTCCCTAGAATACATCCTGAGTCGCAAGAAAGCCCCAGAAGTCTTTCACTGAAAGAATTACAATGAGGAACTTTCCAGTGCTTCTGATGAAGATACCTGGCCTGTTTGTACAGATATTTGGCTTTCAGTTGCAATTTAAAGGACTAGGAGTTTCATCAGAGAAACTTTTGGCTCAGTTTGGTGGCCACGTACTGCATTACACCGGGGTTACATGATACTATTTTTTTTTGTTTAAATGCACATTTCAACATCTTTTTTCAATATTTGGTTTAGAGTCAGGAGGTCTGGATGATTTGGCTTCAAAACTACTCAACATCTATTTATTAAGTAGAGCATTTGTGTTCAGCAGAAGGCGTAAGACCCAATTTCAAAATTAGGCCCACACGATTATGCAGTCAGGTAATCACATGTGTAATTGCTTGCACCAATGGTCAGTTAGATGTGCAACTGGCCATTTGCATGCAAAATTAACTTATTTTCAGATTGGGCTTGGAATATTCATGGTAGAAAACACAACTTTCTGGAGATGGCTGTGTTGTCACACCTTACCCTTCCAGTGTTGTCTCTCTTTTATGAGACTGGTGTGGTTTAGTCTTTACCTCAGTGTTAGAAACAAGCTCCTGAGTAAGTCCAGTGCCTCTGGGCTCTGCTTTTCATGTGCTCCAGATCTGTGACAACTGTTGAAAAGATTGTGAAGTCAATGTGTGTGTTACACCCATGCATATATTAAATTTAAGCACTGCTAACGTGCACAAATGAATTGCTCTGGAATGTTTTAATGACATTTGACGTGATGCTTGCACGGTGGCAAAAGAAAATAGTTTGATTTTATATTTTTGTGTGTTTTTTCACATACACTTCAGAGTTAGTTTTTTTTCCCCTTTTTTGTCTGGTATGCTGTCAAAACACTTCAGTGAAAGAGTTCAAAGCAGCAGCTGAGGAATCTGTAGAAATACAGTCATCACTTTGCAGTTAATGCAAGTGCTTGTTCCTGTGGTGTGGTTCCTGGGTGCTTGCATGGGCAAGGCTTTTTGTCTCTCTGTTTCCACGCTATGTGTTTGAACATTAATTCTCCTTTTCCTGAAAATCCAGAATAATTGTGTAACTGGCTCCATGTGTGTAGGCTGTAACCTTCAGAGAGAGTTGGTGGTGATTTGTTACCAAATTTGGTGCTGTTTCTGAGGAGGGGGTACTTGTTTGTGCCTTTAGAGAGGTGTGTGCTTGTGCTTCTCTCCAGGCTGGGATGCCAGGGAGCATTGCTGCCACCCATGGTGTCTTCTGATTGTGCACATTTTAGGGCTTGCTGAAAAATTAAATTTGGCAGAAACCTTCAGTTGTTGTTGTGTGGGACCTCAGAGTTTTGAAACTCTGAACAGCTGAAACCACAAAGCCTTCAAACCTGACCTGGGGCAGTGGGGAGTGCAAGGGGGCATTATAAATTAAATCTCTCTTATTTGAAATGCTTTGGATGGAGTTTTTCCTTCCAGTGGTGGTGTGGGGTGAGTCTGTGTGGGTGCTGCCGTGTAGGTGGTTTGAGCTGACCCTTTGAGCCAAATCCTGCAGCTTTTCCCTGAGAATCAGCAGGCTTGAGTGGTTATTGCACATCAGATCGGTGCTTCCCAGCTGCCAGTGGTCCAAGTGTGCTGCCTGGTACCTCTTCTGCTGTGCTGCTCCCTCCCAAGGAGGGATTTTCTGCAAGGACTCACCCAGTGCACATATGGGGAGGATGCTCTCACTGAAGGGCGAGGTGGCACCTTGGTTTCGTGCTGGCTTGTCTTCCCAAAGCGATGGTACGCTGAGCCTGAGAAGGATTAAGCAGGAGCATATTAAGGTCACTTTTTATTCCTGAGCTAGAGGTTTATGTCCTCTGTGCATATTAATTTCACAGCTTGAGATATGGTAGAAAGGAGAGCAAATAAGAGTACAAGTGTATTGGGTAGCCTCAGCAATTGAGCTGCAAGAGAGAGCAAAAGCTAACAAACTGCTTTTCCTTTCCATGCTGCATTAGCAAGAATGCTGTAAAAATAGTGGAAAGATCCAAGCCCAAAAGTCCGAAATTGCTAGCATTATATATTAATTTTATTTTTGTCTGTGTGGCATTTAATTCATTTTGGCTGGTGTTTGTGGAAGTTTGTGGGGAGAAAGAACAGAGAGTTGCAGGTTTCTGTATGTAAAACTAAAATCTTTTATGCCTTATATGCTTATAAAATAGAGGTTGCAAAACTCTTCCTTGCACCTTTGCAGTAGCTTTGATGAGGATTACACACACACAGAGGATGGGGGAGATGGTGTCAGAAGAGCACAGTAGTTGACCTGCAGCCAAAAACACAGGTGGAGGGTTGCCCCCATATGGTGTTTGAAAGAGGCAGCCAGAGTGGGAGTGGTGTCAGAGCACAGGAGGCTCTTTGAGCTCTGTCCTGGCAGCTTTGGTAAATTGAAAGTCCTTTGACTTTTTGTGGGATGCACAGGCAGTCTTTTCAAATTCCAGTGTGGGTGATTGCATTTTCTTTATTCTTCTGTGTAGGACCCCTCAGCCTTTGAGGAGGGTGGGAGCTGGACTGGGGGTTTGCAGGCAGGAGCTGCTGGCTCTGTGATTGTGATCAAATGTGGGACTTGCTGGACTTCCCAGAGCATTTAATGCTTGAAAAGTTTTTGTGGCCATTGGTGACCACCTGCTTTCTTTTCTGCCGTGGTCTTGAACATTTGTAAGCTCTCCAAAGCCATGGATTTCTTGTCCATGGTACCAGTCCAGCTTCATGAGAAGGACAGCCTTCTGAGTAAAAGTCTAAACCCATAAAGCATTCCAGGATAAGAAGGGATAAAATAATGTGCTGTGGAAATTATGATACTAATTATATTACATGAGTACAGAGGAGCTAATAGCTCTCCTTGCTCCATAGCAACTGCTGTGCTTTGTCACAGGTGCTGTTGTGGGAAAAGGCAGATGCAAGGGTTAAAGTGTGTTATCCAGGAGGACCCCAGACCTGCTCTCTTCCCAGTCTTGTACTGGAGCTGTGACTTAAAGCACTGTGGGGTCTGGAGGTTGACAGGCTTGACCCCACTGTGGGTCCCACAAAAAAGCCAATCCCACAGGGAGCTTGCAGAGCCTTTTGACAGTTGTGTTTGGGTCACTCTGCCTCCTCCTGAGTCACCACTGCAACTTCCACAGTTTCTGGTACAGTCTGATTTTGCTCTTAATCTGGCCATGTAATAAAATAGTGCAGGTGAATTAAAAGATGTTTTTATTAGGGCAGTTTTGGCTTACTGTGAGCAATCTAAAAATAGACTGTGGATATTCTTGATCTTTAGAGACATTAGCCTATCTTTAAAAAACAAGTAAGGAATGAGGTATTTTATACACAGCTCTCAGAGCTGTATGAAAAAAAGCAGACTACAAAGCACAGTGCAGGAAAATTGATTCATCATCAATTTATTGCATGGAGCTCTAGGCAAGCTCATCTCAAGACAGAACAGAGATCTGTAAAATCTTTTCATCTGAAACTATGAATTAAATTGGGAGGAACTGCCAATGAGAGGCCAGAACCAGTTCTCAAACCAGATGTTCTTTTGGGAATGGGTCTTCTGCTGCAGCAAGGTTTTCACCAGCCAGGGATGTGGAGCTCAATTCTTATTACCTTGTTTCTCCCTTATAGTGAATCTGGTTTATGCAGGAGCAAGCCTGTGATATTCCCCCTGTTCTCCCCACCCTTGATTTCAGTATAATTTTATCCTTTCTTCATCAGGGTGTCTTGTTAATCTTGCAATTTCTTTTCCTGACGTGTTCTTTTCTTCTTCTATTGTGTGTGTGGATTCTTTAAACCTCCTACTAACAAGGAAACTTGCCTTTTTCAGCTGGAAGTCTCTGGAAACAAGCTGATGCATCTCCATTGTAAGATCACTATATAAATAAATGAAACTTCTTCACATGTTCCTTTCAAAGAAGCAAGTGAGACAATGCTCAAGAAGTCCTGCCTGCTTTTTTTTTTTTTTTTTTTCTTTGCATTGGGGGAAGCTGTATTATGTCAGCAACCTGTAATAAATAGCACTGCAATGAGAAGCGACAGCCTCATTCACCTTGCATCCATGCAGAAACAGCTTAGCTCTCTTCCCATGCCATGGGAAAAAAAGAAAAAAAATCAAGTGAGAAAGAAGGGAATTAAAGAAAAGGATTGACCTTGGCTTGCAGTTGCTCTGGTGCTAGCAGGAAGCAGTGTACCAGTGAGACACCAAAGTTTTGGGGTTGCATTGCCTGTGTTGCTGCAAACTGTGCAGCCCAGAGTGCATGAAGTATGACAACCTGTGTCTTCCTCCTGCTGCCTGGAAGTGTAGTTAGCCAAGCTCTAAATTGGCAAAAGATAGTGGTTTGGAAGGCTGAAATATTTTAGCAGAGGATGAGGAGGGAAGAAAGAAGGGCTTACACAATAATGAGGTGCAGTATAGTCACTTCTCTGAAATTGGTTATTTTTTCATCTCCTGGATTTGTCAGAATTTATGGTGATGTTAAGCTGATTTGGAGGTTTTGTTGCAAATAAGAGTATATGCTAAATAAAAAGGAAAAATGTAAAAGGCCTTTAAGAGTATTGGTTGAAAGCAGACTGAAGGAAATGTATTTTTGTATATCTTTCTGTTTGTAACTCTTGCTGTTAAATCTGTGGATGGTTTTCTTTATTGGTCTCTCATTGGAGTGTTTGATTTTTGAAGTTTATAAAACATCTACCCCAAAAAAATTGCTTTTATAGGGTTATTAAGTGCTGGGGTTTTGTATCAGCAGGTACCTGTGTGGACTCTCCATCTGTTTGTCTCTGTGCTGAGACAGCCAGAAAGTTTCTAGGGACTGGGAGCCACAAGCTCCACTGGTTTTGGTGTGCTGTGGGTCTGGATCCATCATTCCACATCCCCTCTCCTGGTACCTTTTCATGGGAGCTGCTCATCCTGCTGTAGCAGCCTGGCTTTGCTGTGGGATCCAGCAGGCTGGGATGGCTAAACCCCTCCTTTGCTTTGCCTGGGAAAGGGGAATGGCAGCTGTCACACTCTGTGAGCATTAGGCTGAGCACTGTGCTGGTGTTCCTTTTAGTGTGTCTGTGTGTCTGCCTTCTGTTGCCTACTGTTGTCTCTGTGGGGCTGCACAGGCTGCACTGGGGACATGGGAGAAGAGCTCTTGCCTGCAAAAATGTGGTCTCCCATGGCAAGGTGAGGAGGGTGGAAGGATGCAGCAGGAAGGGGGCAACAGGGAAGAGGGAATACACAAACCAGTTTTGTTTGGTTAGGGTTTTTTTGTGTGGTTTTTGTTTGTTTCCTTTTTTTTTTTTTTTTTAGGAGTCTTTTCAGGCAAGCCTCACTTGCCCAACATCATCATCTGCTGGGGTCATCCTGCAGTAAATACAGTTCTTGGCCCTGCCCCTTGCTGAGCAGGGGAGGTGTTGGTGAAATTGCACTCAGTTATCTCCCCCAGCAGTGTGCCTGGTCAAGGCTCCTTGTAAGAAAATGCAGGTCTTGTAGCAGGAAAGCTCACTTCCCACTTTTGGGAAGGGTTCTTGTCCCTGTGAGCTTGTCAGAAGAAATCCATGTGCATTGCAGTGGTGGCTGCATGCCTCTGTGAAGTACATCCTGTTCATGTAGTGGTGCCACATCCCCAAAAACCACACAAAACCTCCAGCTGGGATTTTGGCTGTGCTGACCAGCCACATCCTTTTGCACTGGAAAGGAGCACAGATGCTCCCTGGGAAGGAGTTGGCACCATCCCAAACTTCAGTGAGGGTAGCAGCAACACAGGGCAGTCTGGGGAAAAGTGGGGAAGCAGGGTAGAAGAGAAAGATAGATTTGGGACAGAAATGCAGGGAGGAAAAGAGCTTGTTTTATATTTAAGCCTCAGTATGAAAAGAGTGGGACACTTAACCCTTTCCTTCTACACTTTCCAAGATCCAGGGAATGGGAAGATGTGCAGTAAAAGTAGTTGTCATGCTGCTTCTATTTCTTTGTGAGACAAAGTTTTCTTGCAGATGTTTCTTTATTATAAATTCATTTGATATTCAGTGTATAAACCGTAAAAATAATTAAACCTTTTAGTATTCCTGAAGATATCCTGTGTTACATTTCAGCATTAGTTAATGGATGCTTACAATAAATTTTCACTTGGATTGCCTCTCATTTCTTTCTATGGAGTATTTTTCTTCGATAACATAGTGCCACACAGTTGTAGTTAATGGTTAATGTGACACATGAATCATCATTCAGTGTAATTTGCTGGGGGAGGAGGATAAACACACGTGTACTGCTGTCATGATGCTGCCTGCCCCATGTCTGTGACCAGGTTTGGGTTGGGATGGGGAGGTGAGGTGATCATTGCTCTCTGTCTCACCCTGGGGCCTGGGAAGAAGTTTCCCATGTTGTGCTGAACTCCTCTGGATGTGAAGATGGCTGTTCCTCTGTTCTTGACTTCATGGCTGGGCAGCCTCTCTGGGTCGCTGTTCTTTTCTGCCTAGTTCCACCTGTGGTAGCTTCAGAATCAGGCTGGGCAGTTGAACTTGGCCCAGAAGTGCCAGGATTTGGGGACTTAGACAGATGTAACCTGCTTTACAGCCATCCAAAATCTAATTTCTGAAGGAACTTGGTGAAAAATTAATAGGAGAGGTTCTTTGTCTGCCCCCCCCCTCCTTTTTTATGTTTTTTTTTTAATGTGTTTTTAGCAGGTCAAACAACTTTGTTTTGTTATCTAACTATGCTTTCCAGTGTCTCATTGTAAAGCTTTTGTTAATTAACATTTAATGACTGGGTTATGATGGAACCATGGGAGTCTTATCTGAAGGCAAAGCAATTGGCAAATGGATTCATTATGATCAGAGCAACCATAATGAATGTCAAATTAATTCATAATAATGTGACACTAAAATGTTAGGCATATTGTTAATAATTACAGATGTGCTTTTACCTTACCCACTTTTAGTATTACTGCCTTTTACTGTGTATACCAGAGAGCCAGCTTTCCACTACCTATCTTTTTCACTGGTAATTCCAGTCTACTTTAGCTGCAAATAGCTTAATTATCTATTTCTGGCTTTCACAGTAATTAGATACAGAAAGTTGATGTAAATAAATATAATTTATTTTGGAGATTCTGTAACTGTGGGTTGTTACATGAAAGTGACAATGTAAATAATGAGGATGGTCTGTTGCTTGCTGTCTTTCATGGGAGAAAGGGGAGGGGAAATATGTCAAACGTTGTCACACTTACGATTTATACAATTTCTACAGTTAGTTATTACTGTTATTTGAGAAGACATAATGATTTATTCTAAATAAAATTATATATTTGATTCTTGCTTTTAACACAAAATAACTAAAACCAGTTTTTGTGTTAAACCCAGCTCTGAGTTTTCTAGCTTGTATTTTATAGCTTTGCAGCCATATTTATTTTATTGGATTAGTTTTCTTGCACTTTCAGAATAGAAATTCTTGGGGGGAAAAAAAACTCACTGTCCTAATGTCAGTGGGGTATAGTAGTGACAGGTGGGAGGGGAGCAGGGATATTTTTGTAAGGTGAGTCTGTCAGCTGTATTGCTTAAAAACACCAATTGCATCATGCTTCAGGATTCAAAGGTGTTTATTAATACTTGCTCACTTACCCAAAACACTTCAGTGTTCTCCTTTCCCAGTCACAAATACTTGCAGTGAGGCAAAATGTAAAAATTTGCCATGTAAAAAATTGGTGGAGATATCATGTCTGTCTTTCCCACCACTACTTGCCCTACCTGCCTTAGAACTTGGAGCCTGGAAGATTTTTCTGGAACAGCAAGAAAAATAAAATTAAAAATATCTATAAATTGGAAGCTCAACCTGGCTGGAATGAGCATAAAGTTACTGAGAGCATTTGTGGGTGTCAGTAAATGAAGTGGTTTCTGAGCAGAGGGCATCGCCCTTGGGTTGAGCTGCTGTGCCACAGCCACACTCCTCCACTGAGAGCAGTGGGGCTGGTTTCTGCTCAGCCCAGTTTCTGCTTTTAAGCCCTATCAGAAGCAAAAGGGTGCATTTTCTTTTGTTCAGAAGGAAACAAACTGAATACTTTTTCTGTTGGTGGGAAATAGCAATCAATGATAATTAACTTGCACCATCTTATTTCTTTTCCCTCTGTGAGGAGCACCTTACTGTTGTTTCTGCAGAGCCCCAGGAGCTGCAGTGGTGCTGATTCCTGCTCCAGCAGTTCTTCCCTCTTGACTCTTTGGCAGCATAACCTCTGCCAAGAAGGTGGCTGTGAAATCCCTTGAGTTGCAGGTGCTGCAGGGCAGCCCCTGGAGGGGTGTTTCTATTTTATCTTCTTTTCCCTGCTGCAAACAGCGGCGTGGAAGCGAGAGGGAAAGCTTCCATGGGCTGTGCCTCCAAAGGTCATATAACACTTTATGTTTTCTCCAACATGACACAGCGTGACAGAACAAAGTATTTATCTTGTGTACTTGTCAGCTTCGTTCTGCCAGCTCCGAAATGATGAAATACTACCGAATATGCTGCTGCTTGTTTCCTTTAGGGACTTGCACTGATTTGTTTAAAGTGTCGTCTGCACCCAGTAAATGCTTCATTTATTACAGCTGACACCTGAAAAATATCTGAGGGAAATATATCAAGGCATCACACAGATATTATTTTTGTTATTTGCTGTTGTGTACTGATGTCCTAACACGAATGAAGTCCCCTCATGGTTAGTGCTGTTTTTTGAGGGTGCCACCTATGTCTGTGTGTGTGTGTGTGTGTGTGTGTTTTGAACTGCCGTGATGGGGCTTCTGGAGATGCGCTCCAGTTCCGTGACAAAAATGCATTTTGACTCCTGACAGGGTCAGCTTAACTGTTAATTATCATGGTGAGTCACTAATGAGCTCTCGCCTCAGGAACTTTGTACAGCCTCTCCTCAAACTTTTGCCCATTACTTGTTCTGATGCTTAAGCGAAAATAAAAATAGATCTCTTGCAAAAGGGTGGGTGGGGAAGTGAATGTTTGAGATGGTTAAGTGACCCTTGTAATGGTAATATGTGATGCAAAGTCATTCAGATATAACTCTCAGTATCGTATTAGGCTTCATGGATGATTTTTAGAATTTTTTTTGTTTTACATTAAGTATTTCTCCATTGTCCCTGAAGAATAATGTGAAATCAAAATTCCTCTCTCAGCAAAACAATCAGTGTAAAAATAACAAACATCAAAGAGAGAGGGAAGCAGTTTTCTCACAGTACTAATTGCTAACATTATCATGTGTCAAAGTGAAGAATTAAAATGTGACTCTAAGCTCCTAAAAGTGCACTTACTGGGAGTTCAAAGGCCCTGTGAGGTTGAAGATGTGTGGTTGTGTGAGCTAGTAGGGCTACAGGCAGTACTGGAACTTTCTTCAGTTCACTGATGAGTGCAAATAGGAGCTTTGGGCGTGCAGAGGAGCCTCTCTGACTGCTGCTTCAGCGGCACAGCTTTGCTTGGGTTTAGAAAATGCACAACACACTGTGTCTGCAATTTCTTGTGTCCCCTGTATGCAGGACATCTCTACAATCAGTGTACAGCATATGTGTGCACGTATGCAACACCCCACCCCAGTGCTGTGTATGGGCAGGGGAAGTGTTGGGGTCTGAGTTTTGGATGTTTTATAGTATTGAGCCCTAGCCATCTGCACAGGGTGTGCTACAGAGGCTGTGCATTCACTGGAAAAATACAAATCTAGGAGAAATATGAGTGTATTTATAGGTTTTCCTACCCCTAGGTAAATAAGCAGTGCTGGAGAAAGAAGACCTTTTCTATACAATGGGAAGTTGTAAATGGTAAATGTATTGTGTGCTTTAATGTTGTTTTGTTTTACAGCTGTTGTAACAATTTTAGTTAGCAAAATTAGATTCCTTGCTTGAGTAGCATTCTTGTTTTAATTTACTGTGGTGAGCCTTCTACTCGGTGTATGCAGGTTGGAGAGGAAGAAAGGCCCCACTCCTCAGCTGTATTTTCTCACTGTGGCTCTGGACAGGGCAACCAAAGAGGGCCTTGCAGTGATGCTCTAAGCTGGTCCTAGGTTTACTGGCATACTCCTGTGCCAGCCACTTCTTCCCTGCCTTGGTTCCCACTCCTTTCTCTGTTTTTTTCTTATGGAAAGATATTTTGGATGCAAGGACTTTTTTTCCCCAATGTAGGCTGTGCACAGTGGCACCTGTATTTTGGTTTGAGGTGAGGGCATTAGAGAGACAGTTGGCATGATGGTTATACCTCATGAAGATGGAGCTGAGCAGCTGAGCTGCTATGTTATCTCCGTGTTGTGAGCAGACCCTTATCTCCATGGCACACATTATCTGCTAATGAGCCAGCTTTAAACCAGCTGGGGCAATCATCTTTATCTTTTCCACAGCCCATCCTCCCTCCAGGAAGATACCATCTGCTGCTGGCCCATTCAGTCCCAGTGCATGACTGATAAAATTCCATCATCCCACTGGGAGATGCTCCAGCCAGGGGAGGAGCCAAGCCTTTCCTACCCAGATAAAAACTGAGATTTTGGACACCAAGGTACCTTCTTTCCACTGGATTCCAGAGGAAAGCCAGACCTTTCCACATCATCCCTGGACCTTCAGAGGAAAACTGCACCTTCTACAGGAGCACTGCTCCAGCTGAACCACACCTGCCACTGCAGGAGGATGCAGCCACCATTGAATGGGACTGCTGCCAACACCCTGAGTGACTGACAGGGTGTCAGCTTGGATTCTGACTCTGTCAGTGTTTTGGGATTGTTCTTTGTAATACTGCATTTCTATTTTAATCTTCCTAGTAAAGAACTGTTATTCCTAATTCCTATATCTTTGCCTGAGAGCCCCTTAATTTCAAAATTATAATAATAATTTGGAGGAAGGGGGTTTACATTCTCCATTTCAAAGAGAAGCTTCTGCCTTTATTGGCAGACACCTGTCCTTCAAACCAGGACAGCAGTTTGCTGCAGTTTTCTGCTGGGCAGTGTGATGTGTATGCCCTAGGTGGTCCTGACTTCAGGTGCTCCTTGTGTGTGTTTGCTTCCAGAGGTGTGAGAAGGTGGGATTTGACATGTAGCTGCTGAAGTGGGCAGATTTCTACCCCAGGTAGGGAGGATTTGGGCTGGAGTGAGAATTGCCAAGGGAAGCAGGTGATGCAGCCTTCTGATCTGACATAAAGCAGGGGTGGTATTTCTGTCCCCTGTTCTACATGAGCCAGGCAGAGCTTGTGACAGTTCCTTACTCCACCAAAATTTGGTTAATCACAGTGAATTAAGAAGCTACCATAGGTATGGGGCTGTCTTTGTCATATGTGAAGCTGAGCATCTTCCTGGAGAGGAGGATCTGAGTGCCCCTGCAAGAAGGATGAATGCTTGCTTGAGGCAATGAAAACTGAGGGTGCTGGTTCCCTTAAATTGAATATGCTGAATAAAACCATCACTAGTAAGTGACTGGTTTTATACTCAAGAAATTTTGACTGCATCTCTTATCGAATAGAAATTGCCACTCATCACAGAGAGAGCTTCAGTGAGGTGGTGAAGTGTCCTCTGTGTAAAGGCAAACTCCTTAAAAACTAATTGGTGTCAGTCATTTCTATGCTGATATTTCACTGCTGCTAATTTAGCAAACAGCTGGTGGTCCATACTATGGCATATGAGTTGGGTTTTTCCCTGGGCCAAATGATGACCTCCCTGGTTTTCAATTAGGAGAGCTTGCCAGTGACCTGGAGTGGTTTTCCTTTTAATTATGCACCTATTAGGGCAGGTGAGTAGCCAGCCTAGGGGAAGACGCGGAGAACTCAGTGGCATGGGCACATCCTTGTTAGGAAAAACCCATAAAACCAAACCCAAACTAAAAAGCCACATGATGGGAAAGAGGAGGAGGTGCACAACAGGGCAGCATGATGCACAAGTCTTTTTTCTGCTACTGTGAGCATCGATAAATAGCTTTGAAATGCCTGTTTGTGAGGTTGTGGCACATAGGTGGCTGTAGCACAGGGGAGGAAAGGTGAGGTCTGGAAGATGCTGTCTGCAGGCTGTTATGCTTATTTTTAGCTCAGCAGAGTTCACTGGATGAAGGAGACAAGCCAGGAGGAAAGGCAGCCCCGAGCATCCTGCAGGAGCCTGCTGTCTCCCTGTGCTGGTGCAGGTGAGGGCAGATGTTTGCTTAATGCCAAGGAGCAGCAACATGCCTTGCTGACCGATTTATGAAGTCTCTGATTGTCATCTTGTTTCCCATCCCACCTAGTAACAGCCCAGGCAATGAAAAGGTACTTCTCTCATAATTATCAACATCATTTTCCCTTTGAGTCTCGAGTTTAAATCATCAGGTCTCCTCTTTGTCTGAATTGTTTCCTCAAGCTTATCTTCCTCTGTGGATCAGGTTTTTATTGTATTTTATTTTGACGAGACCATTCATCTTCCCTCTGCTCTGCTGCTACCCAAACCTGTTTCCTCATTGTCCTCAAGGAGCAGGGAAGGAAATGAAAGAGGCTTTGGGCTTGAATTAGCCAGTGATGAAGTTTGGTGTCCTTTGGGATGGTGACATTAATGCAGCATCATGAAATATGAGGTCTATCTTCACTTTGGGTGACTCTGATAATGTAAGAACACAGTTAAACATATTTGGCTCTGCAGAGGGTATCTAATTTGCCCTGAAGATGGCAGGAATATGTGAGAGGAGCACCGAGATGGAAAGAGGTGCAAGATTGGGTTTGAGCCTTGTTTTGCTTTGTATTGTCTAATGGGGAGCCACTCAAGCTCTCAACTTAGTCAAAGGCAGGTGCTTTGCTTACCTGAGTAGCTGATTCAGGCCCAAAATAATTGTCTTTTATTTATTAGCATGTTAAAATGCCTTTAATTGGGTTTTGTTGCAGTATCTTTAGTCTTTCGACTTTAAAGTGTTTTTTTTCTCACTCATAACTCTGCAGTCAGTCTTTGGTGTGGTGTTACAGCTCTGCAGATTATGTGTGGAGATAATTAAGTAATAATGATTGAGGTGCAGGGTATTTCCTTGGGATTAATGACTGTCTGGGAGGTGTTGATGGCCCAAGGTGTAGCCAAGGGCCATTAACACCAGCCAGCCAATAATTGTAAGAAAATGCCGTGTGCCAAGGTCATTACTGCTATTAGAAGTGGAGGGCAGTGAGGAGGTAGGTGTGGGGGGAGATGAAGTAACACAGGAAGTATATGGATTTTGGAAAATGTAATATGGTCTTGATGGGTATCTGCATGATGTACTTGTTGATTAGCCAGTCTGCTCCTTCCCTCCATTCTTCACTGTTCTGTCCAAAGCTTAATGGCGAGGATCAGGGTGAGGAAGGATGATGCTTTTCTTGTCTGGTGCCCTTTTTCTTAATGGTGCCTCATATTTTGTCCATTTTAGAGGACACTTTATGTATATTACTAGTGTGATTATTTTTTTTTCCTCTTTGTTTTAAGAGGAAGTTTTCAAAACCCAGCCTAGCAGCCACCAAAAGCATTGAGGATACCACAGGTCAGTGGGATGAGAGGCTGATTTGTATGTATGAATAGGAGGGGGAAGAGTTTTTCAAAAGTGTGCTTTTGGAAAATGTACAGGTTGGCTGAGTGCAGATATTATAATGTCAAAACACTTGAGTTTTGTAGCAAAGGAACTGTGTTTCAAAGCTGAAGTGCAGCTGCAGTGTGGCAGAGCGTTTTGGGGTTTGGTGGACAGCTAGACCTCACTGCTCCCCAAAAGCTGTAGGATATAAAGATAAATCTTCAATAATATACTGTGTAGATATTAAATTAGAGGCTTAAGAGGTTGGATGCATATAACTTGAATTCCTTTTGTTCCTTGATTTAATTTATGAACTTAAAATTCGTGGCAGAGGAAGAGCCCTGTTCTGCCCAGATTTTTTCTTTAGCTTGATATTCCCAGCATCAGAAGAGTAAGACTTTTGTTTATGTGAAGTTGTACATCATTGAGTTTTCCCTGAGCTCTTCCCCTCCAGGGTAAGCTCTGATACGAGTACTTGCCTTTTTCTCAGTCCCAATATATCACTGATCTCCAGCAGCTGGCACCTGGATTTATGCTTTTAAGGGTTCAGAGCTGTAGGATTCAAATATCCCAAACTGGCAATGCTGGAGGCAGTTTGGAGGAGCCTTTTCCTAAGTGGTGGATCTCTCGTGGTTGGAAGCATTCAGCCTTCTTTATCTTGACATAGTGTTTGTATGAGTGAGTAAAAAAAAAAAAAAAAAAAAAAAAAAAAAAAAAAAAAGTGGAAGTGGAGTGGTGTAGGAAAACTCATCAGAGGGATCCATCTCAGCTGCTGAAGGACAGAGCCTGATATGTTGATATTCATGGGGTAAACAAATGATTACTTCTCTGCCAAGCTCTGGTTTTTGCTAGAGCAGTATGTTTGCTACTGTTTAAAAATGAGCTTCAGGATCCCTCTTCCAGTTGATTTCTCTGTTATTAATCACTTTGTAACCTGCCTATTCTATGTTTTCTCATTTGCCTGAAGTTCAGGAGGAATGATTCTTTTACAGGCAGGACTTCAAGCTGTCCTTTTCAGAGGAGCTTTTTGAAAAAAAAATAAAAAAAAAATGGGGTCCAAGCAGTCTTGAAATAGTTGAGCATCCTCCCATCCTTGGGAGAAGCTCCCAACAGCTCAGGTGAGCAGCAATGCAAAAATCAGCTTTGGGAAACTTCCCAGTGCTGACATCTTTCTATAGTCTCTGGTCATGTCCCAAAATACATGTGTCTGGCTAATGAATTTTTAATTTTTTTTTTTTAATTCTTTAGTCTAGATATTTAAGAAAAGTTTTGTACATAGTAGGGCACAGATGCGATTGAAAAATCATGTTTTTCTTAATTTTGTAATTTTCTTGCATATCATTGTAATCTTAATAATGATAAATAATCTGTTAAAAGCAATTATGGCCTGAATAATAATTCTAACTAATAAACAGAATGTACTGTGTAATTTTGGTTGTTTTCAGCCATCTGGCTCCAGTCTTGCTAATTGACTTAAAGCATAGTGACAATGTCAGCAACATAGAGTGTTCAGTTTGGCTGAAGCTCCTGAGCAGGCATTCCTTACAGAAATCTACTTTTTTGAATAAAAAATAAATCAATACATCAAAATTATTGCTAGCTCTGTTACAGCAGCACAGATCATGAATCCATCAGTACTGTCTTCCACTGAGCTCAAAAAAAACTTTATTATAATGATTTGATGGTGTATGGTTTCATTATATTCTAGTGAAACTGCAACTGAAAGACTTTGAATGTATCCAGGGATCTAAATTCATGCTGGCACTCACTTCTGAAGCTGCCAGAATTTAAATGCTTTCAGCGTTGGCTGGACTTAAGGTGTCTCTTAAAACTCAATCTCTCCCTTTGGTTTGGTACTCACAGTTTGGGTTTTTTTTTTTTTTTTTTTTTTTTGATTAATGCACATCATTGCTGAAATTTCCAAGGTTTTCACTCAAGACTTTTAGACTCCTCAGTTTAATTGGCCAAAATGAAGCCGTGTGTCCATCTCTGTTTTTTCAGATGTAATAGTTTGCCAGCTTGGAGCTGCTTTCTTTTTTCTTACTGCAGAGGTGATTTTCTTCTATTTTTTTCTAGCCAAAACTGCAGTGTAGTGACGTTGTGGCTAGGTTGGCTCAGTCTGGTTGCTTGTGGTCTGTTATAATTACTGTGATGAAGTATTTATAACTGTGCCAGCCCCCAGATTCACCACTCAACCTATCCCTGGGAATTAGGGTGCCTGGTTTCTCATTCCAGCCACTAACACTTTTTACATAATTGCCTAAATTTGCTTTTTGCCATTTGGACAAGTTCTAAGACTTAGACACTCTAAGAACAATTGAAGTGGTTTCAAGAAGTGGAAAGATATGAATTGTAGTTTCAGCCCTCAATTTTGTGGAATAAGCTGTGGTTAAAGGAATTACGTAGCATACTGACTAATTGCTTGTTTATTTTCACCTATATTACTGGGTATAATCATATCTGCTCTCAAATACTGTCCCTTGACATGTATCACCAGATAACAGTCACCTGTTGGAGAGGTTGAATTTGTTGTAAGCTGTCAGTAAATAATGATGTGAAGATTTAGTAAGGAAGAAATGCAATTTCTGTGAGGTCTGCTAAGGATGCACAGGTAAAGACTTGAAGTTCAGAGGGAGCTCTGCAGTCTGATCTATGTTTTTAGATGTCTGTTTATGGATCTAGATGAATTGGTGACTAATCCCAAACTTTGCAGCCCTCTGAATGGGAGCAAAGAGCTCCTTTGCTTTAAGCAAAACCCTTGGGTCAAAGCCATGTGTGGGATGTGTGCCAAAAACTGGGATGAAAGTTGTCTCATTTTGGGTTGAGGCAATAAGATGCTCCCTGGCAGTATTTTTAGATGGCTTGTGAGTGAACCTGTCCTCCCTGCTGTGTAAATAAGGTTGGACCCCATTCAACATCTATTCTGAATTTCATGGAGGTTTTTTTTTTTTATTATTTTCTTGTTGTTGTTTTTTTAATTTGTGTTAGGTTTTTTTTAGTACAGTCTGCTAAATTATCCTCTGTTTGAGGAGCAGACTTTATTGGTGTGTTTCTGATCAGTTTAAAGCCAGAGATCTGCTGGGAATACTCTATTAAAGTAAATAATGTTTTTTTAAAGAAAAAAACCCAAGAAGCTATATTTGCAGCATGGGGCACTCGGTCTGAGCCTGACAGGGACATGTGAAAGCCCTTGCTTAGGTAGATTGCCTTCATGCTATGCTCCATCTGAGTTAACTTGTTTTCTGTACCCTCTACCATTTCATTTTGTAGCAGCAAATAAAGCTTGGATGTGGTAAATGTAATGTCTGCTGCTGCTTGATAATACAGGCCAGTGAATAAATGAACTTCCTCTGATATTCCATATCTTCTCCTAATAAACAGAAATGCTGCAGTGGGACTGCGTGTGAATGACTTGGAATTACTTATTTCTACCTTCTCTCCTTAAAGTTGTTTTTCTCATGCACTTGCATGCTTTCAGTTTGCCAAGAAAATAACTTTTGACATGAGCTTTAGAATTGGTGATTTAAAGCAGAGTCAGGGTACTCCATTCATGATTGTTGAGTTTGGGTCTGTGATTCTGCAGCATTTCAGAATTAGAGGACTTTGGGAATGAAGTAGTATGGCTAATTGAATTTATTGCAACTAAAAATTAAGGAAAATATTTGGGAATTTTCTGTGTTGGAGAGCAAAGGGAGTAGCAACAACAGATTTTTAGATGGTCTTGATGGCATACTGCTTCTTACAATTTTCAGTTGTTTTCCAAACAGATAATTTTAAAACAGATATCCAGGTAACCATCTGAGTGCTTGAAGTAAGTTTGGTTTTTTTTTCCCAAGGCATGGTGAGGAAGGAGATGAAGGCTCCTCATCTGTTTGCTGTCCTCACAGCACAGCCTGGCTGCTGAATAGCTGAGTGACAAGCAATCTGGCCTATGCATATGACCATATTGTTTTCCTCCCCTAATTAGCCTGATCCTTACTGTGCTGATGAGGAAACAGATGCACTGAGCAGCAAATTACCTTCATCTTTCCTCCACACAGAAAAGACACAGCACTTAATTGACTCATTTGATCTCCGGCAATTCAAAGCAACTAAAGTGGAAATATTTAAAAGTGGCACTTCATTTTTGAATAGGGGGAAAGTATGTTGGGAGTGCACATGCATGCATTTGTGTATGATTGCAGTTTCACAGTGTCAAATGTGAGGGTGATGGTGAGGCTTGTGGTATGGCTTTTGATGTCTTTTAAAGAGAGGCACAAGAAAAAAAACAGTGAAAAAGTACCCTATTACTTCCTCTGTCAACAGCAAAATATTTGCATGCTTAACTGCACTGATATTTCTCTACAGATCCTTGGCTGTGAATGTTCTTTTTCTGTGCAGCATGCCATGCTGCACATATGGGCAGCTGAAATGTCTCATTCCTTAGCATCTGAGCTCTTGTCTGTGCTGCTGCCTGGGCACTGGTGACAGCACAGAGGTCCCCTGTTACCTCTGTTTTCTCTACTCAGGTTTTCCTGCATTTGCACAGATCTATATATTTTTCCCCATTGGTTGTTTTGTTTTGTTTTTCTTTTTTTTGCTTGTCTTCCTTTGTTTCTAATGCAAATATATATGGGTACATTTTGAAGGTGCTGCTCAAGGGATTGAGGAGAGTTCTTGCTGGCTGTGTGTAGCTGGTGCCTGATGTGTGCCCCAGTGCTGGTGTGGCTGCAGCACCCAGCCACTTCCTTGCAGCCCTTGGGGTCACTGGGAAGCTCTCAGCAAAGATGCACTCTGCCCATTCCAAAAATTCCCATGTAGACAAATAGGATGTATCTGCCACAGTGCAGTCCTGCCTTAAAGATGGGGAAGAAACTTGTCTTTTACTTTATAGCTTGTGTGCATTTATGTAGGGTAGAAGTCATCTAAACAGCCACTCACTGAATTTACCAACTCATTGTGGCTGGGCTTCTTTCATGGTGTCTTAATCCTTCAATGGATGCTTTTTCCTGCAACTCTCCACAGTGAAGGCTCTGCAAAAAGGAAATTGTTACCATGCAGACATTGTGGTGGCTATCCCCTTTGTTGGCATGCTGTATCTTAGCAGATCCTAAGGGATATTTAAGGTGCTGGTACTTCTCCTTTGCCTCTGACCTAATGTGGCCTTCACCATGCATGGTTACATCACATGGATTTGTCCCTCTGCTGCACTTCAGAGAAAGCTGTCCCCAAGTCTGCTTCCATTTCCACTTAACTCCTGAGTGTTTAGGCAGTAGAATAAGTGCCCTGCATGCTACCAGAGCATATATGGGTGTTACTCATACCAGCTTGCATTTCTCAGATGAAGGGGATTTTTTTTCATAGAAATACAGTTAGAATTTAGAATACAATTTAGAAATATCAATCTTCCTCTTTAAATTACTAAAACTCCATATTTATACTGGCAAGATGATCACTGAAATGTATTCAGGTAGTACCAGCTTCACTCAGTGGACTGCATCTCACCTGCTTCTTCCCCTTTTCCTAAGCTTTCCACCTTCTGCATTTTTTACAGGTGCCTGTTCAGTAGATTGCTAGTGCTGGTGGCTTTGAGATGGCTTCCAAAGACCTTCTGCTACTTACTTTCCAGTTCTACTTAATGTTTTCGTCCAGTTTATAAACTGCAAGTGTGAAAGAAAACTTCTGGATGAAGTGAGCCAGCTCTTTCAGGAGAGCTCCCGAGTGTGCACCAGCCCAAGAGTGCAGTGCTACTTCAGTAAGCAAAGTGACCATGCTGTAAAGAAAGGCAGATGGAATTAGGGGAGATATTTTGGATGCAGTGTGGATTTCAAATGCTAGATTTGCCACAGTTAGAATCCTGACATATCTCTTACGTTGGTGAGTTTTTTGTTTTTGTAGCCATAAGGTAAGGAATATTTTTTGCAATGAAAATTACATGTTTTTATTCCAATTTATTTGAGCACAGACCTTCCAGAGGAGACAAGTGGGAGCAGGTAGTAGAGTCAAACACCTGTAAGCAGGTGTATTTTCCAAGCTTTTTTCCCCCTCTGATTATATGATGCTGAATTTCATACGCTTGAATAAAGAAAGTAGAAACCAACTGCCACAAAAGGCAGAAACTATAAAGGCAAAGACAAGGATGTCTGTAAAGCAAGGATAATGCAAACATCACTTTAATTAACGATACAATAAGTGCCACCTTTTTACCTAGTGTGATATTGCTCTCATTTATGTAATTATTTGTTGCTTTTAACATTGCACATGCTGTAACAGAACTGGTTAAATGAAAAGTGCATCTGCCCTTGAGTCAGACTGCTGTTTGTGATGAGCTGTTCAGATTTTAAATAGTTTGTTGGAGCAAAAGTCCTGCAGTTCATACTAGTATTCTAGATGGGAGACCGTTTGAAATGCAGTTGGAGCATTATTCACCTGTGTGCTTACTGTGCATTCTTGTGAGAAAATTGAGAGTCAATGAAAGGACAGCTCATGTAGGCTAGTATCGGTTATTTCGGATTGTTTTATTTTAATGACTATTTTTAAGTGGCTGTGTTGTGCAGAATGTCCAAGGCTCAGGACTCCTGCTCCAGGGTGATGTGCACAGCACAGGAGAGGCTGTGCTGCCCTCACAGAAGGGGGATGTGTAGGGCAGCCCCAGCCTTGCCTGGATGATGAAACAGCTTCCCCAGGGTGTGATCCCGTACCTGGGAACATTTATGGATAATCACAGTGCAAGTGGGAAGCACAGCCATCCCCTCCTGAAGTGGATGGTGTTGATTTGTTTAGGCTCTCAGTAGGTGAGGTGCATTGCTGTTGCTTTCCAGGTGTAATTGCAAGGACATCTTGAAAAGCACAGGCTCCACATGGGCAAGTGAGGAGCAGAGCAAAGGCACTGAAAGGTGAAAGGAGCTGCCTTGCTAGTCCTGCCTAAGGAAACCAATAAAATCCCTGTGGGTTTGAGCTGAGGAGGGGCTGGTGTGATGCTCTGGATGGGAATCAGAGCTGGGCTTGGAGTCCTGCTCTGGGACAGCAGCTCTTGGCAGCTGGGGCTCTTGTGCCTGAGAGATGTTTTGCAGCGGGTCTAAATATGGCTGAAGGTCTGGACTGTGTTGCTCAAAAAAATCTGGTAGGTACTGGGGAGATACAGTGGGAAACCTCTATGTACAGGCACTGAGTGCTACCTGGACTTGAAAATTTACTTTGTTACTCCCTTTTTCAAGATATAGTCAGGATTGGATGAGTTTGGGTTTGTTTTGAGTGGGTTTCTTGTTTGTTTTGTCTTGGTTTTCTTTTTTGCTTTTCTTTGTTTTCATTCTTGTTCTACTTGGGCCGTCTTTGCTGACAGATAAATACATCTTGCCACTTTCAGGCTTCTTCTTTGCAAGTCTGCAAAATCAGGGCTGAGATTTCAGACCAAATGAGCCCTTGAAATGTCTGTGATTCCTGAGTACTTGGAAATCTCTCCAATGCCAGCAGAGTGTCTGGGTAAAGCTGGAGGCAGGTGCTGGTACTCAGTGCCTGGCTGGGTCTGGAGCTGTATGGGCAGGCAGAGGGGTCAGCAAAAGGGTTGGGAGCATCACTCCTAAGTTTGTTTTACATTCATATCTGTTGTCCTTCTGCTCCTCAGCCCAGGATGAAGGAGTGCCCTGAGCATCCCAAGTGACTGATTTGTTGAAAAGGACCCAGCAGTGTATGCTCCCTTCCCATCAAGATGGATCTATAAAGGAAGAAGGTCAAGAAGTTGTTTAATAATGTAACAAAACAATGAAAATAAAGCATTGAGAGCAGAGGGGAAAAAAGCCATTAGTCTGAAAAGAAGTGATTTTTAAAATGTGGCAAAAAGGATCAGCTTTTGTGTGCAGTGGTTGCCACTCAGGGGCTTTCAGGCATTGCTCACAGTGTATCATTGAGGACCTGTTTTGCTGCTCTCCTGCCTCAGGTTTTCAGTGCTGATAGACAAGTATTCATGCATGTGCTGCACCACTGTGTCGGTCATCTCATCACAGAGTGGAAAATTAATTGTTCCAGCATGGAGAAGCTCTGAATGCCAAGTGCCTTCCTCCTTCCCCCTGCCTCCCCACTTTTCTTCTTTCAATACTTAGCCAAGGCAGCTGAGCTTTAATATAGATTTCCCCATGTCTTTGCATACATCATTGATGGACTGTGATTTCAGGCTGGAATAGGTCTCAGGTAATCACCTTTTGAACTCACTGCTGAAGCTAATTGAATGAAACTTGCTGGGAAAGACACAAAATAATTTACTTTGTGTCTGTTAGGTTGTCACAGTGCAGATATTATAACAAAGCTTCCTCTCCCCTTCCCTCCCTTTTTTATTCCCATGACTACAGTTTATGTGTGTTTAAAGGATAATTAACAGGAAAGGCAGAAAGTATACTTTTTTTCTTGGTGCTGGAAATGTCTAATTGTTATTTGTCAAGATAACAGGATTTCAGGAATGGGGAGATAAATACTGAATGTTTTGTGAGGGGCATACCAAATGCATTTCCAAAGTGATCCAAAGGTGGAATTTAGGGAGTGGTGAGGCTCCAGTGAGAGCGTGGCAAGATGGGGAGACCTGGGTTAGAGTTTTGTCTCATTTCTTGACCACTGGTGAGCAGTTTCCCCTCTCCAAAATTAAATCTCTTCTTTGCATTTTTCCTCATGATTTTTTGCCAAACTGAGAAGTGATAAAAATGAGGTTTCCTTGTGTTTGCAAAGTGTTTTGAGATTTATGGGTGAAACTCTTCATAACCCAAGTGGTACTCATTACAAATGTAGTCTAAGCTGTAAGGCTTCTGGTCTTTACTTGAGTGAAATGCCTTTGATTCACTGGGAGCTGGACCTAGGAAAAAAATGCTTGGTGTTATGTGTGGCTCACATTTCTCAGTGTTTTATCCAATAGGAAAAAAATGTGTAGAGCTACTGAAATACTTTTTTATGTAACTGATTGGGAGCTCCTGATACATGCAGATCCCATCTTGGTGCTCACTGCTGTGGAGAAACCTTCAGGGAACAGAGCACCTCAGAGCATGAGATGTTTTCACCTCTGTTGGTGGGGCTCTAAATGTGAGTGCAGAGAATTGAGGAGAGTGAGTTACTGGTGATTCTTCCTGCTGGCAGGGGAGATAGCTGGTAGCTACTGTCAGTGCCTGGGGTAAATTGCAGTGTTTAGAGCTGGCAGTTTTGCAGGACTCTGGCA
This sequence comes from Muscicapa striata striata, assembly GCA_030060385.1. Taxonomy (NCBI): domain Eukaryota; kingdom Metazoa; phylum Chordata; class Aves; order Passeriformes; family Muscicapidae; genus Muscicapa; species Muscicapa striata. The sequence continues at coordinate 1,474,864 of JAREIS010000087.1, forward strand.
AGGACAGGTTTCTATCTGGAGCCAGCAAGAGGTAAATCCTCTCACAGGGTGCTCAGCTGGAGCTGGCTGCAGCCAGGGCTGCCCTGCCGACATTCCTTCCTGCCCAGCTGAAGCGTTTTCACTCACAATTCAATTTTCTCTCCTCTTCCAAGAGCAAAGTAGATGTAATTTTGGTGACTGCCTGAATATTACAGTGTGCACAGGAAAACTGGATGCCGATCCATCTTGCAGTGCTGCAGTGTGTGTCTGCACTGCACAAGGTGCTTGGAGGGGGTGGGCACCTGCAGGCTGTTAGCAGCAGAATGAAGACCAAGTCTGTCAGGGAAATGGTTATTTCTTTAATTTGAAATAGCTGCTCTCCCAGCATCTGGCTTGCTGATTGATTTCTGTGTTTGCAGAGGTCCCAGGCCCTTCGCAGCGGGCGCTGCCGTGTTTTTACTTGTTTGCCTCCCAGCATTTTGGTCCCCTGCACCTTCTCTCAATAGCACTTTTCTTTGCAGTGAAAGCTTTGCATAGTAAGGACCTCACAACCCAAGAATGAGTGTTACTTCCTTTTCTTTCTTCCTTTTTTTCCCCTCTCCCCATTCTGCTCTCTGCATCCACAGTTTTTGCTCTGTGCTGCTTGGCCAGAAGCTCCTTTGTTGTGTCAATAGGACGGGCCAAGCCAAGAGGCTGGAGCCCTCTTTCACCCATGACAGCTCACTAGGAATATGTGTGTGTTTGCCTGTATCCCTTTCTTTTTTCCTTCTGTTATCCTGTCAGAGTAATTAGTGTGGCTTTATGGCTGAAATCAGTGAAGAGAGGAACAGTGAAATCTGTCTGCACTGAAGTGCGGCAGAGGCTTTCATTAACCTTATAATTGAGGAAAAAATCAAAATTAAATAAGTCATGCACAGTGAGCAATGTCACAATTTGCTGCCCCTTTTGCTGTGCAGGACAGGAGGATGCAGGGGGGCTGAACCCTGTGTCTTGTTGTGCATTTCTAATCCTCACCAATTTGGGGCTGCAAGGGAGGGGGCTGCACCTTGTGCTCCCATTTTCCCCTCTCCCACCCCACAAATCTCTATTTCTTCTTCCAAAAATAAATTTGCAAAAGTTTCAGTTCAAACTGAAGAAACTCTTTTCAGATACTGTATGTTGTGTTTAAAATGCATATTTAGGGAAAAAAAATAAAGTTAGCATGATGAGAATGGATTTCTGGAAGATTTTGGCTTACTCTCTTCCTCCGTGTCTGAGAACTCATTCCTGTGTGAATGCCAGCTTTTCCCCTGTTGGTACCCCTGGATTGGAATACCAGTGTAATATCCAGCTGACTTTATGCTTTGGTAACTTTCTTGTAAAATATTCAATTTTCATTAGCTTTCTTATTAGAATTTTTTTTTTCCATGTGGAGTTTCATGTAATAATAATTGGACATTAGCTGAACAAATGTAAGTCAGCAGTTTTCAGCCTATAGAGTATTTTTTCTTTTTCTTATTTTTTTGACAGATGAAATGCTTTTTGATGGGAGGTGGTAGGTTGGATGCTAAAGGTGGTGAGTGTTCAGCTCCTGTATTTTTGTGGCTTTGAATAAATTAGTGTCAAAGATCTGAATTTAAATTCTGATTTCCCTGTTCATTCACTTAGGCCAGTTATATCTGTTATATCTAGAGCTGGTCAAACTTTTTCACATTAATAACTTTCCACTAAGAATATGTTTGGTTTACATCAAAGTTGTCTAGAAGAAAACTGCTCTTTTTATTTTTTCTCCTAACAGCTGAGCCTTGGCTAAAAGAAAGTGTTAATTCCATCTTCCTGGCTCCTACCCACTTTCTCATCCTGTTTCTTTGTATCTTTCTTTTTACATGAAAATGAAAGGAAACATTTTAAGATCCTGAATGGTCATCCAGAGGTTACTGGGGGTAACCAGGTAGATACACTTACATCCCTGCTCATGAGGAGGGAAGATAGTCAGTGGTCCAGATTATACATTTAATGTGTTTTTTGGAGCTTCATAGTCCATATGTTTGAGAAACAATTGTAATTCTAACTCAGAATGACTTGGTTTGAGGTGTGTATTTAATAAGATAATTTAAATGCCTTGAGAGTAGAATGCAATTTTTTATAAACAGGACTTGGAGTATTTGAATGCTTACATTTTAAGTTAAAATCTTATTTATTCATTATCCAGGGGCATGTCTCTGTACAGACTGTGTGGCATGGTATATGATTTCCAGTACTTCCCTTATAAATGAGAATTTTTATAAAAGAACAGGAGTTATTACAGCCCTAACTATGTGCATAGTTAGAGAAAAAAATAAATAAAAAGTGTTACAACCATCATCAGTCTGGAATGAGAAGAGCTAAATCACTATCCAAGTGATAAATGAGGGAACCATCTGAGAGAGCTTTGGCAACAAGAGAAGACAGATGAAGGCAAAATGGCTCCTCTCTGCTTGCCTTTTGTTCTTTGAGGACTATTATAGTTAAAGCTTATTTAGCAATCTAGCTCTTAACCTGGGCTTAAATGACATTGTGAGTTAAATGGCATACAGGAATAAATTAGAGCAATTAGTGACTACATCCTGCTTTTCCTAATGGAAGAGGCGTGCCCACATGGAAAGGGAGAACCTGATTTCAGGGCTGAGCACGTACCTGTGGGAAACACATGTTGGGGCTTCTTCACTGAGGGTCCTGCCCTCCCAGTGGGAGGGCAGTGGGTGGGCTCTGAATCATTGCCCATGGGATTGGGATGCAGGATGTTGCAGAGTAGCCTGTGTGGAGCACTCATGCTAAAAGGTGGCTGAAAGGATCAAAATGTTCATTTTGGAAACAATTTTGATCAGATCTGATTTGTTGTGTTTAGACAGTTTTTGAATGGTTCAACTGGTTCAACTATGACAATACTTCTGGGGAGAAGCATTGTTCTTTTAGTGCCAGACCAGCCCAGTTCAGCAAGCAGGCAAGGACCAGGCTCTCCAAAGGCACCTGAGGAAGTTTCCATGGTAAATAGGATGGTGGTTAAAATTCATCATAGCTGCTTTAATGTGGAAAGATGAGCTTAAGCATGTGTAAAGAGCTTTATGGGATTGGGCTGCAGGTGGGAGAGGGACGTGCTTTTTCCTCTGTGCTCTGGAAAGGTGAGTGACTTAGGTGGAACCCTATCCTCAGAGAAACTCTGGATTTTTCCTTGATCAGCTGTACCTGGAGCAGCGTTTGGGGAGGCAGGGGGTTGGGTGAGATGTGGTGCCAGGCTGCCTGGTGCTGTCAGTGCCAGTGAGGGGCTGCAGCCATCCTGGGGGAGAGCTGTGCCCTGTCTCAGCCGCTTTGTCACCGTCTGCAAGTGGCCTCTTGCTCTGCTGCCTCCAGTGTAAAGTGTCACTGGTGTGGGGCTCATTTCCCAGCTGCTCCACCCCTTAGGACACAAAGCCAAGTGCCTGTGGTCTGACTATCATCCCCTGGTTTGTAAACCGTGCTGACACTTTCCCCTTGCTTCCAGAGCCTGTAAAACTTGACTGCTGGAGAAGACACACGAGTGTGAAGTTTTTAAACTGGCCAGAGTGAAACTCATTCAGTTACTCACATATTTTCAGAAGGATGTGCAGGGGAGCCCTGTGTGATTTTGTGCATCTGTAGGAGCGAGGACTCGAAGCAGATTTTGTCTGGCTGTTTTTACTCAAGCTTATTTACTGTGCTGCCATGCTGAGCCATAAGACTTGGAGCTATATGGGAAAACCCTTGTGCTTCTCTTCTTGTATCATTGGGGCTGGAAATAGTAAAGCAAATTTGTCATGTGGGAACAACCAGGTTTTGTTCCCACTTTTTACCATGCGAGGAGAGCATGTGTATAAAGGTGAATAAAAGTTACACACTTATTTTGTGTTCCTGTGCAGCAGCAAGGGAGGTTTGAGCCATGGTATGTTAGAAAGAAGGATGTGAATAAAAGGTAAAAGCAATTGCATTCTAAGGATAGATATTACTGGAGAGGTACCTCCTGCTTTCCAAGAAGATAAAAGGTTTATATAAATAAGGTAGGCAATGAAGTTTAACTAAGGAATGGAATATCAAATTAAAAATGCGAGTGCCAACTCACTCAATACAGTGTCAGCCCTTCTGATAATGTGCTGGTCTCTTGAACTTAGAATTGATTAATCAGTCAACCATTCCTTTCTTAAGCAGGCAGTCATATACTGGCAGGAGGAAGTATACTGGGGTTTGATCCTGTACATCAGATAATTAACTGTATGTTCATATAGTGATATCTAGGCTACAATTCTATGAAACACTGGTAATAAGGATCGTAAGTGTTAATTAGTTGACATCAATTTATTGTTATATTCTAGAGCTGCTGCTTTAATTGAAGTGACTCATTTCTGTAGGTAAGCCTCAGTGCTGTGCTACTCTCTTGTCACAGTTCCCAATTTAGAAGAAGCTCAGTCTCACAAGATTGGCAGTGATTTGCTGTTGTGCTCAAAGTAGGTATTTTGATGACTTCCATAGAAAAGAAAAGGGAAAAAAAGTGATGTAAAGGGCCATTTTAGAGTTACTAGCTAATACTGTATAGCTTGGTCTCCAGTGCAGTTACCAAATGTGCTCAAGCTGCTGTGGGGGGAATGTTTTGGATACTGACCATAGCCTTGGATGACCTTTCTCTTGTTTCCTTAGATTTTGTGTTGTGTGTGCAGCAAACTTCTTTCAAAGCTGTTCATCAGCTGCTCATCACTTGTGTGACCTGAGAGTATAAGGGATGTGCCATCCACCTGGCTGGGTTTGGATACCTGTGTTCACAAAGATTCAAAGAAGTGGAGAATTAGGTTTGTTCTGTTGTTGGGTATAGTAAATTAAAGAAGGGACTTGTTTTTTACCTCCTTTCAGGTTTCACAGGTACTTGCTGAAGCCTTGTGGTAGCCTTGGTGGTTTTGAAGTCTAGTTTGTAAGAAGCAATGGAGACACAGTGAGTGTCTGTGCTGTTTACTAACTTCAGATGCATTTCCTGACCAATTTTGGAGATAGACAGTAAATTCCTTTCCTTCCCAGTTTTCTTCTGTGTAATGGGCTAACTGCAGCACTTAATTAGTGGCTTGTTTTCATTTCCTTCTGCCTTCACTCAGAGTCAGGATTAAAACACAAAGGAGACGAATTTCTCATTTGGACTTGGTTGTTTATTAAATCTTACCTAAAGTATGGAGAGTTCAGCAATACTTCTAGCTACCAGCTAAAAGCAAGCAAAATGGAGGTGAGTCTAGTTAGTTACAAGGTCTTTTAAAGCTAAACAGTCCAATTTAAAGCTAATATGTATATTATTTATACTTTTGACCCAATAATCAAACCCCTGTGACCTGCAGTGCAGCACTAACAGTCCAACCAAAAAGTACTACCTGAAACCATGAAGAAGAAGGAAGCAGAAGACAGAAAAAGAGACAACACCCAAGAATGTCCATCTTGTCCTGTACCTGTTACTATATTCTAAACACCCAAAATTCAAAACCCTTCACCATGTGAAATTACATGCTTTTATTCTAACTACACACCTGTGATTCCAACTCCATCAGTCAAATTTGGAGGCCTTCTCCAAGGCCTCAAGCCAAAAGCAGTGTTCTCCTGGGGGTCAGTGTCAGAAAGCACAGAAAGTTCAAAACTCCCAGGCTTCAGGGATCCAACACTTCTGGAAAGGCCTGAAGTCTTACCTGGACCTAATCTTTTGCATTACTGTTCTGTAGTGAGTTGATTCCTCTGTTTCCTTTGAATTTCTTACCACCCTATTTTGGAAACCACTGCAGACTCTGAAGGTATTCTGTAGGAAAGGCATCAACCCTGCTGTCAGCATTTGTGACATGGCAGTGCCCTAGAGCACAGATTAGTTCTTCACCCTTTGACCAAGAGGATGAGCTCCCTGCTTGAAATTTGGTGTCATACAAACTGATTCATGTCTGAGAAGGGTTGCAAGGAGGGCACCAAGGAGGGGATAGTCAATTTGATCAATAATACAGGTAAAGCTTTGGGGGAAAGCCCTGAGGCTGAAGACCATGAGAGCTTGGCAACCTCCTTGAAGAGCAAGTGGGTAAGTGCCTGGCTGAAGAAGGGAGTGAGGGCATGTGGCTGTAGCTGAACACTGGTTAGGGGTGAGAGGACTTTGCACAAAAAAAGACTTTGATGCATGAGTAGGTCTGGACAGCAAGAGGATAAGGTGCTGCTAGAAGGAAGGAGCCTAAGGGTTTTGGACCTATATTGTTCACATTTATTACCTCAAAGTTACTAAAAATCTGTGAATAATCAGGTGTGTATAGTCAGAGATGATATTACATGGACAAAACTTTTCTGGTCCAATAAGTTATGTATATATTGGTAAGTTGCAATCCCATAGTGTGTTTTTCTTACCCTGTGGTGTCTTCCTTGGCTCTCCAGCCAGAGGTGGGCTGCTCCTACTTCCCTCCAGTGATGGGATCATTTGGTGAGTGGTGCTGAGTGTGGTTCTCTGCAGCCTTTTTGGGATTGAGGCCTTTGGTGTAAGCAATTATCTCCTGAAGGGGGATGTTGTGAGACTCTTAAATTAGAGACATCTTATTAGCCACACTTCATGTGCCAAGCATTTGCTTGATGCAAATGCACCTTGCTGCTAAGACTGAGTGATTAATTTGCAAGCCAGCAAGTTGTTAGATTGTGCTAACAATTACCATATTTGATAGATTAAAGTCCACACGAGGGTATTGGTTACCTTGGGAGTTTATTTACAGTTCCTGATCTGTGGCAGGCAAAGAATTCATGGTGTGACAATGACTATATCATGTCTCTGTGATCCCATCACATTTGAAAAATAATGTCCAAGCTGAAAATTCTGAAAAATTTGCCCATTTTATGCATGGACTCAGCCCTTTCCATATTGAAGCTTGGCTTCTTCCTATAAGAAGCCATCAGCTGGATATATGTATCTGTGGAGAACTTCCCTCCTGTGTAAATAAAACTGAGAATCCAGGAAACTTGTGTTTTGCCCTGAAATGAAATTGTTACCTTTTAGACTAAAACTGTATATATACTGTGGCCATCAGTCTGTTTTTGTGTGTGTGTAAGCTATAGGTAACTTATAGTTTGTACAAGAGACTAAAGTTTCTCTTGCTGGAGTCCCTTCAGTTTGGCACAAAAAGTGTTTAATTATTTAGGAAGAGAAAGAACATGATTGACTCTATGGTCCAGTGGTCTCAAAGTTTCACATTTTTTCAAGGCACAGGTGAAAACAATTGGTGGTGATGATGGCAAAGACAAGGAGAAAGTCACTGCCTCAGCTCTTTTTCTGATCAGAAATGATGTCTTATAAAGTGACAATGAAAATCTCATGGTTCTTTTTTTTGCAAACTGATATCCATCCCACTAAGAGCTGTTGCTCTCTCCAGGACTTGGTGTGAGCATTGAAAATGATGTTAACAGCCCTCCTCTGCAGCAGTGGCACCTGGGAAGACAAAAATAGATGTGCCCCAAAACATCCATCCCTTCAGGAGATTTTTGACCTGCATCCTTGCTTATGTAAAGTTTTCATACCTTTTGTCTCTCCTTTTTCCAAGTGGTTTTATTCATTCTGACTTGTGATCAGGCCCTGTTTTAATAACTCCTGCTGTTGTCCCCCCAGAGCAGAGAGGAGGACTTTGCACGTCAGAAACCTTCAGCGGTGGGCAGCACACAAAAGGTCATGGGCCAGCCAGTGAGATTCGTGGGCCATGGGCTGCTTCCCTCCTCCTCCTCATTCCCTACATGCTTCTGTGCCCATGTCATTGCTGGACTCTCTCCCCCTCTCCTCCCCTTGTCTTTCCACTATTATTTTTTTGAACGTCAAAATGAATGATGGTAACCGCCTGCTGTGAAAACGTTTTGGGGAAAAGCAGCGCTGTGAACTCTGGCAGCCCAGGCAGTGCACAAGGAACAACGTGGCCCTTGTTCTGCTCTGCCTTTTGGGCATCTGCAGCTCATCCAGCCCCGGAAGGCAGGCTCTGTCCCAGGGACAGGGGCGGGCACAAGGACACGGCACGCTGTGCCAGCCAAGGCTGGCGTGTGCCTCGGCATCCTGGTGATGTGGCACTTGGAACAGCACCACGTCATCTGCACATGCAGGTTTAGTAGCCCTGGGGCTCAGATGAGTCGCTTTTGGATTTTTTTCTTATTTGTTTGCTGTGCTGGGGCAGTCCTGCAGCCCAGTTAGGTTTAACAATATGATTCATTTAGTCTCCGTTGTCATCGTATTTATTCTGCAATCATCACTAAGGGATCTCTATTATGGTCTCTTTCCTTGGCTTTTGGTAAATTTTCTGCCTTCTGCCCCTAGTGAAGTAAGTAGCAGATGATAAAAATGCTTTGAAATTATGTAAAAAGAACCACAGCTGGTATAAATAGATTTTACTTTGATGTATCTGATCTGATTTGTGTTACCTGAGGATCAGATCTTAACTGTTTAATTCTGCTACTTTTGTTAAAAAATAGTACTCAGCAGTGAATTCCTTTTCATTGTTGGAGCCATCTCCAGCTCATGGTCTGAGGTAGGTGGTTGGCCCTATGCCACAAAGGTGGCTCAGGTGACAGTGGTTTGGGGCTGATCATGAGAATGGTGCAAACACGTTAGCAAAAACAAAAGAGCACTTGGTAACATCTAAAGCAAAACTGAACGAGTTCTCAGTGAAACTCAGCAATTCTGTTGGAAAGGTTGATTTCTTAGGGAATGTTCATAGTCAAAGTATTTTAAACAAATGGGGCTGTGGTCCTTCTCGTTTCTGTGTAGACATGGGTTTTCTCCAAGGAGACCTGCCTGGTCTGTGAGGAAACCAGGTGCCTGCCACAGCAGTAAGACCTGCCATGAATTATTTGTGCAGAAACCAAGAGGAGAATTGCCTAGAACAGGAAAGGAAATGGAAAATTGTGTGGGTGTTTGTTTGGTGACACGACACAGAATGGGGATAAAATAAGACAAAACTGCTGCTATTGCTAAGGTTTAGCATTAGCTAATTATTTGCAGTTAACTAATAGAGCAATGTTATTGATAGTAAATTGGTAGTAGCTAACAAAAATCTGAGCACAGGCACTAATTTTTTCCTCCTTGCATCTGAACCTCCTGGTGGTGATACAGGCATTGCACTTGTGTGTTGTGGCCATCCAGAGTAGTTAAGGGAAAAAAGGTGGAGATACAATCAGAGTTCAGACAGAAGAGATGCCTGCAGAGGGAAGTGTCATATAGATTTTGGTATTAAAAAAAATTAAGGTAATCAGTCTAGACAGAGAAGTGAAGGAGAGGCTATAACCTCAATGGCCATATGCTACAAAAAAGCAAGCAGGAGGAGGATCAGTGTAGTGCAATATAAACTGCAAACCCTCTCCACTGAGCTTAGCAGGACTTAAAAGAAATGGGAAGATAATAGTGCAGCAAGTATAACAGAAAAGAAGAATATTTCAGTGCTGCTGAAGAGATCAGCCAGTGTCTGCTTTAAAAGTTGTCATGGGCAATGCCTCACTTTCTGAAACTGTGGTCCTTGGTTTGTGCCAGGGTGCAGCACAGAGTGTGTGCACAAGCTGCTAAACTGAGACAGGAGAGGAGGAGCATGTGAAGTCCCTCAGGAATGAGGGAATGTTCATATATGAATGCTCATATTTCCCACAGAGGGCAAACATTGAAAGAAAAAAGCCTATGGCTTGATGTCTGGGGGTTTACTGTTGCAAGCACATGTGCCTCAGTTTCCCTATCTGTAAAATTATTGTAAGGGCTTCTTCATGAAATATGTTTGGAGATGCTTCCTATGAAAAGCTGCAACAGAGCTTGGGGAGATACCTGACTGCACCCAGGAAACACTTGGGAGTTAAGCAAAAGTTCTCTTGAAAATGAAGCCAAATTTACATGCCTGCAAGAAAATGGTCCTGCCTTTCCTGAAAAGATTCCTTGATTTCCTGAAAAGGCATTTCTGTTAATTCTCCACAAGGGACGTGGCAATGTTTGCAGCATTAATGGAATTGTCTGTCTGAGGAGGAAATACAGGACCCTTAAATCACAGGCCCTTTTTTTCTTCTCTGTTTGCTTTGGTCTTTGACTGTTACATCGATATTTAGCATTTGTCTTAAATTCATTTTAATTCAGTCTCGTTACTTGTTGCTTGTGCTGCTGCTGATTTGAAAAGCACTCCCAAAATCATGGGGATTTTTCTGGCTTTGTACCATTCTTTGAATTATGTGTTCTGCAAGTTGTTCATGCATCACAGACTGATTTTTTTTTTTTTTTTTTTTTTTTTTTTTTGGCTGTAAGTCAGAATAATGTTCCTGGGGATGATGAGATTTCACTTTTTCACCTATTTGCTTGTCTCCAAAATGCAGCAAGAAGCTTTTTTGTTGAGTGCTTGATTCCATCCTCCCACTCTCTTCTGGCTTAAAAAAGGGCAATTATCCAAAATTCCCACTTACCTTGTCACCTCTAGACAAGGCATCTCTGGTGCCTGGTGTGAGCTGTTCCATGCTGTCTGACAGGACAATTCCCTGTCCCAAAGCTGGGATGGGAAATTGTCTGGGTTGGGAAGGAGCCTATGGATGGACCAGGCTCCAGGAGAGCTGTGTGTGTGTGTGTTACATAAAAAATAGGGGCTTGCAGGTTAATGGGATCCCGTGCAAAAACTGGTCTAGAAACCTTCTAGGAGGTTTCTAGAAGTGTCCCACAGTCTGATAGCTGGGATTAGGGAAGGTAGGATATTGAAGAGCACACAGTACATGCAGCATGCCCAGAAGGCTCAGAAGTCATGCTCTGCAGTCCATGTTTGGGGAAGCCTTTCTCCTGAGCACTTTGGGTTTCACTCCCTGCAGCTTTGGTTCAGCTCTTCTGAACTAGAGGTCAGTGCACACCCTGAAGCACATGAGTTTGTATTTTTGTAAAGCTTTTAATCATCACAGTGGTAACCCTGGTTGGACTCTTTAATTTGTGAATTATTCACACATAGTAGAAAAGGCAGAATGTGTTGAATGAGTTTTGCATGATTAATGGTTTTGTCCAGAATTATTGCTGGTGGAGATGTGGTATTTTATATTTTGGCTGACACATAAAAGCAAGGGAGAGCCAAAATTTTTTTTTTTTTATTTAAGAGTTCATAATGTCTATCTCTTTATTGGCTTTATTTTTAGGGATATAGACAAAGCAGATTGTAAATTGTGAGTAATTTAACTTTAATTAGTTCTACTAAAAGCTTTATTACTCTTTCCTGTTCTCTTTCCATGAAAATTGTAGCAAGGCAAATGTTTGTGATCCTCAGTGTTGTAAGAAGGTGCTGTTTTTCAAACCTCCTGGTGCAGCTTGTCAGCATCTCTAAAATTCTTTGTAATCCCAAAAGCCTGCACTTCAGAAATACTCAGCTCTGCCCAGAAAAGCTGTGACAAGTGGTATATGTGCCAGAGAGTGGGCTGAGATTATTTAAGAATTTGCTGTTAGGTTATTTTAGCAAGTGAGTTGCTTGTTTATAGGGGTCCCCCCCCCCGACAAGAAGCTTGTTAGATATAGATTAGCAGTATCTGTTATCTGTAAGGCTTTGAAGTTGTTCTTACCCAAAAAATGAAGGAACTAAAAAGAAACAGCCAAACAATCAAAAAACCTGAAAAAAAAAGGAAAAACAAACCCAAAAAAGTCCCCGGCCCACTGTAAGAGTAAGGGCTGCCTGTTCTGTGGCACCCTGGGGCAGATTTTTGTTGCTCTCCCAGCTGGTCAAAGCTCTGGTGATGGAGGGTGGGGGAGAATAAACCCTTTGGGCAGTACTGGGGAGTGCAGGCACTTGCTCCTCTCCTTCATCTACTTTTATGAGGTTAAAATTTTGAAAATCATCCCTCATGGGATATCCACCCTAAGCCTCCCATCGCTGTTGCTTTATACAAAAATTAATTTGCATTATACTGGAAAAAAAGGGTGCAAATTAATTCAGAAAGGAAATGGCTTTTAAAGTTGCAGGACATGGTCATCCATGCTGGTCAGTGGATCAGCTGGCTTGTTGAAGCCTTTTCTGGTCAAGTCCTTCCAAGCAGTTGCCCCTTTTAATGGTCTTGCTGCATTTCTGCAGTGTTGCCTCCATAGCTGCTGGACCACAGGGCAGGGAGCAGAACTGTGCCTGGAACTGGTGGTGCTTGTGCTGGAGGGCATCACTGGTGCCTTTCCCAGGGGGCAAGGGCAAGCATGCAGTTCTCCCTGAGCCTGAGCAAGATTTCCAGCTTGCCTTGAGGTTTTGTGCTATATTTGGGTTAACCAGGGGATGCTATCAGATGTCCTTGCCACTGCCAGGTCGGGAGTTACCTCGTTTGTCACTGCTGCCTCCACAGCCATGGAATGTGCTCCCGAGGCTGGACTGCACAAAGTGGGGCTGCCACGGTGAATGACTTCTGTCCTGGCTCAGTCTGACTCTTCCTGTGCTTTTCTCAGGGCAGGTTTCCATGTCCAGGTGATCTGTTGAGCATCCCAACATTTGGATCTCCCCGATTGCTGTGGCAGTGTGGCACACATTTGGCTTTTATTGCTGCTGCTGCTATTTACTTGTAGTGGCAACACAGCCACTCCGTCTCTCTCTCACTGTTGTTGTTTGTCCCAGAAACTTCCTTTCTCCTTTCCCTTTCCTCCTTTCCTTTTTCTCCTTTCCTTCTTTCCTTCCCCCTCCCTTTCCTTCCCCTTCCCCTTCCCCTTCCCCTTTCCTTTCCTTTCCCTTTCCTTTCCTTTCCTTTCCCTTTCCTTTCCTTTCCTTTCCTTTCCTTTCCTTTCCTTTCCTTTCCTTTCCTTCCTTTCCTTTCCTTTCCTTTCCTTTTTCCTTTCCTTTCCTTTCCTGGACTTTCCTTTCCCTTTCCCTTTCCTCCCCTTCCTTTCCCCCCTTTCCCTGGACTCATTCTTCCTAAAAAGCACCAAACCCACCCCCAGCTGACCAGCTGTGTGCCACAGACTTGGTTGCACAGCATGAAAATGCAGCTCAGCTGAGTGTGCTGATGGCTTTAGGAGGGGGAAGAAAATTCCAAATGGGATTCTCACAGGTAATCTCTCACAGTGAAGCAATGCAAGTGTTAATTACTGCTCTGAGTGACAGGTGGAATTATCCAAGTGTAATGCTGCTTTGAGGTTGAAAAAAGAAATAGGGCTATATTTACAAAAATTAAGTTATTTAACACTCAACAGGGTGCATCTTGGCTAGCATTGCAATGCACCTATTAAATTTTTACTGCCAGATTATTATTCACACCAGGGTACAGAAGTTGTGGAGCAGTATAACCCAAGCAACAATTATTAATTAATCAGGTGTTGTAAGTGCCGAAAGAGAGCAGTAGGCAAATGATAAGAGCCTCCTTGGGATACAATATACTTTTTTCTTTCTTTTTTTTTTCCAGATTGCAGATTAGTTAAAGCATGTATAATAATGTGATGTCCCCTTAGCAGATATTGCATCCATTATTCTTTCTACTCATATTAATAAACCCATTGATGAATACCCTCATTCTGTACACTGTTCCCAAAAATGATTTGCAATTGTAAAACCCTTTAACTTTGCAACTGTTTGTACTGAAAGGCAACTTTGGGAGATACTGTAAATTATTTTGACAGATTTGAAAATGCTGTTTATATCCATTAGTTGCTACAAATGCCAGGGTGCTGTGATTTAACTGCCTCATTCTTCCTTATGGGAAGAGGATGTGATAGATAAATTTTGAAGTTGGTAAAGACTCAGGAAAAACTCAAGAAAGAGGAAGAAAACACAATGAAGTATGTATGTAGTTTTAATTTTCTCCCAGGGTTATCAATTAAGTTTCCCTCTGGAAAGGGACTGGTGGGTCTTTGAGGATGCAGTTCTGGGGAGGGGAGAGATGCCATTCCCATGGGGGTGATGGAGGGGTGGGAGAGCCAAGCCAGGGCTGCCACAGCTTGGCTTACATGGTGCATTATAAATGCCATCACTTGGCAGGATTATTTTTACAAAAAACGAATCAGATTTTTTCAAGCTTCCCAGTCTTATTTTGAGTGAGAAACTATGTGTTAGAGCTTATTATCACATCTTAAATGGTCATTTTTGGTGTCACACTGGCTCTGTATAGCTCATCATTTTCAGTGTAATTAGTTTGCTTTCTGGGAGCTCTAATGCATATGCATTTGAGCAGCTTGACCTCTCAATGTAATTTTCCTTTTTTTTTTTTTTTTTTTTTTTTTTTTTTGTGTTATTTAATCATACTGCTGTGTCAAGAGTATATATAGGAGGACAGGGGGGAAACCAGGACACTGAGGTAGAAAGTCCTGTTCCTGAAGAGCAAAGCAATATCATTGCAAGGATATATTAAATAGCAGCAGTGCTGCTGAGGCAGAGCACGGTGCTGTTACCACTCTGGCTGGGCACCAGGCAGGGATTTTATGGCTGTGTGTCATCCCTGTGGCCTGTACAGCCATTCCCTTTGCTGCAGGGTACAGGAGTTTGCAGACAAGGCATGAAATGGTCCCACCAAATAAAAAAATGCTTTTCTCCCCTCCTTGCCACCCTTCATCTTTTTGTGGCCACAGTTGAGAGGGAGCAGCTCTGGCTGGGGAGGGATAACTCCATGAAGTGCTTCCCATTACAGAGCTGAAGACTTTTCTGCCTGCCTCACTTATTAAAGTGGAACTTGGTGGTTAATTCCTGCCTACAGAAGGGCTCTCTGGTGTTCTTCCTGGTACAAAGTCAGCATAATAGCTGCTCTTTAGCTAGTCCTCTGAAGGCATCACTTAGCTCATGGTGTTGGGACCAAAAACTGCAGATGGGGCAGGGTTGGGTATTTCTGCCCTGTAGTTGTTGGTTTGGATGATGAAAACCTGCTGATACAGGGGTTTTGTTTTGCTTCCTCACTGCAGCTCTGTTAGGAAACTTGGGTTCTTTGGTGTGTGTCACAACATGGGAAGGCAAATGTGAACCTTCTCTGAAAATTTCAAAGGTTTGTTAAACCTGGACAAAATACAACAAAGGTGTGATAAAGGAAAGAGAAAATGGCACTGGGAGCATATGACTCTCTGCCACATGCTCACCCACAAAACGGCTGTACCACCTTTTATATTTGTGGGGTTGTATCAGCCAACCCTGGCCCCTCCCAGAGGGGACTATGGGAGAACAAATGACAATAACTATAACTGTACATCAATACAACTTCTTTTAACATACACATAATACTCATCCCTTAACTGTGAGAGCCTGCCATCACATTACCCATCTGATAGGTGAAATTTAGTTGGGAAACCTCCTGTGCTGAGCTGGAAACGAGCTGGGTGACACACTGTGTTGTATCATAAGTGGGTTTTTGGAGCCTTGTCGTGAAGTGGATGGTATTTGGAGCTGAGGAACTGGTTGTGTCATAGCTGGGTATTCTGCGTGGGGGCCCTGGGAATGGCAATATGATCAATGGTCACATCTTCACCATTCAGCTGTCATTCTTGCTTTTCATTTGCAAATGAAGATGTGGGTAACCTGCTTTTTAACATATGGCCCATTAGCTACCTCCTGCTATTCAGATGGTAATGCAGTGGACCAGTGGTGATTTAGCACTCTGACTTTTATGGAAAGTAACAGATTGTTTACGCTGGTAATGACACTCATTTCCATATCAATTCCTCCTGCTAGACCAATGCCTTAAAATACAAAACTTATGGCAGGACAGTACTTACCCAGACTGGTTAAAGGAAAAGCCTTCTGTTTGTCTTGGGTACTGCCTTGCATTCTTGAGGTGCCAGACAGGGGAGAAAAGGCCCTTGCAGATAATTAATGTATATAAGTCTTAGGGTGAGTTACAAAATCCAAAACGAGCAATGGATATGAGGAGTTTGAGGCTGAAAAAAAAGAAGACTTTGAAGGATTAGTCAGGTTCTAGATTGCTAGCAGATAAATGTCAGCAGGGGACTCTGGGGATCTATCTGTTTTTAACATGAACAAGGTTCTGGCCTAGTGACTTCCCTGGAGTGGCAGTGATTCCTACCAGTATCTGAACAATTTCCATGAATGGCTTGTTTCCTTGCCATACCCAGAGCACCTGAGATCTTCCTGCTGTGCTTGGTAACCAAAAAGAGCTTGCCATCAAAACACAAGCAGTTCTTTTGTTTGGGTTTTTTAAAGCTGTGAGTGGCAGGTGGTTTGTGCCTGTTGCTGGATTTCTAGACTTGGAGCTGGCAGTGACAGGCTTGTGAAGAGCACACTGGATGCTGCTCTTTGGGCAGACGCTGTCAGAAGAGAGGTTGTCAGAGTGGGTGCTCCAAGGAGGTCAACATCAGCTGGCAATTGACAACATTAATCCATCCAGTCCTTTCCCCTCTTGAATGCTGTGACATGTGAAGTTAGTGAAAGTGTGAGCTCATTAATTAGTCACTCGTGTCAGCATAGCAGTGACAGATGGGACCGAGGGGACAGAGGGCTCAGTCTGCCTGCAGAGGTGCACCAGGACTGCTGAATATCAGCACTTGGACTGCACATTGCCAGCTCCTAAACTTCATTACATTTATTTGGTTGGTTTGTGTTCTTTTTTCTTCTGGCGAGGTCAACACGTGGCAGGTCGCAGTGTGAGCACTGTTTTTGGATGGATGTTGAGTGTCCAGACGGGAAAGAGGAGCTGGAAAGAGTGTGAATGGAGCAGCAAGAATGATTGGGAGCTTAGGGGACAAAGAATTCAGTGATTGCTGGTTTAGCTTACAGAGAAGGTAGAAGGTAGATCTGGTGACAGCTTTGAGGTGGCAGGTTGCTGCAGAGAGGAGATAACCACTTTAGGCAGGATAAAGAGATGTAGACTGGAGCAGTAGCAAAAGACTGTGAAGTAACAAAATAGGGAACCCATTCTAGGGACATGTGGGAGACCCTATGGTCATAGGTCCTTCAGATGCTTTGCATTAGGCTTGCAGACACTGCTGGTCCTTCCAGGTCTGTCTTACTCTCTGTGTTTTTGTTATCTTAAGCATAGAAGGGAACATCACAAAGAAATGTGCATGTTTATTTTTAGGGAGTTGGGTAATGGTGTGAAAACAGAGAGCTTTGCAGAATTCTGGTATTACAATTGCACTCTATTACACAGAAATGCTTCCAGCACCTGAGACACCAAACTGCAGGGGTGAGTTGGTAACAGAGCAAGAAAGGATCCCAGCGTTAACAGCAATGAAAGAGGAGTTGAGCTGGGGAGCAGGACACGTCCCAGGTTTGCTCTGAGCAAACAACCATGTGGAGTTTTGCAGTGCTTTATGCACGGGACACCACGTGCTTGCTTGTGCAAGAGCTGCCAAGCAGGAAACTACTCATGTCTCAGTCAGTAGAGCTGGCAGCAGCGCAGGAAAACTCACTGCTATTTAACAGCAATCAATTGCAAATGAAACAAAGAGGCTAGCAGTAACAAAATTGGCCCCCCAAACCACAAACAGTGTGCAGCTCAAAGTGCAGCTGGTGGGCAGACCTGCTGCTGGGCAGGAGGAATGGGGAGGTAAGGTACAACAGGCACAGGTTGTGGCTGTGACTTTCAAATTCAGTTAGTTTCCTGAAGATCCCAGGTTGCCTTTATTACAGATTGATACTTATTACATTGTTTTTATGCAAAACATAGAAATTACATATGTATATTCCAAATGTGATGGGCACATTATATTTTGAAATGAAAATGATCTAGAGGAGAAATAACAGGGAACAAAATAGATATTACAGGACAGCTATTACAATTATTGTAAATGCTGTGCAGATCTTTTCCCTTTTCTTCCACATTTGGCTTCACAGCCATTTTCGGGAATGGAAGACAATTACTCAGGGTGAATGCTATTGTGAATAGAATAAAGGCACTTGGTTATTAAGAAATCCAATAGACTACAGTTGAAATATCAATAAGCATTTGTCCTGTGGTGTAACGACACCGGTATATTTTTGAAGGCACGTACAGAAATGTTGCTTGGTGTTGCAAAGGCCAGGAGCAGGTTTTGTTTTGTTAAGCACTCCAAGATGTGCAGCCTCCATCAGCAAGTTTTCTGTAGTAGAATATCTGATCATTTGTGGAACTTGTAGAACAGTTTGCTCAAGGTACGGGAATGCATAAAACAAATTTTTTGGACATTAGCACAGTGTTTTGGGTGATACCCATTGAAGAGCTGTCATGTGTGGGACTGAAAAAAAATTAAGTATAAAACTCATCTTCATAGAGTGCTTTGGGGTGATGGTTGATATGTGGAGCATAGGGCATGGGGGCTGCTTTAGCAAGTTGATGTGATGCTGGGTGAAGAGTTGTAGATTCTTGCTTTATCTCCTCTTACACAGGGGTGTTTGAAGTTGTTGTTTCCTGGAACTGACAAAAGACTTTATGTAAAAAGTTTCATTAACTGCAATTAATTAGGTAAATATCCAACCTGCAAATGCTAATGCTGCCTTGCACTTCAAATTCTGAGGTCTAAAACAGAGGAGGGGAAGTAAATGCATTCCTTAAAGGAGTTGCTTTATAAATCTTACTGATCAGAAGGAGCTGAAAGTTGATTAATTTTTCTAAGAAATATTTTTCCACCCATTAGTATACAGTTTTTATATGAGAAAAAACGACAGCTAAAAATTTGGTTCTAGGAATATCTGGATGGTGCACTCTGTGTAGCAGGATGCTGGAGAAAGATTAATTAAATAATTGTGCCAAAGAAGAAAAGGCAAATTGCACCATTTAATAAAAATGAATATGTGTGATGAAAAAGTCCAAAATGACAGCATGAACAGCTGCAGGCTGCCATGGAGAGCTGGTGCTAACTTACAGCATGAAGATGCAGTGAGGCGTCTCACCTAGGATTTACTCTGACAGCTTTCACTTTCCTTCATCCTTGTCTTAACTCTGCTACTAAGAGCTTTCCCATAGTTACTGTTAAACTTATCTTGCCTTTCTGGAAGAAAGCCTTAGCTGCAGTTCCTTGGGAAAAGTGGCCGATTATAAATAACTTAAAGATAAGAAGTTTTGAACTGCCTGGTACCCTGAATGTCTCTGTTCTCAAAGTGGAAAATGTACGGTGAAGAAGAGGAAGGCATCGGTATCTCAATGGGAAAGAACAGTCTATGTGTAATAAAACCTGTGTATTCCATCACCTGCTCTCATCATCCTTCACTCCTCTGGAGCAGCCTGGCAGTAAGGACTCACCTTCAAGTGCATTTTCCTCACTGTCAACTGTAGTAGCCAAATGTGATGCAAAAGTCACCTCAGTTTCAATAACCAGGCACTTGCAAGAGAGGAGCCCTTGGAGCTTGTTACAGGCCAGTTTGTGTGTTTCTGCACATTTAATAGGTTGATGTAGAAACACCTTCAAAAAAAGTGCATTGAAATAATTAGCTTGTACTTCTGTAATCCTTCTGCAGACATTAGGAGTGAGGATGGGGTCCTGTCAGATGCTGCAGGAAGGATTAAATCAGGTTTAATAATCCGTGAATGGCCGTTGTGCCTTTGTGCCTTTGCCTGTGCGTTGCTTGCCATGCTCTGCTCTGTCTGCGGCCGGATGCGCGGCTGTGGCTGGGCGGGGGGCAGGCTGCTGCATTTGGAATTCAGAGCAGTGCCAGCCAGCAGGGCCACTCACAGCGCACACGTCTGCCTTTGCAGAGCCAGGAGAGGAAGAAGACGAGGTACCCTTGGAGCTGCTTTGGCTGGTTAAGCTACAAACAGAGCTCCCAACGCAATGCACAGCTCTTTGTGCCTCCGAGTAAGTCCCTTTGACATTGCCATGTGAGAATTACAAGGGCTTTAATTTTCCTGTTAGCACAAGAAGTGCTATATTTTTTCTCCCCCTGCAGCATTGCTTTCCCTGCAGGAAAAATAATCGGCGGTAAAATCTAATCAGGACTATTCCAAGCACTGCGTGGACCAAAGGAACCCAAAACAAATCCAGCTTATGATTTCTGGTCAGAATCAGCGAAACTCAGAATGCCAATGTGCTGATTTTTATCTTGGACATTAAAGAAACTGAGAAATGCTGCTAAAAAGCACTCTTCTCCAGCTGTAATTTAAGAGCTGCATTTATTTCCACTGCAACTGTGCATCCTGACTGGAGTTGTCTGGGAAGGGAGGCTCAAGGCTCATTATTTAGGGACCACGTTCTTCCACATCAGCCAAGCTCAAAAGGACAGAGCTTTTTCTTTGTGCCAAAGGTGCAGCACCAACAAGCATCCAAACCTGGCAGGTTTTGTTCAGGAGCCAATACTGGGGTGGGTTGTTGGGCCCTTTGCCTTTGGACACTGGTTTGTGCTTGCCCAGTACTGGAAAACAGCATGGTAATGGGTTAGTGGGATATTTTTAAGCTCATTGCATAGTGCACTTGGCAGGTGATTTCCTGCTGTTACATGGGTTTGTATTCCTCAACCTAACTGCTAATGTTAAGAGAGGCAGTAAAATGGAAAGACAAATGTTTGACACAAAATATCACCTGCTCCGCTATTGAGACCCTTTCCCAACACACATTTTCTATTTTTTGGGTTTTCCATGTCAGACTTTTGGTTTAGAGCTTGTTATGCTCTGCTCCTTTTTTAGGAGCCAAATGTTTTCAACTAAGCCTGAACTATTATGGTTTTTTCCCTCTGTTTTATGAGAGTGCTTTTCCAGGATGAAAGACTCGCTGGAAATTTTTCTTTTCATTCAAGTACCTATATTTTATGGTAAATTAATACCTGCTGTAAGTTCCTTGCAGGTATTTATATAATTTGTATCAACAAAGGATTTTGATATTTTTTCCTGCTTTTATCTTTGTGCACGTAGATATTTCTGCTTGGGGATTAGAATAGATATGCAAAACTTGAAGGGAGGTTGAGGCTGAAGAGAAGTGTTCCCTTGGCAGAGGGTCTGCCAGGAGCCTGACCTTCTGTAGAGGGTTTGACTCAGGAAAATTGACTGTTCAGGCAGAGCCAGAGGCCACTCTCAGCTTGCAGATCTTCCTTCAGGCCATAGCTTTTGGCCTCTTTGTTTTCCAACTCATTTTTCAAAAATGGAACAAATCAGGCACATGGGAGAACGGGCTGAGCACAGGGAAGGTTTGCCAGCAGCAGGACAGCCACATAAAACCCTGCATCCCGGCTGTTTACTGTGGCATCATAGCATCCCTGGGCATCAGTGTAAATCCATTCAGTATGCTTCTTGCTTCCCAGCTTTATAAAGTTGTCAGAAAATGAAGTGAAAAATGGTGCACTGATTTCTAGTAACTTTACTCTGCGGGAACCAATTTGGAAGCATTTGAGTGCACATTTGCAGGAGGATTTGGGCACGAGCACTGCGAGGTCTCCAGCAGTACATTTCCTTTTAGAGACTGTAATTGGAACCCTGAAATGTCTTTAAACGCTTTATTTTAGAAATAGCTGAGGGTTTGGAATGAAGTCATATAAAGTTACGGCAGCACTTCATGATTTTAGGAGACTTTTAGCCTGCCAAATTGGAGTGCCGGTGTCGGTCGGCGCGAGCCTCTTGCTGGTTGTGGCGGTAATCACGACCGCTCTAAATCACAGCCGTCGGCGGGAGCAGTGCAGAATGAGAATGCAGGGTTTGATGACCTTTTCCGAGCAGGATGATGAGCGTGTCGCTTAGGAAGGTCTATGAAACGTCCCCTTAAGGAAGGGAGTTTTGTGGGTGACATTTTATGTGAGCAGATATCATCAGTGGACTTGACTGCTGGTGGCTCGGGGAAACTCACCACGTTCTGCGTGGAACTGAATTACCCAGATGTTGGTGGTCTCCTCCTTATATCTTCCTTTCTTATTTACTTAGGTGTGAGTGCAGGAAAGCAGGGCATAAAGAGCTGGATGTTTGTTGGTCTCTGAACCCCACTTTGTGCTTCTTTTATGGGTATTACCATAACTGCTGGTTTCTTTTAACCACTGCTTTCTTTTTTTTTTTTTTGCTGATGGAGAACTATTATTTGCAGATCATTTTCCCTGATGTGGGCACCCCACCCAATGCTGCAGGCTGAAACTCATTCTCAGAATTAGAATTTATATCAGCTCCCTGGGAGGTACAAGGGCAGATTTCAGCACCAAAGAATACCCTCATATCTTTGGGTAAACACAAAGTAAAACTTTCATATTCAGCTGTCACTTATACTTCTAGCAATAATTTAAGGTCTTCATAAATTGACAACCCCCCCTGTGGAACCAAATCTTTGTTGACAGCAAACAAATGAAACACATCAGTCGCAGCCTTTGGTTGGACTTCATGGGGAGCAGGATGGCAAAGGAAATGAAGACCCAAGCTCATGTGTGAGCTCCCTCCCACAGGTGTGTTTGTATCCAGAGGGATTTTTTTTCTCTGCTGGACCAGAAAACCAGAAATCCAACCTGAAAGAATCAGCAACTGAAATATGTTTTCAGTAAAGCAAAAAAGCAAAGATCCCCTTTTAACTCAGAGTAATTTTGAATCTATCTTTGTGCTTTTTAAATGTGTTTAGTTCTCTAATGACTTAATGTGTGCAGCTGTAAATCTGTCTCGGTGCTGTACTCTGATAGCAGGCTTGGTTTTCCTTCTGTTGCCATAGTTTTGGCAAACACAATGCCTATGGCCCTGTAGTTCTTACTCCACTGGTGTTGGGGGAGTGTTTTGGTTCAGAGCAGTAGCACAGTGTGAGGGCAGATCCTTCCAGTGCCCTCATGTGCATGTGCCAGTTTGGATCACAGCCCGTCCTTAGAGCAAGTATCCTAAACTTCCTGTCCAGTGAGTAAAGTCTAGTGCTCCACCTCAGGTGTGCACCAAATGCACTCTCTGAAAGAACCAAGAGTCTGAACCTGTCCTGCAGGCACAGCCAGTGCACACATGGAGTCTTCTGGCTGATGTGCTCATGGACCACCCTGGACCTTCCCTCTAAAACTGCAGCTCGTTCTGATACTAGATGGTTTTGATCTACTTATCTGCTCCTCCTCTTGCATCAAATTACTTTTTTGTGTGGGAATCTCTGTTGTTCAGGTTGGCCTTCCCAGGTTCCAGGTGCTGTGCTTCCCTTTCATGTTGAGTGTTGAGCAGAATAAAAAGAATAGTAGGGAGAAAAGTAAAGCCCAGCATCTGTCCTGCCTCACACCTGTTTTACAAGACAAAATTTTCTCTGTGTGCTGTTAAAATTTTTTGGTATTATTATAAATATAACAAAGCATTTAGAACCAGCCAAGGTTTAATCTGGAAGAGCCTTCTCTCTCTCTCCCAGGCGGCACTGGGCCAATGAACTGTCACAGAGAAAGGAAACATCAACATTTTGTAACAAAAACTCTTCAGAACCTTTGCTCCAAGAAAATAATTAGGTTAATTTGACATTGTTGTCTTGATCCAGGATATATGCCCTGTGTCTGGCTGGCTGGCTGCAGCACTTGGAAGTTGAGAGCAGATTCATGATCCAGTTCACACATCCTCTTAGTGTTTATAAACAGGGAGTTTTAAGTCATGTGGCTGGAATTTTTTTATTGATGAAAGTTTTGTGCTGACAGGGTTACCCACAGTGGAAGAAATCAAATCTGAATTACACTTGACATCTTTTAAGAGTAGCCAGGAGGGTGCCTCAACACATCATAATATCTCTGAAGTATTTTATTTCATGTCAGTGTTGTGGTTGATATTGTGTGCCTTTTTTTTTTTTTTTCCCTTTGTACACACCACTTGCTTTGCTGGTCAAAGTGAAAATGATAGAAATACATTTCTGTAGCCCAAGTGACTTCAGGAACTTGTAAAGCCATTGAAATTAAAAAAAGGAAGAAAAGCATACTTGACTCTGAACCTTCCCCCTCTTCAAGAAAAATAATAATCCTTTTTCTGTATGCATTGGATTTTGAATGAAAGCTCCAATACTTGTCCTTCAGGCTTGGGATGTTGGGTACTGGGGGGGAAGGCTCCCTCTTCTCCCAGGGGCCATTTAGGAGTGAGTGACCCACTGCTTCCCATGGTGTTTTTCACAGTTCTGAGTCTGAATTACCTGTTTATTTTGTCCAGAGGCCCCAGTGTTGGCCCAAGCCCCTTCCTATGCCTCTGTTGGTTTCAGCAGAATTTAGTCTGTGTCAACTTTAATCTCTAACGACCTTGTGAAGTCATTCACGCATTAACTCTGCTCCTCCTCCACCATAAATCTCATGTCCAGCTTTGTGGGTAAGGAGGGAAGGAGCACAGTGCACTAATTTAAAATGAGCAGTTGCCCTTGGGCAGAGGCTTTGGATTCTGGCCTGGTGCTGGGAAGCATTAGAGGAAGAAATTCCCAGTCTTTTTGTGTGAGGGTGCAGTTGCACTACTGGTTTGGGGATGTGCCTTCAGACACTTGAGCCATCTGCCCACATCTGATGTAGCACCCTGCCTGGAGAGCAGCACTCTCTTTAGACCCTTAAAAAAGGTCTTTGCATTCTTTGTTGTTGTTCCTTATATATTTCTTCCTTCTAGTAGCCTGTATCTTCAGTGTTTGTCAAGTACAGAACAGGGCTAGTTTCTCCTGACTCAAACCCCCAGCTGGTTATATTTATTCCAAAAATCTGGTGTATGAAGTGTAGGAGTCAGGACTCATGGAGGAATGTTGATTCTGCTCTGCAGCTTGTCTTTAGACATTAAACAAGCCTTGAGAGTTGGAAAGGAAATGCAGTATTTTAAAATTGTATGAAATGGCCAGTATTGAAAAAATAATTTAAAAATAATGAATCATCCTGTGTGTATAAACAGAATGACATTGAATAAAATAAATAGAAATATAATTAAATTAATATACATGTCTAAATATAATGACAGAATTGAAACACAGCTGCTCTGTGCTTATTGAACAGACGTGTTTTGACAGTATCAAAGTGAAAAAGCAGAAGCAATTATCCTACATTTTTACCCATTACACTTTTGCTTAAAATTATCTATTCCATTTAAATACTCCTACTTCGGTGAAGGGGGATTTTGCAGTATATACAATCCTTACTGAAAAAATAATCCAAAAATACTAGTAGGTTATTAGGCATGATTGGCATGATAAAATTCCTGCCACCAGTAGAACAAAACTGTGCAGAATAACCAGTGAGACTCTTGTAAAACATTAAATACAATTATCATTGTACCAACAGTGTCTTCTCAGGTTGCAACAAGTGTTAGACCTAAATGAAGACTTAGCTAAATAGTTGTGTTTTGGAGACATCTGAATGGGGATCAAGATTCTCACCTGTCTCTTCATTACTGCTCTTAATTGCAGAAGAAGTTCAAGAGCAGTGAGGAGTCCAGCCATTTCTCAGTAAGGGACTGTTTTAGTTTGAAAGACAGATGTCTGCTAGGGAAAGCCGGAGCGATTCTTGGAATGGAGAATGTAAATTCCCTTTGTCTGAATTATTATAATTTTGAAACTAAGGGGCTCTCAGGCAAAAAGATATGAGAATAGGAAAAACAGTTCTTTACTAGCAAATAAACAAACACAACCACAAACCAGAGCAGGAGCACAGGGACTCTTCCTAGCTGCGGGCACTTTCCCTTTGGTGCAGTTCTGGGCACGGCCAGCAGGGGCGCTGCTGGCTCCTGGCCAGGCAGGGCAGTGCGGTGATTCCTCCAGGCCTGCAGGGGGCGCTGTGGCGCGGGCAGAACGCGGTGATGGCGGCTGGGCCCAGATGGGAAGGGATGGAGGAGATTATTTGGTTCACAAACTTCCTTGGGGCAGCTGATCCTGCTGCCCAGATGGGCAGGGATGGAGGAGAGGCTTCGCTTCACTATCCGCCCTGGGACAGCTGATCCCAGTGCCCCAGCAGGACTCCGAGGAGCACCAAACTGGAACAGCAGGAATGAGCAGAAATCCCGGGGTGGTGGATGAGTTGTATCACAAGCTCCATGGTGGTAGCTGGAGCTGCGGGATGTCCCGGGGCCCAGCAGCAGAGGAAAGGCAGCTCCCAGCTGGGTTATGGCACTGGAAGCAAATTCCTTTCCCTCAAGCTGCAGCTTGACCATCCTCCTCCAAAGCCCTGAGAGAGAGCCAGCAGCTGCCCCCAGCCCCATCCTTCCCCTGCCCTCCCCCACAAAAAAAAATCCTGCGGCATCTCCTCCCTCAGAGAGAAACTTCCAGAGGAAAAACAGTGTAGTCTGATGCTACACTCCTCTCCCTTGGCCACTCTTTTGTTTTTCTTAAGTACCCCTAAGTACCCAGTAGTTAGTTTCCTAGCAACTTATGGGAAAAAATTCTGTAAGTAGAAAGAAGGAAACCCAACCCCCAACAGGAATGTAATCACAGAATCTCAGGATGGTTTGGGATGGAAGTCACCTTTAAAGATTGTCTAGTCCAGCTCCTTTGCAATGAGCAGGATTGTGAGAGTTGCTCAGAGCCCTGCCCAATCCGACCTTGGATGTTTCCAGGGATGGGGATCCACCACCTCTCTGGGCAACCTCTGCCAGTGTTTTACCACCCTGATTAAAAAAAAAAAAAAATTCCAGTCCAGCTACTGCTGGTGCATCCTCAG
Source organism: Muscicapa striata striata (assembly GCA_030060385.1). Lineage (NCBI taxonomy): Eukaryota > Metazoa > Chordata > Aves > Passeriformes > Muscicapidae > Muscicapa > Muscicapa striata. Next base: position 1,501,221 of record JAREIS010000087.1, read on the forward strand.
GTGGGGGAGCTAGTGCTGGTGAGCTTTGGAAAAGGACAACACATAGCAGCACATTTCCCCTTCAGTTCAGAGTACAAAGGGATTTCTGAGCTCCAGGGGTTAAGCCTGGAAGTAATTTGACTGGCAGTCCCTTAGTGAGGTGCCAGTGGGAAACCCTGCTATGCTAATGGCATGGGACTTTCTTTTAAGCCTGACTTTCATGGGATCAGTTAATGATAGTGAGTTAGAAAACTGGTTGTTTTGCAAAGTCAGTAAATGGTGCCAGTGATTTTGTTGCAAACTTCTCATTAGTGCCATGGGCCAACAACACAACTTCTAGTCCTGATATTTATTGGCAGCCAGGACCCATGGATAACCCAGTATCTTTTCCTCTTAACGTATCAGAGGAATAAATAAAACATGGGGAATGTATGAAATCATGCTGGCAGAGTTTGATTCACCTGACTGGAGACAGCTTTTGAGAAGAATATAGTAAATTAAAGTGATACTCGCCTTTCATGGCCACTCATTTTGGGTAAGAGCCATTGGAGGACTCCAGAATGCCAAGGAGCTTGTCTCCAAGCACCTCCCACCCTGCAGATTTCCATGACAGAGCCACCTGTGAGTTAAATGTGTATGCCCATGTATACGGGTTCTGTTTTACTGATGAGAAACAAATACTACAGATAAGTTGCATGCTGGTGGTGCAGGCCAGGAGATGACACATCCATTGCCTCCTTCCTCTGGCAAGTCATTTCACCTAGTGATGTCAGGGTTGAGACCTATCCTGATCCATATTAGAAAAGGCCCATTACATGAAAAGCAATATTTGAAGGCTGCTTTTGAAGTCTTAAGGTCTTCATACTCTTAGTCCTTCCTAAAAAGTTCTGATAGTTCTACATGTTTGAAACCACAGCATAAAAATCTACAGATGCTGTATCAAGTTGTCCAGTAGAGAAAATCCACCATGCCTGCAGCTAGGCTTTTGCCATCCCAGTCGTTATTCATCCTGTTGTCATCCCTCTGCAGCCCTCAGGGGTTTGAATTCCTGTTTTGTTCAGTTTAATAGATACATCATCCTGTGCATACTGTCACTTTTTGCATGCTGGATGGTGATGTGCTCTGTGCTATATATGAAAATGCTTCAATAGGAAGAAAAAGGTCTCTGTATACAGGCATTAATTGCTATCAGATCCTCATGGTTTGGGCCAAGTCCTTCCTGAACAGGCACACATTTGTTTGCTGTGCTTAGGCACTAGTGAGATGCTTTAGTATCTGTCATTAATAGCAAAGGAAAATAGTTGGTTTAACTGGGGGAGAAAGCAACAGTGGAGAATGAAGGTCCAAGAGCAGTTGCCAAATTTCTTTCAACCAAATTGGCTGCCAGTGTGTACTGTGAATGAAGAAAATTGAGAACGGCAGCTAAGGCTTAACTAATGCAATCCTATTTGGGGCTGCAAACAAAGGCTTTGGCCTCTGTCCACAGGATCTGACCTTTCCATTGTGGATTGAAAGTTAAAATGATGGCTGGATTCAGTTCGACTGAGAAGGTACAAGGAGAACGAGACAGAAGCAAAAACCTTGGCCAGGTGTTGCTGAAAAGTGCAATTTGTTCAATGCTGGGAAAGCAGAAAGCTCTGTCTTCATCTGCAGGTGTCATTTAGAAGCAGACTGAGCAAAATCCTTTAGGATTTCAGAGGGTGGTGGTGTCCATCCAATGCCACTGGCATGCTGGGCTGGTAAATAATCCTCAGCCCTGCCAGCCTCGGGAATTATTAACCATTGTCACAACTGGCCTCCAACTCTGTCTCTTGGGGCATCTTTTTCCCATTTGCAGTTACTCATATGAAGAGCTCTTGGGTCTCGTCCAGTCTTCGCTTTCCCCTTTGTTGGATGCCCAGGGAAAGGCTCTCTAAGAGGGGCCTTTCATTGCTGCAGTCACCCGCTGGTCTTGGCTGACTTGCTTGGAAATACACACACCAAAGAAGCAGGCCCAGCTGTTCCCTTAAAGCAAGTGATAGTGAAATCACCTCTGCTGCAGTAAGGATAAAACTAATGGGTGATCTGCAGCACACAGGTACGAGCACACACCTGCAAACGTGCTGGTACAGCCTCCTGGGCGTGGTTGTGCAATCCCCAGAGCTGCTGAGGGCAAAGGGCAGGCTGGAACACCTTGGGGAAAGAGGTGGAAATAATTCTGTGGGCATGCCCTAGGTGGGCTGTGCTGTGCCTGTCCAGGCTGGGGATCACATGCACAGTAACATCAGAGGTGCTCTGGCTGGCCTTGGTCCTGCTGCTGGGTGTGAAACAGCAGCATAGCTGACTTCAAGCAGTGTAGGGGTTGGCTTCAGCAAATATTTATGGGTTTTGACTGCTTTTCTAGTCCAGTATTTTGGATTCTTTTACAAGGCAAAGAAAGTCAAATTCAGAAGTTGTTTTAGTGTATTGCTCATAAAAATTGTTTTAAGAACCTTATAACTGTAAAACCAAAAGCAATTAATAGCAGGAATCTCTGTTAGATCCTTGCTCTAGCCAAAGCCTAAAATTGTAAAATGCAATGGCAATTACTAAAGCCAGCTTTGTCTTTTCTTTAACCTTTCAGTGAGATTTTACATAGTCCACTACTGGATGTCTTTTAATGCTGTGTATAGGCCTTGGGGAGATACAGGCACTCAATACTTTGCTTTTCTATCAATAATGAGAAAGTGGTTTCCTTATCTAGTGACAGCAGACTAACTTTAGTGGCACTTAGGTTGCCAAGAACCTCCCTGGCTTGTTAGGGATGAGCTGTAAGGCCATGAACAGTTGTCTCCTTTCTGGAGGAGGTCCTTCTGTGGATCTGCCTGTGCTGGGGGTGATGTTCCCAGGCTGTGTGATGAGCTCCATGGCATGGCTGGGTAGCAGCTGGGAAGGTGTCTCCATCAGCACAAAGATTTAGGGAAGTAGAATTTCCCCTACATGGCGAGAGTAGCTGCCAGTAAACAAAAGTTATAAATAGGAGACATCCTGCTTGTAGTGAAAATCCATCTGCATATTCAGCAACACAGCATCGTGTTCAGAGAGGATGAAACATCTCCCTTCTCTGAATTTTTTGCCCTAAAATGCATCATTTACATTGGCTTTCTGTAGTGCTGAGCTTCACAGCCATGGCAGGTACCTCTGGCAGCCTGCAGACTCCCATGGCATTCCTGCAGAAACAGCGTGGAAGACAATTTCAGTTTTGTGGGAGAGGTGACCGGCAGCTCCAGTGGTGAGACAGAGCACTTGAAAGCTGAACACCTTTGGACACAACTGACCACTCTGACTCAGCAGAGTGCCCCCTGGCACTCTGGGGGACTCACCTTAAGGAGAAACCACTGAGGCATTGCAGCCCTGCGGTGGGATCTCAACAGGGTTGGTTTTTGGGGGAGTTTTTCTTCCTTTTTTTTTTTTTTTTTTTTTTAAACCAAAGAAAACTAACATTTTCTAGTGGGAAAACATACTCTTTTTCTGTCCAGAATGTTTTCCTTTAAAAATCAAAACAGAAGCAAAATGCAATATGTTCTGACAGGAGTGGGGAGGCAGGGACGGGGGGAGGGAGTATTGGCTGGCTGTATGTGTGCTATTTTTGGTTTAACTCATGGAAGACAAGTTTCTTGGAGTCTCCTTAGAATGCACATCATAGGAGGCTCCCTGGTAGAAGAACAAGTGGATGGCAGACCCTGAGCACCCGCTCAGGGTGGAGGCAGTGGAGAGAGAGATGAAAGCAAGAGCAAACACTCTTGGGTCCTTGCTCAAGGAGGAGGGAAGAGCAGTGGGGAAGGCTTCTTCAAGATGTAGCTGAACTCTTTCTGAGGAGAACAGGCAAGGCTTCACTTCAAACAGAGTAGTTATGGGTCGCTTTTTTTTTTTTTTTTTCACCCCAATTGCTATTTCTTTTGAAATTTCTTGGCAGTTTTAGGAATTAAAAATGTAAGAAATCTTCAGACTTGCATTTCCTTGTTCTTTTTCCTCAGTGTTTTCCATTCTTAATTTTCCCAGAGATTAAACTAAGGAATGTTAATAGTGAGAAGAATAAAATAACTGCAAGAAACAAAACCAGTGTTTGATTCTTTTTCGCATTGAAAACCACTGAAAATTCCCTTTAGGCCCCCTTACATTCTAAGACAGGATTTCAATAAACTACTCAGCATTTCTTAGCTCTCTCCCAAAAGATCTTAGTTTCCACAACATCACTGTATTTAGAAATAGCGTAAGATTGTATTGCATTCAGTGTTTCCTGATGGGTCTTGGAAATGAGATGTTTGTTTAACAGTACCACACTTCATCTGCTAATTGCTTGGGGTTTTTTTTTTTCCTTGTATGACTGAAGATCTGGGTTTTAAATGGCTGGTAAATACATCCATGCATGTGCACACACAGACACTGGCAGGCCAATCTGCTTGCTACCAACTCACTTTTTTTAATGCCTTTTTTTTTTTTTGGTTGTTTGAAAAATCATGTAAGCATAATAGGGATAATTAGCTTTGACTGTGAGCAAATCTGGCAATAAAACACATTAGCTACAGCTTTAAATCAACATCTCAGCCTGCAGCCTTAACTCATAGTCCTGGTAAAATCTAATTAAAACTGAAATGATCATCTAGGCATTTGATTTTAATTGCGTGTGCGTGTGTATGTTTGGCTATTTGGCCTGCACAACCGATTTTCTTCAAGTAGCCGAGTTTGCTAAGAGCTGCTTTGAAACTGATGCCATAATCACAGGGAAAAGGCACAAAAACTTGACAGGCACAGTTCAAAGCCTTCTGAGGGGTGTTCTGAAAAAATAGTTCCTATAGGTAGCATGTCTGAGTTGTGTTATTAGATGCTGCCTAAGAATATTAGTTACGCATTGCAATGAAAATATGCCAGAAACTTGAGCTGAAATGTACAATAACAGAGCTTCAGCTTTCCCCTCCCGTGAAAGAAGAGCTCTGTGTTGACTCCAGCCGTGAAAAGACATTTGTAATGCAGATTAAATCTGTTCACGTGGGGAATTTGTGGGCAATTACAGATGCATGTTGCATTCACATTTGGGCTTCCTCAGCGCTAATTTCACCTTGTAGACCAGCCTTCCACCCTCTGGAGGAGCCTGTGGGGGTCAGGCACTGGAGGCACCAGACCTACTCCAGCCATTTGGAAAACTTGCAGGGCATCTTGCTGTGCCCAGTGCCTTTGGAAAAGCACCTAAGGACGACACCTAAGTGCTCCCCTCCTGGAAATGCCTGATCTGTTCTGACTGGGAATGTCACCTCAGCTCTCCAACAATAATACCAAGAGAACAAATAAAAACAGTGCAGATTGTCCTGTGTGTTTCAGGAAGAGCCAACCCCTTTGTGATCAGGCCACCCTTCTGGGAGCATGATGGATCCTTGGGGTATTCCTGGACACCCTGAAGACAGTGTAGGCTTAAGTAGTCTCTGTGGTTGGGATTTATGCAAAATACAGCTTGAAACTGAAACCAGGTGTGGGAAGATAGGTTGTAAGCATAGTGCAGGAGGCAATCTTTCCCAATGAGTTACAGCTGGGCTGATTACCAAGGAGTAGAAACAGCCTTGCCTGCCCAATGAGTTTGGGTGTTATAAAAGAGTGGGCAACGCAGTAGTTCTGGTTGGAGACTCAGAGCCTGCTGCAGCTTGGGATGGAGGCTGCTGGCTGTGTGGTGGAAGGGACATGTGGCTGTGCAAAGGACAGATAAGGTAAGATGATGTTTGAGGGTTAGGTGGACAGGTTGAAGTTCAGTCAGTCATGCAGGAGGAAGAAGGAAACTTGCAGAGAGAAAGAGTCAGTGCTGTGTGGAGCTGCCTGTGAGGAAAGGAGTTAGAGTTACTTGAGAGAAGTTCACTAAGAGAAAACATGAAAAGCCCTTAATAAAGGACTGGTGATGGTGCCAGTCTGTCTTGACATAATTACCACAACCAAGGATGTGGCTGCTTTGAGGGAACATCACTGGATTTAAGTGAGGCTAAAGTTGGAGTGTGTTACTCTTGTTCTGTTTCTTAGTGCTGCCCAAAATGAGCAGAAGAAAGTTTCCATGTGTTTCAAAAAAACTAATGCTGCAGTATTTTAATATGGGGTGTCTATAATGGGCTGAGTGCACCATGAATTGTACAGGATGACAAGGTCAAGACAATTCTGTAAAATGTAGAAAAGCCCTTTGATGTAATGGCTACAATGGTTGAAGAGATGGTTTTTTTGCAGGTTCTCACTAATGGTAATTTATAGGAGTGTGGGAACTGCAAGGTGCAGTGTGAGCAGAGTATTTGGGAAGGGCTGTGCTCCTGTTGCACAGAGCTTGTGCTGTGGTAGCAGCCCTAACACTGAGTGCAAGGTGGTTTTAGGTGTGGTGAGTGTTGGCTTGCTGGTTTAGTTTTTGATTCATACAGGGCACTTTGTTATGTTATTTATTCAGACAACCAGACAAATTTTAGAAATTTCTCAGGCTTCATAGGGTGTAGCCCTTTTAGCTGAGGATGTGGGAGCCACTCAGTGACTTCATGATAGGCTCCAACCAAAATGGTCCAGCTTTTGGTCTGCTGGTGAATGGGAGACCAACACAACTGACTGATTGGCCCAAACCAAATGGGTCTGGCCTGTTTTTTTCAAGACATGGGACAGGAATGGGGAGAGAGTTTGCTTGAGAGTTAATTTACCTGGGCAGGCTGTTCAGAGCAGTTCAGCTGTTGGTGCACAGTGTTCCTCAAAGACATGGGAACTCATTGCCTAAAGTCAGCTCCAGCATGAATGCTAATGATTAATGCCTGGAGATCCCAGTGGTCTTGGAAGCAATATAGTTAAGTAAAAGGCAATGGGTTGGATAAAGGTCTTAAATCAGACTAATGTTGGCAAATGTCACTTGAAAGAGAGGGATTTTGGAGGGGAGAAAAAAGAAAGAAAAAAGGAAAAGTAATTTAAGAATAAATTCAAAGGAGGGGAAGCAGACATTCCCACAAACTAATAAAATCTCTGCAAATGAGAAAATCAGCCTGCTCAGATTGAAATTTAATCACAGAAAGGATTTCATTGTAACAAGGGGAAATATGATTACCACTCCAGAAAGGAGAGGGTTTTCTGCCTCTTGGCTGGCATGTGGCTGCAGGAGCTTGGTGCTGAGCAGGGGAGATGGTGTCAGGAAGGGAAGGAAGGCCCACAGCAGTTTTCCTACCAGTAACAAACACAATCCCTGCCAAAGACTGAGCCAGAGAGACAGCTGTGAGTGCTGCATGTGTAATTACCCTGCAAGCATTGCTCTAGGAGGGAGCATCCACATTCCCCAGTGGTGTGGGGCCATTGGGGAGTGCTTCTTTTGGGTCTTTGTGGGAAAGACTTTCCATTTCAGACTCGCTTAAGGCCATGTGAAAGGTCAATACAAACAGCAATGAAGTGTGACATAAACACAGAAGCTTTTCTGTGGTGGCCAAAAAAAGGAAGTATGGGTGTGAACACCTTGTGTTGCCTTTTGAAAATGAGCAGGTGTTGATATTTTTGTTTTAAGGAAAGAAAGAGACGATAGAAATCCCACCTGTTGCTGGTGGTGCAGCAGCATGAATGCTTCCAGGAGCAGGGTGACCACACTGTTGGACTTTGGGCTTTATTTAGAAACAATTGCAGCTTCCTCAGAGCTCAAAATATGTCCATGGTTTAACAAGTCAATATTTTCTCTGTTATTCCCCTGCTGAGTAGGCTGTTGTTTCCTTCCTTGTTTTGTTATAGATGCAATTCAAGCTGGGTTGGTTTGATTGATATGTTCTGTTTCTTTTCTCTATTTATGGCATTGAGTTTCTGGAGTCTCCACTGACTTCATTAGAGTATTTTAGAAAATAAGTATCCTCAGCATTATTTTCTTTCCTTGGCCTATGGAGGGAAGAAAAAAACGTACAATAGAGAAGCACATATTTTAAAATATAAAACCAAGCAAGTAGTTTGGGCATACAGTGGAGTGGGGAATTATATCAACAATATTTTAAAAGTTCCCCTTCAGCATTCTATCAACTGCAAGGTTTTTAAAATAAATTAAGATTAACATATTTGACAACTTTTGACCACATTTGAAATTGCTGCTGAAGTGCTTTGTGGGCAAAACTCATGTTCTGCTGCTTTAATTTTTTTAATTATTTTGCATCCACCTCTTTCCTGCTATATTTTAGAAATGTTTTTTCATCTCAGATGCTCTCATGGCTAATCTTGTCAGGAGGAGGGGATGCATTTCAAGTGGCAGGGAGAAGAATTAGCATGTGGCTGTGCCAGCCACCTGACATGGTGCAAGATAAGAAATTAATTAAAACCATTGCTGTCAAAATACATGTGGTCCCACGTTGATGGATGCTCTGGGTCTGTCCATGAGTGAACTGGAGCACCAGTGGATTGCTTAAAGAAAGTCCTATGAACTTTTAAAATGGGAAGTTTTATAGGAACAGGTGTCTGTGTCAGCACTGCAGGAGTTAATAAGATTAGGTGAAAGAAAAAAAAATAAAATTGAAACTCTTTAATTGGGCAGAATATGCAGTGCTACATCTCAAGCTCTCTGTGCCAGCAGAGACGTTTGGCTAGTGGGAATTAGACAAAGAATTGTGCAAACACTGGGAAGTGCTGCTGAAATTATTCAGCAGTAATTTTCTTTTTTTTTTTTTTTTGCGCTACTTTAGGATTAATTTGTAAATTTACTCTTGATAATAATTTATAAAAAAACCATAACCCTGGAATATTTCAGATCATGTCAAGATAGTGGTTTAAACATGTTGAGCCCAGTAAAATGAAAAGTCAATCAGAATAGAAAGATGACTCCTGTACATGACTATTTCATACTGCTTTGAAAAGGCTGGTTCCATGGAATTAAAAAAGAGAAGTGAATCCCTGGTCTTCTACATTCATACCTCGTGCTGCTGCTCTCAGTGAGCTTTACATCTGGGAACTCTCTGAGAACATAAATACTTGATTTTATTTGTTTTTTTTAATCTGTGACAATACTATCTTTTTTTTCTTAATTAACTCCGCTATTAAACAAAGAGCAGTGAAACATGTTCTTATGATATGCATTTTTACAGCAAAATATTTAAAGCAACCCGTTGGATAATTTCATGCTGCATTAAGTTCAGTAAGATCTTCTCCTATGCATCATTTTTACTGCTTCCTGTATCTTTGGCCATAAGCTTTTTAATTGCCATACAAAGAAATATAAAACAACATTCAACAGGAAATATATTTTTGTTTGTTTGGCTCTGTCTGATGCAGTGTTTTTCAGATGATGGAGTGAACCTTGGTTGTATGTTTTGTTTGGAAATCACTGGGTTGCCTTTTTTGGCTCACCAAAGGCTCTAAAAGCAGCTGCCATGTGAAGAGGAGAGGTTCCATTAGGGCAGAGGGTTCAACCTCTGGAACAGAAGAGTGTTGGCAATTCCAGTGCTCACAGCCATTTGTTAAATCTCTAGGATTTAGGAATGAGCATCCCAGTGGCACAAGGGACACATCCCTTAGGGGGGTGTCTTGCCCACCTCATTTTTTTTTGTCTCGGTCTTGCACCCATAAACCAGATTAGTTTGTTTTACTCAACAATGTTTTTTTGACTTTCAAAGGCCAAAAATATCAGAGGTATTGAAATTATGATCTTTTTCTAACAAAGCTTTCCTCAAGACCAGCATGGTTGGGTTTTAAGGAAGCAGCACTATCCAAGCACATGTTTGTTTTACCAAAGAATGATTCCTGGCATGGTCTAATTTAGAGCTGCAGACTTAAGGCTGGGCAAGCTTGGGACAATTTCCTTGGAGGTGTTTTTGAGACTAGACCACTCCATAAATACTTAGAATTATGTTTCTAATGTTCACATTCATGGCACCTTTATGAATGCAAATACTGTGCTCATGGTTGAACAAAGAGTGAACTAAAAAATGGAAGCTGATGTTGTATGTTTTAGAGAGGAAAAGGGGAATAAAAGATAAACTCAAGACTTGATGCTCTGATGTTCATCCACATGTGTTTTAGGTTGAATTATGGCTCTGACTTGGTGTTTTGGCATCAAATAGCTTCCACCCCATTTTTGAGATTTCTAACTTGGTGCTTACCCACTGTTGCCTGATAATGTTTTTAATTGTCTGCTAGCAAAGAGCTCCCATTTACCAATGTGTTTGCTAACTGGCTGAGCTGATGTAAAAAGCAGCCTGAAAAGGCCAGATCCTGCCCAGGCTGAAACTGATTCTAGTTTGGTGTTAAATCCACGCTTTAGCTGCTGAAAGGTTATATAAAAACCAGGATTTTCTTATTGCTTTGCATTTTCTTTGCTATGTGTGAAAGAATTTTGTCTGACACACTAGCCAAAAGGCTTGGGGGCTGTGTGGGGTACATGCATTTATTTGAGCCCTCTGTCCTCTGGGGCTTAACCCCATCATAGAGGGCTGTAGGGATCCTCAAATGCAGGTTAGAGAGGAACTTGTGGCACAAGTTGTGCTTTGTCTTCCATGCTGAATATTAAAAATGAATGTTAAAAGCCCTGCTGCATGAAACTTGAAGGGCTGGGCTTGGAGGTCTTCACATGCAGCATGGGAAAGGAGGACTGCACTGTGGCTGGGGACTGGGGGTGGATCACTGTGCTCACTCCAGATTTTGGCATTTCCCTTTTGCCTGACTCAAAGGCCTGTGGGCTCTGTGGACACCCCAGGAGTGTAAATCTCTGCTGCTAGCTTTGTCTTAGGAGAATTATTGCAGTGTTTGGTTATAGGCTGTCTGGGGATGGACAGAAATTGTTCTGTTCCCTCCTAGTGGGTTTATTCTTTGGTTTTTTTGTTCATTCTTTGAATTCTAGCTCAAGTAGGAGGAATATTCCTTATTTTCTTTCATTATAAGGTAAACAAAATTACCATGATATATCCTCTCCAATTTCTGTTATGACTGCACTTTGAAACCATAACCTGTTTTTAGCTGAAAATCCTTAGAGGAAGTCTAAGGAGCCAGAAAATGCTTTATTGGAAAAGCGATATGTTTAAATAAACCTTACAGAGGTAGTGCTCACCCAGTAGATGAAAATATGAAGTCTGAGAATTGTTGGGAAGAGGAGTAGCTCTGAATCTCTCATTCCTTTCTATCTAAGGTAACCTGATTATCACTGTAATCTTTTTTTGTTCTGTCACTTTGAGAAGACAGTATCATCTGTCATTCTTGGGGGGGGGGAACCCCTGACAAATAATTGTAGGCTAAAGCAAATATTCCTTATTTAAGCTTTGGTTTAAAAATGAGAGTAATATTCATATACCCAGAAGCATACTTTATATACATACATATATATGTAAAAAAAAATAAAAAAAGGCACTGCCTCTTTTGAGCCAAATACATGGCACAAGGTTTGTGCTTTATATGGTCTCTACAGGAGATATCTGGGTTGTTGGGACATTACCTATTAAAGGCTTTATTTTCTTAGCAGATGATCTTCTGCAAAGGGGCACTGGCACTGCCTGAGCATGTGTGCCAGCACGTACATTTATCTTCCAGAAGGGGACTTCGGGCTGTGTGTAGGACTAAACTGTTGGCAAGTGCTCAGGAAATGGGAGATATTTTGTTCCACCAGCTAAGGTGCTTATGAAAATAAGGTTCAGTTGGGTTAAGTGATAAATGAGAAGAATTAAATTATTTTTTGGTTTGTTGGTCCACCCTGTGAAAAGCACCCCTAAGTCAGTAATAACAATGTGATGTGATAGTGCTGGTTTTGGTCATGTTGAGGATAGAAATCCATAGCTAACCCAGCCTGCTCAATGCACTGAGTGCCTCTCCCATAACCAAGGGCTGCATGAGCTGGGCAGCAGATGCATGCAGATACAGATTATTGTCCTCTGTGAACATCCAGACCTCTCCTGAGCATCCCTGGGAGCCGGATGGGAGTTCTGGGTGCGGAGCTCTGGCTGTAGAGGCGGGTACCCATTTCGGGAGTGTGAGTTTCTGGCTGAGGCTGGCACAGCTGCTGCCCTTGCTGGCAGGCAGGGAGGACACCTGTGTGCCCCTGTGAATGAAGGCAGCCTTCACTCGGGGGGATGCTGCGGCAGCAGCCGTGCCCCGCGCGGAAGCGCGAAGAAAAGGGCGATGCTCTGTGCCACGCGTGCTCGGGCGCATACTAAGGAAGCAGCAGGGCAGCAATAAAAGGCACTGGGTTTGTTGGCTGGCCTTGCTGCTATTCAGAGCCTGCCTCAATCAGCAGGGCTGGTGCAAACCATTCTGCACGCCACAGTGGTATGGTAATGCTGGAAATGCAGGAAGGGAAATCCTGGCCCTGGTAAATTCGTGGGGGCTTTTTGTGACGGGATCAGTGGAGCTTTCATCTCGTCTGTTTAGTGTTTGGGAGAAGTAGTTCCTCAGCATCTGAAACTGATTTTGTTGAAGTAAGGGTGTTATTTGTTTAAGAATGCATGATGAAAAAAAAAGGTGGCTTTCCAGTCTGAAGCAAAACTGGGACAGTTTCTTCTTGGCATTTCACTGCAGTTACAGCTGGTGCGAGCTCCTCTGGGCAATGCCTGTCAGAGGGAGCTGGAGCACCTGGGAAAGGCTTTGAAAATCAGTCAGGGCTCCCCTCTGCTCTCTCCTGCTGCTTCCCCCTGGCTGGAGGAGCCTCATCCTGTTGGCAAAGGTTCAGTGGCACAGCCCTGCTGATGGCCAGATGTCACTTGAATGGCAGCTCCTGTGGCCACTCTCAGCCCAGGTGCTTTCAGCTCTGCTCCTCGTGCTGGCCGTGCATTTGTCCTTGCAGTCTCAGCACACATAGCAAAATCTTTCAGCTGTGGCTGTCTCTAGCTAACACTGTCTGAATCTGCTTTAGTCTCTTGATGGAGAGACATTTCCCATCAGACATTTTAAATAAGAATTTAGCGTGAGTGATGTCTAGTGATATCTCAGTAATTTCTTCAAATGCTTAATCATGGCTGTGTCCCTGAGTATCTTCTCCATCTCAGCCACAACTTTTGAAGCTGTGACAACTGCTTCAAGATAAGTGTGGTGTGTATAGAATTTTTGTATTTTTTTATAAGAAAAAGAAATATGTTTTCTGTGTGCTTTGTTCCCTGTACTTTCCTACCTAGTGTGATTGGACCTGCAAGTGAACCACTAGACCTCTGAGACAGACCTTTTTTTGATATTAGCTGTTTTTCAAGTCATTGCTGTTCTTTCTTTGCGTTGCCTCAACAGAACCAAAGCATAACAGAGAGCGATAGTAATCATAATTAAACAAAATCTAACTTACAGGAGCTTAAAAACCAAAGGATGTTGTTCCTCAGGGGACAAGGGATTATAACTGGTTCTGTTTCGTCTTGGTGGTTGGTGTCACTGGAGGTCTCTGTAGGCTGCAGATAATAGTGTCACAAATTTTTGCTGGCAGGTGTTGATCTCTCAAGATGGAAAAAAGCTCTCTGCCCACCTTTGAGCCTCTGTAGTCTGGAAAATGGCTTTCAGCAACACTCTGGTGAAGCTTTCTTGCTTCATTCAATCCTGAGCTTCCTGCTACACTGGCTGTGTTAATGTCTAGGTGACTGACTTGAGGGAATGAAATAGCAGGGAAAAATAATTATAAAATATAAATATATATTTTTTGGACCTGACTGTATTTTTTTCACCTTGCACAGCCACATAGCAATTTCACAGGGTATTTCAGCAAATTAATTCTTCTGGCCTAATGATGTGCATGGATGTGTGAAGGTATTTGCCTGTTTGTAATGATATACACCAATTACACTTACTTTCTGAAGGAAACTTCCTTACTTGGGAGGGTTTCTTGCCCTCTAGTTCTTAGCCCCAGTCCATAGGATTTGGGACTTGGCTGCTCTTTATGTCTTCCCTGATGAGGACTCATTCCTAGACTAAGTGGGATGTGTTGTTTCTGGTCTCTGTTTAAAGAAGAACAACAAAAAAGCTGTATTTCCCAACATCATTGCGCTTTAGCCAAATATTTGCATTGCAATCTGTGATGAATTATAAATGAATCAACAATGTGACATAAATTTAATATCCAAAAATATCCCACGTGTCACGTTACCTTGATTTCCCCCTTTATTCATAAAGCGTAGGCAGACTGAGATTGGCAGATGCAGGGTGTGAACGAGGAAGTTTCTGAGTCAGTGGGTACAGCTCGAGCTCCTTCATGAGGAATGGTGTCCCTCATTTTAATCTGTCAAAACAGCACTTGATGGAGGCTGCAGTTGCACAAGCTGTGTGGAGAGGAGTGTGAATATTTGAGCTGTCTTCCTCCAGGGCTGGCTCTTCAAGCAGGGATCACCTCCCTCCTCCCTCACCTGGGGATTTGCATCAATGAAATGGCCAGTTTAGCTTGGGTAGCCCCACCCAAGGAGGATGGAGTTTTGTAGTCCAGCCCAAAAGTGAGGCTTTGCTCTGCTGATCCTGATCTAGGCAGAGCTGTGGATGTGCCCAGCTCAAAGTGTCTCCTCAGAAGGCACAACAGGCACATCATCACTGTGCAGTGCTGAATAGCTTCCTGACAAAAATGAGCTTGGTTTTCATGCTCTGTCATAAATGATGGATGGTTTTAGGGTTGTTGGCCAGGGTGTTTAATGGGGACCACCAGGCTGGTCCACCTTGCAGTGGTGTTGTTAATAGCAAAGGCACATAATGAGTTTCAGTGTAGCTCACCAAGGTCGTGCTCAGGTTGTGAAATGTTTAGAGTGTCTGTGTAATTAAAAACTAGCTGAAGACAGAAATCCTGTAGTGCTAATTCCAGTCTCTGCTGGAATACCCCAGCGATCAGTACTGGGCTTTGTGAACAGTCTCAGATGATGAACTGCTGATCGTGTCCTTTCTAAGCTCTCCATAGTTAGGCCTTTGTTTACCTAAACAATTCAGCTCCTATTTAGTGTATTGTAAGCACACTCATTAGTTCCTGTGCTTTGCTAAGGGAAGTAAAGCTGCATGTTTTCTGCTTTGTTTTTTAATGCCATTAAGTGAAAGGCTGAGACTGAGCTGTAGACTTTGCCCCGGGAAACAGGTAGCTCAGAAAATCTGAATACTGATGCTTTTTCTGTTCTACTGATGTGACTTTTCAATGTGTGAAAGTTGTCAGGAGTTTTGCTGTCTACTTGGGGAGCAGGAAAATGAAGCTTTTTTTCAGGGATGCTTGGGCTAACAGTGACATCACCTGAAAGATTATGATGTAGGAGCCTGCTCTGAAGTGGAAGTATCCTGGTACTGCTCCACAGCAGAGCAGACATTTGTGTTCCCATGTCCATTTTTTCCTTATGAATCACACCTGGCTGATAAACTCATTCTCACAATTAATCAAAACTATGTTTTGCATCATTACCGAGTTGAATCCCAGTGTAACATTTCCACAGGTCCTATTAAGTTACTGTGGAAGGATTAAAGCTCATTTAATTGCCCCCTTTGTTACCACAGCAGCTGTTCTGATTTTACCATCTTGTGTCATCCACCAGATCTGCTTTCTGTTCCTCAGATACCTGGGAGTCCCAAGAGCTCACATTTTTTAGGTGCAGTCATTCTTGACTCCAAATTTCCATGCCTGTATGAAACCTATACCTCAATAGCTTTTAACTTGGGGAGTGTAACTTAAAACAAGTCTGAAGCCAGAGGACTTTGAAGGGATGCTCCAGATCAACACCTGGTAACAGATACTGATGCTTCAAAGGAATCTGCCAACAAGGATCTTTCTGCTGCTGTCACTGCCAGAGCAGCCCTGTACATCACTTTGAAGGACTCTTGGTGACTTTCAGGTAATTTGTGTTATAAGTGAATAGATTTTCCTGCCTGAAACGAGTGATAAGTGCTCAGAATTCAGTTTTATAAGGAAGCAAACTGTTAGATACATAGAAACTGTTGGATATGTGAAGAGAGTGCAGTAGGAATATTCAAGATGGTGAAGAAAATGAAAAATTGAAGGGGGGACAGAAGGATAAATCAATGGAGACTTTATTTTTTTATGTTGTTTTCTACAAATGTACATGTTCCCCATACAGCTTTTAGAGTTCTTGACAGACATATGGGTAGCCATGGAACCAGCAGACAGGCAGCTTTGAACTGTGCAGTGGATGCACAAAGAATATTGATTCATGCAAGCTTTCATTAACCTTGGTAATAAAATACTTCAGAGTCCAGAATTTCAAATGGCCAAAGTGTTCTTCAACCTTGTCTGCATTGTTCTAATGGCAAACTGGCTTTTGGTCAACAAAAGGCATCAGGACTTCTCTTTCCAGCAACCTTTTTTATTAAAAAGATATTGATGTAGTAGCCATCTTCCCTCATTGTGGTGAGGTTTGAGGTCTTCTGTGTCCCTGTTCTGTCTAATGCTGTTTGTTTGGTTGTCTGTGGTCCTTAGAGGGTAATTCTTGGGAAAAAAAAAGCTAAAAAGCCCATCTGGAACACTAATGTAACTTGTTGCTGTTTTTCTTCTCCATTATAGCAGCTATTATGGGAATTAGCTATCATTTAGATGATTTTTTTTTTTTTTGACATACAGAAGAAAGAATTCTTTTCATTAAATCCCTCCAAGAAGAAACGATCATCACCACCACAGGGCTTTTTTTTTTTTTTTTTTTTAATGTGGTTTGGTCATGTTCTTGATATTGCACCTGACAGATGCAGTGCTACAGTAAGAAAGGGTTTTTTTTCTTGAAGCAGTGTAGGAATTTCCCTCTTCCAGGTTTTAGGCTGGTTCCCCATGCTTCTCATGCAAGGTGTGCACTCTGCTTTAGACCCAGCAGAGCAGAAAGAGGTAACTGAGTAGACTTTTTTAGGTCAGAAATGTTCTGTGGATCCACCCTGGCTGAAGAAATTCTGGTTTTTACAGCAGAAACTCACAAAAATGGTGATTTTTTTCCCATTCCTCTGCTTCATATGAGGAATTGCTTAGTTCTTCAAGTTAACATTTAGTTGTCAGCCAGCTCTGTGGCAGGAGGTTTTATCCAGGTTACCAGGATGTATTTCAGTGTCAGAAAGGGGTTGGGAAGATGAGGGAATGCACTGGTGGTTAAAACATTGCAAAATTTTTCTCCTGCCACTGCCACCAGTGATCCTTACTCAGTCATGCATCTCTCTGAGGGCTTGTTTTGGGCTGTTTGCCATGCTGTGCCACATCTGCAGCATCCTGTTGTGTTTCTCTCTCCTTGGGTTGAGTTGGGATAGGGAAAGCAGTCCTTGTTTTCTGGAGAGCCTGTGCACAGGAATGTGGCTGGGTGGTGATGGTGAGTACCTTCACCTTGGCAGCAGAAGTGAACAAGTCTCTTTGCAGTGCTCACATTTGCTGAGCCTCTCCCTTTGGATTTCTCTGCCAGATGTTTCCCATTCAATCCATATTGGTTTCCATTGCCACTTTGGAAATTGACTTGAGGTGGAAATAACTGCTGAATTTTGCATAAATTAGTGTCATTTTCTCTTAAATGCCCTGCCATTTTGGACAAGCATAGTTTATAAAAACAAAATAGTAGCCATTTGAGAGTGTTGTTTCTGAGTTCAGGGAAGGTCTTGTTTTTGTGTCCTTTAAGATGCCTGGCTCCCAAAGCAGCATGCTACTGTTGAGGCAAAAATCTGAGGAATTCCAGGCAGTGCCTGGCAGGAGCAGCCCTTGGTGTGTTCTCCATGGGCATCCTGAGCTGCCTCTCACATCCCTGCTCTGGTGGCAGAGTTTGGGTGGAGAAAGGCAGAGGCACAGCTTTGTGTGGAGTCATCCTTCATGGGAGCCTAATGCCAGCACACAAGAATTAAATGGAACTCTGTAAAATCCTTAACAGGGCACTTGATGTTCTCTTTAGGAATCATGAAGCATGTAACATCCTTATGTTCTCCAAAGGGTTTATTTGGCAGCCTGTTAGCATCTCACTGTGACATGACTGAAGGGGGAATAACCAAAATAACAAGGTGCAGGGAAAGGAGGCAGCAGTCACCAAATTGGAGTAACAGCTTCACAGCATAGTACCTTTGAGCCTGTGACTCTTCTTCCCTTTCCCTGGATGGGCAGCAGGCCTTGATTACCTCAAAAACAACATTTTGCTGGTTAAATGGTGATGAGGACTCAAATCATTTTGCCTGAGGTTCCCAGTTGCTGCTGGATTTCAGTATGTCTGAGGATGAGTCAGTCTGTGTAATCCAACACAGGGTCTGCTCATTCACTTTGCACTTCTGCAATTATCCAGATTTTAGACCCAGAAGTATCTTTGCAGCTAACCAGGAGCATCATGGAGTTGCAAGGTGAATATTTCCACCAGTGGGAAAGCTGTGCTGTAGGTGAAGGTGGCTGCTTATGAAGAGGCAGTAAGTGATCAGGGTGAGAAAATGAAGGAAAAGGGGTGAGCAAAGTGAATGATTAGGGTATTCAAGTAGCTGGTAGATTAATGGGGCACAGTGCACACCTTTGGGTCTTCATCTCTGATTTAAAAAACAAATCAGCTTCCAGCTCATCTCTAATATTACTTTTCATACAGATGCCTTTAATCCTACAGTTTCCATTTTCAGAGCAAACAGAGATGTGTTTATTCTCCTTATAAGCCCTTTTTCCTATCCTCCATGCAGAATTTTTGAAGCTAATGGCTGAGAAAGACAGAGCAGGAGTAAGTATGCAAATGGCAACTTGTCAGAGGCATCTTGGAGCAACAGGCTGGGAGCTCCCAGCATCCCAGGGAGCATCCTTGCTTGGTTCCTTGGTTCCAGCATGGTCCCTGCACCTCCAGGCAGGGAGTCACCCCAGGCTGAACACTCTTGGACTCACACATTTGTTGTACTGAAAAAGGGACTGCTTTGCTATCACTGTAACAATTTCCCCCTTACCACCCACCACTTATTAACTTCCACACAGCCAGTCTGCTGGAGCTCCTTTTGGAACCACTCCATTTGGGGAAAGGTGCTGCATTACAGTAAAACCAAGAGAGGAGGCCGTGCAGAGGAAGTGATGCTAAAATGTGAAAAGATTGGCACATGTTTTGTAGAGGAATTCCAGAGAGAAGAAAGTTGAGGGAAACCTTGCAGTCCTTCACTAATCCTCCTGCTGTTCTTCATTTTAAATATTTTTCCTTCCTCTCAGTTTGCTGTGGATTTGGACTGGGAAAGCTTTTCCCTTTTTCCTGTTTCCCAGCTTTTCCTCTCCCCTTGCCCAAAGGAATTAAGGGGCTGTAGACCTAGAAGGTCCATGCAAAACATGGGAAAGAATGACATCCCCCTTTTGTGTAAGCTTTTTTAATGTCATCTGAGATTTTCAGTCTGCATCTTTTTGTTTTTTTTTTTTTTTTTTTTAAAGGTCCCTAAAATTAATGCAGTGATTCAGTGCCTGTGTGCCTAAATAAATATGTATGTCTTGGGGTGATTTTATGATAACTGTGTTCCCTTATAGGGTGCTTTCTGCCCAGAAATGACTCCTGTAGCTTTCACCTGCCCAGTCAAAGTAGTTCCCCAACTTATCTATTGCTGAAAGAGATGAGCTGTGTCTGAATTTTGCAGTATTTAAGAATGATATACATTGTGTTATTGTATTATTATATTGCATACACCTGTTGTTCCAGACATAAATCTCGGATTCATTACTGGAGGAACAAAATCCCAACCATAACCTCTGCAAATACTTAGTTTTGCAGTAGTAATGTTTACAGCACAACAATTAACCAGCCCAATTCCCCCCACTCAATTATTTTGTACAGTGCCTCAACTGATTTAATCAGCTCCCTTTCTAACAAGTCCATCCTTTTGAAAAAAAATGTATTTCCAGTAGGATCAGATTTTCTTTCCAACTCTTTTTATTGCTGGTTTCTTTAGAGATGATTTAATTGCTGTAAAAATGGTCTTCTTACTTGCCATTCTTGATTATATTGCTACTTAACAAGCTGTATTAAATGCGTGAAAAAATCAAATCAGAAAATTGAGCACTAGGCAGTAACAAGGAAAACTTTTTTTTTTACTTCAGTGCTGTTGCCACTGATGGGAAGTGTATGTAATCAAGTTATTTTTGAATTATCTTCAAGCTGGGAGGAAAAGAAAACTTGGTATATAGGATAATTTGAAAGTAACTACACAGAAATGCCACTAAAAATGATGGTTCTTAAGTTGATCTTGTTGAGCTGAGTCTTTGCCTGCTCAGTCAAACAATTTCTTTTACCCTGTGTATGCAACAGGAACGTGTTCATCTGGAGCTTGTCACAGGGTGGGGCTTCCCAGGCATTTGGAATGGAGTTAGTGCTGGGAAAGGGGCATCCCCTTGTCTGTTCTTGGCAAATCTTCCCCAGACAGAGCAGTGCTGACTCTGTCAGTGTTTTGGGATTATTCTTTGTAATACTGTATTTCTATTTTAATTTTCCTAGTAAAGAACTGTTATTCCTAATTCCAATATCTTTGCCTGAGAGCCCCTTAATTTCAAAATTATAATAATTTGGAGGAAGGGGTTTACATTCTCCATTCTTCTGAGGCTTGCAGACACCTCCCCTGTGGCAAACAGCAGCCAATCCCCTGTGCCAAGTAGGATGCAGGTACACAGGAGATGGACAGTGTGGGCACAAAAGTGTTGCTCTCCATCAGAAATGTGAGTGGCACCACTGGGACGTAATAACTTGCTCACAAGGAAAAGTTTCTTTCTAATGTCCATCATTTAATGGTTGGCTTATGCCCTTGAAGTGAAATGTCTTATATCTGCAATCCAGCCACGGTAATTTCATTCTAAAAGTACCCTATTTGATTAAGAACCAGCCATGAAGGCAAATATCAAATCTCCAGATGGGAACTTGGCCTGGCAGGAGAGGATGAGAAGTTGCCATTAAGCAAGGCCGGGCTGGGGCGTCCCCTCTGACCAGGGACACACTGCAGCACGGCCCATTTGTCACAGCAGGGATATAATTTTGTTTTCTACTACTGACATGTATTTGTCCTTTCCTTTATTGCAGCAATAACTCCTTAAAAATACCATTAGAAAAAAAAAAAGACAAAAGGAAGTGTTAGGAACGTCAAACTTTGATCTTAATTTTGTCCTAACCTTTACAAAATGGATTTAAATAACTCCTGCAGGTAACACAGCAGTGTTTCTCACCTAAGTGTTGATGGCCCATCAAGGTGCTTGTGGAAGGGGAAAGCTCTTCACCTTGTACCAGTCCTTAGAGCATGAAATGTCAGGAATTTAAAGAACAAAAAAAGATTATATTGGTGTGGTAGAAGAGCACAGAAATGTTAAACCAGTCTTGTTGAACTGGAGATCTCTCTGCCACTGAGGTAGGTTTTTTTTTAATGTGAATTTTTATGCTGCCTCTATAAAATACTGAGATGCTCTTGTGTGGTGGTGCAGCATCAAATCATCAGAGAAAGCAGAGGAATTAAGGTGTTTTCCATTAGAGATGAAGAATTGCTTTTCCCAAAGGTTTATGGCACAGCTATGTGCCTGGCACTGTGCTGGTGCCTGGGACAGAACTCTAGGCAGGAGCCTGGGATTTAGAAAGCTCGTGCTGGTGGTTTTATGGAGCAGCCTGTGCCTGTGAAATGGTGCCCCTGAAGCAGCTGGACACATTTTAAACAAAATGAGAACAACTACACAGTATGGAAATGGCCTGGCTAAGGTGACTTTTATCCCAGCACACCTGGAGGATGTTTTTGCTCTTCCAGCTAATTGGAGATTAGTAAATTCAGGGAGGTGGTAGGAAGGTACAAGAATAATAAGGTGGTTGTTTCTTAGTGAATACCTTGGGTACACCAGTGCCTTTTAAAATAAGAAAAAATATTTACACCCTGTGCATCCCCCCTGGTAATTCACAGGTCCCTCCTGCAGTGTGTCCTCTGTCCCATCTGTGTGGGACAGTGACATGCTGTGTTGGGAAATTAACTATCATATTTATATTTTCTGAAGCTACATAGGAGTGAAATCAGGCTGATAGCTGGTGAATTGCTCCAAAAGGACTGGCCTCTCCCTGCATTCCCACACTGGTGTGTCTAGTCTGCTCCCAGCCTTGCATTTATGTCTTGGTGCCATTTCCATCCTGGAAGAAGACTCACAGGGCTTCTGGCCCTGTTAAATGGCTGCAGCACATTTTGCTGTAATAAACTGGGGTGATGAACTAGTGGTGGAGAGGCTGATTCAGCTGCCTTTGCAGGAAAAGAAAAAAGAACTGGTTTTGTTGGTTCTTTTCATTCTTTTTAAATGAGGGAAATGAAATAAAAATACAATAGGAATTTGAAATACAAATCCAGCATACAAAGGGAGAATGTGTATTTGCTCAGAAGGGTTTTTTTTTAGTTCTTCTCTGCAGTGTTTAGCCCCTACAAGCAGCCTGTCCCAGCCTGTGAGAAAGCTGACCAAGGCTTGAGACAGAAGTGCATCATGTTGTTTTTAATACATAAAGGTAGGAGGTCCAGGAAACACCTGGGAAAGAGCATTTGTAAAAATTCCTGGGCAGAGCAGCCTGTACCTGGGAGCAGAACAGAGGCAGCAGTGCTGGGGGTGGCCTGGGGGACTCTGGGCTGTGGGTTCTCAGCCCTCCTTTGAGATGCTCCCAGGGATTTCTGACTCCTTCCCATTAGAGTCTCTGTGCATAGTTTAACTGTTCCAAGCTTTTCCTGTATAAAAAGTCAAGCTGTGTGTGTGATCCTCTAAAACATTAAAAATGGGTCAGTGAGCAGTTTAGCAGGAGCATGAACTGCAATCTCCCCCTTTTCTGTGTGTCATCACTCATCCTCACCTGCTTGCCTTCAGCACCAAGGGCTCCCAGTGGCCCTCTGAGCTGTTGCTGCTGTTTTACTGAAACCTGCTGTGTATGGGCACTCAGACACGTGCTGCAGGAGAGGCAGAGGTACTCATGATGCTCACACAGCTTCTGTTCAGGATCCACAGCCATAAAAAAACCACAACAGATGATGTTTTGAAGCCCTCTATCACTCAGGTGTTCACTCAGTAAAAAGCTGTTTTCTTGTCCACAAACTGGTAGGCTGTGATGAAAATATGTTTAATTAATACATTATTCAAACAAAGGTGCAATATGAGTGGAGTGGGCAGAGAGGTAAAGATTTGGGGTGGGTGTCTGTAACCTGGTGAGTTGCTGGTGAGTTGTGTTGTACAGAAATGTGTAAAAGCATGACCCAGTGGTACGTTCCAATTGCTGTTCAAACATTTTTCCTGTTTTTGCAATGGAAGGTTGGTTGTGAAGCAGCCATGTGCAGAGGTGTGGGGATTCAGCCATGCAGGTCTCTAAGGAAATGGCTTTTCAGTGGAGCACCTGCAGTGAGCACAGTGTTTGGGGCTCCTTCCCCATCTCACCCTGGGAAAGCCCTGTAGCTTTCCACGGCTGAAAAGCTGAGAGAGGAGAGCAGGAGGAGGTTGGAATCTGCAGTGATGCTTTTGCCAAGAGTGGGGAAATTGGTCCCAAATGTGGGATGACACCAAATCCAGCCACCTCTTCAAGGGAAGCTGGCTTGTCTGTGTGCATTGAGTGGGGGGAGCCAAATTAATCTCTAACAGGAGTAGGCACAGCCCATTGCTGGAATCAATCACTTGTTTATGGAGGTGACAGCTTTAAGCCTGAGTTCCCAAGTTCATTAAAACACCACTGAAATCTCTGACACATTTTAAAATACAGTGAGGAACACATTTGTAAAAGAAAACTCCACCAGGAATCATTAAATGTAGAGAAGCAACCCGTGGCTCAGGAGATTCTGCCCTGTGAGCTGCTAGGGACTGGGGGAGGATTCTGAGAAGTTTGGAGAGATGAACAGTGGTACCTGGTCCAAGCACATCCCTGACCTTCACCCCAGCAGCATGAAGCCAGCTCAGGTTTTCCCTGTGCCCCCTAGCTACCTTTGGGCTGGTTTTGGAGCTCTGTGTTCCCCAGGTTCACCTCCACACCTGAATTCCCCCCCAAAACCCCTTCTTTCAGCAGGTTCCTTACCTGTTATCAGGGGAGTGTTTAGAGCAGCTAGAGATCTCAAGCAGCTTGTCTGGGAGACTTATGGTGATAATTAAAGCAGTGCTTTCCAGCCCTCTGCTGCTCTTCCTTGGATCCCTGGAAAGTGGGGAACAGGACTAGTGCCAGCCAAGAAGGAATCCTGGAAATCCATGTTATTTGATCTGGTGTCTGTTATTGCTTTGGCTTGTTAGTGAGTCCTTGCTGATGGGTGTGGGTACCTGCCTTGTGAAAACCTCCAGGTAGAGGAAAGATTATCCAACAATTGTAGGTTGTATTTATTTTTACCTTCTGTGCTGCAAAAAAGGCATCATTATGTGATGTAATTTAATCACTATAAACATCTTGTGAGTTGATTTATTAAATTATGGAGAAAGGGTAGTGGGATGTTATCTTTTGGGATGTAACACACACAAAAAAAGGAGACAACTGATTTGTCCCATGCTGCAATTATGGATGAAGCAACACAAAACCACATCCAGCTCAAAAGACAGACACAGAGGTTGTGGCTGGTAATCACAGTGACACCAGGGCGAGTTTTCCTAGCCAAGCTGTGAAATTGGGCAGTAAATTACATTGCATGTGATGTATTATTGACTGGTTTAGTAAATAAACCTCCTGACAGGCCCAGCAAGGCAGCTGCAGGGAGCTGTGCTGGACTTGGGCAGCCAAGTGCTCAGGGCTGATGTGCTCACACAGCTGCACTTTGTCCTTTTTGCTGCCTTTTCCTTCCATCATCACTTCAGGTTGGTGTTTTCCTCCTCCCTTCCCAGCTTATTCAAGTCTTTTGTGTCTTAAGGCCCTGCATTGCCTTTTTCTGCAGGAGAGCAAGGGCTGCTTGAGCAGCATGTGCTGCCCTGTCTGCAGCTGGCTCATGGAGGATGCTTCACTCTCTGATCCCATGGCATGGCTGATCCTGCCCAGAACCACTCTCTGATCCCTTTATGTGCCCATGGCATGGCTGATCCTGCCCAGAACCACTCTCTGATCCCATGGCATGGCTGATCCTGCCCAGAACCACTCTCTGATCCCATGGCATGGCTGATCCTGCCCAGAACCACTCTCTGATCCCATGGCATGGCTGATCCTGCCCAGAACCACTCTCTGATCCCATGGCATGGCTGATCCCTGCCCAGAACCACTCTCTGATCCCTTTATGTGCCCATGGCATGGCTGATCCCTGCCCAGAACCACTCTCTGATGTGTCCATGGCATGGCTGATCCTGCCCAGAACCACTCTCAGGGTAACTCTGGAAGAAATTGAACTGAGGCTATCAGGGTCTGCCCTCTGAATTAAAACAAGAGTTTGTTGTGAAAGTAATAATACAGTGAGGAATGGTGTTACAGTATCTTCAAGAGTTTTAATGGCAGCAAAATATGATCAATATTCAGTTAATGTAAATTTTCAGTGTTCAGTGATAGTTTCAGATTACTGTTCTCTTCCCTGCAGTATCTGTTGGAATCATTGGCCATGGTGACTTTGTGGTACAGCACTGTAATATTAGGCTGTAATTCCTTCTCCAAATCCTATTTTCACTGAGAATGTCCCCATAAGAAATGAAAATAAATGTATTCATATGTTCATTTGGAGGCTTCTTTAGTAAGGAGGTGTGTAATACGACAATGGAAAAAAAAGTTGAGTTCCTTGAGTCACAGCTGGAATTGCAACTTTTCCTCTCTTGATTTTCAAGGAATATATTCTGCATGGATGAATTCAGAGCTTACAAAGACATCTGGTTGCTAAATAATATAATTAAAGTAAATACTGCATAACAGGGAGCTACTCCCACATTCATAACGAGCAGAAAGGAGGGTTTGGATGAGATTAAATGCATTAGCTGGTAGAGGGAAGGAAGGAAGAAAGAGAAAAGCTGTGGGGGGAACCAGAGAGAAGGGAGGAGAGTGCAGAAGAGAGGAGATGAGGTGCCTGTGCTGGAGCCTGAAGGGACACAGCACCCAGGGACTGCTTGCTGCCAGAAACAGATGATGGTTGTGCTGGAGGTAGCTGGTGATAAGCAGCTGAGAGACCCAGTGGTCCCTAAGAACTGGTAGGAAACTATCTTGTGGAGCATCTAGATGTGTTCCTCAAGGTTTAGAGGCTCTTCTTCTCCCTAAGTGACTGCATGAAGGGCCTTTTTCTTCCTAAGTGACTTGCTTCTTGTTTTTACTCCTTTA
The DNA here is from genome assembly GCA_030060385.1 of Muscicapa striata striata. NCBI lineage: Eukaryota > Metazoa > Chordata > Aves > Passeriformes > Muscicapidae > Muscicapa > Muscicapa striata. Next base: position 1,527,239 of record JAREIS010000087.1, read on the forward strand.
CTCATTTAGAGAGCAGGAAGCCAACTTAAAAAATCTGTGCACAGCTCCTGTATTTAGTTATGGGAGACAGAGTGCTGATAAGAGCAGCCAAGTGGAGGCTGGCCTGGGCTGGGCTGATCTTTGCAAGCCACAAAGCATGGGGAGCTCCAGAAGTGAGGTCCTTTTCCTTCTTGGAATTCATCTGAATGATGGTTTTCAAGAACTATTCAGAAGTGTTTCCTTTTTGGCTTTATGCTTACATGCTGTTCAGCCATAAGGGGAATTCTCTAAGATCTGGAGCACTCTTCAGTCCAAGGATATTCTTCCTGCTCCATTTTAGACCTGTTGTTTTGGCAGCAAAACCCATTTGAGAGACCCTGGCAAGGCAGACTGTCCTGGGGATAATTTTTCAGGTGCAATGTAGAGAATCTCTGCTGAGCTCATAAACCCCACGTGAGGTTTATTGCCTGTGAGCCTGTCACTGCCTGTTTGATCCTCCTTGTCTCCAGCCTTGTACCCAGCAGGAATTAAGCCATAGTACCTTACATTGCTGTGGCAGTGGCATGTCCCTGATGATCCCAAAGAGGATGCTCCATGTGAGGATGCTGTGGAGAGGCCACCCCTCAGGGCAGGGATTGCTCATCTGTTTCCTTTGCCTTCCACAGACAAATCACAGTGGAGAAAAGCATCAGTGTGGATTGGTCTTATTCCCCACTGCAGCTCCTACAGAGTGTTCTGTGTTTATTTTATTCCTTGCCTCTTTGTTGGGAAACCACAGTGGGGTTAAGTGCTCTCCCAGCTGGGAGGAAAGGTTGGGTGAGGTGATAGTGCCAGAAAAAGGACTGGTTTTATGGAAAACAGGCAATAACTCTCCTTATCTTTTATGCATCACTGCATGGACCTTTCATCTACTCATCTTTCCCATCTAACACTCTGTTACTAAATATATTTTCAATGCAACCTCAAATTATCTATTTCCTTTCTTACTGTATGCTGTTGTCATTTTTGTGTGTCTGCTGTTTCATGGGTATAGCACTGACATAAGTGTTCCCTTGGGACAGAAGTGTGCAGGTATCACATACAGAAATCTTTATAGTGAAATTCCCCTGTGAACTTCCAGTATGAAAGGCAAAATGGCATCCAGCTATCATCCAAAATATCACATAGGGGGTGCTTTGAGTTTTGTCCACCTCTTGAGCTGGCATGAGATGGAAAGTTTCACAAGCTTATCCTCTTTTCTCCTGTACCTGTGTGATTTTTGAGGTGGTCAGACTGATGTAGGAGCAGGCAGAGGTGTCTGTGTTTACCTTGCTCAAAAAACAGCCCTACTGCCAGATAGCATCCTGCCCTTCCTGGCTGCCACATCCCTCACTGCTGGTTCCCAAGAGGAGCAAACCTGGAAAATCAAGAAATCAAAGCTTTTCTTGCACATCTTTGCACAGACAGAATAAATTCCTGATTAGTATATTCCTGCATTGAAACAATTGTGTGAGGAACTGATTTATTTGCTGCAGAGCAGTAGTATATGTGAAAACACATGCAGAAATGTAAGCTGCAGGTTTTGTGTCATTTTTTTTTTTTTTTTTTAATAAATAAAGGGCTTAGTTGCCCTCATAATGGAGAACATTTGTTTACATGGTGTTCTGATACCTCTGTGAGCTTCACAGGGAAAACAATTTGCCTGTGGGGACAAATGTCTAAAGATAAATTAATTTTTCAGGGTGTTCCTACCTGAGTCACAGAAGGGTGGAAATTGAGCACACTGCCTCCCAAAAACCACCCATGTGTCTGCTGCACAGATGGGGAAGAAGCAGGACTTTGCAAATCCCCAGCAAGGAGCTCTCCAAGCTTCTCATGCTCTTCATTAAATGGGCAGCCTTGCAAACCATCTAGACTTTCTGTAGGTGTTGGTTTTGTAGCACTAGGTGCCCTTTTTTTGGTTTTGTTACTTTTTCTTTGTGTGTGTGCATTTTACAGAGAAATGGTGGGGATGGTTCTGACTGGGGCAGGGAAGTGGAAGATAAGCCAGCAGCAATTTCTCTGCATGTCCAGGCAGTGTTAGCAACACTTTCTCACACCTCTGCAGGATTTTCCAGTGCTCTTCAAAAGGCTAAGTTTGGGGAAAAAGTGACACAACAGCAATTTAGGGGCTGCCAGAGGTTTTCAGTGGCATGGAGCATTGCTGTGAAGTGGCATATGGAAAAAACACTGGTCCTGGAGCCAGTCTAAATTTATCACTGTGTCACAACAGATAGTTAAATTTAAATGTGTGTCCAGCAGTTGCCATTTCAGTAGGTTGCAATCAGCTTGAATTGATATTACCCAAATAAATCAGAGCTGAATAGCACATCCATTTCTGATACAGCAGTGCAGTGCACATTATCTGAGAGCAAAACGAGTTGGTGCAACTCTCACTTATTGTAACCCAACATTGCAGAATAAAAGAACAAATTTTGGTATATTCTTGATTCCTAACCATGGAGTTAAAAGTTACAGCCAGTTTTGTGCAGCTGCATTTGGTCTTGGGACAGGTCAGCCCTGGGCAGCACACTGCACTTGGGCTGCCCTGTGATGCATCTGTGCTTTTTCCTAGGGAGAAGGTTTTTCTTGTCACTCTTCTAGGTCACATCACATCTGGAGTGTGTTTTTGAAGGGACTTTCCTGTCTCCACTTACTGAGTTTGGGTTTCTGCTGTCTCAAGGTCCCTGTACTCAGTTTTCTTCTGCTGCTGTCCTGCCTCATTTGTTTCTTCCTCTGATTCTCCTAATTAAATAAATTTCAGTCAGAATGTCCCACCAGGTGAACAGTAAATTAATATATTGTAGCCTGAACTTCAAAGGGAAGAAGTATTTAATTGCAATGACTCGTGTGCTTATCTCACTGTGGTCAGTGATAAAATGACTACTGACTTAATTTGGGGCAAGGTATTGCTCCCCCTCATTTTGTATTGCTTGTTAATTATCATTAATAACTTCCTTTCCCCAATTTGTATGGCAAGCAGTTGTGCCAGGTGGCCAAAATCCTCCTTTGTTGGTATAATGGTTAGGAAGATTTTGGGGCTGTAGGCCAGCAACCTCTCTGATTGAGCTGGTACAGGGAAGCACCACTTCCAGAAGCTGCAATATAAGATAGAAAATAACCCACCAAATGGCTATAAAATGCATTCATTTGGCTCTGGCATTTTGCTGTTAAGTTCTGAAGAGAAAACATATGGAGATTATCTTTCTGGTTTATATATTGAAATACAGGAGCTCAGGGCCAGAACTGTAAATAGTGCAGTTATGAGTTTATTTTGCAACTCATAGGTGTTTCCTTGCCTTGTTATATGGCTGCTTCCAGGAATCAAATATTTAAGTTTGCATTGCACTGCTTTTGATGTCTGGAAGCCTTTGGGATTTTTTAGATGGCACTTTACATCAGGTTTACAGTTCTCCTGGTAGTTTAAAGGAAAGGGAGAATGTGATCTAATGACTCTCAACAAGACCTTAAAACTTTGACACTCTCTTTTACTGGAGGACAAGATATATTCTGGTCATCCACAAGCCTATGTTTTCCAGTGACAGCAGCTTTTGGTGCTGTCTGGAAAGCAAGGCTACTCACTTTGATGGAGAGAGGTTTTCTCTCCTCCTTGACTTTAGAAGAAAGAAAACAGCACTTCAGTTCCTCTTTTTTTCTTTCAGCATGCACACCATGTCATTATACAATAAACAAGTTATTCCCTTTTTCTCCTGAAACACCTTTTCCTTTCAGTCACTTGATGCTGTGGGAGCATTTCTGGTGCTACACACTGCAGCATCTTTGTTCTGCAGACAGCAGTGAATCAGAGGCCACACTGGGGCTGGATTTGAAGCTCTTCACTGGGAAAAGGAAAAGCCAGATTTTACACTTGTATTTTAATGTGTGAGGCATGATCTAAAGTACAGCCCAGACTGGATTTTTGTTGATTTTCAGTCATACATCCTAGCTTTGTCATGTTCCCATGACCTGATGGAGCAGAAATTAGTAATTTCTGTGACTGTGGGGCTTTTGTTCTAGCACCTCATTACCTCCCAGGAGTGTCTTAACACCTCTTGTGCCATTTCTCATTTTCCAAGTGTGATGCCCAGCTTTCTGCATGTCAGGGCATCAGAGTCAGCCTGTGCTAAGGCATGTGACATCCCACTGCCAGGGGACATGGAATCCCCTCTGCCCTGGCTGGACCTGGCTCCAGCAGAAGGCAGGTGCTTGCCTGCACCCCCTGGGCTTCCTCTGCACCTGAGGCTCTGGGAGCTGGCTGATGTCTTAGTGGCTTATTTGTCACCCTGAGACTAAGCCAAAGCAGGGGGAGGAAATTAATAAATGGTAATATATGCTGGTTTAATTGAGAAGCGCTGTTTTCATCAACTGCTGTTTGAAGAACAGGCTTAAGTATTTTTGTAAGCCCAAACAAATGTTGGCTTTTTAAAGCTGTTGCACAAATACAGGGATCTTCCTGCTGCTAAAGAGGTTTAGAGCTATGAGCCCAAACTCTATGGATGAATAATGTGGCTGGGATTCAGTAAAGCCTATTAAAGATACTATTTTTCTATTCAGTAGCTTAAGCCAAGCTTAAGCCAAGTCAGCCTTCAAATCCTGACTTACATGCCTTATTTTGTGTGTTGTTCCAGCACCACAGCACTCAGCATTCTGTTTTATCTGGAACAAGCAGAGTGATCTCCATCTCATTCTTGTTTTCAAGAGCATGAATGTGTTTTTCCTCCAGACCTTTCAGAGGCTTCGCCTCTGGTTGAAGAGAAGGAAGAGATGTTCTGCTAACAGAGTTCAGCTGTTTTTGCTGTTCTCACCATCTCCAAGGCAGAGGAGTCTTGGGGCAATCATTATGACATGGGGGAGTAGGATCCCTGAAAGCAAAAGTGAGACTTGTGCTCAAAAAAAATAGAGAGAAGTCTTTTTGTTTTCTTAGGGAAACAGGCTGAGGCATTCTTGCATCCTGAGGCTCAAGTGAAACATTTTAGAAACATTTTAAAATTTTTTTAGGTCATTTCTGTAAATTAATTACACTTGAGACTTGGAGAGCAATGCAATTTAAAAGTTACAAACCAGAGCAGCCTTTCCAGATTGGTGGAAGAGTCTGAAGGCTGCATTTCTAAATGTGGTCATGGTTACTTGGCTTCTATCTTACAGAAAGGTTTGTGCCTAATCCACCAGGCAGGAAAGAGAAGACCTATGGACTACAATGCATAGCTGGAAGGCCTTGAAGGAGTGTGCTTGGGGAAGGGATGGATATTAATAAATAAGAGTTCCTGCAGTAGGTGAGTTCACACCCAGCAATGGGCGTGCAGAGCATCACTGCCTTTCTCTGCATGCAGCCCCAAAATGGGGTTGGTTTGTCAGAGGGGGGTGCTCTGGGTACAAGAATGGGGGTGTCCTTGAGTTCAAAGTGAATTCTGTGCTTGGAAGCAGGTTGTGAGGGTTCTTGTGTTCTGGTTGATTAATTTAGGTAGTTTCCTGTGGAAATGGTCCTTTCATTATTTCATCAATACCAAAATTAGAGTGTGGCCCTTACTCAAGAGCAAGAACAATGAGCTCATTGTGACACCCCATATAGCACTGACCTTTCTGGAGCACAGCAGCAGATCCAGATCTGTGATTTTGGGCACAGCTGGCTGACTGTGCTGTCTGAGATCTCTGAGTTTCTCTGAGTCAGATACCCCTGGAGAAACAGCAGAGCCCATCCCATGGCTCTTTTAAAAGTGTACAAGAAGGGACTTTTTGTGACTCTGGGCAGATTAATTTAACTTTTTTTTTTCCCTCCCCCCCCATCCCTCTTACTAGTTCATTTAGTAGTTTTAAATCAAAATGCAGGAAGCTGCTGGCTGTGCTTGTGCTGTGTCAAGTATTTCAGACAGCCTCAGTTGAGACCAAGAGCCACTGCAAAGATCTAAACTGGGCAAAAGCACCACTGGAATCCAGAGATTAATGGCATTTCCTGAGTAATTTTTGGGTAAATAATCCCATGTGTTTGTTTATTTTTTTATCACAAATAGCATCAGGAAACCTGAGAAGATTATCAACCTCATTTCCTAGGTGCTTTAATATCCATGCTACAGAAAAATGAGGTGGAAAAGCCATCAGGTGTGTGTGTGTAGCTTTTCAGAAAACTTCAGTTTTCTTTCTTTGGATACATGTTTATGTTAAGGAAATATTCCTTGCACATAAGGCTCATAGGGCCAAAAGAAAATATTTCTAAAAAAAAGACAACTATTTTTATAGAATCATCATAGGATCAGAGAATGGTTTGGGTTGGAAGGACCTTAAAGATCATCCACCCTGCCATGGGCAGGGACACCTTCCACTATCCCAGGTTGCTCCAAGCCCTGTCCAACCTGGCCTAGAACACTTACAGGGATGGGGCAGCCACAGCTTCTCTGGACATGCCAGGGCCTGTGCCAGCACTCTCACAGGGAAGGATTCCTTTCCTTATAATTAACCTAAACCTGGCCTCTGTCAGTTTGAAGCCATTCCCCTCTCTCCAGTCACTCCACGCTGTTGAAAAAGTCCCCCCTTGTCTTTATTGTAGCCCCTGTAGGATATTTGAGATGGTTTGTTTATATTTGCAGATAGCCACAATGCTCAGGTATTAATTTTGGTATGAGAAGAGGTAAATTAGAGGCTGGGGATGGCTCCTGCATGGGGAGTATCTGATTTTGCTGCCTTAGGAAGATGCTGAGCTTGCCTCCAGCAGTAGAAAGGATGCACAGGACCAGCTGGGGAAGGCAGGATTTGCATTGCTCACTGACCACAATATTCAAGTCCAGAGATCAGGAGAATAAGCACTGTCATAAATGAAGCAAACAGGATAGTGTGGAACCTTGAACCAAAAAGCAATTAAAATTTGGAGGCTGGGAAGGGTTGTTTCATCTAGGGCTGCCCAGAGAGCCTGTGGGGTCTGCTGGGCAGGGGTGGTGGTCAAAGGGGAGTGAGGGAGGGAAGAGAGGCAGATCTTGAGAGGAGTTTCAGGAAAGCAGAGCAATGTGCAGTATTTGAGGAGTTTTGAGGGTTTGGGAAAGAGGGAAGTGAGCATTAGGACTATAAAACTTGATGCCTACCATGAGCCACCTGCCACAAGTGCTCTGCAGAGAGCTGTGATGGTTATTTTCCCCATCTGTTTTTTAATTTATTGTACCAGAAGCAGGAAGGCAATGCCCAAAGTCTAATGCAAAATAAAACAGAGCAGTTTTTGATTGCGCTGCACAGTCAAGTGGAAAAATGAGATAACTGGGACTCCAGTTTAGGGCTCATCTGAGCCAAACCCAAGAGGAGCCTGGCTCCAGGCTGTGTGGTGGAGCCATTGGGGCTGCCTTCAGGAGGGGAGCTGAGTGAGGTCAGCAGTCTCCAAGGGGCTGCTGATCAGGAAAAGTGAACTTTTAGTGGACTTTAGAGTGGCTGTGCTGTTTTGAATGTACCTTTGCATGTCTGAAGTTCAGCTGCTTGTGATGGGCAGAGTCCTTCAGCCTTATAAGAACTGCTGGGGCTCATATAAGATTAGTGTTGTTGCTGTCAGAGATATTACCTAGGCAAAGAAAATTGGCAGATGGAATTCTGGGTACTTTTCGAAAGGTTGGTAGAAGAAAAAAAAAAATCCTGCCTTTTTTTTTTTTTTTTTCTTCCTCCAGGACTGTATTAGTCAGAGTGCCTGGGAAATAATCTGAGTCACGGTGTTTACTCTCTGTGAAAAGTAATGCTCTCTTTTCCCCTCCCTGAGGTTATGTTTTTACAAAGGGCAGTACGTGAGCATTGCTCCCTCCTTTGGCACCTCCTGGTCCCTGGGGGCGTGGGAATGTGCCAGCAGCAATGGCTAGAGGAGAGGTGGGGGCTGTTCTCCCCTCTGATGGCCTCCCATTGTGTGGTACCCATGGCATCCCAGTGGGGGAAGAGGGATGGGAAGAGAAACTGCTGGATGTGGCAGCTCCCCTTAGACTTGGAGTGACATGCTTTATTTATTGGTTTTGCTGAAGAAATAGGAACAGGAGGCAAAGGAATAGCATCTTCCAGAAAGTTACAGATGCCTGGATCTGCCACTGGAAACCAGCTGTGCTCTTGGAGAGGCTTCCAGCAGGAGTGCCCAGCCCACCATAGCCAGCAACCCTCTGGTATTCTGGAGAGTGACAGCACATCCCTGTTCATGAGGCAGTGCTGCTTTCAGCTCTGAAACCTTGCTCAGACATGAGAAGCTGTTTTGGAAGTTGACAGGCACCAGCCACACCTGGGGAGTTGGGTTAAATTTGTGATTAAGAGGTGGCATCAGCACTGGGCTTTTGGAAGGATTTCTGTGTAAGAGAAGCAGTACAATTACCATAAATGAAATCAGAACAAGGGCATGGTGCCCTGGCAATGACTGGAGGAATTGGGGATCTCTGACTCCCAGAAAGTTCTGCAGCCCATCTTGGCCCCTCATGTGTTGTGCAGCATTACTTCAGTACATGGAGAAATTCACAGGAACTAAATGCTGTGTTTTTCCCAAATTCTCCCTGAAAAAGTTATCCCTTTTTCTTTGGCAAGCCAGCTTGCAGGGATGCCAGATCCCAAGCAGGTATTCCCCAGAGATTTACACTTCCAGTATCACTCCCATTCTGAGCACCCACATGCAGAGAAACCTGAACACATTATGCAACCACTGACCTTGATCAGGTTCAAAATTATCTTAAACGTTAAACAGTAGCAAGCATAACTTTTATTGTGGGAAGTATTTTATGTGGCATTCAAGCATGATTGCTGTAAGTCTTGGGGTCTGTGTTTGGCTTTATTATGCTTCAAGTTTTCCCAGTTAATTTATCAAAATGACATGCAGCTCTGGGGGGGCAGCTTTGTGCTGGTGTATGATTGACTAAATAATGCTCTGCATTTCTGAAAGGCTTTTAAAGTTTACTGCTTTCACACCAGGTGTATATGTTGTTCTAATGCAAGTCACTTCCTCTCCTAGTTGTGCTATCCTCCAAGCAGAGCCCAGTAGAAATAGTTTCTAATGACATGAAGTGGATTGCAGGGTTGGGCAGTGTCTGAAAAAGGTTGTTTTCTTACCCAAATGTTATAGAGCCAGTTGTTCAGTTTCCTTTTGACACACACATCCATTTTCAGATGCCATTAACAGATTAAATGGTGAATTTTGGTAAGTTTTGGAGGCAGCCATCATTTTGTGAAGTGACTGCAGGCACTGTAATATCCTTCCCTCTTACTTGATTTGAAATTCACCCATTGCTTTCAGTAGAAAACGAAATCACTTTTTACACCTTTCAAGTATTACTCGTGGCACAGCAATTTTAATTGTTGTCAGTTCCTGGCTATACTAATGAAAGAACATGAAATTTGAGTGTCCTGTGTATTTGTATTTTGGAACAGTGCTGCAGAGGAAGGGCTGAGGAGGGGATGGAGCCTGGGTGGTTCTGATCAGCGCAGCAAAGCGAGGATGCTGATGCTGTTTCAGGATGGGGCTCATTTGTTTCCTTTCCAGGGAACATTGGCATTTCTAGTTCATTAAGTTCCAAAATAGTATTTTAGGCAGAAATTCCAGTTTTTGACAAGTCATTTGTCTTTACACCTAGGAAAAGACCGTTTTCTCATTGTATTAGGGAATTTGGCAGGAGTGTATTCTCCTTCCCCAGTCATTCATAGGTGTTGCTGCACTTTGCTGTGTGATGGCACAGTTGTATGTAGGGATTTCTTCCTTCCAAAGCCTATTTTCTAATCTTCTTCTTCTAGCAGCACACCTCAAAGGAGAATGATTATTTCGGGAATGTGCCAAGGGTTAGGTAAGGGCTGAAAGGACAAAGAAAGAGAAGAGGCATCTCAGGAATAAAGTAGATTTTATTGGGGCAAGAAAGATGGAGAACAGGTTCAACCATGTGGAGAAGTGCAGTTGTCTGAGCCAGAGATTCTTTCTTTCTTTCTTTCTCTAAGGTAAAGCTCAGAGCCTGGCTTAGGTCACACTGTGTGTTGTGTGATGTCTTGGCCAGCACTGGCAGCAAACCTTGGAAGGTTGACACAGCTTGATGACCGGGTGAACAGCTGTATTACTGCAACCATTTCTGTTTCAGAAGAGCTAATGAAGCATTTGTGAAGGCCTGAGAACAAGGTTGAGAGGAAAGGCTATTCACACCAAGCCATACACTGAGCAATAAAGGAGCTCAGGGTATAGGGACACACTGCTTTCAACCTGACCCAGAGCCAAAATGAAGTGCTGAGAGTGCTTGGCACCCTGATTGTTTAGTTTTGGAGTCTGTGCTCATGGGTAAGGTAACTTGGAAGAGAGATGAGGTGATGCAATACCATCCCTGCCTAACTGAGTATGTCCCTCCTGTATTTTGGAGCCTCAGCACATGTACAGACCTAGAGTCACTATAATTTTCAATACAGGCAACAGAAAAATACAAGCTCAGAAAGAATTGTGGGAGCACCTCTTGCAGATAATGCATGGGGATTTAAGCCAGCTCCAGTTGACATTAATAGAAGGGGTGTAGTAATTCTTTTCATCCCTTCTCTTAATTGCAGATGATTCTTGCAAATCTCTGCAGGGTGACATCTGGTCCTGGTAGGAGGCTCTAAAGTTGTGGGTTTTCTTTACTGCCACTGTGTGCTCTGTGGAGCCTGCTGAATCTTCCTTGCTTAGTTGAAAATGGGATGTTTTAATTCAGTGAGTGTGGGGTTGGTGATGTAATCAGAGGAGCCATACCTTGCACCACTCACACAAATGTCTCTAAACACTTTGAAGCAAATTTTTCAATGTCTGTGCCTGTTGTGAGCCTAAAAGTCAGCACCCTGTGACATGTTCCACTTTGGCTCCTGTGGCATTTGCAGTGTCTGCAGCTGCTCTGGTCGATTAGAGTGTGACTCAAGAGGGGAGTGGGGCTGATCTGACAATAAATGTGTATTTTAAGTGTGGCTGTTGCGTTGCATTAATGTTGTTTATCTTGCCATGGGAGCCATGCATTGGCACATGACAGGGGATATTAATGATGTGGAAAAAGGCTGGGCTTTGCAGGGGGCTGGTACTAAGTGTAGTGTCATTGCAGTAGTATCTGGTCTGCTGATAAAATAAAGACAGCTAATTGCAACACTTCTGTTTTCTTAGTCTTTCTTACTTATGGAAGACTTTGCTTAGTTTGGTTAATGTATTCCTTTCAGAAACTGACTTGTGTGCTTTCCCACACGAGGTTAACTTGTGAGAAAGCATTTGCAAGACGAATTTTCACTTGCTCTCAGGAGAATTGGAGAAGATAAAACAACCATGTACGTTCCCATTATTTTTTTGGCTACATTTGCCCATTGGGCTCTTCCTAAGATGCAGAAGCTGTAGATAACCATGCAGCACGCTGTACAAAGTTAGCCTCTTCCCACATATAAGGCCCATTAGGAAATTTTCAGCTATCATTTATTGAGACAGGAAGTATAGTCTCCTTTTGCAATAGTTTATTGGCCATTTTCTAAAGGTTTCTGGTTAAATTAGGTAGAGTGGGAGGACTGAAGAATGGAGGTGAACAAGCAGCCAGCTGAAAAGCCAGCCCTTCTCTCATGAGCCATGGTCCTTACCATTTTCCAAGCAGGATCATTAGTAAGAGTCAGTTACTTCTGATTTTCTTTCATCTTGTTGGAAGCCACATGGCTCGTGTTCCACTTCACACACTCTGATGTGATTCCTGAATCATCTGCTGGTTAAACAAAAAAACTGAAGTCAGTCAATGTTTTGATAGAGGGGATTTGTAAGCTTGGGTTTGGAATATCTTTAAAGGGATGCATTTAGTAAGGTAAAGAAATAATTATTATGCATACATGTGTACTGATCTCCATGAGTTTGTGAAATCCATTTTTGTGGAAATAACCTGGCATTGTTAGCACCTTCCTCAAAGATTCATGCCAAGGTTCTGTTATTTATTAGATATTTTTCTTTTATGTAAAAAAAAAAAAAAAAAAAAAAAAGGATTATAAGCTTTTTGCAGCCTGTATCACATTTAAGTCTGTTAAATCCCCTGTATCTCTCAGAGACAGAATACCAAAGGCTTGGAGGAAAGTGTTAAACCTGTGAAGCTGACGTAGGAGATAACATGGCCACAGGCTTCACCCTGAGCTCTAATAGTGAGAGATTGCCTTTCCCACCGAGGTTTGCAGTTTAATATCACTCCCAAGACGTGCTGTCATTAGCTGTGACTTTGGAACCAAATCCTGTGTCTTGTTCTATCTCAGGGACACTCCGAGGGCTTGCAGTGTTTATAGTCTGGAAACCAGAAGTTCCATGGCATCATGGAGATTGCAGTTCCTTCAGTGCACTAATTCCCCTGCCCTGTCAGCTGCAGTGAGGTGAGGCAGGGCTCCCTCATTTGTACTGCACTGCTGCTCTGTGAAACACCAGGAAAACTCAGGATTGCTGAGCTCGGGGCAAAAATTACACTGCTTTTAATAGATGCTGCTTGATTTGTTTCTGGAGGATGCAAAGTTTTGTTAGCTCTTTCTATTACCTAACATAAAAAAAACTTGCTATCCTTCATTTATATTTTCTTCCTAACAACCTGTGTGCATTTTGCCCACTGTAGCACTGCTGACCCACTGTAGTTGCCAAAGAAATTAAGAAGGGTGGCAGAGCACTGTGGAGTGGTATTTTCTGTGTTTGTGCAGCCCACACTGCAAACCTCCTGTCCCTGATTAATGTCTGTGAGCTCAAGAGGAGTAAGAGCAAGGATCGTATCATTTCAGAGGGTAAACCAATTCTGAAGTTGTGAAGACAACTTGCTAGGAGGCAAAAGAGAGGTAAAAGCTTAAATGACTTGAAAAAGTAGAGTTTAAGCTGTGGTTTGAGGACTTTTTGGGGAGGTATCAGCATCAATTGATGGCAGCTCTCATTCTTCCTCCCCCCTGGAGAAGCTGTGCTTGCCCCTGAGTGTTGTGGTCTGAGTCAAAACTGAAATTCAGTTTACATTCCCAGTGTAGCTGAACAGGAGAGGCTGAAAAGCAAACCCTGGGTGTAGCTGAGTGGAATTTTTGCACGTGGGATGTGGATTTTGCAGTGTTTAGTAATAATATGACAGGCTAGAAATTAAAAATAAGCAACTTGTGTAGGCTAGCACCTGTGACAAGTGTAATTTTGCTGTGGTCATGAGATGATCACTGTGTAACAGCCTTAACTGCAGTTTCTAATTCTGTAATTCCTGAGCAATTGTAGCTGTCAGGGGAGCTCAGTGTAAGCTGAGCACAAACCCTTGGCTGGCAAAGACAGTGACAATGCTGGAAGCGTAAGGGACGTCTGACTGTGGCATCCCATATTTATATCTGCCTCAAACCTCTTATTAAGCTTCCCATAATGGATCCTTTCTGCATTTCTTACTGAGGAATGCTCAGCTCTGAGTGTATTTGCAAATCCAGCTGAGCAGTGTGAGAAAAAGGAGCTTTTCCTTAGTCTTGGGTCTTAGTGGTGCCAGTGAGGAACCCTCACTGCCTGAGAAAACTTTTGCTTTTGGCTGCCACCTGTGAAAAGTAAAATTTATATATTTTACAAGAAAATAGTTATTTATATTTACATTCATTAATTTTTATTGCTCATATTATATTATAGATTATTACATTTATATGTATATTTGTTTTGTGTATGTTTATATAATCACAAAATACACAACATATACATATAAATATATTTATATATTTCTATTTATGCATACATGCTTTGTACACGTATTAATTTACACTTATTCATCTATATAAGAATACATGTATAAATACATATTATAATATATATATATATTATATATACATATAATAACAATATATATTTTTTTTTTTTGAAAACAGCATTTCCTTGCTATGTTTCTGTGCACAAGGACCAGAAAAGTCTACTTCAGGAGGTATCTACCTGAAGAGGATTAGCATACAGAGGCCATAAATTATATAAAGCAAGTGTTTGTTGTTAAACTGTGATAAACTTAGCCACAGGGAAGCATCTGGCACTTTATTGCCCATGAGTTCCTTTGTGCTCCCTTTCAGCTCCAGCCAGACAACAGCACATTTATAACTTTTTAAAAATTAAATGTAGGGTGGAAAGAGTCGTGTTGGATTTGAGATGTGAGGTGCTCTGGTGGGATTTCCCCAAAATCACACAGCATCCAGTGAAAGCATTTCTTCCTCCTTTGCTGGCTGATGAAACTGAGGGCAGTGGTAGAAATAAAAGCAGAATTTGAGGAATCCTTGTTCTGGTCTCTAGTTTTGCTACCTATCAGCAATTAAACAGAAAATAAACCCCATCAAATGAAACCAACTTGCCCCAAACTACACATTTGCTATGGAACAACTTCATGGACAGGTTTTTCTCTCCTGCTGGAGAAAAGGCACTCAGTTTGAGGTCTCAAGTAGCTGTTCTCTGCAGTGAGAAATGGCAGGCAATGCAGCAACCTTCAAAACACCAGCTCTGTGTCAGAAAGCCAAACAGCTGGAGTGGTTTGGCCAAAGCACCCAGAGTGCATACAAAATGTGCTTGGTTACAACTCACACTTCATGGGTGTGTGGAAGGAATGGAGCTCTCTCTGAAGGGCTTTAGAGGCTGTGAGTTACTGACAAATTGTCTTGCTGGTACTAAGGCCAGTCTGGAAAGTGTCTCTGGAAGGGGTGAGTGTCCTGGCTTCAGCTGGGATGGGGTTCATCATCTTAGTTGCTGTGTTTTGGATTTAGGGTGAGACTAACTCATCTGAGACTGATGTTTTAGTTGCTGCTGAGCAGTTCCTACATGAAGTCAAGGTCTTCTCAGCTTCTTATCTGCCCTGCTAGTGAGCAGCCTGGAGGGGACACAGAGCTGGAAGGAGACAGGACAGCTGTGGTGACAGCTGTGGCACCATGGTGCCATGCAGGGTATAAACCAGGAGGAAAGCTAACCAGGGAATGCTGCTTGGGCATTGGTCAGCAGGTGGTGGACAACTCATTTTGTATATTATTATTTTCTCTTTACTATTATTTTCTCTGTCCTGATTAATTATCTTTATCTCAGCCTACAGATTTTACCTTTTTCCCCCGTTCTCTGTGCCATCCCAGTGTGTGGTGTTTAACTACTGCCAGCTCCATGGGTCAGTGCCTCTGTTCTCATGTTTAAGGAGAATGAGCAGTGAATTGAGGGTCTCCACATTATGAGGTAGCTTTGCCTTTTCTTTGAACAACACTGGGCTGATGGTGGTATAAGTGTTCATACTTGGAAAAACATGAGCTATCAGCTGATGGGGAGCAGAAGGCTGTTCAGTTTTCTCCTCAGTCCTTGCAAACTGGGGTATTGTGTAATCCCTTCTGCAGAATTTACTGTGTCTTGCTTTAGAGTGCTGGGTTGCCACTTTTAAGAAAGAAAACTTTTAAGAAACTCTCACTGCCAATCTGAGTCTCCTCACTGCCCACATTGCTCTCACTCTGGTGCCAGCATTGTATTGAACAAGTTCAGTTTGGTGTTTATGTATTTGTTTTGTGGAAATTTATTCTATCTCCTTGCTAATGTATAGGTAGGAAACAACTAAATGCCCTGTTAAAATTTATTTTCTGAATCTAAAGTTCAGTTCCTGGGTTCATCCACAGAAAGTGGGCTTGGTCTTTACTCTGCACACCTGTAGCTCAGCTTCTTTCTGCTTGAAACAGTCTGTGTGAAGGAAGTTGCTGTGGCTCCTTCACCAGGCACTAACACAGATATTTCTCCACCTCTGGAGAGACCCTGCTTGTAAAACTGCCTCATCATTTTTTCACCAAAAAATCAACAAAACCCAGCCAACCAACCAAAACAAAAAAATCCCACAGCAACAAAACAATGACAACAAAACCCCCAAAGCAGAACAAAATAAAATAAACCCCAAACCAAACAACAGCCTCAAAACAAACAAAAAACCTCCAAGCACTCTCTGCTTCTTCACTTCTTCCTTGTGGTTTTGTCTTTTCTTTCTTGCTATGTTCTTCTGTACAGCAAATATACTCCTCCAATCAGTTTCTAATTTTCTGCGTTGTTTTTTATTTTTTTTTTTTTTTTTTTTTTGGTGCCACAGATGTATTTCTGCAGGCCTGGAATTGTCCACACTGCCTCTCTGCTGTTACAGCATTATTCCTGCTGGCTGAACTCCAGTACTGATCCCAACAACTTCCCCAGTCTTTGTACCACCTTGATGCCACTCTTCAAGGTGTACTTTGTGCATCATTTCTTTCAGATATTTATTTACTCAGTGTGCATCCTAGAGATATCCTTTCATGTTTGTTGTAATTCTCAAATGCTTCCTCAATTCTGTAACCCTTTTTTTTTTTTTTTTTTTTTTCCTCAGATTCTGTCTGTTTTGCTTACAGTCAGAGAGAAATTGAGCAAAATCACTAGATCTGTTTCTCTTGAAAAAAATGTCCTGTTTTGCTTTCTGAAGAATCAAAACTTCTTGGGCCTAAGCCCTGTTTTTCTTGCCCTGCTGTTCCATCACTTAAGCCCTCTCTCTAGTCTTAAGCCAAGCTTAAAGGCAGGAGAGTGCCTTCACCTTCCACCCTTGCTGCACAGCCACCACCTGAATGCACCAGCAACCCTCAAGCAGCAGAACAGCCAACCAGGCAGGAACATGCTGATGTTCATCCACACCAAAGGAATACAGAATAGGAAAGGAACAAATTCCAGGGAAGCTCCCTTGGTGATTTTGTTGTTGTTGTTCTCTGCTTTTTAACTTCTCAGCAGGAATACAGGCTTTTTGCATTCCTGCCTGGAAGCTGGCGAGCCCACACTGCTAGTTTAGTTTTCTGTTTGAGAGCCTCTCAGAGCTGAAGAGGAGCCCTACAAATCTTGCAGACACCATCCTGGAGGCATGTGTAGCTCTGTGTCTGAATTGATTTCAAACTGCTGTCCATAATCCAGATAATAATCTACTATTCACAATTAGATGTAGCTCCAATTTCTCGAATGCTCAAGCAATCATTTTCTTTGGTAATTGAGTTCCCTGTAGAATTCAGCTATTCTGATCTCCTGCTCAGAAAACTAAGCATATTAATTTGAAAAGCTGCATCAGTGCCTGGCCAGGACAATGGCAGCAGAATAATTGCATGGAAATCTCTTACAACAGGTCTATTTTCATCTAATAAAGCTGGTGGCTATGCTGCATGCCATGAATATGATACAGGCTCTAAGGTCTGCCTGTGTGTGCTTGCATGGGCAACTGAGTTTAAGTCTAACATTCCAAGATACCTTTTTTATATTTTTGTAAGCATTTAAAGATCAATTTTTAAAGTGTTTACCATTCTGTCTTTCCTTTCATGATGAATTTTGCAGAGAAGTGACTCCTTCTGCCTGCAGGATTTATGTACATGTAGTGCACATTTACACACACTGGAATAAAAGTTATGTTGCAGTCCCTAAATGGAGATAAAGTTGAGTTCTACTGGATGCAGGGCAAACAATTGATGAGGGACTAGAGGCCTTCACAAAGAGCTTATAACTCAGCAAGGCAACAAAGGAAAGCAGAAACCAGAGGAATGACTACCCCTAATGTAATGAGCCTCAGCCCTCTGTGTTAGTGTGGTTTTTTAGGTTTCAAGGAGTTACTCTCAGTATTTATTATTATCATTAGGGCTATTATTTGTTGTTTCACCTCCTGGGGTATTTTGTGAATTGAGTACTTAAATAGAAGAAGATGTGATTATAAGGTGATAGCAGGATCCCTCATACAGAGATGGAGTTCATGCTTGTCTTATATTTCTAGGTAGGACTTCTGTTTTCTCCCATAAAATGGCATAGTCTGGCATTTTCAGAGGGTGTGTGTGGCCAACTCCTATTGGAGTTGAATCTCTACATCTTGAGATCCCAAATGCATTTTGGGACTGCTTTCCTTCCATGTCTGTTTGGTAGTCTGATGGACTTGATGAGGCCCAAGGATGCAATGCTAGGCAAATGAATTGAATCAGCATAAGAGAAAAAACATCAGAGATGTGTCCCACAGTGGGGCTGAAGTATTCTGGGGATAGAGAGTTAGTTATGAATGAAAGATCTTTCCTTTTCAGACTTGCTGCACCCCCCATTTTCCATGAAGGATAGCACAATCTGTAGACAAATATAAATGTAACTCCATAAATATTCAGTGTATGTCAACAGTTGGAGCACAGTGGTGTTAGCTTTTTGTTACTTACAAGTAGCTGCTGTAGAGTTTTTACACAGTAATCCTACAGCTGCACCATTTCATACAGAGCCTTTGCTTCCTGGCAATCAGATGAGTGATGTTTCAGATGTCAGATTTTCAAAGGAAAACTGGAAGTGCAAAGCCTTATTCAGAACCTCTCCTTTCCTCTCCCACTTACACTGATCAGCTAAAACTATTTCAAAAAAGAGTCTTATTTTCCTAGTGGAAATGTTTAGAAATGCCAAAGAAAGATCTTCCTTATAATCTTAGCTGTATATGAATATATACAACCAAGGAAAATACAATGTATGTACCAAGTCACACCTTTGCTGTTACATTTCCACTTGCTCGCTTGGCTTAATGGGATGTAAAGACAAGAGGCTGAATACTGAGTTTCACTTTTCTTCTGCTTCTATCAGTGAAATCAGTTTCTGCATTACCTCCCTTGTGCCAGACATAAATATCCTTGGCCAAAGCACATTTATTATATATACAAAAAACAACCTATCCCTGGCATATTTATTTTCTTTTTCCTGCCTCAGTTTATTGAGTAGTTGAAAAAGCTACCTGTGCCTGCCCAGGTATGTGTATAGATGTGGAATCATGAATGTTTAACTATTATTGAAGGTGGCATTTTATGTGAAGCAGAGGGTGAGCTGCAGAAGCCAAGCTGCTCTTTTTGCCAGTGGGTTTTCCATTATTCCTGCTGTCAGCAATGCAGAGATGTTCCACATGTCTTCCTGTTGGTGTCTATGATCCATTGCTTCCAATCTTTACAAAATAGTTTTGTGGGAGTCCAGTTTTCCCCTCAGCAGCACCAGCAGCTTCTCCCCTTGCCCACCACTTCTCTGTCAATTAACCTCTTGGATGGCTTAGTTGTGTTCTGTGTGAATTGTGACATTGTGCACACCTGCACAGTGTGCACCTGTTTGTGTTTTTGACTCAGCAGTGCTCTCAAAACCCAGTGAGTGTGAAGCAGTTCTCCTAATGCAGCCTGGAATGGGAGTTGGCATCCTGTTTGGAGAAACTGCCTTTGCTTTTATGTGGTGGACTCCTGTGGCTCTATCCCCAAATTAATAGAGAAATGAAAAGGTTTGCACATTCTGGATTTGTGGAATCAGAGGGGATGATAGATTAAGGAAAATTTACATTCCTTTCATCCCCTCTCTGATGTATTGGCCCCCAGAGAGTAGCTGAGCTATCCTTAGGGCTGGCAGCAGCATTCTTTCAAAGAAAAACCCTTCTGTCTTGTTCTTCGAAGAGACACAAAGCATGGCATGTAGGAAAGGGCATGACTGAGAGGGACAAGAACAAATTACACGTGCTGAAATGAAGGTGCTAACAAGCTCAATCAGGCCAGCCAAGTATTCCTTGATGTCATCTATGGTTGTGTCAGACCTCTGTATAAAACACTTGAACTTAACAATGGGCTGTGGAGTTCAGCTGGCTGTTTGATTTTTGTTGGATTTTTTTCACTTTCTCTTTTTTAACACCAGAATCTGTGTATGTACCCTACACCAACAGAATATACTTGTTAATATATTTTGGCACTCAGAAGTAATCTGTGTCAAGTATTGAGTATCTGCTTTCCACTCTGCTGGCAAGTCCAGGGAAATGGCAGGCCATTGGAGAAGCATTGATTTCCAGCGTATGTCATTAGAATTGCATTATAAAGCTTGGCACCAGGTCTGTCTTAATCCATCTTTTCACATCCTTTGGAGGGGAGAGAGAGATGAGTGCTGTCAAACCACCAAGTGTTCAAAGCTCCCACATCTGATCATGGCAGTGCCAGGGCATAGCTGCTCTTCCCAGCTCAGATCCACGATCAAAAGAGAATTGGGACCCCATCCTTCCAGCCATCTGCTGGCTCTGGCATCTGCTGGGCTGAAGGATGGCCGTGGAGATGTGTCTCCTCTCACTGCTGCTGTGACAGGAGTGTCACTGAGCTCCCTGACTACAGGTAGCTGTTGATTTAGCTTCCCATTTCCTACCACTCAGCACTCTGAGTGTGATGGAGAGAAATGCAGCACTAAACCTGAAGGGCAGGGGCAGGTGGGGGTTGAAAGAGTGCTCATTGCTCTTAAAAATGTGCTTGTTTTGCTTTGGCTAAATGGGCTTTAGTGGGATGGATCTTGCAGGATTTAAGGAGGTGAATCCTGGTGGCTGCTCTTGTCCTCACGATGCTGCCTGCAGTGTGCAAACATAGCCCTGCTCAATTTTCTGAGGAGACTCAGGGGGTTTAAAATCAGGTTAGTTTCAGATTTGTTCTCTTTGTTTGCATTAGAAGTTTTTCCACTTCAGCCTTGTGTTTTACAGCTGTTCCTTAGAGATCTGATGCTTTCAGTCATGTCTTGCTCAATCTGTAGTTGTGTATTCATCTTTTCCAGCTTGAAGAGGTATAATACTTAATTTCTGCCAGCATTTGTCTGCCTTACCCAAGACAACTCATTGTGGAGCCACATTCTCAGTGGCAAGTCCTAAAGATCAGTGAGATGCTGGCTGTGATGTGGCAAAGACTGAAAATAGAAATATGACCTTTACATACGTGTGTGGATGAGCATATGTGTGATCTATGTAGTATAAATGAGGGGATGGTTAAAAAGAAAAAAATCAACTGACCAAATGTGTCTTGTCTAATTTTAAAGAGGCAACAAGCTGTACCTAATTAAACCAGATGACATGATAACCTTAATTTTTAACACTCCTTGATTCTGTAGATACTCAGCAGTTATAACTTGGGGTTAATGCAAAGACACAGAGCTTTTGTCTTAGTATGTGAGATTAGAGGTAGGAGTTTCTGGAAAGCCACAGTTAAAGAAGGCATATTCAAGCTGTTGGTAGCTTGAAAAATAATAATGCCTGGAGCTATACAACCTGTTAAACATCAACATCCACTTTCAAATCAAAAAGAAAAATATCCTGCTCTTCATTAGAGGCCAAGTTGGAATGCTGAATGAAAAATTAATTTTTATAGATATTTTTAAAAATAAAACAGCTGGATCTGAATTAGTTCCTGACACCTGAAAATTACCCTATTTTTGTCAAGATAAACTTGTTTCTCAGTTCCTGTCCATCATCTGACACTACATGCTTCAAACAGGGAATTTCTTTCAGCATTTAATTGACAAACCACTTTTATCTGAATGCCAGGAGTGGTGTGGGTGTGGCTCTGGGCAAGAGTGATGGGGAACCTGCTCCCAGTCCCTGGGGACTCTGAGATAAAGTGCTGGGAAGCTTTTCTCAGCATGAAGGAGTTACCAGCAGCTTGTGTACACTGAGAAAGGTGAAATCTAATGATGGGAGAGAGTGAAGTGGGACTTGGAGCAAGGATTTGCTTGCTGCAAGTACACAATGGTGGGATCTGGTGTAAAGGGTAACTTTGGGAATCCTGGGTTTTTGTCACAGTAAGCCAGCTATTTTCCATCCACAGAAAGTGGTGTTGGGTGTCTGAGTCATGTTTTCCTCAGAGGTGAGGCATGGTGAATTTTAAATGCTGAACAAGGCTGTGAGTGCAATGCTTGTGAACAGATTTTGGCTATTGAAAAAACGGTCTGACATTAAAAATAGGAATTCAAGACCCAAACTGGAGAAGCTGGATGCTAAAATATACATAGAGGCCTTGGGGGACTTTGCATCTCATGTAGAAGCTGAGAATGAATTCATGCTCACAAGTAGCACTGTGTTAGCAGGGTTAAATGCTATTTCCCAGGGCTCAGCCTAAGTACAGACCTGAGCTTGATTTGAGATCAAATCAGACCTGAGCTAAGATCAGCTTGGCCAGAGGATCCCTGCTCTTATTACAGGCTGGAGAAGACCTTGGGGTTGGTCTTTTGTGTGATGGTTGTACCTGTATAAGCACCAGGTACCACAGATAATCCTTTCTGCTCTTGGTCACATGGAAAAATGGCATTTGGGTCAGTCTTATATTGCTCCTATATCTGTTTAAATGTTCTTCACTGATGAACAATTACAGCTTCAGTGAGGGGGGAACTCACTGGAACTCATACTGAGTTCTTCCTGTTACACCAGATCAGCTTTATCACAAATACAGGCTCATATACTAGCACAGTATGTTATGTATGTGCATCTTTCTCTTCTGGAGGGTTTGGGTAGCTGTTTTTGCAAAGATGTGCAAAAATACAGCAGGAAGCATTTGAAAAAGAAATTGTTAGTGAATTTAGACACTTGACAATGGGAGTTCAGAGGTAGGAAAAGTGTGTTTCTGTCAGTAGGTCTCATACTCAAACTGAAGCCATGCAAAATAAGTAGATACTGAAATGTAAATTTTGTTATTCATCTCAAAAGCTGTGAAACATAATCATCTCATTGAGAATTATAGCTCTTAACAGCTCCATCTAAGACTGCATTATTAGCTGAACAGTCTCATTTTGCTGGACATTTAACCTTATAGACACATGATTTATGATGCATTAATTTAACAAATTTTAAAACTTCCGGAGCAGAGCAGGGGTTGTGATCCCAATCCTGCCTGTGGAGAAGCTTTATCCCACTTTGCTGTGCTTCCCTTTCCATTGTGCCAGTGTTCTGTGGCAGTTCACAACAGCTGCAAAAGCCAGCAGTGTGCTCTGTGCTCATCCCACCCAGGTCCAGGGCATCAGATCCACATCACTCCTGGAGCTCATCTCACTTATAGGGTGGCCTTGGTTGTTTTGATTCTCCTTAAAATACTCTGTGGTTTTTTTGCACAAGTGATTTTTTTGGTTGTTCTCCTTGTTGGAAAGCAGCTGCCTTTTGATAGGCAGGAAATATTCAGGTAGGTGAAGAGACAAGGAAAAACAGGGTGTGGTGGTGGTGGGAGGGAAGAAACACTCCAATGGAATTGCTCTGCTGTGCTCCCAGCAGGGAAATTTCATCTTTGACACTGCTTTGCATTGACTCCAGTTACTTTGAGGCCTGTTCCCACAAAGAAAGTAGTTTTTGTGGCAGTGGGTGCCTCAATATCCAGCCTATTCTTTTCCCACAAATGCCCATTTTCTCGTTGGCATGCACGACTGCGTCCTGTGACAGAGCTGGAAGTCTGCAAGAACACCTCCAGCCAGAAGTAACCCCTAAAAAACCTGCAAGAAATTAACTCAGATTTTCCATCTAACTTGGATCATTAATTAATTCTATCTCTGCCCACGTTACACAATTAGAAATATTGCCAGTGTCCAAATGTGCGATTACTACATCTGTTAGGAAGGAGAAGAAACAAAAGAATTAATGTTGATGATAATTTATACTGACACACCAAGGATGGGGAAAGCACTCAAGGCACTGAAGACCTGGCTGGAGCCTTTAGCTGAGCATTTGGAACAATCTAATGATTTGGACGTTGTTCTTTTTTCTTATCCTATTGTTTTTCCTTTACCCCCTGCTACCTGGTGGCCCAAAAGTCTTTTAAAGCACACTTAGTTTACTGTCCACACTGGAAAATGTTCCAGGGCTTTTAGAAAAACTTGGTCAGCAGGGAAGTCTTTGAAATAGAGATATATAAATCTGGAACTTTTAATTTTTATTTTTTTAATTTTTGAAGGACCTTACAAGGTTCTTCAGTGTAGCATGTTGTGTTAATGTCCCTGTGCCTGCTGAGTGAGAATATTTTTCTGCCTCTTTGCCTTCTTGCCTCTTCTGCATGGCAGAAGGGGCTGGTGCTTAGGGGGAGGAGGCAGCCTGGCCTCTCCTACAGCATCTCCCTCTACCCACAGTTGTTTTGGGGATGTGAAGTCCCTGCCTACCTATTGTCCATGAGTTGGCCACTGCTTTTTGAGTCCCCTGGCACTGCCTGCCTCCCCAGCTCTGTGCCAACAGAAGTCTCAGCTGTTCACCACCTCCTGTGCAATTATTTTTTTTTTAATTTAATCTCTTCTAAATCAATCTCCTCCTAATATAAGTTACCCCTACTTCTTGTTCTGCAGCACTTGGCACAATGCACTTCTTTCAGCTCATCCACTGCACCTGTGTTTTTGCAAGCCTTGGAACTGCAAACCCTGCAGCTTTCTGCCCCCAAACTGGGCAGTCTGGACCCTTGGACAGGGTGGCAGCTCCATCCCCTTATGGTGTTCCTTGGCTTTGCTTAAGAGCAGCCTGCCCCAGACTGGCAGTGCCCACGGGATGGGGACGTGCCAGGGACTTGTGAAGCGGCAAAGCAGCACCTGTCCCTCTCTGTGTCCCTCCAGATGATTCACAGCATTTTGTTGGTGCTTTTTTTGGAGCCCACTGCACAATGAGCCAGTGATTTCAGATAGCTGTCAGTCATGACTGCAGGATCTGAAGCTGTGACTGCAGCACTGCATAGGCAGGGTTTAGGTTATTACCCCTAAATCAGCTTATCTAGGGAGGCTCAGCTGCCTCCTCCTTGCTTGGCTTTTTGACTTTCTGCTGGTGTTCACCATTGCTGTGGCATTTGGGTGCCCCCATTGGTTTAGTTTCACCTGCAGGCTCTGAGATTCCATCATTTCTCTCTTCTCCAGGCCTGTGATGAAGGTACTGAATGAAATCTTCATTAATATGTACCCCTGGGGGACCCTGGTGCTGGCTTTTCTTGATCCCCAAACCTTTTGCTTCCTAACCAGCTTTTAGTCCATAAAAGAGACTTTTCTTCAGGCCCATGACAGCTCGCTTTCTTTTACATGAGATTTGTCAAAGGCTTTTTGAAAGTGCAATTATTTTGAAAGCCCCTTTTATTCACACACCAGTTGACTGCCATGTGTGAGTCCAGGTTACAGAGGCAGGATTTCCCTTGCTAGGAGACACTCTAGTTCTTTTTCAATGAGGTCTTTCCTACCCATATGACCAGGGGGTTTATTCTACATAATAAACTCTACCACCTGAGCAGGGTTGGCAGTGGCAGTTGGTGATCTCCAGCTCCCAGGACCCTGCCCTGGGACCTTTTTATCTGCAAAGGTGCTTGGTGTCAGTCTTGCAGGTGACATTTATATTTCATGGTGGATTCCTGGGCAGCCCCTGCAGGTGCTCACTGCTGCCTCAGCAGCATCCATCAAAATGTCTGGATACAGCCAGGACCTTCCACTGCCTTTTGGGAGCATCTATAGGGTTTTCTCTTTCTCCTTCAGGTGGGTTCCTTGCCCTTTTTCATCTGTTTTTCCTGTGAAAGAGCTGCTCAGGGCAATGGGAGCACAGAGGAGATGGTAGCCACTCTCCAGCCAGCTGCCTGGGCTGCTCTGGAGGGATCAGCAGGGCCCTGGCCAGCACAGAGTGTCACCTTGGAGCCCCTTCTCCCAAAGGAGGACATCACTACAGCCATGTGTCACTGTCCCCCAAGGGACCCCAGAAGATCTGGCACTTTTGAGGCACTTGTGCCTTGAGAAGAACAGGGTGGCCATGGGTGGCCCCTGGGCTGGGTTTGTACCAGGCAAAGCTGGAGCTCACTAACAAAACCACAGGTGTTTATCCACTGGGGAAAGAAACTTGTGAATCCATTCCAGAAACCATACATGGAACAAATTAAAAAAAAAATAAATTCAAGTGATATGAAAAAAAGAAACTTAGTCTCCACACAGGCTCCAGGAAACATGGAGTGCATGCAGAGCAGAAGCCACAGTGTCCCTGAAACTTGGTGGAGGCTCCAGTGAGGCACCATCAGCTCTTCAGTGTCATGGCTGTCAGAAAAGAATTCAAATGTGGCAGGTCTCTCATGTTAGCAGCTCAGCAGATGCTACTGTAAACATGATGTCCCTCAAAACCGTGTGGTTAACACTGCTTAACACACTAGCACATGGAGAAATGCAAATTGGAAAAGCATTGAAATGGTGTTGTTATTGATGCATTCTGTTAATAGCAGTGGGTGGTGGCTCCTGAGATTTCTGATGAGTTATGCTCGTACACAGTTGGTGTGAGAAGGTGCAGTGTGGGATTGGCTGTGCTGCTCCCTTCTCGTCTTCTAAAAATTTGGCAAGCAGAGGAAGGGTTTGTTTGGAGCCTGGAGAGCAGGTGCCTGTTGTTCTGTTGCAGGCAAAGCACTTTGTTCCCCTCCCATGAGTTGGTGGCTCGTGGCACTGTGCTGGGCTGTGTGTGCTGTCCTTAATTCCTGTGGAATTTGTGGGCATGGTGGGAGAACCTGCCTGGGGTTGTGCCTGTGCCCTGTGGCCTCTGTCTTAATGAGCAACTCTCCCTTTTCAACTTGGGAGTATGGGGAGGGGGAAGTCTTGATGATTGAACGAGGCTGTGCTTTCTTTTTTGTCCTGGTTTGAAGGACAGGTGTCTGCCAATAAAGGCAGAAGCTTCTCTTTGAAATGGAGAATGTAAACCTCCTTCCTCCAAATTATTATTATATTTTGAAATTAAGGGGCTCTCAGGCAAAGATATGGGAATTAGGAATAACAGTTCTTTACTAGGAAAATTAAAATAGAAATACAGTATTACAAAGAACAATCCCAAAACACTGACAGAGTCAGAATACAACCTGACACCCTGTCAGTCAGTCAGGGTGTTGGCAGCAGTCCCATTCAATGGTGGCTGCATCCTCCTGCAGTGGCAGATGTGGTTCAGCTGGAGCAGTGCTCCTGTAGAAGGTGCAGTTTTCCTCTGAAGGTCCAGGGATGATGTGGAAAGGTCTGGCTTTCCTCTGGAATCCAGTGGAAAGAAGGTACCTTGGTGTCCAAAATCTCAGTTTTTATCTAGGTAGGAAAGGCTTGGCTCCTCCCCTGGCTGGAGCATCTCCCAGTGGGATGATGGAATTTTATCAGTCATGCACTGGGACTGAATGGGCCAGCAGCAGATGGTATCTTCCTGGAGGGAGGATGGGCTGTGGAAAAGATAAAGATGATTGCCCCAGCTGGTTTAAAGCTGGCCCATTAGCAGATAATGTGTGCCATGGAGATAAGGGTCACTGCCCCACCTTCAGCAGATGGTGACAGAATACACATTGCTGGCCACATCCTGTACTGCAACCCAAGATATTTTTGATTTCTCCTTATTGATAACTCCTCACGATGCTGCAGCAATGCATATTCCCTATGAAACATTACCAGCCACAGGCTTCTCCTTACTGAGGCAGCCTTGTGATGCCCTGACAAGGGAGCCATGTACAGCTGGCAGGCAGTGGAACTGCAAGTCAGAATCAAGATATTGCTATAGCTGCAGAGGATGACTGGCCTCTCATGTTCTTCCACTCAGTTCAGCACAGCAGTGCCACATATGCATTAAAACTAGACCACAGCTTTAATAAGTGGTATTATGGATCCTTCACAAGTCGGTTTGTGCATCAAATCTATTTTTGCTCCTTCAGAGAGTTTAGTTAAAGTGGTCCTTATAAGGAAGCTGTCCAGTTTCAGGAGGTGATGGAGGGTTTTGCACCATGCCAGGCTGTGATTCTGGCCATGCTCAAGACTTTGCATTGATTCAGGTAGGGGCAGGATGTTGCCTGATATTTTCTGAGCTGTTCAAATGTGCCTTTTGGTTTATGTGCTTGTTCTTTACCACTGGATATACCAATACATACATTAAATCAGCCCTGTTGGCTGACTTAGCTGGAGTGCTTGTTACATAAGTGAATTTACTGCATGCATAGCTGTAATTGAACTTACTGGACTAGATTTCACTGGGATAGCTTTCTTTTTTCCTTCCTCCCCTTGATTTCTTTCTGGAACATCTGTAGTCATATGATGAGCTAAGTGGGAATATTGACACTATGGAATACTTGTCTCAAACTCCAGCAGATCAAAGCTTTTAGGGCCCTCTTTCTTCCTTTTGAAACTGAGCCTGAAATTGATCTGCAAGGCTTGTTTCCTAAAATTGGAACAAAGATGGGGATCTTTATTCAAACTGAAATTCTGATCCATAAAAATGTCCTTAATTTTAGATGGAATTTCATTGATTTTTTTTTTTTTTTTGTATGGCAAATTCCCAGTTGGTTCTGCAGTAAGTTCATGGATGAAATGCAACTGAGGCAAAACTCTGGGTTTTCAAGGACTAAGAAAGTGTTTTCTCTTTTGCTGTTCCCATGATGAAGGGTATTAGTGGATGGACCAGCTCTGAAACTGTAGGACTAGTCAAGCTGTATGTTATATGCTGCAAGCTAAGAGTAATTTAGTCATAGATTTTCAAAAATATCTGCAATTTTTGGTGGCCACCTGGAGCCACTGGAATAAGATTTTTTTTTGCAGTGTCCTGAAAGGAAATTCTTTTAAAGCTTGGTACAAATCAGGCATTCCAAACTTGCCTGCTTCAGATCTTGTAGATGATGTGAGCTTGCAAACAGACATATTTGATGTCTTAAGTTTTGTTTTGTTTCGATTTTTAAGTTCTCTTGCAAAAACGCAGCTTTTGGGAGAAGTTAGTCAAAAGGAGGAATAATTTAGAGCAGATGTTTTGCACATCTATCACTGTATGTGCTGCCAGACAAAGTGACTGTTTTAGAAAGGAAGCATTTTATCAACAGATCTACAATCTGTCAAACATAACTGACTGCTGCAGTCTGGCAGGAACAGCAATTTGACAACTGAGATGGACTTGCTGGATCTGTTGAGAGCAGCACCTGCTGTCAAAGGGGTAAAGGAATATTTAGGCATTGGTTAATACACAGAAATAGTGAATTTTTTCTTGAACTCCTGGAGTACATGTGCTCAAATTCAGAACAATCTTGTTCTGAAATATCAGCATGCACCCCTCCTCCTCAAATCTCCTGGCAGATTGAAGAGCTGCATGTGGTGAATTAAGCACAGACTTTTTTGTTTGTTTGTTTGTTTCTAGAGGATCCAATACGAGAATCCTGCTTTCTTAATGAGTGTCCACGGGGAAAAGGAATGTCATGGCTTTTTAGCTTCAGCCTGAAATTGGATAAAATGTTGACTTTCCTAATGTATGCTTAATATTTTTTTTTCTTAATGAAGAAAACAAGCAGTGAACTCAACATGGTTGGCCATGACTGCAGCTGGCATTTTCAGTGCAGGGGTGAGCTGCTGTGGGAAATGGTTTTTTGCCCAGTGGAAGGAGATGCTCCCTGCAGTGTTAGACCCAGGCAGGCACACACACACACCCCCTGCCATGCTGTCTGTGCCCTGGGCTCTGATGGATGCTTGCCTTGCTGGGCAAGTTGCTTGTGGATGCCCCTCACCCGTTTCATTATTTAATTACACACCAATCTGAATGCTGGGCACTAAAACTGCATTTTCACCCAGAGCTGATTTCCATTTAGTCTGTCATGTTAATAGTGAAATAAATTGCTCTAATTGCCTGCAAACTTCATCAAATTCATATTTCTTCCCTTTTTATTGAATATTTATTAAACTTCATGTCATGTCTTGCTTGGTTGGTAAAAGCGGTCCAGTCTGTGCATAACATTATGCTTTAAAATGCAGGGTGTCACATTTTCCCTCTTCCTCTTGAATTTTAATTTAGATTGTGAGGTTTTGCATTCATGTTCGTATTAATCATGCAATTTGAAGAAAAAAAAGGAACCAGTCTGCAAAGCATCATTGTCTCTACATGAGCCCTGATTCTGCTGAGCCTCTTATTTAAAGGAAGAATCCCCAAACCTGAGGCTGGTGTGAATTTTCCTGGCAGAGGGGTCTGTTCTTGATGTGCATGGACTGGGAGTTTTTTTCCAAAAATTCAGTTTAAATTTGTGAAGTGTGTCACATACTTTTTGACAGCACTGGTAAAGTCAAAAAGGGGGGGCAAAAAGTAGCAACAACTAAATTTTAGTGATGGTGTTCAGCTGTTAGTGTTGCTCATTCCTATTCCAAATATCTTAGTTAGTCATTGACTCACTCTTAGATAGTTTTCTCTGAGAATCTTTGTGCTTTTATTTTTTTTTTTCCCATTCCTTGAAGGTAATTTCTGGAGTTCACCTTCATGAGTAGCATGTAATAGAAGTAAAAACAAAGCACTCCAAAACCATAATATGGCAAAGAAAAAGAAAATAATGAAAGGACTAAATAGTATTTTCAGGGATTGATATTTATTTCCCCATATCTCATTATTTTAGAGGCAGTTTGATGGTTTTACTTATTTCTGAGTGACTGATTTGCATACTGTGTGTATTTGTGAGACTGACTTGGAAACCTCGAGGTAGCACCACACTTAATCCATAGTGCCAAGCAACATGCACAAATCTTCCAAAGACTGAGGAATTCAGATGGGGTCAGGTATTTACAGGCAATTTTATCTGCCTTAATTCCAATTAAGTATTTGCCTATGGAGGAAGGTAAATCACCTCAGCTCTCCTGAGAGTGGTGAAGAAAATTGCAGTGGTTAGAGAATCTAAAGTACCACTGGTCTTTAGCAGCTCTGGAGGTTTTTGTGTTTGGGAGAAGGGTTGAGAGCACTTCTCTACCTGTTGGATCTTTGTCAGGGAGTGCTCACCAGCTCCTCTTGGTGCCCTCTGGTTCTCTCAGATGGCACCAGCTCAGCAGTGTTAGTGCTGCTGGGCAGCTGGTGGCCATGCAGGCACATCTTGTGTCCCTGCTTGCCTTCCTAGGAGCTCTTGGAACCAGTTGTAAAAGCAGTTGCAGTTTTTATTTTTTAGATAAATTGTTGTGTTCAAAAGCATCCTTAGATTGCCATATTTTGCCTCCCTTGTCAGCTCTGTTGGTTCCAAAACTCACAGGAGGTAAAATTCAGCCTGTTCAGATTCCAAGGAAGGTGGTTTCATGACAAGTGATCTTTTTTTCCCCTAGTGCTTGTGGGTTGAAATTGCTGCATGGTCTCTTCCTTTTTCCTGCTCTGCCACTTATCCATTGAAAACGTGTCCCTTAAAAATTGTGATTAACTGCCTCTTTCTTTGGTTTTTCAATTTTTTGGTTCTTTTTATTTTTTTTCCTCCCCTCCCCAAGCTTTCAACTGGTATTTATGCCTATAATTAAAATATGGTACATGTACAAAATGCTGAATTGGGAATTTAGCTGCATTTAAAAAATATATAAAGAAATTTACCAGGCTGTTGATCAACCCAAGTGGAAATGCACTGAAGAGGGTTTACCTCTGTATCAAATGCTTCTGTCAGAAAAACTCCAGTGGAATTGTATATAGTGGTTTCATGCAGCATTCATAGTCAGTGGTGGTATTACAGTGATACAGACTTGCTGAAGGAGTCTTAGGCCTCTTTAATTAAAAGAAAAAAAGAAAAGAAGTTAAAAGTATGATTTGTATTCCAGCTAAAGAAATGAAGGGGTAAGTACTTATCAACAGGCACAGCTTTTGTGTTTATTCAGCCGAGGACTAGCAGCACATATTTTAGCATCTGAATGATTATAAATATGTTTACTAGCTATCAAAATCAGAGCTGTTTAATTTGAGAATACCAATTCACATTCAGATACTTTTTGCTTTTCCCTACTAGTATTAGTTATCCTGTTCAGCATTCACAGCTCTGGCATTCATCAATTTTGGCTCACAACATATTGAGATGTAACTGAGATGGGTGTCAGAGGGGTTAAGGGGCACGTTGTGTGTTTGATTACTCTTACATCAATGTGTCTTGTCAGAAGGACTGAATGGAAACATTAGGAATACTTGCAGCATTACCCACTGCATCAGAAAAGCAGCACTTTTAAAATTTTTGTTTCCAGCAGTGCACTTGTCCAAGGAAAAAATTCAGTACAAAGTCAGTAAATAAGCCTGATGCAATTAAAAATCCTTGAAATAGCCATCTCCTAAACACACCTTTTGTGGCTGGAACAAAGCAGCTGATGATCATGGTCTGAGAACCTACCAGGGCACACTTGTGTGATGCTGCATTTGTTTCCTGTGCTGTCTCTTCCAACATGACAAAGTGTTCACCTGCTGCATATCCCCGTTTCTGCTCCTTTCTGAAGTGCCTTTTGAAGATGTCTTCCCCAAAAGTTCATCCAGATGGGGCCTTACATCAAGAAAAGAAATAAAAAGGGAAAAGAAAAGAGCAGGTCAGCAAGGAGGTCAGCCCAATGCTCCCATGTTCTGGATGGAGTCCTGACAGGCTTTGAGAGCAGCCTCTGATCCTTTAACCACTCCACTGAAAACAGTGGGAAGGAAACCCCTTCCTCATTTAGCATGGATGGGTTTTGCTGTAAGAGCTGTTAATGAGCTACACTCTCATTTTCAAATGTTAGAGGCAAAACACTGTATTTAAAAAAGGTATTTTGGGGGTATAATTCCATCTTTCCTTCCTCTGTCCTAGCTGATCTATCCGTTTTTCTTCCTAACCCCTGTAACAGATATTAGAATGGTTGTAATAATGGATACATGGATGTAATAATACTAATATTAATGCTACTACTACTACTACTAATGATGATGATGTTTAGCAGCTCACTTTCTCCTGAGCCTGTGGCTTGCCTCACAAACTAGAGCCCAAACTGCATTCAGATGGTTGCACAGTAATTTGTGAACATCACTTTTCATTTCAGCAGCTCTGAGCTGCAGGGTCCTGGCAGTTCTGTCACTCTGGTGCTGATTTTCCCAGGTTTTGGGCCTGCTGAAGTTGTGCCAGTCTACCATGGGGCTATCATTTTTGGGATATTGAAGGACAGTTGCAAAACAAACTCTCCCAAAGGTTTCATTGGACTCTGAAGGGTCACTCAAAATGCTTTGCTAGCAACTGTGGATGAAACTGATGTTTCATGGATGTCCTTGATGACTCACAATAATAAATACAAGCTAAATATAGAGGACTTTTTTTTTAAATCAAGCTCTTCTGCCTGTTTGGAAGTTTCATTTTATCTCTCTAGTTCTTTCCATGGGAACATTCTGCTGCTGAGTCGTGTGTCCATTGTTCTCTGCATGCTTACTCTGCTAGTGCCCCACTTGCTAAGTCTTTCTGCACCACAGACAGCCCTTTGCTGTTCTTCCATTCCTTTCCAATTCTCTGACCTTTTGTTTTCTTGGTGACTGATTTCTCTCTTGAAATCTTCTGCTGTAGTCAGCAGAAGTGGGCAGGGTTCTCCTCCATACATTAGTCCTAATGCTAGGTCTCACTCAAACCCCTAAAGCAAGGCTTCAGATGAAATTCAAGTTTTCCTTATATTGATGTTCTATCTAGAATTGCCTGTCGTGTTTCCAGACTCCTCCTGGTTTCTTGCAGCTCTGGGAGATAACTCAAGGGATGCCTGTTCTCCCTCTGCACATCCACTCACAGGATGGGGAAACAAAATAATGGGACTATTTTCCTCTTGTGTAGTGAAAATTCTGCAGCTCTGTAATTTTTCTTCTTCATCAGTTTGCTCTTACCTAGGTTGTGCATTAATCATTTTGTTTTCCAGTGTATAATATCTGTCCTCAGGAGATTTCTCCCTTCTCCCCATCCCTGCCTTGCATACAGCATGGTTTTGTGTGATGCCAGCAGTGGCTGAAGGCAAATACTATTATTTTAAAATCTGAGCATGCTGTGCAAAGGCTGAGGGAGGGTTTCAATATGTTTGTTTTTGAGAAAAATAGGACTGTCTTGGGAAGTGTTATTATCATGCAGTTGTCTTACAGACTCTTTCTTCAGGGTTTACATTTTCAAGTGGTTAATGGATGGTTGTTGGGGATGAATGTCCAAAAGCACTTGACCTCCCACAGCTCCTGTTGGGAACAGCTGGTCATGGAGGGTGAGCCCTGCTGGAAGATCACCAGGGCTGTCCCTTGTTGCCTGGGGTGTGGGATGTGTTCACCTCCTGCTGCCACATCTGTCTGGTGACATTTGGGGAGGTGGCTGATGTGATGTAAAACTCCACATGAGATAATCCGTTTAAATTACCATAACTGCAGCAGTGGTCTAAGTCCACTGGAGTCAAAGCAAATTGTTTGTGCATTATAATTCTCATTAAGTGCTATAATTTTGATACAGCAAGAAGTACACAAATTTAATAATTTTTGAAGAACCCTCGAGGTGAGCAAAGACCTTATTGGGGAAGGGGAAACCTTCAACTTAGTGATGAATTTAATTCACAAGAGTTACAGTTTTGCCAACAAAGCTTTCAGTAGGTTTTGCAAGTTCCATCTGTCCTTTAAAAATCATATTCAAACAGTGTTGCAGTGGTGATTTCCCAGAAACAAATCTGTTTCCTGTCATTTAGCAGGAAAATTGCCTGTAATATTGGGGTTTAGCTTCTTCCTCAGGTAAACCTGGTAGTTGGACCTGGTTAGTGTGTGAATAGTCACAAATTCTGCAACACCCAAATGTGGAAGACTCCTACAAAGTATGTGCTCTGTTTGTTTTGTAGGCAGGGGATCCTCAGCGCTTTCTGAAGATTGATCCTTTTTCTCTGTGTGGGTTTAAGTAGCAGAAGTGGCTGCTACTATAGGAAAAAATCATTTTCTTTGATATTGCCACTTGAAAGGCAACTTACAGTATTGAGCTTAGTTATTCCCCACTTTATTTACTTTTTTTTTTTTTTTTTTGATGGAAAATATGTGAGGAAAGCATTTGTAGAGAGATACTTGTGTTCTTCTGCCAGATACAGAGGCGTGAAAGAAAGCATTATGCATAACAAGATATTCTCAGGAGATCTGTTCAGTGGAAGGGCACGGCGTTAGATGTAATTTGTTTACTGACAGAGTTTCCAACAATGGTGCAATGGACCAGGAAACATCACTAAAGTAATGAGTCCTTCCCTTTTTTAAAGTGATTATGTTTGAAGAGTGCAAATTAACCCGCTTTTTGAAGCTGCTGCTTAGGTGAAACAATTTGCTGATGAAAAGGCATCCCCCGACTGGCTCCAGCAGCTGATGTGGATAAAAGGTGCAGAGGATGTGTGTGCAGTGGAGAAAAGCTGTTTTCTGCAAATCAAATGCCACTAGCAACCAGGCTGATCTAATCCAGGACCAATTGTGGGGCCAAGAATAAAGGGGTTGTATTGTGCATAAAGAAAAATTACTGTAAATGAAGTTAGCTTGACTGAAGATCTGTGTGACTCCTGGGGGGAGGTAGGGGGTTACCCAAATTCTGCCTGATCTCCTCACGCAGCACAAATGTCTGTGAGCTAACCCTGCTCTTTGGTGCCTGAGCTGGGTGTTCCTGCAGCCCACCCTTCATCCTGGGGGCTTGTAGGAGATTGGGCACAGATGTTATTGGGGATGCATAGAAATTCCTGGGGATGCACAGGTGGAGTGGATCTTGCTGGGGATATACAGGTGGAATGGATATTGCTGGGGATGATGCACAGGTGGGTCTTACTGGGGATGCACAGAAATTGCTGGGGATGTGGGGTGTGGCAATAATGCAGGGCTGCTGTTGCTGTGTCTCAACCAGCACCTGACATAGCTGGCAACAATCAGGTGTGATCTGAGCTCTCCTGAGAAATCCTGCAGAGCATGTGAAAATAAGAAGTGAGTGTTTCCCATGTTTTAGGCAGGTGCTATTAGTTATTCCTAACAAATGCAGAGGTGCATGTTTATAGCATTTCCAGTCAACTGTGATTGTGAACTGCCTGTAGTGGCCTCCTTCTTTTCACATCATGTGGATTTTGTTTGTGGTAAATGCAAGAGCCACGTGCTCACCTGAAAATGAAGGCAAAAGAAGTATTTGGCAGTCCAGTGAAAAAAGTCATATGGGAGATTTCCATACATCCTGCTGAGAATTAGGCTCAAGTATCAGTGGGAACTCAGTGCCCAGCTGCCATTTGTCTCTGCTTTTAAAAGAAGTTTTTCCATAGAAGCAGTGCTTTCTAGTAGATGAATCTCACATTGTTTTTATTTTGGTCAAGTTAAGGTTTCTCTGAAGGAGCAGTGTGGTTTGTCCTCTTAAAAAAATCATTGCAAAATGATCTGGGCATATAGTTTT
Source organism: Muscicapa striata striata (assembly GCA_030060385.1). Classification (NCBI taxonomy): domain Eukaryota; kingdom Metazoa; phylum Chordata; class Aves; order Passeriformes; family Muscicapidae; genus Muscicapa; species Muscicapa striata. The sequence continues at coordinate 1,563,041 of JAREIS010000087.1, forward strand.
GATTTCCTGAAATACTGGAGTTGGGCTTGAATGACTGAAACAAGCATGCAGTGTTATCTGATGCACTTGAGACTCCTGACAGATAAATAATTCAGCCCTTCAACACAGTATTTTGTTAGAAATTAGTGTGCCTACTGGGTGTAAAGCAAAGAGGTGCAGTCCATAGTAATGCAGACACCTCCCTGGGGTTATTGACTATCCTCAAGTGAGATCTGCTCACTTTAAATGATCACCTTTTTCAGAAAAACACATTTACTTTAATGACTTTCAGTATCTCTAGCTTGGCTGTTTTGGTGACTGTTTCCATTTCAGTGATTAATGCTGTTAATAACTATAATCAGAATTCTTTTTAATGCCATCCTCTGCTAAAACTAGTAATGCTAGTATTTTTGTTTTCCATGGTTAAATGTATTTTCTGTGTAAAAATTGCATGCATATCTATTTCTTTCTGAAGTAGAGCAAAGCTACCCAGGATTAATGCCCACAACAGCTTCTGCTACAGTGTTAGCAAAGCCAAATATGAATGTGTCCTTTTTTCTTCTTTTAGCTGAATTGCACATGAAAAACCTGAAAGTAGATGTCAACTTCATGTTGCAGAACCTTTAAAAATTGTTTTACTTCAGGCTATAAACCCAGTCTCTTCCACCTCCTGGCACACTGAAGATGATGATGACCTCTCAGCCACCTCTGAGTTGTTCCATGGTGTTTAATTCTCAGCTAAAGGCTTTGTGTTTGCCAGCAGATGATGTTCTCCCAGATTTCCCTGAGTTTGGCCTAGGTGGGGAATGCCAGACAGCATCGAGGTGTTCTGCTCTGGAGTGATTTTTGGCAGTAGGTGTTGCAAGGCCATATGGATTTTACCTTTTGTAAACTCATCCCTGATCCCATTCCTCCCGTTTCATTTTTGCAATTGTATTATTAGCTGGCAAAGAACTAGGAGTTAGGTCTGTGAGAGAAGAATAAACACAGGAAGACAGAAAAATGGATTGAAAGGGCCTGCTCAGTAGTTCACTGCCCAGTCCAACACATATTGTGGTTCTGATGTGAGTAGCTCAAGCACAGGTGTAAAGAAAAAAATTGAAGACAAGTAGTATGACATTTCCACCACTAATTAATAGAGTTTATTTAGTTGCACTCATGTCTCTGGCTTTCCCTGGGTCTTAACTTTTGATAAGAGAATCTTCTAAAGAATTGTTGTTCGCTGAATTTCCTACTCTTCACTCTTAAGTCTGTGACTGGGAGTTTTAGGGTTGGTTTGGTTGGTTTGTTTTTCTTCCTCTTTTTTTTTTTTTTTTTTTTTTGTGGCCCTACAATTTAGAAATACTTACTAAAAATCCTTAGGAATGGTTAACTCAATGAAAGCAACTTATTTTGCAGAAGAGTTTCACACAGGCTACAAACCACTGTTTTGTTCACAGATAGACAGTGGAGGATGACAGTGAATTATGAAAGCAATGGGTACCTGGAAAATTACCCTTGCTTCTTTTCCTAGTGCTGATGATGCTTTTGAAAAGCACCAGTTAAGTGCAATAATGATTTTGTCTTCACATTTTACTTGCAATACAAATATTGGAACATGTTCACAGATATTGGTGTAATAAATTCCAGGGGGGGAAAAAAAAGCCCTCTCCATTCAGACTTTTGAATTTATTATGTAGGAGAATGCAGATGCAGTTGAGCTGGAAAGGGGCTTTGAAGGAATTTTAACTCTTGCCTTTTTTCTTCTCACCAAAATGACAAAAATTTATGGGATCTGATGTGAAGATTTGGAGATTTCATTGTGAAAATTGTCTTTCCAGAATTCTTCTCCCAGCTCCACCTTCTTGCTCCATGAAAGCCCAACTCCCTGCAGGAGTTTGAATGTCCTTGTGCAGATGATGCAAAAGGTGGTTCAGGTGGTAAATGTGAGGGGCTTTTTCTTCTGCTTGGGCAACAGAGACTGCCTGGTCTGTGGTGATTCAGTTCCCAGAAAAAATGTGATCAGAATCAACAGGTGTTTATTGTACCTGAAAGTTTTCCTTTAATTTATTTTTTAAGCACTAGCATATATTGTATTTGTTTGGATGTAAGCTAAATTACTTCTCTCAGGAGGTACCAAAGCTTCTTCCAGTTACTGATGCTACTTCCCTTTAGCAGCAGCTCATGGCAAAGCCCCATAAAAGTGGGATCTTGCAGTAATGTGCAGTAGAGTTGTTTGTTTTGCATGGATCTAAGGAAAATGCCTGTGTTGGAGTTTGACCACTTCTCACTGCTGTGTGCAGAAAGACAACAAGGACTAGGGAACCAGTTACACAAAACACATCAAATTATATCTTGCTGTTAAAATACAGATTTAAGTAGTACAGCAAACTTACTTTTGAACTCCTTTGTTCTCTTATTTAAAAGGTGGAGGTAATGATCCTGTGCTATCAGCAAATTAAACCAAAAATAAAGAGGGGAAAAAAAAGGACAGATTGGCTAACCAGTCAGATATTCATAGGTTGAATTTAAGGATCAGGGTTTTGTCCTACATTTTGTGGCACTGTTAATTGCAAGGAGAATGCCACGTAATGCAGTTTATTCTCAATTTAAATGTTGTTTGGTTATGTATCTAAAGTACATGCATGGCAATTGAAACAAAATTAGGGGACTCTTTTCTACAAACTGATTTCAGTGTTTGGTCCTCCCTTCTTTTTTGTTTGCATTGGCATTCCAGGTGATTCCATGTGTGCAGCACTTGTCTGTTCTGAAGGATCTGTGCATCCTATCATGGATTTTACATTTCTGTGCTAGGAACTGGGTGGGAAGTGGTGATCACACACTGTAACATGCAGTGAGAGGTCTGTGCAAGCCCACATCTGGCTCCAGAGGCTGGGATTGTTGGGAGGCTGCAGTTCTCAGTTCCATCTGTTCCAGCTGTGCCTGGACTCCAGGGCTGCTGTCTAATGATGCTTTCAGCAGCTGGTGATGGTGCTTGACCTGTGCTGTCCCAGCTTGCTGAGCTGTTCCCTGGGGCTGGCTGACCTGTATGGACTAAGGGCTGCTAGAAGAACATGGACATGGAACCTGTGGGCTCTGTCAGACCTGAGTCTTGCAGTTGCCAGGAGCTGAGTCCAGCCAACTCACTGCCCACTGTTCCACCAAAACACGAGTTGTGAGAATGCAGGATGTGAGTCTGCCTTTGATTGTAAACAAGAGAGATGGAAAAACACTCAACCCAGTCTCTCAGAAGCAGGACAAATACCCTAATGGAGTCTGTTATGATTTGCTTTGCCATGGGTGCTTCTTTTTTCCCTTGTCCCAAGTAGTTCAACACAATACCAAATGGAACTGCTGAATACTTTCCTGTGTGGCAGTAAACTGTGCAACTGTCACCTGGGGAGCTGCTTTGGGGCTTTAAGTCTGTAGCTAATGACCTCCATAGTGGTCATACTACCAAAAGGTGGGAAGTCAAAGCAGCACCCAAGCCACTCAATATATCAGTGTTTAATTGACAACGTGCAAGACCTGCTTGTGATTTATAGCCTGATAAAGGGACACACTTTTTATGTTCTGCCAACACAATTGGCAGAATATTTTAGGCACAGATGGCACATTAGCCTTGGACAGCTGGCTCCCTCTCTGCTGTCACATCCAAGGACCATCTAACTAATACTGTCACACACGACCCAGTTCACTGGGTAAGCGAGAGGGGTTCTCGCGCGTGGCTCCGTGTCAGCCTGCAGGCACAGGAAAATCAATCTGCTCCAAGGCTGCCTCCAAGAAGTTTCCAAGACTCAGCACCCCACCATGCCCTTCTGGCTGTTCACTTGCTGACCTCTCCCTTTCAGCTGCGTGAGCGTAAGCAGAGAGTTTGGTGCTGGCTGTGGAGTGTGCACATGTGCAGCCTGGTTCTCTCCTTGCAGTGTCCTCTACTCTGCATCTGCACAAATGTGGGTGTAAAAACACTAAAAGGCAGGAGGCAGAGCACACATGCATAGCACGGATCTCTTTCAAGAGAGGCAATAAGGGATTGCTGAAAGGTGAATCTTTAATACTTAGTAATAAGGAAAAAAAATTATACATGGTGGAGAGACAGTATATAATGATAGTATAAATTATGTATAGATGATAGTAAGGATAAAAAGAACAGAGGATGGAAGTAAAACTTCAAGTGCTTTTGGAAAGAAAAAATAAAAATCCAACCCCCAATTTTTTCTAGAACACAGGTGGGAGAGGTCTGAGGTGGAAAGCTGAAAGCTGTGTTTGTTGACAGATGAAACACATTTCTGAGATCAGAAACTTATTATTTCGTGGTATGTTCCCAATAAAAATAAAAGAGTTTTTCCATAATTTCTTGCTGTTCTATCAGAGCATCACTGACTCTTGCTGCAGACTGCTGTGTGTAAAGCCTTTAAAATGTATATTGGTTTACAACATCAGCTACAGAGTGCAAGAAGAGGTGATGGGATTAGTATGAGCTTTTATTGATGCCAAGGTATTAGACCAGAAAAATTGCAGTTTTGTGTTTGTGTTTAAAGATACAATTTTAATAAGGCAGAATGCAATTTGTCACAAGAACAAGTTTTGGATTGTGGAGAGGTAACCAACCACCAACTAGGAAGGAGGAAACATCATCCTGCCAGGGGAGCACTGGGAAAATGGCTTAAAAACCCACTTGCCTTATCCCTGATCTCTTGTGTCAGCAGAACTGTGCCTGGAGAGCAGCTTGGTTTGCCTTGGAGCAAGGAGCATGTGGATGTCTGTGTGCAGCATGATGCTCATGATGTGCAGGCATGACAGGGACACTGTCTTGATCCCAGTCTTGCAGAATTTTGCAATCTGGAGCCTCAGATTGTCTAGGTGTTTATAGAAGTTTTGTGTAGTTCTAGGGGTTAATGATAACAAAAGATAGACTGGAGAACCATTCAAGTACAGTTATTTTCCAAATTAGAACTAATGTAAAGGCTTTGCTGTGGATTTTTCTTGCAGTATTATCTGCTGTTTTCATTAGGGCTTGCCCCCAAAGGTGAGAATTTCATTGGGTTTAGTGGAGAAAGCTGCCTGAACATATCATGAAGTTCTTCATTTAACATTAATGGAAGCAAATAGCAGTAGTTGAGCTCTGTTTTAAACAAAATCAGTATTAAAGTCCCTATCTCCAGGAGGCAGAGCAGACTCAAGACATCTCCCTGAGCTGTATATTAAATGTCTGTGTAGAACTGACACAGAAGTTGCAGGCTTTTTTTCATGGAATCTGAAATATTTCAGCATGGAATGTGTAGCTCTGGCTGTGAGACCATGGCATCAAATTTCATTTGCACGCAGGTGACATGTAAAAGTGGCTTTTAAATTTGCTTTTGGAGGCACTGGAGTAGATCTGTGAGATTTCCAGTGTGCTCTGTGTTGTGTGTGTCACTTGACTGACCAGCTGTCTCTGAAGAATAACATTTTTGAAGGCTGTGTCAGAGCCAGGTAACCTTTGAAAGACTTTTTGCTGTACTTGCATGGTGAAGTGCATCACACTGATTTTGCATCCCAAGGGATTTTAGCAATCTGTAATTAACAAATTAGTGCCAATCACCAGGCTGTTTGGACATTAAGGATGGATTAGCATTGGGGCTGACACTGATGTGCTCCAGAGTGCTGGTATTTCATTTAGCAGATGAAGACCTTTGTGCAGCAGAGTGTGACAATCTGGTCTCAGTAGTGTGAGGAGAGTTGTAGGTACGATGCAGTTGTAGGTTCCCAGGTAGGAATTAAGAAGGAATTGGTTGTTCCCAAGCTGAGCAGGTGACCATGAGGGCTGGGGGAGCTGGCTTTAGGGGATTGGCACGTGTTGGAGTCACCTGGGAATCTGCAAGTGGAATGAGCTACCCTCCCATTTGTTCTTTCCTTTTCACTTCTGCCCATATAAACAGTGGGGAAGTGCTGATCAGCTGGATCCATGGAATGTGAGCTGGAACTTCAGGTCACAATTATCTAAATTTAAAGCATATGTGGCAAAGAAATCTTCACTATGCCACAGAAAGGCAGGTTTGTACCATACACCTGGAGGTGTAACTTGCCTTTTGTGTTCTTGGCTTCAAAATTAGGCTGTGGGTAAAGCAAGCATGGACATGGGTGAAAAAAAGAAACCATCTATTTGAGCTTGTTTGATTGCTTATAATGTTGAAATTAAAAATTTTAACTGCACTGAAAACTATATATTCCATTTGGTGTAATTACAGACAGTACTTCTGACTGCATATGAGCCATAGGTGAAATTATTGGCAGATGGGCACACTTCTGTGTGCTTACTGGCATGCTAGTAATTGTTTCATCCTTTCAGATCATCTGTGTAATGGCAGAGATTGTGAAAGCCCTCGTCCTAAGCTTTTATTCAGTAAAGGAGCTGTGCTTGATAAGATAGGGCATTATGGCTGATAAGAACCATGCTACTAAATGAGGACATGACAGTACCAAGTGGACAAGTGGATGAGTAATGGAATATCCATTCAGTCTCCAAGGAAAAGTTTACTTCATTTTCAAGATGGAGTTGTTTTCTGGTGCTTTGAATTTCCTAGTGCCTGTTAGTTATCTGTGTGAGTGTTTTTACCTCTTGCTGCTTCTGAGTTCTGACTTGGAGGTTTTGCTGCAGTGTGAGAAGAGTGGCAGCTGATGGAACCAGTTCTCCCAGGCCACTCTGGCAGGAGCAGCATTGCTGTCGTGGTGTTGTCAAGCAAGAATTCTCCAAAAATTGGTGTTGTTTGAGACTCCAGGTTGCTGCCAGCATCCAGCACCAAGAACCCCCATGATTCTGAAAGGAGCACTCATTCTCTTAGTGCTCTTTTAGGCTGGCAGGGAGGACTGATGGGGCAGCTGAGCTCTGACATATATTCCAAAATATTGCTGCTGTTTTGGCCTGTAGCAGGGAAAATGGGGATGACCAGGTTGGGCTTGGCACTTTGGGTTGTCCTGTGTGACCTGGGAAAATTTCCTCAGTCAAGGAATCTGAGCTGCTAAGGTTTTTGGCAAAATGAAGGTTGTATTTTGAATGAAAGTTGACTGCAGGTGAAATTTCAAAACCTTGTTGATCACATCCATGAGTTTCATGCAGACTTGTCTTTCCTTGTGTTGTGGTAGTTAGCTTAGCAAAAAGAGAGATGTGTCAGAGTTTGTTTTGTTACAGTCAGACACTTCACCCAAGTATTCTTCTCAGACAAAAAAATGAAGTGAAATCCAGTGCAGACGTAGAGCAACTCATAATGACAACTTTAAATCACTGCTCTAATTAGTGAGCACTTCCTGGGGACTCATTAGAATTATAAAAGCATTATTGTTGGTATGCAGTGGCTGGAACATGTCGTGTTTTGGGCAGTTCAACAATATTACCTTGAAGAAAAGAGTTTTGCAGCCTTTAAGAATTTTCTGTGGTTTGTGAGAAAGCACAAACTGCAATGTCCTAGAAACCCTTTATGAATTGGGCCTTATAAATGAGGAGGGGTTTTGAGTTGATATGCCACAGTCTAATAGGTATATAGTGACTGCTTAATGGGATTTACATTCGCTCAAACAAAATTAGGTTGGTAAAAGACAATGCAACATGCTGCAATGTAAATGGGACTGACGGCAGAATTAAATGTTTGTGGAAACAGGGCAGCAGATCTATCAAGAGCTAATTAGACAAAGAGTTCAGAGACAGACTTGGGAGTAAACAGCACCAACAAAGAGAGAGGGGAGAGCAAGAAGGAGGGAAAATGGAGTCTTTGTGAGGTGATGAAAAGGAGTTCTGAACAAGGTTATTTAAATTGGAAGGTCTGATGGAGCCTATCCCAGGAGAAGGACTCAGTCTTATCTGAACCTGTTGATTAACACAAGTTGAATGGCAACTTTGATAACCCCTTTTATGTGCAAATAGTTCCTCTTTGTTGCAGTTTGCTATTCATGGTATCTTCCTCTCCTACACTTTTTCCACGGGATAATGTTGCCATTTGAGCCTTTCTCTCAGGCTCAAAAGCAGTTTAAAAACATGACTTTGGCCAAAATTTTTCTAGCTGTGAGAGAAAGCCAGGGAAGACAGGAGGGTTCAGGTATTTTTCAGGTATTTCCTGTTCCCTGCAGGGGTGTGTGCATGGGGGAAGGCAGCCCTGCAGAGAGCCATCAGGTGAAAATGATGCTGAGGAATAATGGCAGGCTGGATGAAGTTGGCATGTAAAGGATGCTGCTTGCTTGCCATGCCATCAGCTCTGGTGTCCTTGCCATTATTGCACCATTTTGTGCACTCCTGTTGTCACCTGGAGGAAGCAATATTTGTCTGAGTAAAACCCTGTGTGTATTTAGTTCACAAAGGTTAGTCCCTAAAATTATAACAAAATAAATTTGCTATAAGGAAACTTGCAACATCATTAATAAATCAATTGCTGAGGGATTTAAGTGATTTTTGTGTCTTCACAACTTCATTCTTCAAGCCTAGCTTAAGAAATCCTCTGGAATTAAGAAATTCTGAATAAGAAATAACATGTAACTTTGTGATTTTATATTTCTAAAAAGCTTATTCAGGGTAGGCCACGGCATTTCCTTTATTACCATCTTTGGCAAATCCCAGTTTGGGTTTGGTTGGTTTTCTCTTTTTTCCTTTGAGCTGTAAATAGATGGGCCTTGCTGAATTTTGCAGGATGATGTTTGTACTGGGAGGGGATCTGAAAAACCCCTGTGCTTTCTTTTTTTGGGGATTTTTTTTTTTTGTGGTTTTTGGGCATTTTTGGTGGGTTTTTTTGTTGTTGTTTTTGTTTTCCATTTGTTGGTATTTGGTTTTGTTATTTTTTGGGTTTTTTTAATTTCTTTTGTTTGTTTTGTTTTTGCTTTTTTAATGGGAGAATTGCCCTTTCTATTTTAACATATACAACATATGTAACATATATAACATATAATATTGTATATAGTATATAATTATATTATATTTTTTATAATTATAAATAATATGTGATTATAAGCATGTAAGAGCTGGAATGAGAAGCTGTGCTGGTTTCTCTAACAGCAAATGTTATTTTTCATAGGGAGCCACAAAGCCTTGCTAGGAGGGGCTGGTGGTGCAGGAAGAAGGGAGTGCCATGTCTAAGGGCTTTTCCCTGAAATTTGAGCTCAAATTTCTGTCTGAAACCAAATCCACTGAACTCCAGATCAGATAGGAACGCTCTACGTGAAGTGTCTGAAAACATAACTCTTAAATTTCAACAGATATGCACCAGGGCTTGTCTTATTTGCTCAGAGATGCTGGGTCTGGTGTGATTCACTCTCTAGGGAGTGTGATTTTATCTCTTAGGGAGTGTTATTTGATGAAAGACATCTGGATTTGTGCCAGGAAGAATGGAGCAGACTGGGCTCTCCAGCAAATCTTCCTGTACTCTCATTTTTGAGGTGACTTGTTCTTTTGTTGGGGTGCTGAAAATCCATGCTGCTTGGAGTTTTTTCTTTCCCTGAAACAATACTCCTGCCAGGATTAAAATAATGTGGGTCTTTGATTTTAGTTTGATTTTTAATTTCATCTATGAAGAGGCATTCCCCAGGAAAAAAAAAAAAACAAAACAAAAAACTGGCCTGGTTGTAATAGTTACCCATCAGGAATCAATTACATTTTTCTTTTTTGCTTGCTTAGTGTTCTTACAAGGATAGGTCACAGTTTCTTTGCCTTTGCTTCATCAGAGCAGCATCCTTGTGTTTGACAAGGTCTGTGGGAAGCCATTGACTTTCATGTTCGTTTGATTACAGTTTGAAAATGAAAGCTCTGCATTTTGGCACTGACAGCAGAAGCACGGGGGATGCTTTGGATCCCCTTTCTTCAGTGTCTCATGCAAAGAGGAAGGTGAGCTGGTGTGCTTGAGAGGGTTTTTTTTTTTGGGAGCAGCTGGTGGCTGAGGGGAAGGAGCTGCTGGGGAGAAGTCCCTGCAGCAGGGAGGTCAGGAAAGCACTTTTTACAAGCCTTTAAGCAATACCCTCTGAAAAACTTTATTTAGGGAAGGGTGCCCATGCTCAAATTGCAAGGAAGAATCTGTAGGTAAGAAGCCAAAAATTCCTATATGGTGAATCTGAGAGATCTCTTGCTGTAATAATAATAACAACTATTATTATTATTATTATTTATTATTATTATTATTATTATTATTAGGCAGCACCAGTCATGCAGTGCCAATGGCAGAAGCCTTAGCATCTGTTATCACTTTGCTGGTAGCTGTCACCAAGCTTGTAATGGAATGCAGAAGGATCAAACCACACACCCTTTAGCCTTGTTTCAGTCACACTGGAGCCTTTGACAAATTATCTTCTTGGGTTTTGGCTGAAGAGCACAAAGCAACAGCTCAAAATGTGTGAGGGTATTTCTCTACAACTGCACACACACACCCCAAATAGATATTTTGTTCTCTGGGAAAAAAAAAGAAAAATATTAGTGCTAAAGAAATAAGGTTTGCTGGTTTTCTTGCCTGACTTTTAGGAAGAGTTTCCAATGGCAGTTTCTCAGAAGAATTGACCATTCTGAACTTGGTGCAGTGAATCCTTTGCTTGCTTACCCTCTGCTAGCCTTGGGTTCTATGAAATGGAAACAGAGGTGTTGTTTTGGCAGGGGGTGCCAGTTTGAGGTCTTGGGTCCAGCTTTGCAAATATTCCATGTCTGCATTCACAGTAACTGGCTATTGGGGACTCTCAGTTGTTTTTATTATATATTTTAAGGTTTTAGATGGATTTTTTTTTTTTTTTTTTTTCCTCTAGGAAGTAAATATTTGTCCTAAAATTTCATCCTCTTTGTTTTTTTTTTTTTTTTTTTTTTGGGGGTACTTTTAGAACATCATAAAATGCATCAAATCATGCCATTGTGTTAATTTTGTGCTATATAATTTTAGTGCAGAGGTGTTCTTCCAACATTTCGTGTGCAAGTTTCATTTTATTTCACGGTAGGAGAGTTTTGAAAACTAAGAGTGAATTCATGGATGTAAAACCTTTAAAAAATCTGCCTGCTCTGAGTTTCAGCTTCACAAGGCTGGGTGGCTCTGTTTTCTTCTGTGTTTTAGTAATAAAAAAAAAAAAAAAAAAAAAAGTATTGATTGATCACCATTGCCAGATGTGACTCCTGTACAGGACTGCTCTGGTTTAAAATCCCAGCTGTAAGCAGATTTTATTTAGTCCACGCTGCTCCTTGTCCCCCCTCCCACCCTGCATCCTCGCCTGCTCCCTCACGTGATAAATAACAGTGTCTCATCAAGGTCAGTGGGAAAGGCCCTTTTTACATATCTCATAAATTTCAGCCAGGTGCCACCGATGGGAGATTAATGGAATGGCACTCCAGCAAGCACTCAGGCTTGTCTTAATTATGCTAAGGTTGCTGGTTCACCGTTTCTCTTCATCTGTCTCCTGCTTTAGGGAACACTAAACACTATGTCATTAGATTGTCTGTTCCACAACATTGGCCCTTTGCATTTACAAAGTCATCAGATGGCTTATGACCTAGCTTTTCTAAGATATTAAATTAAATAAATAGTCAAAACAAAACAAAACAAAAAAAAAAAAAAAGGGGAAAAGGAGGCGTGTTGGTGGGAGGAGGGCAGAAGGAAAGAGCCAAGGGGGTGTAAGTGCACATGGCTTCATGTCTGGATGCAGTGGAAAGGGATGAAGGGTTGGGGGCTTTTCTTGTTTCTTGTTTTATTCTTGTTTTTTTTTTTTTTTTTTTTTTTTTTTTTTTTTCTTGTTTTATTTATTGATTTGGGTTTTTTTTTTTTTTTTTTTTTTTTTTTTTTTTTTTGTGGGTTGGTTTGTTTTTTGGAGTATTTTTTTGTTTTGTTATTATAGTTTTTTGGTTTTTTTCTGACTTTGCTTTTTTTTGTTTTTTGTTTTTTTTTTGGGGGGGGAGGGTATTTCCTTTTGTTTTTCTTCATTTTGTTTGTTTTTTTTTTTGTTGTTTTTTATTTTTGGGGTTTTTTTTTTCCCCTTTTCCTTTGGAATTTAAAAATTGTTTGGGGAATCAGTTGAGAAGGGGCCCTAGGAGGCTCAAACCAACCTTGGATGTTTCTTCCCTGAGCTTTAAAAGGGGACAGAGGATAGCAGTCCTATGGCAGTGAGTGGTGACTGTGCATCCATCCTTCCTCTTGTTGAGGCAAGGAACCATTTCCTCCTGCATCTGGGGCTGTATGAGTAATATTTTTTGGACATTTGTTCCTTTCCATCTGCAGGCTCTGTGTAGCAGCCTGGAAAAAAGGCTGACTTTGTTTTTTTTTTTATTTTATTTTATTTATTTTGTGCTTTATGGCCACAATGAAAGGGACTTTTCTTTCTCGTCTGAGCGTCCCCTGCTGGCTTAGCAGGGAGGAGAGTTTGGAGATAACCAGGAAGGACTATCTGATGCAGCAGTTTGGATTTCTGTGAAAATAAATTCCTCAAAAGGGCCTGAACAAGGCATGTGTTGGAGCTGTACCCAGATTGGGGCAGTCTGAAACTCTCCCAAGAGAAATCAGGTGTCTGCTATGTTCAGTAGCACCTGTCTGTGATGTGCTGAGATGGTCACTCTTAATTTCTCCAGCAGTTTCATTTCTGAACAGTTTTCATTTCCTGAAAATTAACGTGGGGGTTGCAGATGAGAAGTTTTTCTGTTGATTTGCACGCTCTGAATGTGTCAGGTCTTAATTCCTGCAACCAGGCTAAATTACAGCTTTGTGCTCCCTTTACCACCTAGTACTTCTAAAAATCTTTTAAAAAGGGAAAAAAAAAAAAGTATTTTTCACAAAGGAGGGCCTTATGTGAGGCAGAGAAATGCAGCCAGAGCAAAGCAGTCATGCTCTGAATAGCACACAGGGCTCACTCTCCTCCAAGCTCACCAAGCCAAGGGAAAGCACCCAATGAAGAGGTGGTGAGAACAATCTGATTTTTTATCAGTGTTGTACACAAAGCTGCTGATTTACAGCTGCTGCTGCTGTGTGCAGGGACTTCTGCACCAACCTTTTGTTGACCTTTTTTTTTAGCCAGTAGACTTTCTGTAGCTGACTATCTATATAATTATTTTTCAACCCTCAGACATTGTTTTAAATTCACCTGCAGTGTCTGTGTAAGCAACTCAGTTTATAAGTGTTTTGAAAATAGCTTTAGCACTTCTGTTCAGGTTCAGCCAGTGTAATTCCAGTGGAAGCTTCTGTCTGCAGTAGAACACAATAACTGGAAATGTGCTGTCCAGTAATGATCTGTGCTGGTGCATTGTCACAGCATTATAGTGGAAATAACTCCTGTCACCACAGGAGGAAGCACACCTGTGGGTTCCTCTAAAATGGCTGTGAGAAGAAACACAGCCATGACAAACCCAGTCCTAATGGCACATTTCAGAGCATGGAAGGTCTTGCACTACCAACTTCTCTTAATGGGACAAGATTTATTTTATAAAGTTTATAAAACTCTTGACTTTACTGCAGGCACTATTGACAAGCATGTGAACATCCATCCTGATGGCCCATGGAGGAAGGATGAAGCAAAAACATTGGATTTTTGCCTTACCTTCCCATATTTCCCAGAAGTAAAGGAAAAAAGCTAGGGAATGTAGATGCAGAGTGAAATAGTGCATTGCCTTGTTTTGGTTGGAAGTGAAATGTTTAACAATCAAGTGGCAAATGCAGTGGGGACAGATGTGCTTTTAAAACACCACTATTTTTCAGAAATTTTTCAGTCTTCTGGGGGTTTTGCCTTTACCCAGCTAATTTATTACTTTGATTGAGCTCTGTAATTGCATGTTTAACTGAAGGAAATTGCTTCATTTAAACTGAAGTTTTATCTCTGTGTCAGAAAGCTTGTGGGTGGATCTGGCTCTTTTCCTTGCCCACCACCACGTTCCTGTGTTGACTGGATTTTTCAGAGCTCCTTGCCCTTGCAAACAGGAACTGCTCTCCCTGCTACCCAAGACCCTGGGAATAATGTCAGCTTCTTTTCCATTCTTATTTCAAAAGGGAGACTGTGAGAAAACATTGGTTTTCATTAGAAAACAATGGAAAACAAAAAAAAAAAAGGTTTTCATTTGAAAACATCAGAGAACCTGCCTAAATGTTTGCTTCAGACCATGGTGCCTTTTTTTTTTTTTTTTTTTTTTTTTTTTTTTTGGCATGAAAGATGTGTGTCTTAAGAAAAAGAGTAAAAGGAAAGCCCACCAGCTCCAAGTCTTTGGTGCTATGAGACAATTTTGGAAATGCTTTGTTCACTTAGAGGATGCTGGAGTTAAAAGATGAAAATTGCTTTTGCAGCAAAGTGCACCATAAGGTCTGCAGGGACAGATTAGCACTTTGGCTCTGTGTGCCTTATATAGGAAATGCTGCTTCAGTGGTTACTCTAAGATAGGATATGAAGGTGAGAGGAGTTAAGAATTGCTCGAGCCCCTGTAATTCACAGTTACCATCACATTAAAATATGGGGAAGCTCTGGTTTTACTTTATTGGCAGAGACAGCAATGGATCAATCAGGCAGTTCAGTGCAGGGTTTTTGTGTTGAATGGCTTGTAACTTCATGAGCTATTTCTGTGCAGCTGTGACACAGGAAGCTTAATTTTCCCCTGGTAAGATGTATTTAGTGAAAACAGTCTGGGTGATGGCCTGCTTTGATCCTGGCTGTACATTGTAAAAGGAAGGGCAGGGGGGTTGATTTTGGACAGGCTGGGCAGGTTCTGTCTGTGAATGCAAGCTGCTGCATCTACTGTGGGCAGGGGTGGCACTGCACAATCTCCAGAGGCTGAGGTTTAACTCACCCTGGTGCTGGAAGTAAACCCTCAGCCCATGAGCAACTTGATAATCCCAAATTAGGGCCACACTATCACTGTTAACTTCTTTAAGAAGATCAGAATTGCCCTTCTTGGCATGTGATGCATTTATTTATTTCTTTGTGTTTGTTTTAGAGCTGCCCCAAGCACACCCCGACTTGGATGGGAATTTTGCACTCAGCTTAGAAACACTGTTTGTATATTTTCTGTGGGCAGTTTGTCTTCATCCCTGGTAACACAAATCTGATTTCCCTTGTCATCCTAAAGCAAGAGACAGCTAAGAAATACCTCTGAGAGGGCAAATCCACTTCAAGGTGTTCATGATTTGGTTTAGGCTGGGAAATAGAGAGGGTGAACTGGCAGGACAGCTGAATGCTGGAACAGTTTCCTTCCAGGGGCACTGGGAAGAGGCACCCTGGCAGGATTCTGTGGGAGCTGGAAAATGTCAGGAAGGTTGTGCAGCCTGATCTGCCTTGCCAGGGACCTGCCCCAACACCCTGAGGGCCATCAACCCAACTCCAGCCAGCTACTGAGAGCTGGCAAGGTCTCTTTTGATTTTGTGCAAGGTATTCATGCAAATACAGGTTATTCTTGGTGCAAGTTACCTGGGGTCCACATGCTCCAGGTGATCTAACAAAACTCCTCTTCCTCTTCTCTTCCTCTTCTCTTCCTCTTCTCTTCCTCTTCTCTTCCTCTTCTCTTCCTCTTCTCTTCCTCTTCTCTTCCTCTTCTCTTCCTCTTCTCTTCCTCTTCTCTTCCTCTTCTCTCTCTTCTCTTCTTCTCTTCCTCTTCTCTTCCTCTTCTCTTCCTCTTCTCTTCCTCTTCTCTTCCTCTTCTCTTCCTCTTCTCTTCCTCTTCTCTTCCTCTTCTCTTCCCCCTCTCTCTCTTTTTTCTCTCTTTTCTCTTTAGGGCCAAGCCTGCTTGCTGAAGAAGGAAATGAATCCTATCAATGGGTTTGATACTATTAGCAAAAAGGGCATCAAAACTCACGTGCAGAAGAGGAAAAGATCAAGGCTGCATTTGCTGTCTAAAATACAGTGTTTCCTACACTACATACAAAAACATCTTTTTCAGTAGGGAATATCCTTTAACAAAGACATCAGTAATAAGACATAAACCAAATATGTATGTTTATGCATCAAAAGAAAAAAAAAATCCTTCTAATGCTTATTAACACACTCTGTATGCCAGGTGGGCCATGCTTATGGGCTGTCTCTTGCAGATTTTAGTGCCATAGAGGCAAGCAGTCTATGCTCAGAAATAGAATTTCTTGCATTTTCCAAGTCACAAAGACCTCAATATATGTTAAAAATAATGAAAACCTGTACAGGATAAAATGATGGTATGAGTAAAATGTTGTCTGGAACATGAGACTACAAGGGGAAATGGGCCTAAGCTGAAGGAGGGCAGCTTTTTACTAGGTATTAGGAAGAAATTCTTTACTGTGGGGTTGGTGAGACCTTGAAACAGGTTTCCCAGGGAGGCTGTGGCCTTCCCATCCCTGCAAGTGTTCAAGGCCAGGTTGGATGGAACTCTGAGCAGCTTGGCCTAGTGAAAGGTGTCCCTGCCTGTGGTAAGTGGAGGGTCCCTAAGCTCCCTTTCAGCCCCAACCATTCTGTGATTAAATGCCTAAAGTTTTGCTGTAGTGGACTTGGGGTGTGGAAGTGTAAAAGGTGAATATATCAAACACCTGCCTGGGGAAGAAGAGGTTTGTTTCATTAATCACTGAAGACAAGTTCTAGGTACTGAGTTCTTGGCAACTTTATCCCAGTTAAATATTTGCCTCTTGTTTTAGAGAGTTCGTGTTTGCCTGCAGGCGCAGAAGAGGAAAGGAATTGCTTAATTTAAATGAACCTTTTGTTTTAAACTACAGATAGGAAGTCATCCTTGTTTCGCACTCCTTTAATCAGGCAACTTTTTATTAGTCTGATTTTGACATTTGTGTTGGAATTAATGTGATTGGCAGCAGAATGCAATAAATGAGAATTTCAGAGGTGTTTCTGTGTCGCTAAATGAACCTTTGCCTGCAGTTTGACTTGGCAGCACTTGTAGAGTTCTGCATCAGCTGGATTTTATTGTGTGGGGAGATAGATAATCAAAAAGGGAATTGTACGTGCCTGCAAATTAAACATTTTTGCTCAGAGTGCTGGCTGGTGGCTGAGCAGCAGTGTAATGTCAGGGAGGGAGGGGGCCAGCCCGGCGCTAAATGCCTCATCCTACAAAAGCACAATGGCAAATGTTCGACAACGCACTCGTGTCAAAACAAATCAGATCACAAGCAGCACCAGCTTGCTCTGCTTTGTTTGCAGGGAGCTTCTCATCCCTGCCTCGTGATGAATGGTGCTGATAAGCACAGGAGGAGCTGCTGTATGTAGCTAATACCTATGCTTTAACACCTCTTTCAATATTAATTCCCTAGCAGAGATGTTCTTTACATTTAGCTCTTTGCAAGCCCTCCAGAATAAGCAATGACAGTGATACACTAATGCTGTAATTGATTTAATTGTGCCAGTATATTTTTTTTTTTTTTCCCCTGCATTCATAAAGCTTTGCACAATGCAGAGAATGGCAGCATCCAGCAGTGGGCACGACCTCTCTTGTGCTGGGCCAGGAGTTTCAGAATCAATGGGTCACACTCTGCTTCTTGACAGAGCCAGTCCTACCAAAGCACACAATGCTAATTTTTCTGAATATTGATAATATGTTGGGAGAAATCATCCTCTCTCACTCCTTTACCTCAATGGACCTATTGATCTTTTTGTTATGTTTCTGTAATTTATGGAATTCAGTCTGATGGTTAAAGAAAATTATCCATTGAGCAAGCTAATTTTCAGTGTATGTTTTTAATGCTGTGAGGGAGTGTGAGCAACATAAAGCTGCAGTGTTTCTCAGTTGTGCATGGTGGGACATGGCATGAGCCCTGTAACTAGCCAGGTTTAATAACTTAGAGGTATTTGGCTGAGTCACTGAAAACAAACAATATTTAAATTTTATTAAAGAACCGCAGTGATCTTTGCTGTTGTCATATCTGGAACATTGTGTTCTGGTAAAATGGAGATCACTGCTGTTGTTGCAGCTTTCCCCAGGACAGGAGCAGAAGGGATGACTCACTGGTTTAAGCTGGCAACAGTCTGTAACCAGAACTTTTTGCTGTGTTTCTGAGAGACAGTATTTTCCCTAAAGACCCCACTTTTGCAGATATTTTCCAGAGTAACTTGGTGCTTTTCTCCATGGGTTGGGGAACGGTGATGCATCCTCCTACAAACCTGTGGTCTGGAATATTTGTATGCTGGAAACTGGTACCACCATCCTTGTTTTGGGGCAGGATGAGGAGCTTTGTGCTGTGGAAGCAAAGGAGGATCCAGATGTGGAGCATTAGAGTAATTTTGAGGTAATTGTGAGGCTTCAGGAGCTGCTGCAGAGTGCTGTCCTGGCCCCCTGCTCTTCACATTGGCATGTTGCCTTCCTGGGGCAGCCCTGCTGGGGGAAAGACATGTGAGATGTGTAGGAGGGTTGGTCCCACAGTATTTCTGAGCAGCCTGCATGAACCAGGGCTGATGAGTCAACAAATGACACAGGACATCTTTGTTTTCTTTATTATTTTATTAATTGAGCAGAGGGAAGGGATGTGCTGGAACCAACACCCACCACAAATTTTATTAAAAGCTTTAGGGTCATGGTGGTGAGCATATACCTTTAAGTTTGCCTTTTTTCAGATGCTCTATGAGGCAGTCTCCAACTCCATGTTCTCTGCTCCTGATGAAAAATGTTTTCCTTGGCAGGCTCTGACTCAGCCAGGCATTTGATGCTGTTGCTTAGACATCAGTGTATGCATGTGTCTGCTTGAAGCATCCTAGTGACACTCAGGCTGCTTACACAGGGTCTGTGATGGAGAACCTGGGGATAAGGGCTATTTCCTCTTATTTACATTTATTCTATATATTATTTATTACTTATTTATGTTTATTCCTCCATCAAGTGTCCAAAATAAACTTTCTTAATCTTTTATCAAGCCTGGACTGGAGGCATCCCCTGAGAGTTACCAGGAAGATCTGATCAGGTACACAGGAGCTGGTTTTGATGGTGGTTTTGCTCATCACTTTGCCACAATGAGAATTCTTCACAATGGGTGAAGCAAAATAAAATAGCAAAACAAATGTCATGGCTTACCTTCAATAGTGTCATTTATTTATAAAAACCCAAACCAACAAAACACATCCCAGCACTGTTCTGGCCAATGTTTCAATTACACATGAGGCAGTAGGACTGAACACTTTTTCTTGCTGCCTTTTTTCTTTCAACTTGCAATAAGAGCATAAATGGCAAGCAGCAAATTATAAACTGAAGCTGTGTATCCAAACAAGCAAGAAAAAGGTGTCTCAAGAAGAGCCACAGGTTTGAAATCTGATTTTTCTAAGTCATAAATAATGTATTTCATCTGGCTTTTCTGATCAGGGCTTTCAGCTCTAAAGGGCATGCTGGGCAGAGCTGATGGGCAGAACCAAAAAGATGAGACATGTAAATGACATGAGCTGCAAAGAGGATTTCATCTTTTCTGGAAGGCAGGGGGAATCCTTCATCAAATGTGTAAAATTTCTTTAATAACTAGACCTGGCAGGGAAATGCATGGAGTTCCAGCAGTGATAATCAGTGCTTCAAGTCTCTAAAATAGCCAGTGAACCAAAAGATTTGTATTTACCTAGTTCCTTCAGGACTTGAACATGTGAATGTCATTGCACTCATGCCAAAAAAGGGCACATACAGAAAGAAAAAAAAACAAAACCCAACAAAATAAAACAATAGAAAGGCTGGGTCTTGTCTATAATTATATTTCTTTTCATTATTTTAGGGATTGTTTTATACAGATGATTTTTAGTGCTAAGTCTGTCCAGCCCCAGTTAAAGACAGGGACCAGGCTCTCTTCTCTGTTTCTTTGGCTGTGGCTGCTGGTTTTTATTGGTTTTATTGGTTTTATTGCTCTCCCTTTGGTTAAAAGCTGTCTGGGAGCCCCTTGCCACTGTAACCCTGTCCCTGGGAGGAAATGCTGTTTTTGTTGCTGGAGAGTGTTTTCTCTAGAATTCAAATCCAATTGTTAAGAAGGGGAAGGTGAGGGATAATTTGGATATGCTTTGAAAAAGCTTTATGTTCTACTCTACCTGATGCTTCACTCTGGAGTTGGGAGAACTTGTCATCTTTCCTTCTGGTGATGTAATTTATTTATTTTTTTTTTCTATTTCTTGGAGCAAATAGAAACAAACCTCAGCAGTGTCTACAAAAGTTGTAGGCTGCCCAATGAATAGTACCTCTGCTCTCCTAAAAGCATGAGCAGCTTGGTTTTTAAAAAGTGGCATGTTTAAAAGCCAGGCAGCCTTGCATATCTTGGAGCTGCACACCAAGGAGTAGGAGCAGCTTGTGATTGCACTCAATTAGCCAGCCTGGGGCTGGGATGGCTGAATGTGATTCTGGTGGGTATCAACCTCAGCTGGAGGGTGTCTGCTTTTATCCCTCCTGGCCCTGCTTCATTCACAGTGCTGGTTCTGGTCAGCCAGCTTGCAAAATTCCATTCTTCTGCACCAGAGGTGCAATGATTTGGGATTTTGCCACCAAATTATCCTACATAGTGGATTGACTTGGATTTGTGCTCTGGATCTGTGCAACTTGCTCTTGTCACTTGTGGAGACTTGTGTTTTTAGCTCATTAATCTTCACAATGAGTTCTGTTTCACACTTCTTCAGGCAAGCACAAAAGTAGAAATGATTGCCATTAGGGAAGGAGGAGGATCCTGGAGGCTGAACTCTCAGAGAAACAGGGTTTTTACCTCTGGCAGTGCATGGAGGGCCTGCATTTTAATACCTGCATCTTGTCCTCCTTCTGCTCTCTCAGACAACACCAGTTGTCCATTTCTAGCCTGTGAAACGTGGCCAGGGTAGGTCTGTTCTTCACAAAAGCTCAGCTGTTGTGTGAGCAGAGATGGGGACCAAAAGAGGTGGAGCCCTCCCTCCACTGCAGCCTCAGTTTTGCAGTTTAAAGCAATGGTGGTCACTGTGCTCTTTTGCCTTTTTTCTTTTTTTTTTTTTTTTTTTTTTTCCTCTTACAGCATTTCAGAAACCCAAGTCTGAAAAAGAATTCCTCTGTGCAAACTGTGTTGGCCTGTGCCCCCAGAAAGTGCTGTGAATCAAAAGCCTTGAGCTTTTTTTGTGAAATGAGACAGATTGCTGCTGAGCATCTCCAGAGGACAGCTGTGTTCCTGGTTTTCAGGGAAATTTTGTTGTGGGAGAAAATGGCAGGAAGGCCTGGAACAAACCCCTTGTTTACTCCTGGCACATGCTCTCCTTTTGTCCTTCCCAAGCTGCAGCAGGAGAACAGGGGCTACCAGGACAAGCAGAGAGCTGGCCACAGCCACCAGCTGGGGGATTCATAGCTTGAGAGGTTTCCTCCTTGGAATTGGAGGAAGCTTGGATTGGAGCTGCCATGCAGGTCTGAGATGAGTTTCCAGGAAACATGAATTATAATTCCACTTTTACTGTGCTCTTTGAGGCATTCATTTATTTTTATTTATTTTTATTTATTTTATTTATTATTAATTTATTTATTTTTATTTTTATTTATTTATTTTTATTTATTTATTTTTATTTTTAAATTTTTATTTATTTATTTTATTAAATTATTTTATTTTTTATTTATTTATATTTTTTGTTTATTTATTTTTTAATTTTTATTCATTTATTTGATTAATTTGTTTTTATTATTTGTTTATTTATTTTTATTCATTTATTTTTTATTTATTTTTATTTTTTAATTTTTATTTATTTATTTGATTAATTTGTTTTTATTATTTGTTTATTTATTTTTATTCATTCATTTTAAATTTATTTTATTTTTATTTTTATTCATTTACTTTTTGTTTATTTTTATTCTTTTTTTTTTTTTTTTTTTTTTTTTATGGCATGAGACTCCGGTTGTGTTATCTCATCTGGGCTAATGTTGGTGTTGGCCCTGATGGGGCAGATTTTTGATCCCTTCCTATTAATGTCTTGCTTACAACCTGTTAGTCCCATAGTTAGACTTCAGGCTCTCCAAGGTAGGACTTTATTTGTGTATTTTTGTGTGCTTGACACAGAAGAGCCATGATCTTCTATGGAGTGTGTAGCTATTGCTGCAATGGAAATAAAAGTTTCCTTTCTCCTCTTGCATGAGCAAAGGCATGCAAAAGTTGTACTGGGGTGGCCTCTCTGTGTAAAGTAGGATGAGTGTCCTGGAGATCCTTGGAATTCTTTTCTCATCTCTGTAATTTGTAATTTTCATGGAGGAGGAAAAAAAAAATAAAATTATGCTTTAAAAGCACAGAAGCATGAATGTAAGACAGAGCATTGATACCTCAAACTGAGTAGCTGCAACCTGAGATATTTTAAAATTATTTTTTATTTTCAAAAACAAAGTAGCACATTGTGAGTATAGAGATGCTATATATTCTGAAAGATTTTCCAGGGTTTAAGCATAGCTATTAGCTGCCTCCTTTTAAATGAGCCATTTCAGAGTGATAATCTCTCCCTATCAGATCATGATTTTGAGCAATTGGTATCTCTGATATTAGCTTTAACCTTTCCTGTGTAAGCTCATTAAGATGGAGAAAACATACACACAGGAGACCACACAGAGCTCATCTTTCTGTGAGCAGCCCTTCCTCTTTAGCCAGGGAAGCTGCTCAAAAAACAGTCAATAGGATGGTGTGGTTTTTCCCAGGAGAGCACCATGGAATAAATGAGATTGTGGATTCATGACAAATCATGTCACCAATTGGCTCCCATGCTTCAGTGCAGGCTGTTGATCCCTCAGCACAACCTGGGGGAGTGGAGCAGGTGAGGGGGAACACAGGAGGGAGGAGCAAGGTGCTTATTGGTGCTGCTGAAAGGATGATTTTTCAGAAAAAAAAAGAAGTCTGGGGCTTTTGTTTCCTGTGTGCTGTGATCCCTGCAGCAGATCTGTTGCTGTTTACATTTCACCCTAATCTGTACAATGTTGATCTGGATGTTTAATGAGTGGATTGGTGTGAAATCAGGCTTTAGGCTCCCACGCAGTGGCTTAGTAAATACAATAAGCAGCCACTCTTCTAGCCTGGAGGGGCTGTTATGAATTTTTTATCACTTTTTCTTTTTTTTATCACATACAATTCTGACAGCATTTGGATCTGTAGAAAGAAAATAACCCCAACCCCTCACTTTCCCAAGAAATCTCCATTTCAAATATTTACACAGTGCAACACAACTGCTACCTGATTTTTGGTGAGTAAGCCTCTCATGTCATTGTGGCAGTGGGGGAGACAAGCACTTGAAAGAATCATTCTGATATTTACTCTGACAGGCAGATTGAGAGAGACCTGATGTGAGAGGAGAGTGTCAGGAGCCTTGGGGACAGGCATAACCTGCTGAAGGCCCTCATCAGTCTTTAACTCTTTCTGTCAGCTGAAGGTTGGATTTTGGGCAGTGATGGTTTTGCCATCCCTGTTCTTTAATTGTGCTCAAAAAGCCTCCTGGAGCTGATGGACAGCTCTGTGCAGTTGCCCCATTAATACTCTTTCAAATCTATTGTCTTGCTCTTAATTTCTTGCACAAACTAAATTTTCATCCCAGTTTTCAATGGGATGAAGCAACAAGGGGACAGGGCTCCAAAACACCTGCACCCAGGTGTACAAGCAAAGCCTCCTTATCCTGTGCTGCTTGGTGCTGGTGGGCAGGAGCTGCAGAGTCTGCTGCAGCACACACAGACTGGAGAGACAGTGACTCCCTATTAAAAATAGGTAATGGGCCGTGACGTCCACTAAATGAGGTCTTGTGGTAGTCACAACAAATGCAGTGTTTCAGGCAGATGAACATAATTCTGTCAGTGGGATTAAAAGGAAACGCTGCAAAATTACACAGATGGTTTTCAAGAAGTCATAAAAAGTTAATTGAAATGGTTTTTGGTTGTTTTTCCAGTTGTTTTGTATTAGTTCTGTGCCATGTTGCCACAGATCACTGGGTGTGTGGATTAAAAAGGATTTTTAGGGAGGTTAGATAAAGTGGGAAAGGATTTGATGGGACCTGCTTATAAAGAGCTCAGGGCAGGTTTCTTCTTGTCCTGTCCTGCAGCTTTGCATCTGCCCAAAAGGAGGATGTTCCTGCTCATTGCTCCTAGCAAGGCCAGCTGAGGGGAAGAGGCAGGAGCACTCCATGCTGGTGCACTCAGGGACAGGGTGGGCAGGGCTGCTTGGGGCACTGAGAGAACCTTCTCTCTTGTCTTAGGTTGCACATACTGGATGTGACCAAAAGTATGTATTCTATCTCCATCTGCTGAAACCAGGTGGAGCAGTGATCATTATCCCTGTGGGAGATATCCTCTGCTAATGGGCCAGCTTTAAACCAGCTGGGAAAATCATCTTTATCTTTTCCACAACCCATCCTCCCTCCAGGAAGATACCATCTGCTGCTGGGACATTCAGTCCCAGTGCATGACTGATAAAATTCCATCATCCCACTGGGAGATGCTCCAGCCAGGGGGAGGAGCCAAGCCTTTCCTACCTAGATAAAAACTGAGATTTGGAACATCAGAGCAGCCATTTTCCACTGGATTCCAGAGGAAAGCCAGGCCCTTATACATAATCACTAAACCTTCAGAGGAAAACTGCACCTTCTACAGGAGCACTGCTCCAGCTGAACCACATCTGCCACTGCAGGAGGATGCAGCCACCATTTAATGGGACTGTGCCAACACCCTGACTGACTGACAGGGTGTCAGGTTGTATTCTGACTCTGTCAATGTTTTGGGATTGTTCTTTGTAATACTGTATTTCTATTTTAATTTTCCTAGTAAAGAACTGTTATTCCCAATTCCCATATTTTTGCCTGAGAGCCCCTTAATTTCAAAATTATAATAATTTGGAGGGAGGAGGTTTATATACTCCATTTCAAAGAGAGGCTCCTGCCTTCTTTAGCAGACACCTGTCTTTCAAACCAAGACATCTCTTCAAGAGAAGAACCCATTTTAAATGGTTCTTTGTTGATTCTTGTCTGGCCAGTGCCATTTTGCTTGTGCTGAGGAGCTGGCCAAGCACACAGCCTGCCCTGGCAGCTTGTGCACAGAGTGGCAGTGTCCAGTTTGCCCAGCAGCCTGACTATGAAAAATTAGAGCAGTCCAAGAGCCCTCGGATGCATATGGGCTTTCCCATCCGAGCACTCCAGCCCTTCCAACTGAGCTGCAGGCCTTGGCTTTCAGCCCCCACAGCCAATTTGGTTCCTTGAAAAGTGAGTGTGTGTCACAGATGACAACAGAGCTGACTCCCATTGTGAGGGGTTTTTCCCTACCTGCTGCTGCTTGCAGAACTGGGATCTGAAAGCTTGTGGATGGCTTTCTCCTTCTGCAGACCTGATGATGGGTGGTGCCTGTCTGTGGAGTATTTGGCAGTTTAACAAGTCAAGGGTGGCTTAGGCATTATGGTGAGATGAACACAGAGAGTTCAAAATGCAATTTATCATCTGTTTAAAAAATATCAGTGATATGCCTGGGGATCTAGGATCCTTGTGCAGGGGGAGATGATCTCCATCCCCAAACACATCGTGGATTAGTTGGGAATTGAACCAAAAACCAGAGGCACAGAGCCCAGGCAGTCTGGCTAACCCCAGACCCAGTGCCCTCCACTACAGACACTGCAGAAGCAGTCAGAAGGATGATTGGGAGGGCAACAGCATGGGGACAAACTGTGCACAGTGAGGCTTAGATGAAGGGGAGTGCCAAAAATTATCACCTACACTTGGCAGAACTGAGCTATGGAAGTGCACTGTGCTGGCACCTCAGTGCCATGGGAAAGGTCAGTCCCACCAGTGAAACATCTCTGAAGAGTCCTGCCTTTATTCAGTGTTTCACTCTGACCTCCTGTGTGGTGTTTTTATCCACTCTGAATTCCTGTGTGGTGTTTAAAGCTTACTTCTTGGGGAGAGATTTTCAGCTCTAAAGACTTGGGTGGGGAAATGTGTTTCAAAGAGTTCCAAAGTGTTGAAGCATTTAGTGCTCTGTTAATTCCTCCTCTTAATGCTTGCCTGGCATTGCTTTGCCTGTTGTACAGCCTGTGGGAAGTGCTGCAGAGATTTCCATGGGATTTGTTTGACCCTGCCATGTGATGAGCAGGATCAGGTTTTAGTGGTTTTATCAGCCTGTCAGCATGCATCATTTTCTCTCGGGGGAAATAAGTGATCCGCTTGCCTTCCCTGCTTATTTCACATTTGACTTGATGCTCTCACTCTGGCAAAGATACCCTGGACTCTTTTAATCGTGCTCCTTTGGAAGCAGGGATAAAAAAAAGTGCTCTCTGAGGACATTTCTGTGCCTGTGGGCTAATTGGGGCCAGTGGTGATTTGAAGTGAGCATCCTTGTAAATGAACCCCTGACAAGGTTTGGAATTTCTGTGTCCCTAATCTGTCCATAGATTTTAGGGATTTTGATCATCAAGATCAAGTGTGAGGCACCAGATCTCAGTCACAGCTGTGCTTAAAGCAACTCCTTTTATCTCTCTAAAGCAAACTCTTGTAATTGTAAGCAGGTAAGGAGGATTAACACCAGTTAGTAATTTTTCTCTTGCTCTTTAATATGATTCTAGCCCCGTGGGGACAGACATTGCCTCCAGTGCCTTGGAGGAGGCAAAGAGCTGGACAAACAAGGCAGCTGGAGGGCTCAAGTGGGCAAGAAATACATCCGTGCCTTTTGCTCAGGTACTCATTCAGGCTTCCCTCTGGCTTGGTAGCTTTGAAATCTCCTGCTCCAGCAGCCCTGCAGCAGTTCTGCAGACAACTGTTGAAATCTGCAGCCAAACAGGAGGCAGAGCTGTGCTGTTTTGTCAGAAATTCGTCCTTGAGTGTTTCCCGCATCTGTGATGTGCCTGGGGATTGAGTTTCAGATTTCCCACTGTAGTTTTGTCAAATTTGCTTTATGTGAGCTGCATCGAGACTGAAATGGAAGATGTGGCCTTGTCAGGCACCTTGCTTTGTGATTTGTGCTTGTTTCAGCCTCAGTCAGTAAGGGAAAACAATAGCATGGAAACACCCCACCTGAGTGAAAGCGTTAGGAAATGCAGCAGGCACAGTTCAATCCCACAAAGTGACATCCTGCTGCATGCTGGGGCTGGCCAGGCCACCAGAGAGTTTCTGCCACGTTGCCTTGTGCAACCCTTTGAAGGCACAATGCGATGCAGGAAAAGTGTCCTCACCAAAAATCTTGGGAACTACACTGAATAAAAGGTTTAATCAAGACTGAAGAGGACTTCAGTGCTCTGAAACACTTCTGTAGTGCTTGGGTGAGTAGGGATAGACTGAAAGAAAGAACACCTAGGGCTTGTTTTTTTTTTTTTTTCCTTCCTTGAGCACAGACACTGACAAAATCAATAGTTTCATCTTCGCAGTAATTCAGGTGACAGTGTGCATAGTCACAATCAAAACACTTCACATGAAAAACTGCCACTGTTAATAGGAGCTTTTTAAACAGAGCAATTGGCAGCTACCTGCTTGGCTTGGATGAATTTATTAGAATAAATTAGCCATTTTTTCTTTGTTTCCTCCACTGCCGTGTTACAGGTTTACAAACAACCTCCCAGTCATTCCCGTGTGTTTGGGGTGCTTAGAACAGATGTGTAGAATCTGCCTTGATTCCTGGCAGCTCCAGCCATTAGCTGCAATTTATTGGCCAAGAAGAAGCAGCTTTGCTGTGTTCCTAGTGAGAATTGAGTTCACTGTCCTGTGTGATGGCACACAGAAGGTACATCCCTCATCACTTGGGTGCCCACTGGTGCTGCCAATCCGCTGTGCTTTAGAGAACCCTGCACTGGGTGCAACCAAATAACCCATGGGAGCCTTGCTGCCTCTCTCCAAGGACCTTTTGTGTCAATGGGGTAACTGTACCACTTAATTAGTGGCCTGTCTTCATTTTCTTCTGTCTTCACTCAGAGTCAGGATTAAAAACACAAAGGAGATTAATTTCTTGTGTTTGGGCTTGGTTGTTTATTAAATCTTATCTAAAGTGCAGAGAGTTCAGCAGCACTTCCAGCCACCAGCTAAAAGTGAGCAAAATGGAGCTGAATCCAGCTAATTATAAGGTGTCTTAAAGCTAAACAGTCCAATAGAGAATTAACACCTATATTATTGATACTTTTGTCCCAATAACCAAACTCCTGTGACTCTCAGTGCAGCACTGACTGTCCAACCAAAAACTAGTGCCTGAAACCATGGAGAAGAAGGCAGAGACAACACCCCAAACCCTCCATCTTATCCCATACCTATTACTATATCCCAAAACCTTCAAATTCAAAACACTTCACCATGTGAAATCAGGCAGATTAGAATGCTGCATTGGGTAACCCATAATAAAAGCAGATTTTGTGCTTGGCCATGTCTTGCTGCTGGTTAGGGATGTGAGCTGATGAGTTTTTGCAGTATACTCTCCCAGATGCATGAAGCCACACTGTTAATTTAGGAGCAAACTGTGCTTATGTTTACAGTTTTCCTTCATCTCTACAAATCTTGTTGGTATTTTTTGTTTTTTTTTTTTTTTTTTTTTTTTTTTTTTTTGTTTTTTTTTTTAATGCACTTAAGCTTTGCTGTCCTCTTTTCAGACAATTACAGTATTTTCTCCTTGCCACCACAGAGCCTTGGCTGAGCAGCAGTGGCTGAGCAGCGAGAATGCTTGAACAGTTGCCAGGAAAGTTCAGCAACGTTCAAAAGCAGCACAGAAGAAATTATTATGGATTCTGGGTGCTTCATTCCACTGTTTTCAGCACTGCTTGATCCTGCTGTTCTGCCATGTTTTTTGGGATGACCCTGTTGTAGCTAAGATATAATGGGATGGTGCTAGAGGGCCCAGGAAACTGCAGACAGAACCTTAAACAGCTCAGATGGGCTAATGTGTATTGAAGGAAGAACAGCCAACCAATAGTAATTACCATGAAGCAGCAATTAAGTTGTCTTGGTTCACTGTTGTGGGCCAGTGCTTTTTCAGATGTCAGAACAGGATCTGGGCAGCTACAACCTCAGGTTGTATCACTGTGATAATTTTTCCTCCCTTTGTGCTGTCAGCTTTCATTTCAGGCTGTGTCATGTTCAGACAGGCAGGATGTGTCACAAAAATCCCCATCCACACGCCTTGTTGGTGTCATTTACAGCTTGTGGGGTGTTTTTTTATGGCATCTTCTTAATACACCCCATAGCACAGGAGGTTGTTGGGTCACTTGAGCACCCCTCTGTGGTGCTTTTCTGGGCAATCCACTGCCATGAGGTTCTGGGCTTCACCTGCATCCCTGGGCAAGGTGTTTAGCTGTTTCCCTGCTTGGATCCCCATCACAGTGGAGATTTTTGAGAGGCACAACATTTTCTGCTGTGGGTGATGAAGCCCTCTGCAGGCTGGGTGGTGCAGGAACCTGGCTGCCACTGATGTGGCATCTCTGGGGACACCTGCCCTAACTAACCTTAATATAGGGAATGTGCTTGTTGGTGCTTCACCCCTTGAAGCTATGGTTGGTTCTCCTAAAACAGAGAATGTGTTGGGGAATGTGCACCAATTACAGCTGATGGTGGGCAATTAGTCTGAACCCAGCAGAAGCTCTGCTGGCACAAACTGGCAGCTTAACTTTTATTCCTCTGGTTCTTCTGTTGTGTTTCAGCAGGGGATGCATTTTGATTGCCCACATCCTGATAGGCAAAGCCTCTGTGCCACCAGAGGGGCTCTCATTGCCCACATCCCCCTCTCTCTGTGCCACCAGAGGGGCTCTCATTGCCCACATCCCCTGGCATGTCCCTGTGCCATGTCCCAGGTGCCAGGGAGCAGCTGGTGGCTGCCAAGCCCAGACAGGGCTGGGGCTGCCCGTGGCACTGAGCAGACACACTCAGTGTGAGCTGGGTTTGTGACAGCCTGAGAAGCAGGAGGGAGAGGATGTAGCACCTGGCCCAGTGTTTTCTGTCTCCTCTTCTCCTTGTGTGAGATGGCATTGACAATGTGGAGAGGGTCCTGCCTTGTTTTGGGGCTGTGCTTCTGTGTAATTCTGAAAAGTCCATGGGTTTGTACAGGCTAAGTGCTAGAGAAGTACAAATTGTTCCCATTTTCCCTGATGTGGCAACTGTGAGACAGAGCAGTGTTTGACCTCCCACATCACATTGCTGACATTTGGCACAGCTGAGTATTTTGAGCACAGATTTTTCGAATGTCAGGCCAGTGCCCTGTAAACACAGGTTGCCTTTTGTTGTTTGCTGGGCACGGCTGTGTGGGAGAAGCAGTAAAGCCACTCTGTAGGCAGGGCACTGAGGAATGCTGCTCGATTTGCATATGAAAACATTTATCCTAACACTCAGAGCTAAGGTAGCTACCAGTGAGGGGTTTCCATGGGCCTGCCTGGCAGAAAGAGGGTCACACCACCCTCTCCCAATGAACTGCTTTAAGTTTAATTAAGCCCACTACCTCCTGGGAAGTTGCAAGCTTACAAATTTCTTAATTGCCTGGTGTGAAGAGAAGCTCAGTTGTGTTGTAGTGCTTGGAGATGTTTCCATTCCTTCCTGATGCTCAGCAGCAGTTGATGCCCTGGCAGTGATGGATGCCCAGCACAGGCAGGCAGCAGCAGTGTGGCAGGCTGGCTGTGGTTTTTGGGAGCCCAGGAGCCAGGCACAGGGGCTGGGGCTGCACACCATGGATGGATGAGGTGCTGAGCTCAGGTGAGCACAGGAGCAGGATGGAGCTGTTCACCCCTCCAAGATCAGAGCTGACACTCACATGTGTTCACAGTGCCATCCACCCTGCCTAAATATTTATTTCTTGTGTTGTGCTCAGTCTAATGCAATCAGACTACAGGCTGCCATATCCTTTTAGCTCTGAATTTGTCTAGCAGGAACAGGCTCTGCTGCCCCTAAAGCACACGTGCATATTGCAGCACCAGCTCCCATCCCAGCACCTTAGGCTTGCCTCAATTCCTGCTGACAATCACATCCCACAGCACTTGCTCCATGAGGCTTTCACCAAATTAGTGTGAGCCTGATTCCCTTTTCATTAGGGGGAAGATGAACGAGCCAGAGTTGTCTCTTGAAATACAAAAATGTGAGTGGACTTTTAGTAGTGTTAGTTTGTTTTACCATCTCTACTGAACTTTGAGCCATAGTGCACTCTGTATTTTCAGATACTCCCCCCAGCTGAAGAGCAGGCTGCTGTGACAATGCCAGTGTGAGAGCCCCTCTGCTGAGCAGAAACATGTTCAGTTTGTTCCATTTAACCCTAAGTTAAATTATCCATTGTGTGTGCACACCTCCACCCTTGCAGTCCTGTGAGGATGGGATGGCTTAGGAGAAATTTGGGTGTTTTTTTTAAAAATCACTTGAGTTCCTTGGAGATATGGAGTCAAATTTGTTGAGCATAGCACTGGAGCCTGTTATCATCAGTCCTGCAGCACCTCTGTGACAGAACTTGTACACTTGTTGCACAAACACACATTGAATAAAGAGTTCTACTTTAAAGAATGCTTATTCTGCTCATCTCAAGCCTGATTGTGATAGTTTTCAATTGGTTCTTTGTTCTTGCAGACTTCTTAATTTTTTTTTTTTTTTAATAGAATGGTTATATCGGACTCTTGTGTCTGTAGTTCAGAGTAAAACTGTTTCAGATTAATAAGAATGGAGAACAATTTTTCAAGTTTCTCAGCATGGAAGAGCTGAATCATCAAGGGCTGTTCTTGTAGCTCTGTGTTACAGCAGCATGTGGAGGGGAGAGGCTGAAATAGTTAAGGAGTGGCTTGACCCCATGCAAGGAGTGCACTGTTAAATATTCTGATTTTTTTAAAGTAAAATTTACCTCATTTTGGCTTTATAGCCCATTCTTAGATCTGTTGTAGGTATTTGATTTAATAAATTTAAAGCTACAGTGATGGATAAGAGATGTCTCCAGTCCAATGTAGGAATTACAAGAGAAATCCCTGAAATAATTGTTTTGCATAGGTGCATTTACAAATCAGTTTTCATGATCCTGTTTAATTTGTGAATGACTACATACATTCACTGTGGGATTTATAGTATTTACTGACTGTGTTGAACATCCTTTTAATTTGTTCTTACAATTTAGGGCCAGATAAGTAAAAATGCTTGTGATTTATAGGAATGAGAACTGGTGAGGCCAGCAAAGAGCAGAGGGGGTGTCAAGGGTCTGTTGGCCAGCCCAGGTCCCATGTCCATCACAGCAATGATAGATAAGTTCTTCTGTGCTGTCTTTGTGGCTGAAAATGTACTTTAATTCTTTTTGGTGAGTTTGTAAAACTGTGAGAGATTGTTGGTAATTCTTCTCTTAGTTTGCATGAGGAATATTAAAAAAAAAAAAAAGTGTTATTTGTAGCTCTGTGTGAGATCACCCTGTTTATAAAATCACACCAGCCTGAGATACAATTACCACAAATAATTGCCAAGAATGCTTGCTCTAAAAACAACATTTTCTGGTTATTTTTGGCAATGCTTTTCATAAATAAAGGTTGGCTATTTAAGGCTGAATATTATGTTTTTGTACTTGGTTATCAGGCACTGAGACTGTGCACTCCAGTAAGATGTTATCCTTAAGTTGCATTTTGTTTGAAGGAATGAGAGGAGCAAAATTCTTGGTTCTTCAGGTGATGGGGACAAAGAATTTGGCAGTCATTTCATCATCATTTCCATCATCCCAGGGAGGTGCCCCAGTGCACAAAAACCCTAAACTGCACAGCCAGAAAAAAACCCTGTCCTTTCTGGCAAAAAAAAAAAAACTTCAGAAAATGTGGTTCTGTATCAGGAAACCCTCCTTAGGTGATTTTTCAGCTACACCTGGTGTTGCTGTGCTGTGCCTTGTCCCTTTGCTGTGTGGTGGGTGAGAAATGGGTCCCTCTTGGGCACAAGTGCAGCTGTGCCCCTGTGAAGGGTTCACTCTGCTCATCACAGAGCTGCTTTTGATTCCTCCAGCCTACTTCTCTTCAAAATCCTAATTTCACATACAAATGGACACATCTCAGATTTTTATCCAAATAAGAAGCAAATGGCCAAAGGCAAGCCAGGAATTTTGGGAATTGCTTTGGAAGAAAATTCTCAGGCTATGCTGAAAGGCATGGACACATTCCTCTTCCATCAAAATAAGATAGCAGGGCTGCAGGGAGGGGTGAGGGATAAGGAATAGAATCTTAATGCAGGATTTTAGGAGGAATTCTGATGAAAATCAAGAAACTGGGAGAAATACTGGCTGCCAGAGATGGCTGGGGTGCTTTGCTGCATGCTGGGGAATCTGTCTCCTAGAAAACAGGGTGAGTTTTGATGCTGCCAGTGCATGGTCCTGGTCAGAAAAGCTCCTTGCTGTGTAAGGAAAGGTTTGGATGCTGTAATGATAAAAGTTTCTGTAACTTTAAGCAACCCTGAAGCAGAATAGCTGCTTTTGTATCCTAAACTTATTTCCAAGATACAGTGTATGTGCTTTTTTTTTTTTTTTAACTGTGCAAAATGATTGTGTAAGCTGTGACTTTGCCATACCAAAGCATCCAGTCTAATATTCAGATGCTGAGTATCTGCAGATTCCCCCTAATTCCAGCTTTATTTCCTTTCAAAATCGATGTTGTGATGTTTTGCATTCCTGAAACCCAAACTCCAGAAACGCTGTGATTTATGGGAATTTCAGCTTTGATTAAAAATAAAATTGCAGAACGTAAACATTAAATGTATAAAAACAAGTCAAGGAAAAGTCTGTAAATATATATTTAAACAAGCCAAGGAAAATTCTGTAAATCTAAATATATTTAAAAATATCTATTTATATATAGGGATAAAAATATATTAATATAAAAATATATATCTTGTGTGCATATGTGTATAACACAAATGATTCTGAGGAACTCCATTCCACAGTGATGCTGATGTGGTTAAATGAAAAGCATTAAATATGTCACATTTAAAATGCTGTGTCTTCACATTAGAAAATATATTATCTTGGCTGCCTACAGATGTTTCACTGGGTGCAATTCCAGGTCAGATGTTCTTTTCTTCTCACAAATCCAGCACAGATAGGTAGTGGGATGTCTTTAAAAGCAATTCCTTTGTGGAGAATAACTAACTGAATTTACTGCAGAGAAAGCATTACTTACTGACAGAAATATGGCAGAGCTCTAGATGTGTGCTTTTGGTTACTGAGGTAATTGAGAAAATTAAAGGATGATTCTGTTTGGCATGAAGTGCCCACTCATGCATTGGGAGGCTCATGCAGCCTTCTTGGAATTCCCTGGGAAGGGAAGGAGCTGGGGGTTCTGCAGGGCTGGGCTCCAAATGCACATTTTTTTTCCTGTGCTCTTTTCCCTGGAGTTGCTCTGTTTGAAGCTGGAGAATCAGTTAACAAGTAATTTATTAACTGGACAGTTCTCCCCACGTTTAAAGCTTGCTCTATGCCTGTGCACGCCTGGCTCCTGCCAGCTCAGAGGCATTTGTGCCTCTTAAAACATGTGAGCAGCTCCCAGAAGTCAAGGGCATTGCTCACGTGCTCTGGGAGCTTGCAGGACTGAGACCTCAAGGAAAACCTGGTCTAAATCTGTCAGCAATCCTGTTACACTGTCTAGGTGCTTTAGATGAACTTTCTTGCAGGATGAGGCTCTAAAAAAGTGGAAGGAAAGAGCCAAAGTGGTGTGATCAAAAGCAGCATTTCATTTGGTACAACTTCCATCTTTAGGGTCCCACCCTGGAGCTCCCCATCTTATTGTGAACTAAATCTTCAGCCTCATCAATGTGTATGAAACTAAGGACTGTGAGTCAGTAGCCATGTCTGGAAATGCTGGCTAAAAGAAAAAGGAGATGGGGAAGAGAAAGAAAAGGATGCCAGGAATAAAGGGAGCAAAATATAAATAATTTTAGACAGAGATTGAAATAAGTGATGGACAGTTTTCCCTATTTTCATATAAGCTGTTCACCAGTGTAATAATATGACTGGTGTGGCATGGCCTTTAGCTGGCAGGGAGCCACTGGATCTCACTTGTTTTTTGCTTAGACAGGGCATTGTCAGAGGACACAGTGGCTCCTGGCTGTAAATCTCACTGCTATTTAAGCTGCAGCAGCATGTGTGAGTCCAGGCAGGACTCATCTTTCACGAGGATTTTTTTGTACACTGACCAATAATCCCTATGGTTTGAGCATCTTCCCTCCCTAGTCAACATCAAAAGAAGATTCCAGGGTGCTGAATAGGGATTTTTCCTCTCTGCTGCTGTGGTTGGGGGTGTAAAGCAGAGCACAGTTCAAAGATCTGTGTTCCTGAAATTGCCTTGTAATGCTTTATTCATATCTTTGATACTGCCTGAGAGAAGGCAAATTTATTCATTCTGTTGCCTGGCTGTGATAGAGAGCTTAAGTCCTAGAGTAAGTAAGATAAGTAGTTTGCAGAGATGCTGTTAAAGGCCTTCACCTGTTTTGAGGCTGCTGGAGGACAGAGGTGCTCCTAGAAGTGGCTCTTTGGGGATCACACAGCTCAGGTTCCTGCTCCAGGAAAACCTCAGCACCAGAGTGGGAGACTTAGGCTGGTTCAAGGAGCATCACTGAAGGCAGGGATGGAGCCCTTCTTGTTATATGGGCAGCTGGTTACCTGTTGGAACCCAGAAGCCTGAGAGTTTTGGACTTTCTGTGCTTTCTGGCACTGACCCCCTGGAGAACACTGCTTTTGACTTGGGGCCTTGGAGAAGGCTTCCAAATTTGAGTGATGGAGTTAAAATCACGGGTGTGTAGTTAGAATAGAGGTGTGTAATGTCACATGGTGAAGGGTTTGGAATTTGGGGTGTTTAGAATATAGTAATAGGTATGAGACAAGATAGATGTTCTTGGCTGTTGTTGTCTCTTTCTTCTTGTTCCTTCTACTTCATGATTTCAGGTAGTAATTTTGGTTGCATAGAAAATCCCACAGTGCAGGTCATGGGTGTTTGTTTATTGGGTCAAAAGTATAAATAATGTAGATGTTAGTCTTTACTTGGACAGTTAGCCTTTAAAAGACCTTGTAACCAGCTAGACACACCTCAGTTTTCTCACTTTTAGCTAGTAGCTAGAGGTGCTGCAGACCTCTTTGTACTATAGATAAGATTTAATAAACAACCAACTCCAAAGAAGAAGTCCACAGGGAGCCCCAAAGACACCTCAGTGCCTGTGGTAGCCCTCTGGCCCTCCTGTGGGCCACAGCTCCACTGGCCACTGCATGGCTGCAAGTGGCCCTTGGCTTTTCAGACCTCACTAGGCTGCTGGTAGAGTCCATCCACAGGTTTATCAGGGTCCCTCTAGCTGCTCCTTGGGTTGTCACCTCCCATGATTTGCAGAGGACCTGACAATGGTGCAATTTCCTCCTTATCCTTCTTATCCTTTTTTTTTTTTTTTTTTTGAGTAAGTGATATGACACATACTCAGAGGAGATATTACAAGCTGTAAGGTTTTATGGTGTATCAGGGATGGAAGAAAGCAGATCTAGCTGTTGGCAGCAAGTATTAAAAATGAAGCAGGTTTAGAAAGGATTATTTCTGCCTTTTTATTTGGAGAAATAATCTCTCTTTAAAAGTTAGTTACTCGTATTCCCCATGACTATACATTTATCTCTACTCCTAATTAAGGATTTTATCATTAATACGCATGAATTCTCACTTTTATTATAATCCAATCAGAGGCAAATCTCCCCCTTTAAATGCAAAGTGTTCAGCAGAACAGGGACTCCTGGATAATTTGTTGAGTAAGATGGCTCAAACCTAGAGTGAATTCAATTTTCACTATATTCTTTGCTGCAGCAGAAGCTTTGTGCTGTGCAACTTGTGTTTTCATATGTACATCATAGAAAAAACTGATGGAATACATTGGGCAAACTGAGGGGTTTGTGGGGTGTGGGGAAGGAACTGATTGAGGAGCAATGGGTAAAAGGCTGCCCAGGGAGAGCAGGCAGACCACAGCTGAGCCTTATTTTTACTTACACTCAGCTGAGTTTTGGTTTTTCTTTCAATAAATGTCCAATGATTCTATAACTCAGTTGTGAAATTTCACAGTGGTATTTTTTTTCCTCAGTGTGACTCTGTTTCTGCCCAGTGTTACAGATTTTAGTGAGTCAGTAAAATAACTCCAATTTACTTAATGACACAACAGCCCCAAACTGCTTTTCTTTTCATTTTTTTTTTTTTTCCTTCTCTTTTTCTGTTATCTGCCACTCTGGCATTTCTGGTGTTTGAATCCTGAAGTGCAGCTGCCAGAACAAAGCTTGTGTGCCCACCCAGCTGGGAAGGTGAGGAAAATGCTGGGGCAGAGTGTATCCCAAGCAATAATGTGGTACTGCAGTTTCTTGCAGTTTCTAGCAGTTCAATCATAGTGTGTGCTCAGGACCTGTGTGATGCTTCCCAGTCTCAACTGTGGCTCCTAAAGTGGTGACAGAGGAGAGGAGTAAATAGTACTCAAAAAATAATCTCCTTTCATTAGGGCCTGACCTACCTGTCCCTGAATTAGGGGAATCCTTGCAGAGCCAGCTTCCAAACTATTCCCTTCCTGCATTGCCCACTGGTCATGGAAGCAGTGCCAGCATGGGGCAGACATGGCAGCAAATCCACTAGCCCTCTGTGAAGCTCAGGAGGTCCCCATTTTCCAAAGTGTGGCACTCTGTGGTGTAATTCAAAACCCTTGGAAGCTGAAGGGAAGAGCAGAGTGCTTTGCCTTCAGTCTGCCTAGTGAAGAGTGCAGGGGATCCCTCCCCCACTGCTGCTTTGTTAATGGATTTGTCTTGTTCCAAGGCAGGGATATCCACCCTTCCATCCATTCCTCCATCCATTCCTCCATCCATCCATCATCCATCCATCATTCTTCCATCCATTCCTCCATCCATCCATTTCTCCATCTTCCACCATCCATCCATCCATCCCTCCAACCATCCATTTCTCCATCCCTCTATCCATCCATTCCTCCATCCATCCTCCATCCATCCATTTCTCCATTCCTCCATCCATCCATTTGTCCATCATTCCTCCATCCCTCCATCCATCCATCCATCTATCCATCCCTCCATCCATTCCTCCATCCATCCATTTCTCCATCCCTCTATCCATCCATTTCTCCATCCGTTCCTCCATCCATTTCTCCATTCCTCCATCCATCCATTTGTCCATCCATCCATTTGTCCATCCATCCATTTGTCCATCCATCCATCCATCCATCCATCCATCCATCCATCCATCCATCCATCCATCCATCCATTTCTCCATTCCTCCATCCATCCATTTCTCCATTCTCCATCCCTCCCTCCATCCATGAATCCATCCTGGGTGTCCCATTTACTCCCTGTGTTTAGGGTGTGCCTTAAAGCCTCTGGTGCCTAAAGATGGGATGCAAAGCCAACCTTTGCTGAACCCACAAGCACTTGATTCTTCCTGCAGCTCCTCCCCAGGCACCTTGCCTGGAGCAGTGTGGGGGCTGAAGGTCTCCATTCATACACAATCACTTGGATCACCTTGGGAAGGAAAAAGAAAAGTAAATTTCCTGCTAAAAATTTCCTAAAGTTGTGCACTGAAATGGTCCCAGTGCCACAGGAGCTCCAGGCAGGGATTAGAATTAGGGATTTATCAAGGCACCTAACACATTCCTCCTTTAAATTGCAATGCCTCTTGCTTTGCAGCCTTCAGAAGGATGTGGGATTATAAAGAGAGATTATTTCCCCTGTGGTGAGGGACAGTGACTTGCCATAGGTGAGCTGGGCTGAGGTCTGCTGCTGTTTTACATAATGGGGTCAAAACTGCACATGGGGAGAGCATTTAGAAGAAGGTAAAAATAAACCCTCTAAATATTTGGATAAACCTGTGGCTGCTCAAAATGCTGATGGCTTGATTATTTGTCTTTGTCTAGTTAAGTGCTTTTTAAAAAATCTTTTGCTACCAAATGACTGATCTCATAGAGGCTTACAGTAAAAAAATACATATTTAATTTGGAAATATCTTGCAGGGAGGAATGTATTTTTGCTGGTTTGCACAATAAAAGAGCAAACCACTTTTCATTCTTGCCTGATTTCAAAGACAGAAAATTGTCATTTTGCCATGAAAGGCTGTTTTTGCTGACACAATTGGTAGTTTAGCTCTGCTTTGATTTCCTATTCTAAATATGTTGCAAGATTATAGGGTGCATCCTAAGAAATATTCAGCTTTTTTTTTTCCTTTTGAATTGCTTAAAAATTAAGATAATGATTATGAACATGGCACAAGTCTATGCAAGATGTATTTTGTTTCCCTCTCCTTGACACTCAGTGTGTGCACTCTTAGGATTATATTTTATTGCAGGACATCAATTCCAGGATGATATTTTGAGTATATTAGTAATGAATTCAAAACTGAATGTAAGATTAGAGTTTCAACTCTATAAGTCAATGTCATTCCACTGAAGTCAGTAAAGCTGAGATGGAGAGGTGCCCTATGGTTGTTTTTTTCCATCTGCCCATACAGCAGAGCTGGTTTTGCCACCACAGGTAAAATCTATATGTGCATGAGGAATAGGAGGGGGGCTCAGTTAAAAGGGAACTCGAAAAGCAATTTAAATACTTTAAATTTAAAAAATTTCGGCTTTTAAACAAAACAGGCAGGGACAGCTAATCATGATTGTTCCTAAAAATCTTGATATCATCTAATGTATTGATGGCTGAGTATTTCCTCAGTGGCTTCCCAGGAATAATTTCCTGTGGAAAACATCACCCATTTCTGTTTCTGCTGGGAGTTGGTTTGGGACAGGCTGACCCTCTCAGTAGTTTCCCTCAAATCACCTTCCCAAAACTATTTTTTTTTTTTTTTAATTGAAAAGGTGCTGCTGAGGCAGTAGTGACCACTCTGGTCTCCCTCCTCCCCAGTTGTATGAAAGTGGATGCACTACATACTTTTTACTTTCCTGGTTTCTCAGTGAATCAGGAATAAGAATTATTTTTACAGATGGAAAGCGTATATCTCTTAAATCTTATTTGTACAAATGATAAATCTCTTTTGGTATTTCCACCAAAGGAAGGAAAGACAGGGACATACATCCAGTAAGGGAGGTTGGGAGCCTGAGAAATACTATTGGATTTTAACAGGAAATGTAGAGTGAAGGTAGAGGTACTGCCCCATTGGAAATACCTCTATTACCATGGCATTAAATTAACCTTGAGGTTTCACAAGTTCATTACACACAGCTGTTTACATTGGCATTTTATGAGAGGTTTTATTCAGGGTGAAATCCATAACTGTGCTATGTTTACAGGCAAGCAACCCCTCATGGTGAGGGTTGGGGTTTTTTTGCCTACTTATTGATGGCAAATGCTTGCAAAATGTGTTACAGATCGAAAAGTAAAAAAAAAAAAAAAAAAAATACAGCTTTTGTTTATATAGAGTCACTATTGCAAATGTCATGTTTGCATATTTTGAAATTAAAAATCAATACACCATTACATTTCAAGAAAGAATATTTCACAGCATCTGTTGTAAAAAGGTTATGGATTTCCTCATTAGCAGCTGGCTTGGATTAGAATCAGAAGGAATGGGGCTATGCTAATTTTCCAGGACAGAGCTAGAGGAATGAATCTTAAACCCATTAAAAAAAAAAAAAAAAAAATAAAAAAAAAAAAGGGGGGGGGGAAGAATATAAAGAAGAAAAGAAAAAAAAAGGGGGAGAAAAAGACAGACTGGGAATGAAAATGATAAAACTTAAAGCCTCTTTCTTTTTTTCTTGTCTTTTTTTGACCAGTCAAAGCAACTTAGTCATAAAAACGTTTCCTGGGTTTTTTTCCTTTTTTTTTCTGGTGTGTCAGAGGATTGACTGGTGGGAATCAAATCCTACCTGCAGCTATTCAGTGTGGTGGATGCAAGGGCATGTTTTTATTAGGAACATACACAAACAGCCCTTTTACCAAAAGAAAATCAGAAATAACTGCTTGCTGGGGGATGAACTACTCTTCTTGAGCTAAAGCCAATGATAATGTATTGGAGTAAGAATTTCTTTGTTGTTACAAGGATAATGTTTTTTGGTGGTCAGCATGTGAGATTTATGCTGTGATTCACCTATTAATGTATTTGGTTTTTAGGAACACACATTTTATACGTGATGTGCCACTAAATAGAGATTTGACTAGCCCTGAGTTTCTTGTTGAATGAGTGTGTGTGTGACTAATTCCCTGTCTGGGACAGAAGCAAACTGTTCCCTTCATTAATCATAGAGGCTCCTTACTGGTCACCAGTTCCAAGTGATCTCATTTTTGTGCATTTCTTTGAAGTTTCTGGAACGAGCCAATGCACAGGGATATCTGTAGGCTGTGTTGGATTAGGCTGGCTGTTAGATAAGTTTGCAGCACAGCATCTTCTAGGACTGATCTAGGGTTGCAGTCTCACCTATCTTTCTTTCCAACCACTGTGTGTTTTATTAGCCTTCACCAATTTTATAGAATCTCCCAGGACCAGTCACCTTCTTTTTATGTCTGTAGGAGATCATTGTGGAGATGAAATTGGAGGAAAGGAAAACCAATTAAATAAAATACTCAGGTAGTATATTAGCACCCAGTCGTGCAGGTTGAGAAATTGCAGGTTTTCATGTCTTTTATTTCTAGAATTAGATGGGACTGTAAGGAAATGTAAGAGTTTGAGCAGTTCATGTTCCTCAGAGGGGTGACACCTTAGCCTGGGGTGTTTTTGGCTTGTTTGTTTGGCTTTTTGGCTTGGTTTGGCCCTTGCTTTTGGCCCATGGTCCTGATGCTATGGAGATGTGCTGGTAGCCAAAGGAGCAGGAGCATCTACCCTGTGCTCTGGAGATGTGATGGCAGTGAAGCCACATCTTCAGTCTGTACCATAACCATTATCCTGCCTTCCTGGGGGGCAGGAGAAGAGGACAGAAGTGATTATTTACCCAACTCAATCATGTGCTTCCTTATCAGGCAGTTCCAAATAAATCCCCAAGCTGAGCTTTCATTAACATTGTGCTTCTGGAAGATTAAAAAGTGTACTAAAAACCAAAACAACCCAAACATGAAAGAACAAGCATGCAAATACACTTTAAAAATATACTTAAAAAAAATAAAGTGGAAAAGGTGAATTACTGCTTTTCTGCTGGAAGCCAGTAAAAAGCATAGTCACACAGATGGTGTTGTCAGTGCAGAACCCCCTTGAAGTAAGGAGAGTTTGGCAAAATGCAAATGACCATTGCTCAGAAAGCTGCTGGGAAGATGAAGTGACTGTGTGTGCTGGGATAGATGGTGTCTGGGTAAAGATCTATTGTGTGGTGAGTCGTGTGGCAATAAAAACAGACAGATAAATGCGGGTCAGCAGAGGAGATAAGACAGGCTATATAATGCTGAGCCACCTTCTGAGGGAATATATAAAACCACGAGAGCCTTTGCAACAGATGACATGAAAACTTACAGCACCGGTGTTTTCCACACAACAGCAGTGCAAATCTTTTTTTTATTAACTAAGTTGAACTTTAAAATTATGTTATGACCAAAAATCAATAAAGAGAAACTGATTTAAGTTCATCCAAGTGTGAAGGGGTTTATTACCAGTGCTACATCACTCTAATGATGTACTCTTAAAAATTTGGTTTTGTGATATATTACATCTATTATTGCTAAAAGGATAAAACTGCAAGGCAACAGTGGACATTAATAAATCAATTTAAAGAAAAATGGGCAGGTAGCCAGGGGAAAACGAAATCCAATTTGCAGTTTTTAAACACTGTGCAATTGTAATGTATGCAAATGACACCCACGCCAAGGCCCTGGGTTTTCAGTTGCTAATGGGATTCTCTCCTTTTGTTTGTTTGGCCTGGGATAATCCTCCTCGGAAGCTGTGCTGTGTGAGAGTGCACTGCTCTGTAATATTTCTGCAGCTGATTTTCTCACTTAACCTTCTAGATAGATCCACACTATGAGAACAGCCCGCAGGGCTTTGTTGATCAGGGTGCATGAAGCATTTCTCGGAGCTGTTGAAACACAAAACATCTGTCTTCCTGTCTCTGCTTCCATCCTTGTCCTGCTTTCCAGGAGAGGTGCTGAAAATGCTGCTCTCTTTCTTTTAATACAAGAGTTAAAGTACAACCTGTGCTGCTCTGTCTTGAACAGTAGCTAGGAAAAAGTTTTTTGAGAACATACCAAAAAATTTCCTTTTTCTCGCCAACTAATTTATAACCAAAATGGACTTAACAATGGAGTGTGTTTTTTTGGCAAAGCAAACTTTGAATTCCTGTTGGGAAGCATTCATTGCTGTGTCCCCTGATGCTGTCTGCTTGCAGCCTGTGCTCTTCACAGAGAATTACAAAAGATCCTCTTTGCCCGTGACCTTTCTTATTCTAATGGCATCTGACAGTGAAAAATGCTGGGATTTTCAAAGGAGCCTGGGAATTTAATTGGACATCCACCTCTTTAAAACTCCTTCAGCAAGCCAGGCTTATTTATTTTTATT
The DNA here is from genome assembly GCA_030060385.1 of Muscicapa striata striata. Classification (NCBI taxonomy): domain Eukaryota; kingdom Metazoa; phylum Chordata; class Aves; order Passeriformes; family Muscicapidae; genus Muscicapa; species Muscicapa striata. The sequence goes on from JAREIS010000087.1 coordinate 1,606,195, forward strand.
AATATGCTCACAACTCCAGGACCAGAGAGCAGCTGAAAGCAGCCCGCGTCCGTGATTACAGAGAATTTGTGAAACGCAGAGATTGAAACCAGGTGTGGGGGAATAAATGTGCTTTTGTCAGCCCTGCTCTAGAAACTCTTCAATCTGAGTTAAGTCCAGGGCTTCTTCATTAGGGCACCGGTGTAGGGGACAAGTGACACTGTGGCAGAGCTCCATGTAGATTATTTCCTAAGGATCACTGTGCCCAAACGTGCTGGGAGCCAGGAAGGGAGCAGTGAGCTTTCTGCTCTGTTCTGCTCTATTTCTACTCTTTTCTGCTCCTCCTTAGAGGAGATGCTTCATCCCAGGTGGGCCAGGTCTGTCCTGCTCTCTTGTGCACCTTGCAGGGCTGGCAGAGATGGGGAGCTGTGAAAATACTTTTGCCCTTTTTTGACGTTGCGAGACAGCTCTGTCGAGTATTTGTGTCTGCATTTGTTATTTGCTGAGTGCTGGCCAGTATTGTGAGAGGACTCGGTGAAATTAAATTTTTGAGAGGTTGTTTTTAATAGCCTGTAGTGCTCAAGGAATGTGCATTCAAATTAGTTTCTGTAGTGTCCTCCAACTGCTCCCTCTAAGCTCGGGGAAAGCTGAATAAAGCATAGCTGCTTTTGGAAATTGTTTTCAGCACCAAATAGGATTGGGATCTTTGCTTTCTCTCATGTAATCTCGAGCTTGTTAGCAGCCACTTTAACTTCGTGTTAAATCAGTTTTTAATTTCTTATAAACTTGCACATTACTAATGTAAAGTACAGACTCTGGGAACAGGAAAGTTAAGATGCTTCTGTAACTTGGGAATTGGCTCGAGTGGTGATTTTTGATAGCCAGAACACCTCCAGGAAAGCTGGAAGGTGAAGGCAAGCCAGCTGTCAGCAGAGACATGGCAAAGCTACTGCAGGAGGATCACTACAGTGATACTTGAGCACACATCTTTATTAATATTGAAATGTCAATGGTATTTTTAGCCCAGCGTTTATTACCCCTTTGAGCAGGGTGCCTAAATGAATCCAAATGTCTTGATAGATGTCTTTTCCTTGATGCCTGCCCCAGAATAGTTGAGAACCAAACAATAATTACAATCACTTCTATACAGGCAAGAGAATCATAATCTTGGATCTTGCAATTTTCTTCTGTCTTTAGCTACGAGTCTGTCATTCTCGCAAGTTTTAATTTCTGGCATCTGCTTGGCAGGGGTAAAATTAGCTTAATTGCTGTTAGATTTTTCAGGAAGCCTTCCAAACGTTACTCCAGCAGACAAATTGTGTTTGCTGCTCCACAAACAGAAGCAGTCAGCGGTAGTACATGTCCCAGAACGTGTTACATCCACTCACCAACAATTCCACAGCTGGCAGCAAAGTCACCCAGCAGAAAAGTTCCCTGTGAGCAATGATCTCCCATGATTTTGGGAGTGTTTGAATGGATTAAAGTGGGATGACTCAACAGGTGATGGAAGTGCTCACTCCCTTCTGTGTTTCCTATCAAAATTTGTCCAGTGAAACATTGGGCTGCAGTTTGCAGGCAAGGATGAAGGATGAATCTGGATCCACTCTTTCCCAAACTTTGTGGTTCTGAAGCCTCTGCCAGCAGTGAGAACACAGCAAAGAGCACACTGAATGTGCCCATGAGTAGCAAACACTCACCCATCTGCAAGAAATTTGGAGAAAATATTTATTAACTTCACACAAGTTAAGCTTTTGTGAGGAGCAATGCTTGTTGCCATTTCAGTTCAAACTACTAACGTGGGTGGTGGTTTCAAAAAAGGGATCTGAGTCCCCAAAATCCTCGCTGTGGTCTCGGGATCATTGAAGGAGTAACACAAATGGATGTTGCCACACGTAGGATTATTTGTGTGCTGCCAATTCTACATGCTCTGGGAGGATTTAATAAGACAAAAAATGTAAAACTCAAACCTAATCTTTTTTTTTTTTTTTATCACTAAGAGAAAATAGATCTAAAAGAGCATGATGAAGTAATCTTATTTAACTTGCAGTTTCTGTTTGCCTCTTGTTGTGGCTGGATTGTTTATCCACAAAGGATTCATTTTATTACTCTTTTTAATGATGGAAACCTTTTGGTCACGAGTCTATTTAATGAATTGTAATAAAAATAATTATTCAGTGGCATGGACAGGGCTTCAATATTTTCTTATTTCTCATAATTCAGTAATTGAGCTGGGGAGAGCAAGGCTTCTGTAATCTCACCCAAATCTCAGCCTTTGCTCTTCATTCAGTGCATCCACAGTCATGTGCTGTGTGAGTTTGCAACTGATTGATACATTTACTTTCATTTATTGTTTTGTGTATATAATACTGCAATACAATTTTTACCAATGTCCTGAAGAGGTATTTTAGACATTCAGCTGTTTTCAGTTTTATGCATGGTGTTTCTTGTGCTGTGTTTCTTTTGAACATTATTTTGAGTAAGTCACCTGATGCTGTCTGTACAGCTGCACTCAGGAGAGAGCAAAATTTGCTTTGTTACTCTCCTGATCCACAAGATTTTCAACTTCTTCTAAGAGCTATGTGTGAAACCTTCATTTCAGTGAAAAAAAAAAAAAAAAAAAAAAGAGGCAGCATTTCTGGTGTCTTGAATGGGGCTCTCTTCATGCCATCTCACAAAAAAAATCCAGATTCCAGGGAATTCAAGTGATTATGGCTGTTTTAGAGAATCTGTTAGGTTTTTCCTGACTTCATGGGTCCTTCCTCTCTAAGCAGAGCCTCTAAAATTGATGATAAAAGGCAAGTATCAAAAATGGTGAGGTAATTACCTCAAGCAAGCAAGGAGGAGAGCTGCTCTGCATTATGCAGGACTTCTGCTTGATAAAGATTTCAGTTTTATGTGTTTGTTTCTGCGAGGGGCATATTGAGTGAGAATTAGATGGAGCCAGTTTGGCTGGATTTATATTGGCAGGAGATAACAACAAGTAGATGAGAAACTAATGTTTGTCTGGGCCAGAAACCTGGTGCTGCAGAGAACAGTCCAGCAATATTCACTGATGTCCCGTTTTCCTGGCATGAACTGGTGCAGTTCTTTCTTTTGAGGTACATTCTGCTTCCCCTGGCAATTTAGCATGATTGCATAATGACAGCGATTTAGTGTTAACAGACCCTTAAGCTCAAAGTCATTAGCTGCAATGAACTCGAGATGGAGTCAAGATTTATTTAATCTGCATTCTGCCAAAACCAGGAGGTAAAACCTAACATCAGTCAAATAAAGCATTGCCACTTGTCAGATTAAAAAGCCAGTGGTTCTGGTTGATGGGTTAAGCTGGGCTGCTGATTTGGTCACTTCTGAAAGGACATGTTGTCTCCTACTTTGAGGGATCAGAAAAGCTGTAGGTGTCATCCCTCCGAGTCATAAAGCTTTCTTCTGTCTCTTTTACAACCTCTCATAAGCCCTTCAAAAGTTCCCCAAGCTTGTGTAGTTAGAAGTCTCTTTATCTGTCATTTTGTTTGAGTTTAAATACTTTGTGGAGCTGTCAGATTTTCCACCAGACGTTTGGGATGTAAATGAGCTTTTGTAACCTGGGATGGAAGGGACTGGAGTTCCAGTTTCTGCCTTGCCTGATAGAGCAGCTTTTAATGGAGTTTTTCTTCCCTGGCACTACACAGCTTGTCATTTCCCCAAGAAATTCCCAGGCTTCAGCCTGTGATGTTTCAAGTGAGTGTTTGGTCTTTGTTGAAGTAAGTCTGGCCAGCCTTAAATTAAGCAAAAATGGGGGTCTGCAAGTGGCTGGTTATTCCCTCAGCATTTTGAATATATGAATATGGAGGGAATAAGGAGTTCATGGCTCCCTGGGGAGATCCAGGCTGGAAGCATCAGGCTTTGATGGGAAACTCCCAGCACTTGGGCAGCCCTTCAGCCCTGACCCCCTGTGCCTTCCAGAGCCCCACAGACCAAATCCATTTGCTGGTTTTGGTGCAAAGCCCACCAAAGCTTCATCCCTGGAGTGATTAGAAATGGACTTGTGGAACACCAAACAGCAGCACCAGCCACTGCTTTGCTTGTCCTGACCTCACCTTCTGCCCTTACCCCTCTCCAGTTTTACAGCACAATAAAGATGTGCAACACAGAGTGCCTAGCTGCTGCTTTAAGCATATTTAAGATGTTTTAAAGAATTTGTAGTTATGTCTTTAATTACCTATTACCTTTCCCAGCCCATTATTAATTAATTAGCTCACAAACTGGGAGGACTAAGAGCCAACAGTGTGTTTTCTGCCAGGCCTGGCATTGCAGGAATAATTTCAGTGTCCAACACACCATGTCTGTTTGCATTTTCCATCTAATTTTTCTTCCCTCCATGTTGAGCAGATGATGTTGGTGTTGAAACTGATGATACTTTTTATTTTTCTTTGGGTTGTAATGCCTGAGAACATATCTCACAGGAGAGGTGTGTGGGAAGAGTTATTTATGCTTGGGAAGAATTGTACCTTCCCATTTAATTCCTGGTCCTCGAGTTCAGCAGCTCTTTGACTGCAGTATTCAGTAAGTGGGACTGAATGTCACATTTAGCAAGGTAATGTCTGAAGAATGCTGTTGAAAATAAAACAGAAATTGGCAAGAGGTGTGCAGTTGGTTGCTTTTGGCCAAAGTTTGTTGTCATAGAGGACATTGTTTTAAATAAAAAATAAGTTTTAAAAAGCAAACCAGAAGGCAAAATCTTTAATAATCTTATGTGGGATCTATGTGGGCATTTTGCTCCTTTAAGAAAAAGGAAAGAAATTGTAAGAAATTGTAAGAAAAGGCAGAAATTCTGTCTGTGTGTGTATTTTTTTAACTGGTAGTGCATGGCAGGAAAGCAGTTATCATTCTGCCTTGATCTTGGGGCTGTGTGATGCCTTGGCATCGAGCCAGAGCCAGTCCTGCCAAAATAACCTGGCTGGGAGACCAAAGGCAAGGCCTGCAGCATATCAGGAAAAAGGAGCAGCTCAGAGCTGGGATGGTTGAGTGATGAGGACTCTGTGCTTGCAAACATCTTGGCACAGTTCATGGTTCCTATGTCATCTGTGCCCCTTGCTGGTTCCCATTGCTCTGCTTTCTTTCTGGCTGGGGAGGCTGAGGTGGGTTTGGCAATCTGGGGAAATTATCCAGAGGCTGAGCTTTTTTGTGCCTTAGCTAATGAGGTCTGTAGGTGACAGTCGATTAAATCACATGCCTGGGGAAATAAAAATGTAATGGCTGCCTGTAAACAACATCTTAGGTTAATTTAAAATTTTCTCCTAAGATAGTCAGTGTTTATTAAAAAAAGACATAGGGAGCTGTCCCTGAGACCTTAGGATTGTGCCAGTGTGTGCTGTGCAATGCCCACAACACTTCTCTGTGGCTTTGTTGGAACAACAGAATGCAATATATGCTGTTGGGGTATATTAAAAAAAATCTCCATGGTTATATTCTTTTCATCAGATGGGCTTAGAAACGTGGAAGGTATGGCAATAACTGTGCTCTGGTTCTGATTCCCAACCAGCAGTCTTGGGAAAATGCCTGGTTGGCATCTGCAGGTTTCTGCAGGTCAGCCAGATCATCTGATACTGAATTGCAAACCCTAAAGAAAGCCAGTACTCAAATACTGAGCTGTTAATCGATCTAGCACATTTGCTAGATTCTGGAGTACAAAAGCAGTGGAGAAATGAGGAAATCCAGGGCTTTATCTCCAAGGGTGTGTTTGACACCAGCCCTGTGTCTCATTTGTGCTGTGGTGGAAACAAGGCACAGCCAAGCAGGTGCTGGTGCCACTCTTTCCCTGAGACACAGAGAGAAAGAGAAAAACTCTGGTATGTTAGGAAAAGTGCATATTTACAGTTTGGTCCCTTCCATTTTTGTCTTGAAGATCACTGATGAAGGATTTTTTTTAGAGCTGTCCCTTTGTCACATCAGAGCTGTGTTCACAGAGCATACTGCATTGCTGAACCCCACCAGGGAGCTGAAGGAGCCTTGAGCATTGCTTTCCCTTTTTTTAGTTTGTCACAACCTTAATGTAATTTGAAACATGTCTCTGTGTTTGTCAGCTATGTATGAACGTGTATTTGTCACAAAATCCCAGTAATGTGAACACCCTCCCTTTCCAGCTTGACAGAAGGCACTGCCAGCAAACTTCCAGTTTGAGCTGTGCTCCTTCTCTATTCCTGTTAAAATAGAGGAGTTAGCATAATAACTGAATTAGTTATGGTCAGTTTATTTGGTACCAAAATGAGGTCTGCAATGCTGCAGCTGCTTTGCAGCTAAAACACCAGGAAATTTGGTTGCTGTGTGTTTTGCAGCGAGTTTCCTAACATCAATGTATTTATTCCTCATTTACTTAATGGAAATACTTAAATCTGAATGATATGTGTAATAACAGATCCTGTCTTGCTTCAGAGCTTAGCAAAACAGGGAAGGAAGTCAGTCTGAAAAACTTGCTCCAACTACTTTTTTGCCCTTGAGAAGTTTGGTCCAAGGACTTTTCAGAACATGACTGGAATCAAAGTGAGTGCTGTCAACCTCTGTGCTGAGCAGCCAACTCCTGTGTCTTCCACAGTTACCCTGGTATTGTTCTCAAGTATGATTTCATACATTCTAATGGGGGAAAACAACACACTCTGTTGATTTTTATCATTTTAAGGTAATTTGATGGAGTAGGAGCTGCATGTTGATCAGCTGGTGATAAAGAGGGGAGTTAATCAGGTACTTAAACATTATAACAAGTGAAGAGAGAACTTGTGGAGGGAATCAAGAGTTCTCTTTGTTGTCCTTTTTGATTTAATTCTGCCTTCCTGTAGTTGCTTATTTGAGAGCAAAGCAAACACTGTAGGTGAGGCTAATATTAAAATCATACAACCCTGAAAATCTATTTTGTGCATATTGCAGAAAAAATATTCCCCTTAACACCAGCCTCCACGAGCAATTAGTATTTACCAATGTGGAGCTGTGATTTTTCAGTTAATTCAATCCCAGAGAAAAGTCAGGGTTTTTTTTTTTCACATTTCTGTTTGTCTTTGTGGGGACAGCAGTGAGTGGCACAGTGGGCAGTCACTCTTTAAAAAGGGATTTAGAGCTGGTGCTCTCTGCTGCAGCCACAGCACAAAGCCACGAAATTTTCCATACTTGATGCTGAGAAGTGTGAGCCCACCCCAACTCCCTATTTACTGCAGGTCCAGGGGGGGTGGTGTAACTCATGTTTTTGATGCACTTTGAAACTGTAATCTGCCATTTCTGTGTAGGTAATGCATGGTTTAAAAAAAAAAAAAAAAAAAAACAAAAAAACAACTCTATTTGGTTTGCCATTTACTCAGTCTTGAGGGAAAATAATGGTATTTTTAGATATCCAAACACTTTTGGGCTAGACCCTGCTTTATTCAAAGCTTGTTGAAAAAAATGCAAGATGGGGCAATCAGCTAGCAGGGGGCAGGCAGGAGAAGAGAAGTAATTTTTGGGCTTTTGTATGTTTTTGTTAATAAGAAACCAGTGATTTAGCATGACCTAGAATCACACAGCATAAAAAACCAGATCAAGCAATCTTTTATTGGCTTAGTTATCTTGCTTTTGTTGCTCTCTTTAGCTTTGCATTTGTACAAAGACTTTGAGAAATTGAGTTTGAGTGACACTTTGCAGTGGTGTCGTTGGAAAGGGAGAAAATGAGAGAGTTTTGAAACATTTTAAAGCACAACAGGCTTCACTGCTGTGGGGGTGGTGACATTGCAACTGCTGGGGTGAGTCCCATTGCTCTCAGTGACTTCTGGATTTTTCATGGGAGTTACATAGGGAATCTTAGTGCAAGTAAAATAGTGACATTTATCTTTCACCCACTTATTTTCTGTTTGGTTTATTTTGTTTGGTTTGGTTTTGGTTTTTTGGGTTTTTTTTTTTTTTTTTTTTTTTTCTTTTTTTTTATCCCTCTCTCATATTTACTATCAGATAAAACCCATGCTATTGTCACTGGTCTGTGGTCTTGTTTGCACCTGAATCTGGGCAGAGGCATTTCTAAGAACTTTAATAACTGGATCATGACACAAGTGTGAATATTTTTTATATATATATATATATATATATATATATATATATATATATATATAAAAGATGTATATATATAAATAAGATATATATATATATATATAATGTAATATAATAGAATGTAAAAAATATATATAAATAATATAAGATTAAGATATATATAATATAATGTTTTTACACACACACACACACACACACACATATATATATATATATATATATATAGGCTATATGTAAGATATAAGGTATATATATATATTATATGTTCCTATAAGATTGACACTATATCCCTATAATTTGAAGGAATACTCAAATAAGAAAAATACTTGTCCTTTCATATAACCAAGACCCTAAAAACCCATGGGAGCAGCTGTGTATCCCCCCAGCTGCATGATGGAGGAGCCTTGTGCTTTGCAGATTTTGGTGAATATTCTGCAGGAAAAGCTGGCACTGTATTGTGGTGGACAGAGTGCATTTCACTGAGTCCTCCATGGGTGCTGCTTGTGTTTTTTTGGTCATGAACTTGTCTCAAAGCAAGTTTGGAGAGAGAGGAGCACCTCTAGGTATCCATGCTTGGCTGAATCCTGCTGGCAGCACGTTTTCCCTGCCTTGGAAAAGGAGGGAGAGGTGAAGGAAGGACCAGGGGACTTGTAACCATGTGGATGTTTATTGCCTGTTTCACTTGGTTTCGTGTTTCCTTGGAAACAAACCCTGTGTGGCTTGAGATCCGTGGTGAAATGACACCTGTTGTGTCTGTGAGGGACTGGCCAAAAATGGGTTTTGTGCAGCAGGTAGGAAATCAGATAGCTCGGGGCACCCCTGGTTCTGAAGTTAGATTGTGTGACAGACATAGGAATTTACAGAGGCAGAAACCCAGGGAGCAGCAAGAGTCTGCTTGGGTTTTAGTTCTTGGTACACAAGAGGGGAAATGCAGAGTAAAATAATCTCATTTAGCTGCTTTTTGTGTTGAATAAATGCAAGTGCTGTTTTTAATGGAGACTGTGAAGTAAGCTGTGATGATTGAGGACTGTGAATGAGGAAGAGGATAATATTTCAAGGTAGACAGTACAGAGAAAATGAACATAGCTCCTTGGGGTTGTGCTTTCCTTTTCCAACAGCTTTTCTACTTTTTCCTGCTACTATGAGTCTGTCTATTAAAGGTACCCCTGTCTGTGTTCAGTATTGGGCAGAAGCTGAAAATCTCAGCACACAGTCCTGAGTTCAGACCGAGCAGTTACTCAGCAGCCATTAATTCACTTAAACAAGAGCTGGATTTTGAAAATTGCATGGCTCTCAGCACTCTGTTAATAAGGATTTCTGAGAACAGAACTCTCTATTCTGGTGCCTGAACAGGCATTTATCTCATCTGAGAATGTTCCAAACGTTATTTCCCAGCAGCATGATACATGAGAAAGTAAAAGCCAGTGCTTGCAGTGGGTTAGAGTGGGATGAGTGGGTCAGACAGTGAGGGTGGTGCTGCTGGGGGCTGAGCTCTCCAGCCCCTGAACTGTGGCTTTCTCTCTTTTCTCTTCCCTTTTCTTCCTCTCTCCTCTCCTCTCCTCTCCTCTCCTCTCTCCTCTCCTCTCCTCTCCCTCTCCCTCTCCTCTCCTCTCCCTCTCCTCTCCTCTCTCCTCTCCCTCTCCCTCTCCTCTCCTCTCTCCTCTCCTCTCCCTCTCCCTCTCCTCCTCCTCTCCTCTCCCTCCCTCCTCTCCTCTCCTCTCCTCTCCTCTCCTCTCCTCTCTCTCCTCTCCCTCTCTCTCTCCCTCTCTCCTCTCTCCTCTCCTCTCCTCTCCTCTCCTCTCCTCTCCTCTCCCACCCTGCAACACTGTGGATTGTGTGTAAGGTCCTTTTGCTGTCATTGCTCTGCATTCCCAAATCCTGAGCTGGCAGACTCGGTTGTTCACCGAAATATTAATCCCTAAATCCCTCCTTACACCACTAAATCTGCAGCAATTACAGTCTTTCCCCCTTCTCTGCTAATTATATTCATTTAGAAGCAGACGTAGCAGTCTCCAAGGAGCATCCTTTTAATTTCCCTTCCACGTGTAGCAATTAGCTGGGGGTTGTTCCTGGCTGGAACAATGAGTGCACCGAACAGGTTGGAGTGTAAAGTGCAGCAAGGAACTTGTAGTGGGTGAATGTCAGAGTCATCAGCCAGGGCTTGACATAAACATCTTATTATCAGGCAATCAAAGCCTGGGGAAGTCCAGCCTCTGGGGCAAACAGTGGTGGAGCCCTGCTTTGTTCAGATTTTAAAGGAAAAATGGATTTTTATTGTTATTTTTTTTCTTTCCCCTTCACAATATATCAGATATGAGTCCTGGGTTGCCCTGGGGAGGCAGGTGTGTGTGTTTTTTCAGAGCTGTACAGAGAATTCATGTGGTGTAAGTAATTTTTGTATTGTCTGGACTGCTTGGTTTTTCACTGGAAAATGTACATCTCTAGTCTTTTTAATGCCTTTTTTAAAAAAATCTTTATCACTTGGCAGGGATGTAAAAAGTTAATAACAGATTTATAATTTTATTAGCATTTATGCTGCAAGTACTAGAGAGTTCCCCAACCCAAGTTTAATGCATCCTTAAAGTCCTTTTTATTAGCTTGTTAATTCCCAGCAGTACCACTTTATGGAAATGTGAATTAAATTTTTTTCCAGAGGAGAAACAGTGCTATAGGTCCACATAATTAAAAAAACATGGTGTGTTTTTTGCCTTTTGTTTTTGTTTTTGTTTTTTTTGGTTTTTTTTTGGTTTGGTTGGTTGGTTTGTTTTTTTTTTTTTTTTTTTACAGGGGAGGGGATGATTCTTCGTTTTTATTTCTCCAAAAGTGATTTTTTTTTTTTTTTTTTTTTATTGTAGCATTCCTATTGCTTCTGACAGATATAGGTGACAACACCAGGTGACAAGGAGTGGGCACCTGGTGTCATCCTTTCCAGCAGGGATCCAAGCCCTGGGCAGGCAGGAGCACTGTGTGTGTACTGGGAGGGAATGACAAAAAGCCTCTTAGTGACCCAAACCTGCTCACTCCTTCTGCTTTGTCAGACTGGGCCACTTGCAAACACAGGCTGGGTGGGATTTTATTTTTTTTTTTTTTTGTAGGGCTGCCTGTCAGAGATGAGGTCCCTTTCTGATATGTTTATTTTTGATAAATGCCCTTTATGTTAATGATATACTTTGACTGACTGTGACTTTTTCCCACTGAGGATAGGGAATTATTTTAAAAACAAATTTTCTCATTCCACTGGCACACTGAAAATTAAATTACTTTAAGGGAGGAGACGTGCATATATTTCAGTCTATTCAAACTGTAGTATTATGCCCATGTTACTTCTATTTTTCTTTCATCTAATGGACAATGTGGTGTAAATTAAAGATGTATGGTGACTTTGCACCCCATATGAGCCCTCTTCATTGCTTGTATAGTCATCCATCCATGGTTCCATGTGGGAGCAACTGAATTTGTGGTTATTGTTCTGCTTTGCACATAGCAGGAGCAGACTTGTGCAGTAAAATAGATCTCAATCGTTTCCTGTATCTCTAATTGTAATTTCCAGGGCTCCCTCTGTGACAGAGAGAACAAAATAGAGCTTTGAGAAAAACTATCATTAGCCTCGTGGATCAATATGGTTTAGGAAATACAAAACAACTTCAGTTGTTTAAAAATAGGAAGTGCCAGAGGGAGTTCCCAGCACCCTGCTGGAAGCAAATCACAGCATTGATCTGTCTGCAGTGTAACTGCAAAATTTGCAGAAAACAGGTGAACCAGCTGGGAATATAAATGGAGCCTTGCTGCAAGCCCTGCCTGCAGCAGCTCTGGCCCTCCTGGGGCCAGCTGTCAGTGAGATTTTGGGAGCAGGGGATGCCTCTGCCAGCACAGCCCTGCAGCCCTCTGGCCAGTAATGGTTTTCTTTTCATCTCTCTGCCCCTCTCAGATCAGAAGAGTTTCTCAGGAGAGTCACAGGTTTCAAGAAATCCACCCATGAGCACAGGAGGAGTCGTGGAAAGAGAGAAACCCCAGCTGAAATGGGTCAAGAGAAATGCCAGGGAACAAAAAAAAAAAAAGGACAGTGACCCTTTGACTGTTTAAAATACATGGGGCTCAATAAAAGGTTTCTCACATAATTTGCTTTGAGGTTTCTGAAACAATCTCTGGTAGTTTCATTTCTTATTTACTTGTCAAGGTTAAACTTTTTGCACCCTGCTAGGACAGACATTTCATTCCCCCTTTTCTCCTTGCAACCTTCACCTCCAGAATGACTGCAGCCATGGGTTCCTTGGCTGGCACATCCTCCCTGGGTGAAATTTGGAGCTGTTCTGGGGTGTGACCATTCATCTGGACCTGTGCTGACACCCAGCTGTGCTGGGGTTGTTAATTCCAATAATAGTTTTGCACAGTGTGGGAATCACAGCCGTGGCACTTGCCAGGATTTTCAGGGATTAGGGTCTGTAGCCTTGCTTTCTGGTATTTATTAATGAATGATTTATGGAGGCAAGGCTGAAACAAGGCCCCTGCCTCAACTGGAGGGCTGGGTTAATTCCAGATCCTGTTGCATTCCTTCCCAGCCCACAGGGTTGGTTTTCAGGAAAAACTCAGGGAAGCCAGGGCAGCAGCAGCAATTATTTTGCTGCATGAATTTCACTCATGAGGATGGGTGTGGGCAGCTGTAGGTGTCTAAAGAATCACCTGGGCTCTTGGTAACCCACCAGAACTGAAGTTTCTTTCCTGTGTGTCGTGTAACTTCCAGGCAAGGAGGAATTTTTGAATGTTTGGCTTGTTTCTATTTCTATCTCAGCTTGCCAGTTAGTGAATCTGCTACTTATTTTAACTGGTATTTTAGCTTGCCAGTGGAATCCCAAATTAAACATTAGGGTGATGAAAGCCATCTTTGTCTTGACCAAGAAAGAAACTGTGGCATCCCAGGACTAAAAAAGTAAATTTCTGTGGGCTGAGCACATGTCTGAGAGTTTATTTACTGAAGCAGTTGCTGGCCAGTCCTCTGAAGGCAGGATTCCTCCCAGTCTGGCAATGAATGTCAAACCAGGGCGTTAAATCAGCTCCTGGGGAAACTAGCCCTGTTTGCTGCCAGTCCAGCTTGGAAAACCCTATTTGCAGGGTACTAATTAATGGTTTTCAGCAAGGGTGAAATCAATTACAAATGGCTGTAAAACCCTGATAAGATCTTTAAAGCAAAAGAACCGAAATCTAAGTAAGCCTCTACACAAAAACTAGAGGGCTTGACTTCAATTGGGTTGAAAAGATGCTGAAATATAAATTTTGCTCGAGTGCTAAGACAGCATGCCAGGATCCCTGTTTTATAAATGGGTGCCTCTAGGTGTGATTTAATCCCAACAGGAGCAGTCATTTGCAGTAGAACTGCCCCCTTTTAATAGCAGGCTGTGTCCCAGACTGCTGGCAACACTGGTGGCCAGATGCTGCATATTTGCATGGCTAAAAATCCATAGGAGGAATCCCACTCCTGTTTTTAACATCTCCCTATATTACTGCATTTTAAGAATCACTAGGCTAAAGATATACAAGTAAGCATGACTGCTTAATCCCTAACTAACCCCTTTACTGAATAATAATATAATCTTTATAGATTATAATAATATATTAGAGGGTTTCTGTGCTTAAATATGAGATTCTCCTGCTATGTGTCCAGAGAGCTCGTTGGCATTTGTGCAACAGACAATAGCTGAGGGAAATGGTCTTTTGACAATGTAGAATAATTCATTTGGAGCTGCCAGGGTTTGCATCTGAAAAAGACATCTTTCACAACTGTTTCTTTAAATATATGTATCTATTTTTTGTCATGTGTGCTTTGTCCATGCTGTCAGCACGTTTTTAAATACTGCACCATGGTATTTCAAGAGAAAAAGTCAGACTTTCCTACACCTCAGAAAGCTCCACAGTTAAGTTTTGCATGCCATTTGGGAAATCCTGTATGTGAGGCAGGACTTGTATAAATGTCAGTGATGTCCCAAAGATCTGGGCTTTGGAAAATGCCTGATGTAAAGACATCTCATCTTGAAGACCCAGTTTTCATAGAGCTGTGTTAAAATATGGAATGGTTACTTTTTCCTGGCTTTTCCTTTGTTAAGTGAAGGACAGCCTAATAGATAATTTCTTAAATTGTTTTCTTTGTGCAAGCACTTGGTAGAACTTTTTGTCCTGAAGGGGTCAACAACTGAGTCTGAGAGCTGCCCATCCTTAGAGTTACCTTGGGGTGGCAAAATTCCTCATTTCCCTTGACCAGGGATGCAAACCTACAGCCTTGCAGGGAGGAAATAATAGCCAAGATTCAATGTTTAGAGGCTCCTGTGCAGCTGGGAGGGTTGCAGATATTCCTGTTGGCAGGCTGATTATTGTAGCAGAACCCTGGAAAAGACAGGCAGTGCTGGTATTGTCAGTGATGGCAGAGCATCATCTGAAATATTCAAAGAGCAGCTGTGGTGTTTTGGCTGTTGCAATCTTGATTGTGTCAGCATAGATAGATTTCTTTCTGTTTTTCCTGGAGAACATAATAGTCAAATGAAACCTGGCTAACTACAGCCTTGGGGCTGAGTTGCTGTGCTCTACCTGAGATGTGATTGCAATTTTTGACAGGAAGACTAATGCATGTTTTATTGTTGTGTATTTAAATTTGATTTGGGGGTAGAGGGAGAGAGTGTTTTATTAAAAAGAGAAGGAGGATAACTTCTTAAAATATTTCCTGTTGCTCCTCAGGCAGGCTGTGGAAGAGAAGACAGGGAGATCAAGGCAGTGCTCTTCTTTTTCAGGGGCTTTGGGTGGCACAGAAGTGCTTCTGCAATAATTCCAACCCAATACAGACATAGATTAAACAAGGCAATGTAAGTAAGGGCTTAAATCAACCCTGGTTCAGCAATTCAGTGAAGCTGTAAGTTAAGTTACACCTGTATTTTTGCAGGAATGTAGTTTAAAATCATGGTGTTCTCCCATCCCAGCAGCTTGGGTCAGAGGAAAGGTTGTGGTGGTGCCAATCTCTTGCTCAGGAGGTTTGTGGCACTGATTTTTTGTGTTCAGTAGAGAAAATCCCCTTGAGCTCTCAATTTTGGAACTTGCCCTCCTGGATGGGCAAAGGGAGCCTGAGATGCTTGTGGGTGCCATGGAGCCCCAGAGGTCCAAAATATTTGATGTTGTCACCACCCAAAAGCTGCTGAATGAGCTGGGAAAATTCGTGGGGATTTTGCAGAACAGCTTTTGAATTTGCTGATAGTTCTTTTCTTCTGGAGAAGAGCATCTGGCTTTGGAGGGAAAAGTGGGGTCTGGGGCCTTACACACAAATAAACACTTTGCTTCAAAGCTACACGTGTAAGATATGCAGTCTGTACATCAGGGACTGGTAAACAGCTCAGGATTTTTAAATTCTCATCTGTCATCTTAAGCTCCTTATGTGGATTTTGTGAGGAGTCCATAAAACACAAGAAGAGGTTTGCTGTTAACAGATATACATTTTCTGTACATGGTTACAAGCCTTCACTGTGGAATTTCTGGAGCCCAGAAACTGAGAAAGATTAAATCTGCTTTTTTTTGGCAGCTCTGTTTCATATTGCAAAGCCTTGTGAGAGCCCTGGGCATGGAGAAAAAAAAAAAGCCCTGGCATGTCTGCCTTGGAAATAGACATTTTCAGGAGCTGGACATACCTTGGCATCAGCCAAAATTATGGGAGGATTTTTATTTTTAGGTATGTGACACTTCTGTAGGTCTAGTTAAAAAAAAAAAAAAAAAAAAGAAGATGAAGAAAGAAGATGAAGTTTGGTGCAGCTTCAGCTCTGCAAGAAGCTCTGGTATTCTTGGTTTGGTGATTGCTGCAACAGTGCAGGTGACTCAACTGCTTTTTGTCTGGTCTTGGTGTCTTAGAATTCTTTTTTTTATACTTTAAATGAGAAAAGGTGAATGTGGGTGGGCAGGAGGGGAGGACCTTGTGTTGTACTTGCCATTTCTATTTCACTTTCCAGAAGTTTCTCAGGGTGGGGTGATCTTTAGCAGCTTCAAAATGAAGGGGTGTCAAAGGATTTTTTTCATTTTTGATTTTTTTTTTCATTTTATATATAATACAGGTGGCTAATAAATGTAATATTCTGATAGGGCATAAGCTCCATAGTAAACTGCAAACAGAGAGATGTTTGTGAGTGTATTCAGAATAAAAGGTGAGATTTGATCCAGCTCCGTGGAGATTTGTGTATTAATTATTTCAGCTGTTGTAAAATCCTTCAGCTCCTCTGTGGATCTCCTTGGACTTAAATTTATGTTACATGGGCATAAAATACAGGATTTTTTTCACTTAAAAAGCCTTCCCAGCAGTAGAGTTTTGTGGGTTACTGGGAGGGATTCAGCTCTTTAGCTGCTGTGGAATCCCAGGGGAGTCCCGTGGGTGTGCAGCCTCAGGTGAGCTTTCTGGAGCCTGGCTGGAAATTGTCACTGCCTGGAGCTGGAGGTGTCAGAGAGGTGCCACCTGACAGCTCCAGGAATGACATGTTACCATCCAATTACCAGGACTACTTAGTGACCAGATTTTGGGGAAAAAACCCCAAAAACCTCGGGTTATAACTGCAGATGGCAAAAGGGGTGTCCCAGATCAAGTGTGCTGGGTTGAAGAAGGGAAGGGAACCCATTCTGCATTAAATCTGGGTGCTGAGCTGGATCTCACTTCTCCACATCCACTGACTTCAAGCTGCCTGTCTGCCCTTCTCCTCACTGTCTGCAGCCACTGGCAATGCCTCTGGAAGTTGCTGGGAATTTTCTTTCTTCCCCTAAAAAGATTTGAAGTGCCTTATCAACTGAACTAGGGTCTGGATGTAATTTGTGTAAAAACTGGATGGAGCAAACAATCTCTCTAGACATCTGTTGTTGGTTTTGTCTGTTGTTTGAAAACCTGATGGTGGTGTTTTCCTCCAGTCCTTTGCTTTAGAAATTATTATGGATTTCCTTTTGATTTTGGCTGCTGTTGGGGTGTTGTACACTTGGTAGAAGTCTGACACTGTGAAAACTGCTCCATAGGGTGTCCCTTGCATTCAGCATTTTTCTTCCATAATGGTGATTAATGAATAGCACAACATTAATTTAGTTTTAGGCTTATTAGCAGAGCTGAGTGCAAGAATATTTAAAGGTATATCATCATTCAATAATCAAATGTGGGGCTGTAAATTGAACTTGTGTTTTCTTTGGAGTTAGGTGCACATGGAGAGGCTGGTTCAGCACAAAGAGCAAAGAACAGTCTTCCCTTCAGAAGGATACAAAGGAAAACCCCAGAAAAATATCTGGGTTTTCCCCCCATTCCTTTCTTCCCTATCTCTTACCTTGGGAGCCTTCAGGCTCTCAAATGATTGTGGGTTGTAATTGGAAATTGACTCCCTTGCTTTTAAAATCTTTTCATAAGACTCTCTCCTACTTCATTAAATCATTAAATGAGTTTAGCAGGTATTAGTTTTGAGCTTTATTAATTGTGACTTGTTTTTCATTATGAGATAATTGTCAGTCACGAAACATAACTGCTGTAACAAATCTAAGCAGACAAAAGTTTCCAGGAGGCAGGGAGATAAGAAACACAGAAAGGTTGCTTGTACAAAAACTTAATGAAATAAATCCTTCCTGGAGGTGTTTAGGCATTCCTGGAGATACCTTGTTGGGGGTGTTAAGCCAGCAGCATAGAAGCTTCAGGATTTTTGGCAGGGATTTGGTGAAGAAAGTGATGCATTCTTGGTTTGGGTTGGCTGTGGATTCAACCAGTCCAGCTTTCAGTGGGAAATATTTCCAATTTCCAAGCAGTGCAGAGATATCCAGTCTCAGTGCATACTGTGGGGTGCCAGGGGAGATTTAGGCTTTATTTCTCTTGATTGCTCTTGATTTGCATAAATTCTGTGTGTTGTGTGGGTGCCCCTGAGCATCCCAAAGCTCCCCCGTGCCGAGGGGTGCAGGAAGGCATTGGAGTGGGATCAGGGGCTGGCACTGCAAGCACAGTGCCTGCCTGCTCTGCTCTGACAACAGCAGAGCAATTTATCTTCAGCTATTTCCCCAGAACTTCTGGGAAACAAGCTATGTATCATTTTAAAGATGCTTTCATGAAACAATTAGGCTGCATTAAATTATTTCTACTTTAGCGTGTAGCGCTTCCTCAGCATAGACAGACCTTGATGCACAACTCCAGGGACTGGAGAAAACATCCAAGCTGCATATCCAGTTTGGAGCTAATGCCTGGTAAATACATTTCAAACTTTTTTTTTGGGCTAGCAGTTATTAATCTAAATGTAATTCATCCTTCCACTCAGAAGAAATTACAGTTGTAATGCCAGCATTTGCAAGCAGTAGTGAGTGATACTAGTAGCCTCTGAACACCCATTCTTTATTGAAAATAGATTTGCCATTGCCAAGCAATAAGATAGGATCTTTTCTGCAGATGATGGCTTCTGGAATATAAAAAATAAATATACAGTTTCTGAGAATCCTGAGAATAAAAGATATGTGGTCTTTTAAGGGCTGTGTCTTAGAAACGACAGCACTGCTGTGATTCCAGGAGCCTGATATTTCATCTGTTGTTTAATGGGCTAACAGAGTAAAATACCACCCTGGAATGGTTTTGAATGTGTGTGGGTTTCTTTATAGCCTTTCATGGAGATGCAGGCTTCAGTTCTGTCCTGGAGAAGCTCCTGAAATAAATTGGTAGGAGATCAGTAAATCAGGCAGAGCTGCTGCTGGGGGCTGGAGCACCTCTCCCTTCTCTTCTCTCCCCAGCCCTGGGAGAGCAGAGAACTTGTTGACTTTCCAGTGAGGTTGGAGTAAACAAATACACCATGTCTGAACCAGGTGGCTCAAATTCATTTTTGGAGCTCTCACAGGGGGTTTCACCTGTTAAACTCTTTATCTCCTGTTCTTTACTGCATTAATGGAGGTGGTTCATTCAGCTACTGCTGCTGCAAATGTAACCTGGAGCAAAAGCTATTACACAGAGCAAATTTCAGAGCTGGAGTCTAATCCTGTGTGTGGCAGGACCTTGCTGTAAAACATTTAGCACGTTGTGCTGGAATGGATGCAGAAGCAAAGAATTTCCCTCTAACAGCCATCATTAATACAGGGATTATGAGGAGTGTAAGCTGGAAGCCAGGCATGAGTCCCTGTGAAGGTGCTTAGCATCATATTTGGTGTTAAAGAATTGCTATCTTCATGAAGCTGCTTCTTGGCATTGCCCCCAGTTTGGGACAGAAGGAAAAAAAAAAGAAGAAATCTGAAAAATTTGGTGTAGAAGAGACCTGGGGCAGATGATGTTCACTGATGTCTGTGTATAAAAAGTACTGCAGAGAAGGACATTGAATGAGTCATGGTCTTAAATGCCAGCAGGGAGGACAGAAGGCAGGAATTAGGGGGTATCTTTGTAACACCGAGGATGACAAAGCATTGCAGTGAATAAAATGGAGAGATCATGGGTTCTTCATCACAGGAAGATGCTGGGAACAGAAATGGTTCCACAGGGCTGTGTGTTTGTCTCAGAGATGCAGCATGTCTCTGTCAGAAACTGGAAAGGTAGAGGGGTATTAAGTCTGGCTGCACATAGCCTGAGCAACATGTGAGTTAGAAAAGACTGCTTCTCACTCCAGGCACAGTCCTGGGTAACCATTTTAAGGTTGCTTAAAAGTCACCATAAGTCAGTAAAATAATTTTGAGCTTCTGTTGTAGCCAATGAATATTTTTAGGAGACAGGATTTACTCCTTCAGCTAGTTGGTGACAGAAGCTGAGTTACTAGGTTAGGATTTAAAAAAAAAAAAAACCCTTGCTTGTAATCTGTTCACATTCATAAACAGATGCAGTTTCTTCTCTTCAGGCTGATATATATCCTTTGCTTACAGCCCAGGAAGAGAAATGGATATTCTCCTTTGTGTACTTGGAAAGCTTCTACCACAGATTTCAATTCACTGCACTCAGTGGAGTTCAAGACTGTGCAAAGTCAAACAGCTCTTTTATGGAGTCAATGGAAATGTTGTTTTTTAGGGCTTTTTTAATCTAGCATCTTCCTAGGCAAAGCTGTCATTTCCCTCTCTGCTTACAAACTGCACCAAAAGCTAATTGTTAAGTGCTGGAGTTAATCAAAAGGCAGAAGCTGATGGAGCTCCTATCATCATCCTCAGCTCTCCCTAAATGATGAAGGCAGCTGAATTGAACTGAGAACAAATACTGTGTTAGGGTTATTTTCCAAAAGATCTGTGCACCTTGGCAGGCTGGTTTGTTGATAATCACCTTGCAGGAGTGCAGAGTGAGCTACCTGGCTGGAACACCAAAGCCATTAGGAAGGAGGATTATTGTAATGAATGCAGGTTGACACGGAGAGCTCTCTGTTCCAGTCTCTCCACACAGCAGCTGTGAGGGAACCCCCCAAAATGTGTCTGCTTCTGGCTGGCTGTCAAGCCCAAAATGAAACATCTGTGAGCAGGATAAATTCATGAGGATGAGTGCTAACTGGTCCTGACCACCTGCCAGGCTTTAGGAGCTCACAGTTATTTGTGTGTGTGGGTATTTATTACCTATTTGTGGTTTGTTTGTTGTTTCTTTTCTCCCTGGGTCATCTGTAGCAAGGGCCAGGCAGTCTGTGGATAAAGTGGTGTGGCAGGGAATGGAAGCTGTACTCACTCTTTGCTTGTTTATCTCTCATCTAGATCCCTCTGCTAATGTTTCAAGCAAGTGCCTGTGGTAGTTTTGGACTTTGCAGCTTCATTTTTTTGTTTCAGTGAGTTCGAACTCCCCCTGAAAACCATTCCCTCCAGAGGTACTTGGCTAACCTGGATGGCCCTCCTCACCACAGAGGGAAGGATTCAAGGTCAAACTCCATGGTGCTGCCTCGTTTTCTGCTAGTTCCATTAGCATTCACAACTGAGAGTCTCTTGCATTTCAGTCTCCCTGCAGAAATATATGGGCTCTCCATGAAGAGAGGATTCCATATGTACTGCTTTTGGTGAAATCTGTTTATCCTCACAGTTGGCCAAGAATAAATGGTTCCCTTATGGCTCCCGTGGGTATACACTATATGCTTCAATTATTGGTGCATTATATTAGGAGCAGATGCTACATTCCCCCATATAAAAGGGAAGAAGATTTCTGAACAGCAAAACCAATTTTTTTGCTTATGCACTGTAATTATTGCCATTTCTTCATTTCAAAGGCATCTGCTTGATGTACCCTCCTTGTGATGCCTTGTGTCACCATTTGCATTGCATTTTATTCCTGAAGATAACAGTGACAGTGGCTGTTTAGGTTGGAGGGAGGATTCTGCTCCTTCCAAGTACTTTGAACCTTGCCATGGCATGTTTTTTTTTAGCTTGAATTGCTTCAGGCATTTCTTCTGGGCAAGTCAAATTGCCAATTTGCCCTCGAGAGAGCTGGCATTGCTTGCTGAAGGCTCTGTGGTTTGTGCTGCTTGGGAGCTGCCCAGGGCAAGGGGCTGGACACACAGAGAGCTGTGGAATCTCCAGACATCATTTGATTTGCTTTTGCTTCCCTTAAATACACTGCTACCATGTATTCTGTCTCTATAAAGTGCTTTGGTCAAGTGAACCTATGGGCTCACTCGTTCCCAAACTGTTCAAAAGAAAGTTCTACAAAAAAAAAAACCACAAAAGTGAGATTGGGATGGGCATTTTTGATGATACTGGGTTCCTCCTGTGGAGTATGGTATGAAACAACATGGGTAGTTTTCAATAATTTTAGCAGGCTTCCTTCCCAAAGGACATGAAGTAAGTGTTGGAGTGCACAGCTCCAGCATGCAGGAGTTTTCTCTCTCCTCTCATGCAAAGCTGAACTGAGAGCTGCTCTGAAGCTTTGCCCCCCTTTCATTGTAGGCATTGTGATGGTAACACCAAAAAAGGATATTTCAGCTGGCTCAGATTCTGGTACCCATAAAACTTCTCTAATATATTTCTAGCCTCAGCACACTTCTCCATGACATATTCTGGCCCCTAGGAGATCAGCTCTTGGTGATTTTTCACCTGTGTCCACTGTGAAATGGAAAGTATTCCTTCCCATTTGATTTTATCCGTGCTGCCTTTGGAAACATGGAATAGGATGGTGCTTTCCCTCCTGTTTGATGCACAGCTGCATCCTGTTCTGTGAGAGCTGCTGTGACACAGGCAGCTTGCAGGGGGACAGAACAGGGGTTTGAGCATGTGAGTGGCCACTGCCCCTCCCAAAACTGCCACATAATTTTGGCTTTCCTGAAAAAAGCCCTGGTGGGTCACTTTTAGGGTGTGTTCCACTCCAATGTCCTGCACAGGAGGCTGGCAAGCAGCAGAGGCAGGGATGGGAGCAGTAGCAAGCCCCGAGGTGTGTTTATACAGCCAGGCTCACTTCCTCCCTTCCCTGATTTATTAACTACTTCAGAAGTTTCCCAGCTCTTTCAGGGGATAAATGATGGCAGTGGGAGCCTGTATTTAACCTTCACTGCTCAGGCTGCATGCTTTGGAGTTGTTTTATCTGCCTGGCTCTCTGGGAGAGGCTTCACACAATCTCCCTGCTGCTCCCCCTGCACATGGAAGGCACAGCCACTGGTGCCTGTGCCCCCCAAAACTCAGCCTCCATCCTCTGCATTTATGGATGCACCAAGCAGAGGTGATTTGAGCAGTTTCCCATTATTCCAGTGAATGATGGATAGAGGTGGTCTCAGTAAATAGCAGTGGATGTCAGTGGTGAGATTCTCTCTTACTCCCCAGGAAGGTTCCAGCCTGGAAAAGTCCTGGGTGAATGAATTCCAGGCATTACCTGTGCCAGTGTTGCACCAGGCTGCACTGTGCTGGGACATCTTGGTGATCCCTTCTTTAACCCAAATGTTATTTACCTGGCAATCATTTTCCTGGTTTTCCATGGATGGAAGGGAATGAAATGGATGAGCTGTTTGGGCAGGCTGAGCTCCCCTTGTCTAAACCCCTCTGGTGACCCTGGGTAGGGCTGTCACTGAGTGGCATATAAGCATTTAATTCAATTATTGTGGTTCTGAATTTATTAAATACTAAGCTATTTGAAAATAGAAAGGAGAAAAGAGGGTTGTTCTGCTTTATTTTGGACCACAAAACTGTCACTGTGTGTCTTGATGGACCCTAGAGCCTAGAGAGGTACATTAAAATCTGACTGAAGGGGTCACAGGTGCTATGCAAATCATGCAGATAAAGTACAAGTCCTCAGGATCTCCCAGATAATATTTGGACAGCAACAAGTAAATAGGGACAAAGGAGACAGCAAAAGAAAGTGGCAGGATTCCAGCAGAGACACAGGGGCATAAATGTTTATTTTGACCAGGGACATGGTAGCCTCAGTTGTGTGGCCATGTAACACACCCATATCCAATATTGTCTTTAGCAGTGTGTGAGAGCACACAGAGAATTTGAAATTATATTGGGTAAGATTATGTGGCTGGGTGTGGTGACCCAGGGCTTCCTCTAGACCTGCTGTTTTGATTCTGTGCTGAAAAGTTTTTTGGGGTGTTTGGCTGCAGAATCCCCTGGTTTGTTTTTGTCTCACTGCTTTGCCTGCACTTGTGTGTCCACCCAAACAGTCTCTTCAGCTTTGGTGCTGAGTGCCTCCTCCTGCTCTTTGTCACCAGCTCAAGGAGCCACAGGCTGAGACATTCCTGCTCTGATGGAGTGTGTGTGAACTTCAGGATCATTCAGAACATGCAGCAGTCTTGCTCTTTGTTTTTTTGTCTGAATCTAAATTTCAAAGTGGAAAGGGTTTGTTCAAGGGTGCTCACCTTTGTTACGTTCCCAAAAATGAAAATACATGCTGTTCCAAAACAAACTGGCTCCTGTCCTTGGTGCAGAGATGAGTGAGGCACTATTTTCTCGTGACTCTGACTTGGAGGCTGTGAAATTATTGTTGCTGACTGTAAACTGTATCCTTGACTATGAATGGTGTGGGAGCATTTTGTTTTAAATTACAGGAGAGATGGGAGATGTGCAGTTTATTCAAAACTAGCATTGGAACCCTGGGTCTGGCAGTTCACAGTGGACACCTGCCAGCTAGACAGAGCCTTTTGCTTAATGAAGTTACAGGACAGGCAGTGGGAGCTGTGATTTATGAGGGAATAACCTGAAGCAAACTGATAGGAGGAAGTTTTTAGGCACTTTGTATTCTACTTGTTCTCAGTACATCTCTCCTCAGACTCTCAGCAGTATCTGGTAAGGGCAGCTCATCTCCTGACTTGGGGTCAAGGTGTATGACCCAATTGACCAGGCAATTCAGTGTGATTGCCTTCAGGCATTGTCCGTGCCTAAATACACAAAGAGCTTTTCTCCCTCATTGGAAACATAGAAAATAATGTGCAGTTTCAGTTTGGAGCAAGTTTTGAAAAGCTTATTGCATTATCTGAGTGTATTTGTTGTCCAGCCTTCCTTTAAAGTCCAAACCAACATCTTTGCATCACCAGTGACCCCAAATCATTTTGATAACCCTGTCTGAGCAAAAAAAATCTCAGTCACAGTCATCTGTTCTTTTCCTTTTTGCATCCCCCCTGAGCAGGTGAGAGTTAGCAAGTGCTGTTAGATCTCTCCTTGAGTTGTAGGTTTTATTTCCCTCCGGGGTGGAGGGTGCTTGCTCTGCTAATGAGTGGTGCTCAGAACCATTTGAGCCCCTTGGAAACTCGATATTTGAGCAGGTAGCCCCCAGTGATGTGTGCAGAGCTGCTCTGCTGCATCCTCCCCACTGTGCCCGGTGATAAGGCACAGCTTGAATCCTCAAATGCCACCGGGAGGAGGATCAATCTCCATCCAGCGCACACTCTCTCCCCCAGACGGCTTCTGCTGAGGAAGAGAGGAAAACATAAAAGCTGTGGCTTTAGGGCGTGAGAATTTGGAAGTTGGTGGAGTTAAAAAATCAATCGTGACCCACAACAAAGGACTTGCAACTCCATCTCAGGCAGTGCTACTGCTGTGCCGTCCCAAAAGCAGGGAAAAAACCATAAATGCAGACACAAGCAAAGATGGAAACTTTTGTATTCTTATTATTGTCCTCAGTGGAGGGAAAACTGCTTATTCCATCCACTTACCAGGCAAAGTGAAGTTAAAATAAAATAGGGGGGATCCTACTTATCTGATGTTTGCAGCAATGCTGTGCATATGATATACAGCAAAGAACTGACACAACACAAAATAAAATTAACATTAATCCCCAGGAAACATTTTACAGACCTGAACACAAGATGCTGTGGCTTTTATTCGAGGAGGATTTATTTTGAGGGATCTTTTTGTGTTTTTCACTAGTTTCAGCAAATGGAATATTTCCAGGAATGTACTTAATTCTGTTGCTTTCCTAAAAGGGAGTAAGACAATGTTGTAAGGCTGGGTTGTTGTTGTTTTTTTTTTCTTTAATTTCAGGAATGTTTGATACCCAAATCCTCTCAGAATTCTTCTTTCTTTTGCTGAGGTTTTCCATCACATGTGGAAAATGCTTGCACCTGTATAATGCTCTAAGATCTGATCCTGTGAAGCAGATACTTTACATAAAGGATTAAAAAATCCATGTTTTGGCATGCTTCATGTCAAAATGTATTTTGGGGTAAGCAATGCCTCAATCCATGGAACTCAGTGCTTTGCCCTATCTGAAATCAAGGCAGTGATTAAGTGCCTGCCTGGTCTTTAAGTACATGGAGAAGGGCTTGGAAGTTTTAAAATGAGGTGTGAATTCTTACAGGGAGGTTAATTTAGCTGATGTTGTTTCAAATAAGAAGAGAAACCCTGTTGCTGTTACTGATTGCCAGGTCTCTGAATTAAAGGCTTCAAAAGCAGTGATGAAAATGCTCTTATTTCAGACTTGGTGGTGCCTTATACCTTCCTGACTGTAAAACCATCTTGCCATTTCTCTTCCTCATCCTGTGTTCCTCCACTGGCTTTGTTTTCCTCCTCGTTTTGGCACATCCCACATATTTTGTTATCTGATATTGAGAATCCCAGTTATCTGTGAACTCTTTTTCCAGGTTTTGGATCTGTGAGTCTCCCCTTAGCAGGAGCTTTCTCTCTTCTCTAGCATTTTTGAGACTGAATGCAAAATTGACAGATATTGTTACACCCACAATACACCAAAAATGAAAAAAAATTTAGATCCCTTCAGAATCAAGTGATCTAGCAATAGCTAGGAACAGAAAGAAATAGCTCTGGGAAAGAAAGAGAAAATGTCTTTAGTTAAGTTTATTTTTAATGAAATGCAATTGCAAAACATGGAAAATCTCTCTTGCTGTTTGCTCTTACACCAGAGCAGAGGCTCCAGGTCTGTTGTGTGCTCCAGCTCTGCTCTTTGCAAGGTGATTTATTGGTGTCCAGTTTGCTGCGTGTCTGTAACATCAGGAGCCTGGCTGAGTAAATTAGAACTGAATGAAAAGGGTTTTTTTGTTTTTTTTTTTTTTTTTTCTTTTTTTTTTTTTTTTTTTTCTGGGGACCAACAAGATAAATTCAGCAAACAGAATGAATCTGAATTTTTGCAGGGTTGCGGTGTTGCTTGATATTGCTTCACATCATTTCTTTCTTTGTGTATATATCTCACTGTATATATATAAGACTTTGTAAGAGTTGTAGCAATTTCTCCCAGCTGAGAAAAAGAGATTTCCCTAAGTTCATACATCTCTTTTTTTTTTTTTTTTCCCCAAGTCCAACTGAACTTATACAAATAACAGCATTACCTCCAGATCTAGAAATAGGTTTTGCCTGCTGTTCTTTGAGCTGTCACTTGCACAGGTTTTATTTCAGGATGATGAAAAAGTACACATGCTTTCCTCCTGCACACGTGCTTTACATCTCTGGCATTGCCTCTCAAATCAAACACTGAAATGCATTTGGAGGATTTCACAGTGGAAATGCAAACCACAACTTTTGTTGTCAGTTCAATTCTGAGGTTAAAATAGGTATTTAATTAATTTCTTCCTGAAGTTGGGCTTTGAAATGGTGCCCAAATAAAATGATTCATTTTATCTACTCTGATTTTTTCAGCAACAATGAAATGTGTTGGGGAACTCCTCTGCCAATTTGCCTTTTCATGGTTGAGAATTTCATTGATTTTTGCAATTATAAGGTTGGAAAAACGTGTTTGCACACAACAGCCTGTGAGAGTGGGAGAGGAGGGAGATGATATTGCACAAAAATCAATCATCTTTCAGTCCCATCTCACTGCTCTTACCTGAGTCCTGGAATTTGCTGAATCCCTGGTGAATAACCCCTCCCTGGGGTGCTGTGCTCAGTATTACCATGTGAACTCAGGATATTGTGTGAATTTATAACCAGGTAATCCAGGTACATCAGCTGAAATTATTTACTGAACTGCCAGTAATAAGAAAATAAACCCTTGCAAGGTCTTTGTGAATAATTCCACTTGTGTTTTGCCATCACTTTTGGTGGTGTTCTCCACCAGGTGGTACAGTGGGCACAACAGAAAGGAAATCAAAAAGACAGGACAATCCTCAGGGGGCTGTGTACTACCTTGATGCTTTAATGAAGAAAAAGTAATCTGTGTTTAAGAAGAAGATTTTATTTATTTGATTATACTGGACTGAAATTTCTTAATATCTGATATCCTGTGAATAGCCAATGAAGGGGTTGCAGCCCCAGCCTTTCCCAAATAGGATTTCAGGGATAGTTCTGAGGCTCAAGTATATTTCCTCAGGAAGTAGCATGAGATGAGAAAGAATTCAATAAGTGTTCTTAAAGATCAATGAGAAGCCAGCTCATAGATTTTGATTTTAATATTAAGTTAATGCCTTATGGTAAATGGCAGATGAAAGTCCCAGTTATCCTGCAAATCAGGAAGATTTTCCTCTGGAAAAGCCCCTGTTTGTGGTCAGGCAGGCTCATTTGTGGTACAGAGCTCTTTGTTGGAAGCAGATTTCATGGACATGGGAGTAAGCACCATAGTGGCCACAATTCTGGCTCTCAGCCTTTGTTTTTTGCCAAACATTCCTGGTACACTTGAGACTGAGATGGGCAGGTGCTGTAGTAAATTGGAGGTCTAGGCAGTAATTTTGGTGTTTTGATAAAAAAAAGGGAGGTGTGAGCTGCAGACTGTGGGGTCCTCCACTTTCCTTTATAGCCAAAAGCATTTCTTGATTCTCCTGACTGGTGACCCAGAACTAATGGGGGCAGTTTGGGATCCAAGAAAAAGAGATACAGGAGAAGGAGGGGGTGTAACTGGAAGAACACAAGGGAAAGGAGGAGCTGGTGTGATTTCAGATTGCACAGACTCTGTTTTCACCATGATGCACTCAGCTTTTTCATGATGTGAAAATCCATGTGCTGACAACACCAGAGAAAGAACTTTTGGAAAGAAGCATCAATCTGACAGCAGGGGAGTGTGCACTGGCATCCCAGGTGGTCAGCTCTGTTGGTAAACAGGATGCAAAGATGATAAAAAAGAAAGTGATTCTGGCACCATAATTTCTACTTCTCCCATTACAAAGAAATTAGGAACAAGATGTGTTTCGAAATAAAAAGCAACCAGTTGTGTAATACTGCTACAAAGTACCTGGAGGAAGGATCAGGATGGAATCAAACTATCACAAAGAAAAGCAGTTGTGGAAAAATAATTTTGGTGCTTTTCCTACTCAAGTACAGGTATGTGGAGGAACATCCCAGCATGACAATGAGGTGATACTTGTCATTTGTGTGACAGAGACAAATTAGAATCCAGCCATCTCAGGGTGGGAACGATTTTCTTGAAAATTAATGACTTGATTAGAAGGAGAAATGAAGCTTCTTCAAGGGGACATGCAAATAAAGGAGGAATCACTAAAACTGTCACCTGCTGTAAAGTGAACATTACACAAAGAAAGATTGGTGGGATAGTCTACAAAGACAAATTTGATGTGATATTAATCATGCAGCACCAGTGGGTGCAGAGAGGAGAGGGAGAGGAAGGATTCAGCGTGGCAAGTGTGTCACTTAGAGAGGTGTATCCCATTCCCCAGGGTGGGCACATCCTCTGCACCCCCAGACTGGGGAGTTTTCCAGGCCCTGTATTTTTCTGAGTGGTGCTGCCACCATCTAAAAGCCCAGTGGAAGAGGTTTTGCCTCCTTTAATCTAGAGACAAGGGTCACAGAAAACCATTGATTGAAGTAAGTGCTTATAGTTCCCTAGTAAAAAATAAAAAAAAAAAAAATATATATAATTTAAAATTTAAATAAATAAATAAAATAAAAATAATAATTAAAAGATTCTACAGAGTGTGGTGGGTGGGATCTGTGTTGGGGGATTTCTGCCACCTTTCAGGAGTGGGGCCATGAAGAACCAAATCTACAGGGGCAATTAGTTTAGAGTTCAAGCCCAGCCTTACCTTCCTAGGGAAAGAACATGACTGAGGACAACCAAGACAGCTAAACCAAAAATGGTGCTTTTCTTAAGCACAGGAATATTACCTGCATTAATGACTCCAGACAAGTAGTATGTTCACAGAAGGCTCTGGTTTGAGCTTTTTGGAAGTTGAAGAGGTTTCTTAGGTTTTCACTGATTCCAAATGACCAGTAAGGTATAGATTGTTTTGTTCTCTCCTTTCTGTGGCTGTGGACAGTCACAGGCCTTTCAGCCTGATGTAGGTAACACAATAGAATCCAAAGCTGCTCATCAAACACTCTTTTCTCTGGTGCAGCACTACCAATGGAAAGGAGACTGATATCCAACCAGTTCTCTTAATTATGTCAAATATAAATTTGATGGAAATCTGTCATGGTTAAGTGAGGGATCTTGCAGGGACCTAAGAGAAAATAAAAGTCTAACACCAGGCTCTGGCTGCACCTGACAAAAGCAGGCATGAAGGTGAGCTGGCAAACCCATGAGGGGGATTTCTGTTCCCTTGGCTGCCCAACACCAGCACCAGTGGCATGGAGGCAGCAGTGCATTCTCCAGATGGTGGTGCCAGGGACAAGCAGGGTGGATTTCTGCTGCTGGCTAGCAGATTTTTGGCCCAGGTATCTGCAGGCTCTGCCAGAAGCCCTGGAACAGTTTTCATACTTTCAGATATATTTTTACAACAGTATGGCTCAGATTTTGTAAATGATAAGGAAAGCCTGCCTTACTGAGCATACGGTTTTGCTCTGGGAGGCAGAGCTCTGCTCAGGCAGGATTTGTGGCAAGTCTTAGGGGCAGGAGCCACTTGTTTTCATTTCCAGTGTTCACCCACATGTCCTTGGTATGCCTACTTTAGAAAATGCCTGTTTTGCTGTTGGTAAGTAGTCTGAAACATTTGGTTTTCTAGCTGCATCTCGCCAGTATCAGAACAATTTCCAAACATACTCCCTGTAGGCATTACCACCTGGAATGCCCTCTGCCTGCAACATGGCTGTGACATGTTCTTTTTTTTTTTGCTGGTCCATACAGGACATTTATTTTCCTGAGGTCAGGGTGATGGCTTCCTGCAAAGCCCCAAGAAACCTTGTGAAAATCCACATTAGCACATGTGTGCAGTTTTCACACTGTCACATACTTACATACTTGATGCCCTCATATGTTCACATTTAGCATGCTGGGTGCACATTTCTGTGCTTTTTCATGCTCTCCAAACATGATCCTGGTGCAGTCACTTCATGCTTTGTTTGCTTGTTTTTGCTAAGACACAGACTCTGTTAATAGCAGGTGGGTTCATTCTCCAGCTAAGAATTTCTCTTGATTTCCAACAGAAAGTTTTGAAGCCTCCACCTTTGTTGCTGCTGCTTGAAAGGAATTGCTCACACTGTCTCCTTATTACCTGTGTATATTCAAGCACAAATTGCATCTGACTGTGGTGACACTAATGAAGGTGGAGGCACTCAGATGCAGCCCCCCTTGCGGGGAGCGTGGCCAATAAA
Organism: Muscicapa striata striata; assembly: GCA_030060385.1. Lineage (NCBI taxonomy): Eukaryota > Metazoa > Chordata > Aves > Passeriformes > Muscicapidae > Muscicapa > Muscicapa striata. The sequence continues at coordinate 1,637,026 of JAREIS010000087.1, forward strand.
CCTGCCGTGACTGGCAGCTGCTTGGACCAGTTTAGACAACAGCAATTTCATAAAGTGTCCTTCCCCTTCTCCTTGGCAGGGAGGGGACAGCCAGGCCCCCTCTGAGCCATCCTCCACCAGGCAGGGACCAGGTGGGCTCAGGAAGCACCTAGCTGGCACCCTGCTTTTTTTTTTTTTTTTTTTTTTTTTTTTGCCTCTTATCTTTTGTAATCACAGATTTCAACCCCACCCTCTCCTAAAAATATAAAAGGATTTTATAGTATCTCAGTGGTTTTATAATACTCCTGAGGTATTTGACCAAATATTTTTAAAACTCTGCAAGGGCTAATAATCCTGGAGGTAGTGCACCGCCTTGCTGTGACATTGAAATAATTTGGTGATTTTACAGTACATTGGAAATTTGGCGTCGTTCAGCCGCTCTCTTTCCATTAGCTTCACCTGGAATTTCTTGTGGCCGTGCACACAAGGAAAAAAAGTGTCAAGTTTCTCCTTCATGCTCCAAAAACGCCACCTGAATCACAATTGTGCTGCAGCTAATTGTTATTAATTAAGCTGTTCCTAGCAGCCCAAGCTGGACTGTGCTTGTCTCTGGGTCTAATGAAAAGTGAAGGCATTCAGCAAGCACGGTGTTGTGGGGGGAGAACAGCAGAGCCCTGCTCCTGGGAATGCCTCTGCACCCTCTGAGATGCTTTTGGGGAGGGTCTGGGCGTTTTTAAGGATGGGGCCACAGGTTTGTTACCCCCAAAGGAGCTCTGCTGACCTTGGCTGCCGTTTCCCACCGCAGCCAGGCAGCTCCAAGGACATTTTCCAGCGGGTGAATTTGCACGTGCTCCTGCATCACTTAAGCACAAGGCCTTGGCCAGAGCCCCCGGGACAAGGTTTGGCCAGGAATCACATGGCAGGTGCCCTGTGCTCCCCCTCCTGCCTCCCTCTGCTCTGCCAGGTCAGGATCATGGAGCAAGAGGAATGGATTAATGAAGTGGGGACCCCAGGAGCAGCATCCTGGCAGAGGGAAAATTGGGAAAATTGCTTCCTGGCTTTTCTTCTCAGGCTGCTCTGCCTGGCCAGGAGCATTGAAGCACCTGGCATTCACCTGTCTTCTTCCATATTTTCTTGTTAAAATAAAGCCAGGTGAGGAGGGCTTTGGGCAGCAGCTGCTTTTGCTCTGCGGGAACGTGTCATCCACGTCTCCAAAAAAATACGCAGCCTGCCCTCTGTTGTGTCTTCTCCTTCTGTCCCCCTTGCCTTGCATGAAGAACCAGAACACAGATGGTTTTGGCAATCACTGCAGGCTGCTGTTTTAACTGTGAGATAATGGTTACCCTGTGCAGGATAAGAGGTCAGGAATAGTCTTGGGACTTCTCCAAGTCCCAAAGGATGGGGAATGGCTTTGTGTGCAGACCTTAGAAATAAGCCCAAGGGCACAGTCTGGTGGTTGTTTCAGATTGCTCACTGAAAGCCTTGCTGGGAGCAGGTTGGGAAGGGAATTCCTGGGAGAATCATCATGGGTGAGTGGGGTGGGAATTTCTGCACCAGGCTAAATCTCAGAGGGATTTTCCCCTTCCATCATCTCCACGTGCCACTGAACTAAATCTTTGATCTGTCCCTGGGTCCTCCTGGTGCTGCCACCACTTTTCTGGGGGCAGCTGCAGAGTTTTATATCTGGCATTGCATTTCTTCCATCCCAACAAATTCCTTGGCATTTTGCTGTTCTTCTGCTGGCAGTGTTTGCAGAAAAATGACCAAATCTCAGGGAGCAGCCTGGGCTGGGACCTGGGAATTCAGTGAAAGGCTTTATGAGTGTTTGCAGGGTAAAACCCCTCACCCTGTGCTTATACCTTCCTCCCAGCCCTGCTATTCCTGGCTCCTGTGATAAACTGGTCCTGCTGCTGCTGCTGAGTGGAGGATTCTAAACTAATGGTGCTTCTGCTCCCGGGATTTACCATTTGGAAGATACTTTATTGCTATCTTGTGACATTTCCCTGCACTTTTATGCTCATTTATATAACTGGTTTCTTTGATTTACAGCAGGTTTTCTTCATGTATAACAATGCCATAAATTGCACAGCCCTCCTTTAAGTGGTTATGAATGTGAGATATTCAGTAAACTATGGCAGGGGGGAAAGGGCAGATGCCTTTTGAAGAGGCTTTTGACCCCAATTCCAAATAAAATAACCTGTTCTCTCAAAAGAAATCAAAACCAAGCATCAAAATAAGTTAGTATAGTCTGTTTTTTTTTACTAGCCAGCTGGCTGTGGGGTTTTTAAGTGCAAAATATAAGTTATTCATGTAGATAAAAGAATGCATGAGGCCAAACCCACAGAGTGGTGGTGTTTGTGTGGTGATCCCTGGAGCTGTGTTATCCAGGGTCTGCAGAGGCTTTCAGAGAAGCAGCAAATTAATGTTGTTCTTTAAATAAACCTTTCTCTTTCCTTTCTGTTTGTAAACCTGCTACTTCAGATGCTGCTATTTTTCAAGACCCTCAAACAAGCTCATATTTCCAAGGAGTGTTCAGTGGCCATCAGGGATCCAAAGCCTATCAAAGCCACTGGTCAGCCTGTGAAATAAAGACCTTGGGTTTTGATTGTGCTGGCATCTTGCTTTGTAGAGGAAGAGAAACAGCACATTTAAAAATTACTTTCTGAGTTCAGCTGTCAGAGAAGCTTTCTGCTGACCTTTACAAATTGATACTGTCACAATGAATGGACAGAAGTTTAAGGGCAGTCTCTGGGGTGGGGAGGTGGGAATGAACCCAAACATTTATAAAATATATATGGAGAGCGTTTTAAAAAGCCCAGCAGAAATAACAGCAAGTATTAACAGTTTGTATTTGAACAAACTGTTCCATGAAGAATTTATAGTACCTGATTCTAAGTGTGCTTGGCTAGAACTTAGCTATTGAGGTGATTTCTGGAAGGATATAAAACTAAGAATAACAAATAAATATGCCTTAGGTGTGTACAGTGCAGCAATAGGCTGGGTGAGGGAAGCAATTAGAGATGTTGAAGTTGCTTTGCAAGATTCAACTGCAGGGAAAACGTGTTTGAGGTGCAGCATGGATTCCCCCCATGCTCCCTCCAGCCTTGGGGGGCAAAACCATTTACAAAGGCTCAGGAGGGCTGCATGTTCTTATGCACAGCACATAGAAGGGAAAAAAAAAACCAAAAAAACCCATCAGTTTTTGCCTAGACTTTATCTATTGAAAGTTTGTTTTTCCTGCCTATAAACTGCTATCTGAAAGCCCCTGTTTTGATAAAACATATGGGGTTTATTACTTAGTGCAGCCATGGGCAATTAGGCAAATAGAACCTTTGGTGTAAGGAAGTCTTGTGTAAGAGAGCACATTAATTCTTTGACTTGATGACCATAACATATACAACCCCACAGACTTTCTGCTCCTAGCCCAGCATATTTTGGCTCTAGACAAGGTGTGGTGTCCACCTGGGGGTCCAGACAGCCTCAGCAGAGCCCCTGCCTTCCCCTCATTTGCAGAACTTCCCAGTGTCAGTGATTACCATCTCAGCTGTCTGATGGGAGCTGGATTCTCCTGCCTGCTTGACAAGGTTAAAGTGTTGCTGGAGAACCTGTTATTTTCATTAATGAAAAATAAACTGCATTCAGCCTCAGCTTAACAGGTATGTGTGCTTTGGCTAAAATAGGGTATTTTTGTCACCACAGTCTCCCAGTCACCTTGAAGCACTTGGGCAAAGCAGCTCCCAGGTGTTGGGTTTGTTCTTGCCTGGTAATGGGGACACCCAAACCCTGTTTGGCCATTCCAGCTGTGTCCCATGAGATACTGGTTTTCTTTAATTCCCCGGTTTTGCCTTGTGGCTTGCCAAAAACTGGGGAGGTTATTCTCACCCGAGCATTCCTTTTCTTCAGGCATTGAAATCTCACAGTTACTTTAACCATTTTATTAGGTGGTATTTGGGTTATGTGATAATTACTGAAGATTTCTGTGGGTGATCTGGGGGAAACACCTCTTACATGTCACAAGTGGCTTGTGCTTAAGCTGTAATGAGGCTCCTCTGGCTGTGTGCTTTAGTGGTGACTAATTACCCGTGTTACAGCAGGGACATAAAAGCACCTGTCCCACCTACCCACTCTGAGCTGCATCTCTGACATAAATGATGCTGGGAAGGAGCATCTGAGGGCTTGTGAGCATGCTGCCAGTGCATTTTCAGTCCTGTGCAGGCAGCAGTCCTGTTCCCAGCAGCCTTCCCAGGGGGAGCTGAATGAAGGCGCTCCCCTGCGCACGCACTCGCTGCCTGTGTTTGCTCAGTGTTCATTAAAATGCATTTAAGTGGAGTGAGCGAGTGCCTGCGGTGTTTGGGGGCTCTCTGGGGAAGGGGGAAGCAGGGAGGGAGGCCTGTGGCTGTCAGGAGCTGTGTGAGTCCCAGCAGGAGCTGCCAGGGAATGCAGGGCAGTGCTCTGTGCCAGCTGAGCATCCCTGGGACCACTGCTGGGGGGAAGGAGCCCTTTGGGTCCCAGCAAAGCAGCCTGGCTTTGCTGGGAAATGATTTTGGGCCAGCCTCAGAACAGGTGTTACTGCATCCCTCTCCAAATTGAAGGTGCAAAAGACCAGACCAAGTGCCTGGTTCACCTGTGCTGCCCCTGCTCTCACACCTGTGGGTTTGTGCTTCACCATCTTCCCTCCACCCCTTCCCTTGGCATTGAAAAATCAATCCAAATCCATCTCACTGCTGGGACCTGTGGAGATTTCCTCTGCTTTGCCCTGGTAGGGAGCCAGGGTGCTCTGGGATGCAGTGGCAGAGGGAAACAGGCTGGCACTGCTGCTGCACTGGAGCAGGGCTTCACTGGAGAACAGTGAGGGCTGGAAAGCAGGGACAGCAATATTTGGACACTCTTAGGCCTCCAGCTTGCCACGTGGAAGAACACTTGCCTTTGCAAATCATTTATCATTTATCATATTTATCATATTTATCATATTTATCATTTATTACAGTCATTTATCTGCAGGCTTATTAGTCTTGGAAGATCTGTACTTTTGTGTTGTAGGGGAGAATTTGGGTTTGTGTCATTAAGAGTTAATCAAACACTTAATCTTGGGTGCTGCACTCAAGTGCCTGACTGGTGCAGGAAGAGTTAGTCTGTAATGTTTTTCAGCAGCAACAGGGAGGATGGTTCCTCTGTGTGATGGTTCAGACCAGCAACATTTGCATGGACTAACTTGTACTCTGGAGTTGGTTTCCTTGGGCAGGAAGCATAGATCTGCTGGAAAAGGGATGCTGGTGATGTTTCTTTTATACTGGGAGGTCCAGTAAGGAGCCCAGAATGGAAGTTTGGTAAAAGGAGAAGGTCCTGCCAGTGCTAAGGAACTGGAGGGCAGAGGAGACCAGTGCTGTATTTCAGACTTGAAAATGATTTTGTTGTCTCAAAATGTGGCCTTACCTGAGCTAAGCCAGCTGCTGGGAGCAGAAACCACTCAAATTTCCTTAGATAATGTCTGCTAATTGCTTGTTTGGTTTACATACTTCATTGGGAAGTAGCTTGCAAATGCTGAAGGTATTTTGATAAACTAAGTTATTTTTTACATCTGGTATGGAAACCCCACAGTCTTCCTAAGCTACCCCGCTGCATAAGTAGCTGTAAAAAAAAAAAAAAAAAAAAAAAAAAAAAAAAATTAATTTTAAATGTTTTCCTATCACAACATGGGTGCTGGTAATTTGCCTATTTGACCACTGGGGCCAGGAGCATCTCCTCAAAGCCATCCTGATGGGGGGTGGTGGTGCCACGTGTCACCCCCATGTCACCTCCACCCCTCGGCTTCCCCACCAGCTTGGAGGCTTATCCACTGCCTCCTTGTCAGAGTGAGTGCTTCCAGATTCACAGCAAGACCTCAAGGAGAGACAGATGATGGAGCAGATGGTAGATGACTAATTTGGCAAAGTTAGATGAGTGGAAATTGTTTGCTTTAATTGCTTGTCAAGTCCAGTACCTACATTATAGTTAAGAAGCGACTATTTACCCTCAAACAGAACAAAATGAGGAAAGGAGGGGTGTGTGTGTGTGTGTGTGTGTGTGAAGAGTAGGGAGAAAAAGTGCAGAAATACACAGAGAAAAGAATTTGGTACCAAGCCTTGAGGCAGAAGAACCATTAGTAAAACTTCTTGTATTGATTTCTGCTTTTTTTTTTAGTTGTAGCTGTGTGATAACATGTCCTGCACAACATTATTCCTATTTTTTTCCTTTCCAGTTGCTGTGCCATGTTAGAGATGTGACATAACTAAAAGAGAAACAATGCTGGAAATACTGGCATGAAACAAGCTGGTGATGATGGCTTGACATGGTCAGGGCAAGTGAATATCCTTGAAATGTCACTGCATAAATCTGGCCAGCATTTTGATGGTGTTTTTTGGTTGGTATGAGCAGGAAGGCAGATCAGTGAAATATGCTGTGCACCATCCACCAAAGGGATTTTGGAGAGTTTGGCACAAGGAGAGGGCTCCATCAGCTTGGAGAAGTGTTATCACACACAGCTAATCCTTCTTGATGGAGTCACAATCACTGTCAGTCTCTACTGTGCCCAGCTGTTTCTGTTCATAAAATTGGGAATGAGCTCCCTTTTGTAGGTGGCTTATGATCAGCTCTCTTGGAGGTGGGGCCAGGCTAACACACATCCTGGAACTGCTGGAAAGCTTTTACAAAGGCATGTTAAATTACATTTGAGAATTTTTATTGACCAAATTTCAGGAAATCAATGCTTGGTACCATCCAACCCAGGGACCACTTCCCCATGCTGTGCAGAACAAACGCTCTGGGGGAAGTGTTTGTGTCACCTCGTCCCTGTGACACCCTGGAGGGCTGAGCAGCAGCTGGGTGGCCACGCTGAGCTCTTCTGGTGGCCACACTGAGCTCTTCTGGTGGCCATGTGGCTGTCCAGGGGATGATGGCGTGCCACCAGCTTCCAATGGGATGATAATTTCCTGGTGTAGAGCAGGAAGGAAAACACTTGTGCCAGCTGAGCTTTTAATTAGGAGTACAGGGAAAATTAGGCTGTCCTTCATTACAGCCTCCCACCTAGGGAAAAAGCAAGCCTCCAGCCCTGCAGCACTCTCCCAAAGCACTGGGTTTGCAGGGAAGTGGCTGGTGACCTCCAGGAGGGTTTTGCCTTCTCCCGGGAAACATCTGCCAGGCTCTAAGTGCAGGCAGCCCTGGCTTCATTAGGACGTGCCTAATTGCAAGGAATTTCAGGGCTTTTGCAGCTCATTCAAGGAGAACTGTAAAATAATAATGAAAGGATTAAAAGTGTGTTTCCCCTTCCTGTGTGGCTGCTGACAGGAGGCCCAGGCTGTTGCAGGGAGAAGTGGATGGGGATTGCTGCAGCATCCCTGGTAATTAGCTGTTCCTTGAGGGGCTTGAGTGTTCCCCCCATCTGGGGGGGGTCTTAAAAAAAATGTGTTTGCAATTATTGATAAACAGTTCTGTTAGCTGCCTTTCAAGAAACCGTGATAATGGTGCTGTCTGTAAAAATGCAGCTAATTAAGTAAATAAGTGGGAAGAAGAATGTGTTGGAAAGAGAGGATGGCTGTTTTTGGGCTCACCTTTTCTGGGGCAAGGAACCTGTGACTGTCCTTTTCATAAAGACATTCCTCAAACCTTTAAGTCCAACCATTTAAGCCTCTCTTTGTGTTTCTGGCCCCCCCTGACAAACTGACAAATTGTCCTGCCTTCAGGCAGAGTCTGGTGCAGGACAAATGCCCTGCTCTCCTGCATCCTTGCCAAAGAGATAATAATAAATGTTTTATGATTCAGAGGAAAATATATTCAGATGCTTGAGATAACTCCCTTGGAGTTAGCTACCAGGATGCCTCATCTTTGAGTGTGGCACACTTTGGGAGAGGAGTGAGGCACAGTGATTTCAGGTGGGGGTGACCGTGGTGGAGATGATGGATTCCACTCTTTAGCACTCCAGATGCAGGCTGATCTGGAAAGAAGAAATGAAACAAGTTGATCTCCTTCTAAAAGTTGAGCTGGGAGGATTATAAAATCCATTAGTATTAGAAGAAGCAGAACTAGATGGAGGCAAGTGTGATTTCTTAATTTAACATATAGATTTGTCATCAACAGAGCAGAGCAAAATAATGTGCTAAAAAGCAGAATCTAATGGGCTTTTAAATTTCTCCATTATTTGCCACCTTTAAGAGAGTGTTTGAATGATTTGGCTATTTTATGAAAAAATGTCAATGGAAAATTAATTTCCAAGTCATGTGCATGAATATTGATGAAAAACATAAGTTCATTTCAATAGAGATGATTATTACTGTTGTAATTGGGGCCATTAGGAGCTGAAACTGTTGTCATTTTAGGTAGCTGGATGTGAAGTGTGAATGTGTGAGTAATGCCTGAAATCCACTTTTGGGATGGCCAAGCAGTGCTCTGCTCCAGCACCCACCCAAAACCAGCAGAAGGAACAGTTAAAACACACAGTCTTGATTTTTTTTTTTTTTTTTTTTTTTTTTTTTTTTTTTTTTTGCTGCTCATCCCTTTCTGGGGCTGTATTGAACAGCACATCCAACAAACATAGAACAAAGTGCTTTGAAGAGGGTTTGTGAAATACAGATTGTGGTGGCTTTGCATGGCGTGACAAGGAAATGCATTTTGTTGTGCTTGTGTTCATGCCTGCATACAGCTGGAACATCCCTGCAAATACATATTATTTTGGCACCTAAAGAGCTGCTACAGCACATGGATTCCTGTTGCTGTTCCAGGAGAGGAGCAGGAGGTGACTGGGATGTGTTCCTGCTCTGTGCTGAGCTCAGGGACAGAGGGACTGGGAATCTCCTGTGGCTCCTGCTCAGCTCCCACTTCACACACTGTTAGTTTAGTGCTTTTTAACTACCTTGGCAAATCAGACCCAGAACAATTATTTCTGCCCTGGAGCGGCTGGGAATTGCCTAGTAGGGCTCAAAATGGGGCATAAAACTTGTTAAGTAGCAGCTCACAGTGTGCTTTTTGGCTGTGTCCCTCCCAGGCTTGGCTCCCTGGTGTCAGTGGGCCAACAGGAGCACCTTAGTGATGGTCCATGGCAGCAGCACTTCTCTCTCATGGCCTTTGTACCCTGTTATTAACTGTTACTTGCCTTGAAAAACCTGCCAAGAGCATATCTTATCTCTCTGTCTTAAAGGATTCTCTGCAAAGGAATGGGAGAGAAGTCCCAGTCCTTCCGCCTGCAAGTGAAGGATCTAACCTGCTTTTCTCAAACACTGGCATAGTTTCCTCTTTTTATTTTGAATATGACATAATTATTAGGTGCATCAAAAGCTGAGACAGAGAGAGATTAATGCCTTACTGTAATAATGGATTATTAATGATCCATGATTATACCCACATTTGCTTTGTGACTTCAGCTTGTTGTACAGGTCAGAGCTCTCTCCTGCTCTGACTTCTGTTTCTGCATCAACTTGCTCTGCTGGTTGGGTACCAGTTTTAAAAACTCTGCACTTCTGCACCCCTCAATTGATGTAGGATAATCACTTTTGGTACATGACTTGATTTGTGACAAATTTTTCATTGGAGGAAACTTCTCTTTTTAAGATGGACATTAAGTGCTTGGAATTGCTGTGAGATAAATTTAAAGGATCATGATTTCTTTTCAATTAGTTTAAAAGTTTATTATTATTTTTTTTAATCCAAGAATTGATTCCTAGCCATATCAAAAGCATGGGAGTAGTTACTGCAGTTGGTTTGGCTGTGCAAAATTAATCTCAGTCAAATAAAACTCATAGCCCTGCTTCACATCTGGGCTGGCTTCTTGCTCTTGCAAGAGCAGGCTCCAGGTGTTTGTGCCTCCTCACAGCAAACAAATGGCTGCATTAGCTTTCAGGAAACGTTTAATGGGTGTGCAACATGGAACATCAGTGGTGCAGCACATAGCTTTATTAGCTGAGCTGCAGGAATTGTTTTCTGAGCTGTGCCGGTCCTTAGCACGGATTGCAAAACGGAAGGGAAGGTATTTATTAGTCCTTGGGAGCCTTAGGACAGAATAACACTCACCTGGCTGGAAATATGATCAGCCTCCTGATAGATACTGCTGTATTTAAGGGAGAAACACACAAACCCATTTTGTAATTGCTAAGCAAGAATTTTTAGGTGTCCTGGCAGGCACAGGCATGAATTAGCACACAAGGGCTTTTCTGAATAAAAAGCTAGGACATGTGCTTTGTGTTTCAAAAAGAAAGATGTGCCCTCTCCTAGTTGCAGTGCTTAATCCTTCCAGTGTTCCCAGTCCACAAGAGCTTTGTGAGGTCTCAATATGACCATATTTTTCCATCTTGGGCATCTCCCAAAGTTATATTGAAAGAAAATATTATTAATAAAGTTGTGTTTAGGTATTATTTACTCTAAGTGGTAAGGTTTTAGAGAAAATTTAAAAATTGGAATGGTCATGCTTTTAAGTTAAGCCTCAAAATGAGGTGATAGATTCTATTTTAAAACCTGAGCAAACCAAGCAGTTTTGTTTTTCTTCTTCACATTGTGAACATAAGTCAAATATTTCAATTTTTTTAACTGTAGCGAGAACTTTGACAATTTACTTTTACCAGGTCATAGAAAGAAATAATATTCCAGCATTTCCTATAGTGGGTAGACCCAATGCCTATTTGGAGAAGCAGCCCTTTCAGTGCTCTTAAGCCCTTGGAATCACAACCCAAAAAATTATCTGATCAACCCTTCACAGAGACACCACAGAGGAAACAGAGATTAGAATTGCTCCCATTTCTATAGAGAGAGAGAAAAAAAATAAAGGGGAAAGGGATAGAGGATATAAACAGTCAATAATTGTAGTACTCTGAAACCTAATTACTTTTGGTATTTATAAAAAGGACCTGTGTCATTCAAAAGAGTACATTTTAGCCAATTTTACTGATTATGCCTCTAGTCATGGAGAGTTTTGTTTGTATTGATCTGATCCAGAAGTGGGATTGGCTCCACAAATGCCATTCTTGTCCTGTTTTGTGTAATATAATGCCCATTTCAAAAGTTTAGGTATACCCAGATTAATTTTCTCACAGATGAGAACAACCCACAAGCTGTTGATTAACAGGAAAAGTTGAGTGCATTGAAACAGGCAAACCAAAACCAGCCCAGCTCCACACTTGACCATTTAAGCATCATTGAGCAGGCTGAGCAATGTGTGAAAAGCTGATCATGTAAAATGCTGCTTCTGTATTTGTTTCTCTCTCTCTCTCTTTTTAAAATTTTTTTTATTTTTATTTTTTTTTTGTTGTTGTTGTTGTCATTGCATGATGAGAACAGGCTGATGCACTGAGCTGAGCTGGGGTTCTGTGGTGGCTTTTGACTGGGCTTCAAAATGTAGAACAGAGGGGTGTAATATTAAAAGGTGTCCTTTGAAAACTGTATTAAGATGGTATTTCCTGACTTATCTTCACTGTGCATTCAGCCAGGGAACTTGTGGACAGACAGTGTGTTTTTTGCTGTTGTTTTTCTCCTATTTAATTGGGTAAAGCTGGGAAGAGTTGGGGTCTTAAGGAAAGTGATGGGGAAAACAATGTTGGGTGTAAGTCTTCTGTTCAGGTTGCTCTTGGCTTGTCCAAAATGCTATTCAGAGTAGTGAAAATGTTGAATCATGCAGGTCAGTTTGGGTGCACAGGTCTCTCCAGCCTTGTGTCCTTCAGCCTGTGATGGGAGTGCCTCTGCCCTGTGTCTGACTCTGTCTTTGGTGGAACTGGTTTGCTGAGACCTGAGTTTAACCCTTTGGGTGCTGCTTGGCCTTTTTCTGCATTTCTCCTTTTCAACCTCTGCCTTTGGTGGTGAATATCAGCACTTCAGCCCTTTTGGTGAGAGGTGCTTACATTGCTGAGGTGATCACAGGCTGTATTTCCACTTCCCTATCTCTACTTCAGGTGTGACTCGCGTGAATCATTTCAGATTTTTGTTGCAACTCCCTGCATCTCTGTGCACGCTTGATGTGCTCCAGTGCCCCTCTCCCATGCTGTCCTGACTGCTGGTGCTGTGTTTTTTTGCAGTGTGTGCTGGCACTGAGAACAAGCTGAGCTCCCTGTCTGACCTGGAGCAGCAGTACCGTGCCCTGCGCAAGTACTATGAGAACTGCGAGGTGGTGATGGGCAACCTGGAGATCACCAGCATCGAGCACAACAGAGACCTCTCCTTCCTGAGGGTAAGCAGCTGGCCCCTCCTGCCCTCTGCTTCTGTGTTTGGGGGAGCAGACATGGGTGCTGGGCTGGAAAAGACTCAGGATCTCTCCCAGCAGCTCCACTGTGGTGGGAGAGGATGGTAAAACGCCAGGGATGTGCAGAGAACAAGAGGATGGTGAAATGCCAGGGAGGTGCAGAGAACAAGAGCAATGTCAGTGCTATGACACTGAGTGTGAGGCAGTTAGATTTATCCAGGGTATGAAGGAGAAAGCTGTGACACTGGAAGTGACACCTCGCAGGTCTCTCACTTTGTAGAGCCAGCAGGTACAGGGCAGGTTAGGTGGGGTTTAGGACATCAGACAATCATGCAGATAAGCACTAATCCTAATAGATATGGGCTGATTTATAGACTAAGCAAGGGAAGAACCCCAGCCAATGCATGTGGAGCATTTAAGGAAAAAAAAAAAAGTGATTACTGAATGAACATAAACTCTTCTTTGGGTATGATGCTGGAGCTGTGATCCTGACAATCTCCAGCATCCAGGGGAAGTCTGTGATAGATGGTGTACTGCTTTTGGGGAACCTGGGTTGTGTATTCCCTCAATCCTCTTTATATCACATTTTGGATTTGTGAAGGAACATTTCAGTGGGGTTTGCAGATACCCTGTTGCCATGCTTGGCAAGCACAAGGGAGAAGGGTGAACATCAAGTTCAAAGAACTTCAGCCCATCGTTATTTGGCACTTCACATTCTTTATGTTTAAAGAAATCCCACTAAAGAAGGGATTCAGGTGGGCATCTGAGGATGCTGCAGATGATGTGGCTGCAATATGGGAGGTCTGAGGGTAGAAAAGGCAGCTTGTGCCAGTGTGGGTGCAGTCTGTGCTGTGCTTGTACTGTCTATGACACAGATAAGGGTTTACACTGCTCATATTGCTCCCCTGTACCTCTCAGAAATGCTGATGCCATGTTCCAGGATGTGCAAGGGGCACGTCCGTGTGGCAGGAGCCATGGAGTTTAAATCCGGCAGCAGGAAGAGGTGGTGGGAGGCAGCCCCAGCTGCTTGGGTTACACTCACTCCTTCCATTCCCTGGGTGAGCTGAGTGCTCCATTTCAGCCTGTAAATCTGTGAACTTTCCACCACAGCTCCCAGCAAAGCCAAGCAGCGTGTTTAGCTTTGCTTCACATCGAATTTGTTGGGGTTTCACAGCCTTGCCACTCCTTACACTGGCATATATTTACTCAGCAGGTACAGCAGGCTGCTGAAAGATCTGTGAGCAGAATTCAGCTAGCAGACACGTCTGGAGTCAAGTTTGGGGTGCTAATTGCACTCAGACTAACAGATTGCCTGTTAATTTGGGTGACGAATGCCTCGGAAGTAAATGCTATCCATACATTTCACAGTTGTGACAGGTGGGGAAAACACATTTGCTTTTGCTCTGAAATAGATACAGCCTTGGTGCAGCTGGACCAGCGTTCCCCAACGCCTTGGACAGGTGGCAGATGCTCCTCCTCTGAGGGCAGGATCCCTGTTGGATCCCAGAAACCTGGGGTTTTGAGTTTTCTGTGCTTTCTGGCTCTGACCCCCTGGAGAACACTGCTTTTGACTTGGAGAAGGCTTCCAAATTTGAGTGATGGAGTTAAAATCATGGGTGTGTAGTTAAATAGAAGTGTGTGATTGCACATAGTGAAGGGTTTTAAATTTGAGGTTTTTATCATACAGTGATAGGTATGGGACAAGATGGAGGATTTTGGGTGGTGTCTCAGTGCTCATCTTCCTTGTCCTTCATGGTTTCAGGCAGTAGTTTCTGGTTGGACAGTCAGTGCTGCACTGAGGGTCATGAGATTTTGATTATTGGGTCAAAGGTATAAATAATATAGGTGTTAATTCTCTATTGGACTGTTTAGCTTTAAGAGATCTTATAGCAGCTGGATCTCTCTCTATTTTGCTCACTTTTAGCTGGTAGCTGGAAGTGCTGCTGGACTCTCTGTACTTTAGATAAGATTTAACAAACAACCAAGCTTGAACATGAGAAAATCCATTTCCTTAGTGTATTTTTAAACCCTGGCTCTGAGTGAAGGCAGAAGAGAATGAAACAAGCCACTGATGAAGTTACACATCCCTGCTCTGACTGGGGCATCTCTGCAGTTTCAGATGCCTCCAGAAACCCCTGCCTGGGCCATGGTGGTGGCTCAAATTCATCACAGACAGTCCTTACACTTCAGCTTCCCTTCCTCCTTCTGCTGCCCGCTGGGAGGCAGGGGGAGCAAATTACTTGGAAATTAGGAATTAGCGTTCCTCACAGAGGGCTGCCATAAGCAGTGTAAAATATTGGTGGAAAGAAGGCAGTAAAATCATCAAATGAGAACAAGGAGGAAAGGCCCTGTTCAGTAAATGAAGGTGGTTTGGTCACCTGTGCTTTTTAGTGACAGCTACTATTGCTTTTTTATTCGTTTTATTACTTCTCTTACCTGCATCTGCTCCCTCACAGATGTCTCAGCAAAAAAGCAGGACTTGAAACAAAACTCAGCAAACTGGAAGGCCTAGTTAGTATGATAAATTGTAGTCATTAAAGTAGAAAACCAAACAGAAGAGAACATGTTCTTGGTGAGGCAAATAAATAAATAAATGTTGGCACATTTACGCCGATAATTCGACATTCATTAGTCAGGCAATATTACTCCTTTTATCATATTAAAAATTGCTTTAATGGCCAAATGAAAGTGGCAGATGGGACATAACTAAGAGAAAAGCTGTTTGTCTCTCTCAGACTTAAATAGGGTGAACTCACCATGTAACATCACGCTCCTTCAGCCTGCCCCAGTGTTTTGGTCTCTGTTGCAGTAATTGTCTCTTCCTCCATTAAAAATGAGGTTATCTGTGCCTACAACCATGGCTCTGTGTGCCCACCTGCCCTCTCTGTAGGGCTCATCTGAGCTGGGCAGCTTCTTGCTGCAGGACAGAAGGGAGACCCAGTAAGCTCTAGGCATGCTGAGTCTTTTCATCATGCAGTAATAAACAAATAGCATAAATGAATTGAAGTGAAAAAAACCCCATAATTTTATTTACCCTGCAGAGGAACATTAAAAGATCAGCATCCCATCTCTCATATTTATTGAGACATTTATTCCCTAAGTAGATTTGCTTTATGTCTGTGAGTTAGCTCTCTGGATGTCTGCTGATGAAGACTAAAAGGGGCTGTCTGTCACCTGAATGAAGTGCTCAGCCACTTAAACTTCCAGGCCTGCAGTTCATGAGGAGCTTGATTTCTGTAAGAAGGGGCTGCACGTGCCATTGTTTCTTTTCCTGCTGTTCTTATATATGAGCAGAGCAGGACTACATGTTGTCTGTGTTACTTTAATATATTTTATTTTGGTTCCTGGTTGTGTTAGTCTTGGTATTGCTTTCCTGTGAGCAACTGCAATATGAATTTGTGTTCTGCACGTGCTGCCCTCCAGCTCTGCTCCTGCTGATTAGTGCTTCCCTGTGCTGTGGCCTCAATGGAGTCGTGGCAGAGGAAAGGAGCACTTCGTGGCAGGAAAAATTGTGTCTAAGCCTGAGTGTTGGGTAAGGAAAGACATTTCTGACATCTGTGGGCTGATAGCTGGCTTACTTTGTCCTTCTTCTGGGGCTCACCCTATTCACAGAAAAGGTACCAGGGGCTATTCAGGTTTTGAAGCCCCACCTGTGGCAGCTTTGGCAATGAAGTGAGGCTGAGGTTGATGCAGCCCGTGGCTGCTGCAGTGCCACCTCCCTGTGGCAGCCCAGGCAGGCTCTCCTCTGCCATAGGTGCTGCCAAGAGCAGGATTGAGCTGAGCAGATGTCCTGGTTTGAAGGACAGGTATCTGCCAATAAAGGCAGAAGACTCTCTTTGAAATGGAGAATGTAAACCCCCTCCCTCCAAATTATTATTATAATTTTGAAATTAAGGGGCTCTCAGGCAAAGATATGGAATTAGGAATAACAGTTCTTTACTAGGAAAATTAAAATAGAAATGCAGTATTACAAAGAACAATCCCAAAACACTGACAGAGTCAGAATCCAAGCTGACACCCTGTCAGTCACTCAGGGTGTTGGCAGCAGTGCCATTCAATGGTGGCTGCATCCTCCTGCAGTGGCAGATGTGGTTCAGCTGGAGCAGTGCTCCTGTGGAAGGTGCAGTTTGCTCTGAAGGTCCAGGGGTGATGTGGAAAGGTCTGGCTTTCCTCTGGAATCCAGTGGAAAGAAGGTACCTTGGTGTCCAAAATCTCAGTTTTTATCTTGGTGGGAAAGGCTTGGCTCCTCCCCCTGGCTGGAGCATCTCCCAGTGGGATGATGGAATTTTATCAGTCATGCACTGGGACTGAATGGGCCAGCAGCAGATGGTATCTTCCTGGAGGGAGGATGGGCTGTGGGAAAGATAAAGATGATTGCCCCAGCTGGTTTAAAGCTGGCCCATTAGCAGATAATGTGTGCCATGGAGATAAGGGGCACTGCCCCACCTTCAGCAGATGGTGACAGAATACACATTGCTGGCCACATCAACCCAACACAGCAGGACAAATAATGGGGTGGAAAACAGTCCCTGGGAGCCCTGAGGTGTGTCCAGACTCACCCAGCAGTGACAGTGCCCCATGTCTCTCTGCTTCCCAACCCACCAGCATGCTCCTCCTAATTGCAGAGCCCAGGCTTCTGCACCAGGATTTGCTCCATGAAACCAGATAAGCTGCTGGAGCTGCTGCGTGTCTTGAGTCTCGTCCAGGCGAGAGCTGAGATTTACTTCCCTGCTTTGGACTTCAGAAAAAAAAACAACTTGAGAAAAGCTCAAATTGTTCACTGGTTCATATTGCAAACAACTGTTAGAAGAACAGAAGGGGGGGAACCTATTTTAGTTTTGCTTGGCAGAGCTGACAGTTCCTATTGTGGGCTGTACTTATTTCTTAATAACATCTCCATGTTCAGTTTTCAAAATAAAATACACAATTAGTGTATCACATAACAATCTTCTGCAAGTACTTGTGTTAAACACATTTGGTAAATGAGAGTTATCTTTGACTAATCCCCTGGCTTTTAGCAATTCACAGTCAGTAAATTGTCTTCTTGTGCCTGGATTTTATTTAACCAGTTCAGATTATTTATTTTTAAAGACATGATCAAAGTTTTGTGCTGTTCCCTGCCATAACTCTCCCAAGTGATTATAAAACTCATTTTTAACCATGATCAACAGTATTCAAAACTTATCTACCACTGCTTTATGGGTTCTGTTTTTGTGTATCACCTCCAGCCACACTTGCAGGGCAGCTGTCTGACACTGAAGGGGGGGATGTTTTGTGGTGAATATTAAATTTATGAGATATAGGGCCCCCCTATATCTCCCCTCTGTCAGCAAGCATGGCCCTGTGCTTGGTGAGAACTTCTGCCAGCCCCACCTTATCCCGTTCCTTACAGTCACATTTAAACTCTGTGGCAGGTGAGATTTGGCCATTTGGACTTTACATTCTTTGCTATTGGTTGTGTTGAATCTTTGGAGGAAGTTTTGGTGAAACAGAGCTGGGTTGCAAAGCATGCTGCCTTGCTGCATTCAGAGCCCTGCTTGTGCAGGGGGATTTTCCCCAGAAGTGCTAGGAAAGCATTGCAGTGTGGGTCTAGCCCAGAATGGGGATTTTCAGGAGGGGTTTGCTGGGCAAGGCTGCCCTGTAGCATTTGTTGTGCAGTGAGTTGCCAGTGTGTGTTTTGTCCTTGGCTGGCAAGAGGCAAAGTGGCCTCCAGGTAATTACAGACATGGAAATTGAGTACATGTATTTATGTGTTTGTGATTGACCTTTTGTTAGGAAACAAAACATGAACAGCAGAGGTGTGCTGGTCAGAGCTGTGCATGCCACACAGATCCAGGTGGAAAGAGGACACCTCCAGCTTGCTGTTGAACACAACTGCTGTGCTGGGTGGGTGACAGGAGACCAGTTGCATGCCAGACCATCCTTCTGGCGTGGACAAAATGCTTCACATGGGCTGTGACCAGCTGCCAGCTGTGCTGGGTGAATCTGAGCTCAGTTTAAAGCGAGCTGCATCCCAGGCTCAGAGGGTGGAGTGGGAGCAAAGGCTAATTGCAGCAGGTATATGTGATACAGCTCTGCTCCAGGAGAATGGCTTCTTCTGCCATTCCCCATTGCTTGTGTAGAAATAGCAGCTGAAAATAATCACAGCAGTTTAAACTCTTCTCAAAATGGCTGGGGAGCAAGGGAAGGAATGCCATAGATTTGCATGGTCTTCCAGGCCTGACCTGAGCTTGGAAGCTGAAATGCTGCAGGCACAGTGAGTAGCTGAATAGCAGGCACTGTTGTGGAAACTCATCCCTTTATACTGGCAGATATCACACTCCACATAGTCCCTAACACAGAGTCAAGCAGCTCCATCCTGACCCCACCACTCTCAGAGCCCCCCAGCTGGCAGGGAAAAGGCATCCAGCACTTTCTCACCTAAATGTCTTCAGAGGTGTCCACATTATTTTTGTGCTTCTGTTGCTTATCCCCCTTGTGTTACACTGACAGATCACCTGCTTTCCTGTGCTGTCCCAGTCTCCATGACAGGTGTCTGTAATTCAGGTATGTCCCTTTAGCTCTGCAGGCTGGCCTTAGCAGCCCCTGTGCCTCCCTTGGATGTTCAAAATTTCCTTTTTAGCACTGCCTGTCATGGTTTCAACCCATTTTTTGTAGACACAGGACATGGTGCTGCTCATTTTGTGCCTAAGCCTCAGGCTGCTGCTGCTGGATGCAGCTTGGTAGCCCAGGGACCCTGCCCACACCTCCCCTCCCTTCTCCCTAGAAGGCTGGGTCAATATGCAATTAATCCTCAAGCTGAGATTGCCAAACTGTAACCAAATATTTGCTCACTGGCATATATGATTCAGTAATTATTTCTGGTGGCTTGGTATGAAAGGTACATTTGAAGTCACCAGTTGTAACTTCAAATTGTTCTTCAACAGTTGTGTTTGTAACTTCAATAGTTGTGTTTAGGAGGAGAGTTGGTGCTGTGGAAATGCAGAGCTGGGAGCTGTGGAAATGCAGAGCTGGAATTGGTGGAAATGCAGAGCTGGGAGCTGTGGAAATGCAGAGCTGGAATCTCTGGAAATGCAGGCTCCTGTTTTGGTGCAGTGATGGACTGTGAGATTTTGTGTCTGTGCCTGCTGAGTGCAGGCTTGTTTTGCCCCTTCTTTGGGTCAGCAGTCACTAAGAGCTTCCCCAGCTCTCCCACAGCCTTTCTTTCCCTGTCTCCCTGGATAACAGGGAGCATCCTTCAGCTGTATCATGTGTAGAGAGGAGAGGTCAAGGTTTGAAGTCCAGGTTGATTAAGGAGTCTCTTTAAATTGTCTTTCAGCATTTCCCATTCAGCTCCTATTGCATAGCAGGCCCCCATCCCCAGCTGCCTGGGAAGCCTGTCTGATTCATGTGCAAGGCAGTGGAAGCCACTCTAGATCAGGAGAGAGATCAAAGAAGCCTGACTTAAATAATTCAGAGCAGCCCAGACCCACACACATGCTCAAGATCAGCAATATCCTTTTCACTCACTATCCCCTTTTTGTGGCTGCAGTTCTGCTGGAGTCACGTGTGAAGGATGAATATACAGACCAGGATTCAAATATTTAACATGAACAAAAATAACTGTTTGGATTTATGGCTCTGTCTAGGCTTGTTGCTTTTTTAAAAATTAGATATAGACTATGGATTTATTTATTTTACAATTGTTTAGTGCCTGATCAGTCTTCCTTCTGTACATCCATGGAGTCTGATGCCTGGGTGTCTGCAAAATGCATGTGGCTAAGCCACAGAAGCTGCTGGGATGAGTACTATAAAAATGTTGGTAGTGGAGAGGAGGACATTATTAAAAATAAAACAGTGCAAACCTTCTTAATTAGGTGTTGTTTCTCTTGGAAGCTGATCTTCCCTCTAGGCCAGTGAAACCAATTATACCCTCTCTCAAACACCTTATGTTGTTAATGATCTTACTCTTTAAATGTAAGCCTCTCCCCTACAAACAGGATTGGAAATGCTGGCCTTACTGAAGCTTAAGGAAAACAAACAGCAGAGTAAAGTTAAACCAGTCAATGGGAAAAGAAAAAAAAAAACCAAAACAACTGTGGTTGCAAACACTTTTAAATTATAAATGGATTTGTTAGGTTGTAAAGCAAATGAGCAGTTTTCTTTCAAACATAGAAAGGTTATGTGTTATAAATGGTGAGTGTAATGATTTAAAGTCTTAACCCCAGCTAGAAGATGGTATAAACTCTGTAACCATTTACACTGACAATGCCATTAGGGCCTCTCTATCCTCCTCTTTGTCCACCCACCCTCTCAAATCAGTGGACCAGAGATGGAAGTTGGGAGCACAGCTGAGGTGTGGAGAGGGATATAGCTGTAATATTTATATGTAATTGAGGTACAGCAGCCTGTGCCAAGTGCAAGTGTGTTACACTTTCCTTTGAGTAACATTTTCCTGTTTTCCTGAGCATTTAGGCAATACGTTGCCAATTTTCCCTCTAACCCTCCCCTCCCTCCAATCCCATTTTACTACGGAATAAAATGAAATTAGACAAACCAACTGTGAGAGATCTGAATAATCTTGCATTGTAATACACTGACTCAGAGTCCTGGATCAATGGGCTGGAATTACTGTTAAAATCCATATGAAAAGAAAAGCAAAGCCTTTTGCTGTAAGCTGTGTCAAGGGGTGGAGGAGCAGAGGGACAGATTGAGGCTTAGCCAACAGTTTTTGTGCTAAACTGGATCAATTTTAAAGGTTTCCTCTGTACATGCCCGCTGCAGGGCTTTTATAGTTCAGAAATGTCAGCACAACTGTGCAGATTGCAGAATTCAGCAATGCTCCCACCCCAAAGCTGGCCACTAATTACAAATTACAGCCCCACAGTGGTGCAGATCCTGCAGGGGTGCCCAGGAAGGCAGGGCAGAGGGAGGAGCTGGCCTTCCTGAGCATCCTTCTCAAAACCAGCATGCCAAGGGACCATTTTCATGGGTGTGTGCTGGGGAAAGCTGCTTCATGGTGTGGGGCTGAGGTGTGATGGAGAATGTGTCTTTCTGGGGCTGGGGGATTGAGGATGCCCAACCCAACAAGCAGCCAGCAGGAATATCTCTGTTAATCACACATGAGCTGGTTCTGAGTGCTGAGTCCTGCAGGGTGTGAAACCAGGCACCACTGACTCCTCAGGGGAGATGTTCCTGGGGTCATACATCATCAGGGGAAGGTGGAATGGGAAAGGTTTGGTCAGAAAGTCGAGGATCTAGTCCTAGTTCAAGGCAGGGTAAGCACAACTCATCCACTGGTACTCAGTGTTTGAAGTTAACTCAAAGGCTAATAGAGTCTGCACGCTGCACTGAATGGCATGCAGTGTTTCTTTCCCCCCTTTGGTGGTCATTAGTCCTTCCAGAGAGAAAGAATGAAGTGCTTTGAGGTAACGTCTGAACATAATAAACCTGAAAATGTCAAAAGACCAGGCAGAAATATCACGCTGATTTTGACAAACCCGCGCTGTTTTGTGCAGGAAAAATAATACTGATAGCTTAATGTTGCTCACTGGAGAGTGGCTGTACCAAAAATACATTTTTGTGAGAGAGTTTATGCTCATGCTTTAAGAAAACAACCTTAATGAGCACAACATGGAGTTGAAACCCTCAAAGTAAATGTCGTTCAGTTTGAATATGGTAAAAGAGAAATTTGTAGCCTAGCAGTCCAAGAGCTTGAGTGGTGGCCAGACCTTGATGTCACCACTTATTCTGATTTCTTATGTTGTGGGATGTTCACTTATTTCTGATTCTGATGTTTTGGGATTGACTCAGATCCTGAACTGCCGGCAAAAAAACTGTACAATGTTACAAATTGGTGTCTAATTCAGGATAACGATGGTGATGGTGGAAATATCTGTATATTGCTGTCTCCAGACAGGGGAGCCTGAGATGTGCAACAGTGTTGGCTTAAATTCTGTAAACCAAATAATAATAATACATAGCCCAGGAGTAATAATGACAGCTCACCCTTAAAACTATGATGCAAAGTGAAGAAAGTAAAGTAAGAAAGTAAAATCCATTCTGAGTATCAGGGAAGCAGAGAAGATGATTAGGGAAAAGGCAACTGCAAACCTGTGACCTCCCTGCATTTCTGTCCCATTTGTGTGATGTTCTCATGAGTATGATACCTTGCCTAGAATAGGGAAATGTTTTAAAAACAGCCCTTGCTGGATTTCTGTGAAGGACGTTGCAGGAAGGGACGCAACGAGCTCCAGTTCCAAATAATTGTTAGTGATATGCCAGTAGAAAGAAATCAGGTGAAAATCTTTGCAGGTATTTATGCTGTGTTATAACCACCACAGAGAGGGGAGACAGCTGCTCAGCTTTAACCTGCAGTGTTTTACTGGTGCTGGTTGCAGTCCTGGCTCTCCAACTGGTGCTGCACATCCTCCTTGCCCACCTCCTCTGCCTGTTTTTTTGTTTTTGTTTTTTTTTTTTTCCTTGAAAGTGCTGACATTTGGTGATTATGGCCAGGTGAGGCCCATCAGTTTAGGAGGTGGGAGCTGCCCCCCTGTGCTGTCAATTATGTCTGGTGCCTGGCAGCAGTGTGGCCGGAGGTCACGGCAGCAGTGCCCAGTAATGACAGCAGGTGCTGGAACACGCTCCCTTGTCAGCTCATCCTTTCAGTGCCAAAGTAATAATTTGATCTCAGCAGAACAGCTGGTTTTAGACTACAGATTATCCACTATTTCATCTCCTCACGGAGCTGCAGAGCTGATTTGTTTCAGCTACAGATCAATTATGTCTCAAAACAACACTCAGTTCACTTGTATCGTGTGAAATGAAGATAAAATGGGTTCAGGCGTTAAGGATAGATCTTGTATTACAGACCCTCTATCCCTGCACATAAATACCCATCACCAGGGAGTGAGTATTCATTCACTCCTGGAGCCAGGCGTGCTCATTTCATTAGGAGGCAGTGAATTATTTCAGCAGAACAATGCATATATAAGAATAAAGTGTGCTTAAAAGGGCATTTATTTCCTGCACTTCCTATACGTGTCCCTGGTTGGGGGACACCCTAATCACTCAAAGTGATCAAATGTATAGTCAAATACATCTGCTTAGAGCCTGGGAAGCCTTAGTGCTTGGGAAGCACTGCACGCTGTGTGCAAGGAGATTCAGTCCTTGCAAAGCAAGTGTTCTCACATGGTATTTTACTTGATGTTATTGGCCTTTTAAGTAATAGTTTCTCAGTGGAATTGGGAACTTTTGCTTCATTTGCAATGAAGACCCCTCACCTCGCCGATCAATGTGGAGCCAGCACACGCCTGGACTGTGCTAAGAAACAGCCAAGTCCCAAACCTATGGAATAATGGCATAGCTAAAGGTATTCCTGGTAGGCAAGCCAGCATTTCCTCGGGCAGAGTAGGTGCAGCACATGTAAATTTATACCAACATGGATATGTTGGCATCTTTCACAGCAGCCCTGCCATCCCCTGCTTGGGGATCGATTCAGCTCGTGCTGGTGGCTAAATAGAGCTGGCTGCAAGTATTCACCAAGCAAATGCTGATAAAATGCTAAAATACTGCTTTTGCTTTGGCTTTGTGAGCCTGGTGTTTGACCAAAAGGTGTAATATTTATTTAATGGAAGAGGTAATTAATTAGTGTTGTTTTCCCCTGGTGGATTGCTGGGATGCAGGTTATTATTGGAAAGTTCCCCAGTGTGTTTCTGTGCCACTGTGGGGGGGAGTAAACCATCCACCCTAACTCTGTTTTCTGAAAAAAAAGGTTTTTCAGGTAGCATTTGGAAGCTTTCTGCCTCTCTGTAGGCAGAGTGGTGGGAGAAGGGAGCACTGTAAGCAGGGTTTTATACAGCCCCATGTTGGAAAGTATGGAACAAGTGGCTCCCGAGAGACCTGACAGCACTCAGTATTCCCAGTGCTGGTGTCCTCACCTTGATCCAACAGGATGAAATTGAAAATATCAGCACTGAAAGAGAAGCATTTAGAATAAGGTAATCTGCACACATGTGCACAAACACGTTGGAGGCAGCCAAGCTTGCTGCCAGGAGTTATAAAAATCCTATTTATTTAAATGGCTTTGAATAGAGTTCACCTACTCCCTGAGATTTCAGTTTAAAAAGAAGTCATTTTGGTTGTGTTTCTGCACCTCAGCTCCTTCAAAAGGTCACCTTTCTCTAAGTGTGTCTTCAGATTATGCGCCCTCATCATGGTTTTTCTTTTAAAGTTTCATTTGTTGGTTAAAGCCCTTGCTGTACCCAGAATGTTGGGTTGTGCCTTCTGGAAGGAAATTACATATCCTTTTACATCTAATAAGGGCTGGAATTTTGCTAGGTGAAGCAACTGGTAGTTTTATAATGTCTGCTTGACTGAACTATCCCTGCAACTCTGAGAAGCCCAAACCCAACAGCTCCTTGAGCAATTTTCAGTTTTTCTTTTCTTTTTCTCCCGTGAAATTTTAATGCTCCATCATGGCATGAATTCATAGTGGATGCAAATGTTTATCAGATCTGCTGCAGACAGCATCCACTGGATGTTAATTTGCCAGAAGTATGAATCCCATTGTGTGTGGTTAGCAGGGACTTCTCAGAAGCAAAAGGAGCCAGCCTTCATCTTGGCTTCAGGAAAGCTCCCAGTAAAGGTTTCTCTTGTTTTCTTAAATAAACATCTCCATCCTCCAGAGGCATCTTGCAGTTCTCCTCTGGGGCTCCCACCAAACAAAAAGGGCTCTTGTCTGATGGCACACTTACAAGGCAATGATTTTTCTTACCCCTCACTTAACTGGCAGGTAATCGGCCATCA
The DNA here is from genome assembly GCA_030060385.1 of Muscicapa striata striata. Classification (NCBI taxonomy): domain Eukaryota; kingdom Metazoa; phylum Chordata; class Aves; order Passeriformes; family Muscicapidae; genus Muscicapa; species Muscicapa striata. Next base: position 1,661,984 of record JAREIS010000087.1, read on the forward strand.
CCTGGCTCGATACAAGGCTTTGTTTTTATTTGTTTATTTTTTTTTTAATTGAGCTAAATGCCTCCTCTGCTTTCCCACTGCCTCTGATCTCTGCTGGAGAGAACAAATCCTAGCAGCCTGGAACATCACACGTTTCTCTGACAGCTTTTGTCTCCCATATGCTCTAGTTCAGTAACAGTTTGGGCTGATGGCTGTGACAGCAAAACACCTTTTTTTTATTTAAGGTACAGCTTTCTAGAAATATGTCTTTGGGCTTAATCAACATAACCTTCAGCAGTTCTTTGAAACCCAGGATCTAAAAGCCATGAATGTCAGAAACACTTTATGGCTTGTGGGAGTATTTAGTGCTTCTGACAGATAAAAGTGGAGGAGGAAGCCATCAGAAAAGCACCACATACAGGCTGGAATGGGATCTTGCTGGTGGCTGGCAGTTGTGGCCCTGCATTGGAAAGGAAAGGCTACTGAAAGGTAAATGTGTGACTAAAAGACAGGATATGCCCCGCAAAACCTCTGCGTGTGCCGAGCTTGGGCAGAAACAGCCCTGCGCCAAAAGGTCTTTTGGACGTCAGAGTTGTTGGTTTTTTTATTAGGACAGTACTGTTGTTATTTTTAAGAAGGAGAGGATAAAATGAGAATAAATTACAGTAAAATGTCAGCAACAGCTGAAGATAGAGGAATAGCAACAGTGTGTCTCTGGCAGGCATTTTGAAGCCAGGCAAGCACCCGCAGCAGGAATGATGCCAGCGTGCAATTGCCATCAGCTCCAATTACTACCTTGGCCTGGTTTTAAATATTTAAAGTTTCATGTTTAATTTTGGATGATGTTGAATAACAAGAATCAAAATATGGAAATTCACTAAGGAGTATTGGTCATAGCAAGTGGGTATCAATAATGTAAGCCGTGCGGGACTGAATGGCCCTGGTCTTCTAAGACTTTTCCATTTCTCTTGTGTTCCCTGTCTGAATGTGATTTATTAAACAATCCTCTGAAGGGATTGTCCTTCCCCACTATCTTTTATTATTGGTGGAAGCCAATTTGAGGCTCGCTGTGTTGTGCAAGGGACCGGTTCCCTGGTGTGATTGATGAGCCAGATGGGAAGTGATTAGACTTTTACAAGCCCATGCTGCTTGGAACAATATTGCCAGGAGGGGAGAAAAAAAAAAAAAAAAGGCTGTTGTTCAAATTTCAGATTCATAGCCTATTATTGTTTCTGAGGGTTTCCTTCCTCCTCTTCCATGTCTCTTCATTTTTCTGGTTTGCTTTGCACGATCAGGATAATGTGTGGAGGTAACCGTAGGAGGCAAAGCAAGCCAGCTGTTGTGGGCAGCCACACTTTTTTTTCCTTTACTGTTGTTATTTTTTATGAATTTATGATTGAGAATTGTTCTTGCTATGCTTCCCTGGAGGTTTGCATCCTTCAAAGGGAGGCAATAAACCAGGCAGGCTGTGGAACAAGGCTGGGAGGAGGAACAGGAGGACAGGTAGGACGTACGTGCTGCATCCCTAGGTGCAAGGAGGGGGAACCAGAGTCCTTTATAACTGGGCTGTCAATGAAAGGAAACTCAAATTCAAGGAGTGGCAAACCACAATCTCTTCTATTGGGGCTGTCAGTGAAAGGAAATTCAAATTCAAGGAGTAGCAAACTACAATCTCTTATATTGGGGCTGTTAGTAAAAGGAAACTCAAATTCAAATTCAAGGAGTGGCAAACCACAATCTCTTATATTGGGGCTGGCAGTCAAAGGAAACTCAAATTCAAGGAATGGCAAACCACAATCTCTTCTATTCAAAGCAATAAGCACCTGTGTTTGTCCTTCCCCTTCCCAGGTAGAGCTATTTGCCACACTCAAGATTAATATGCAGTTTACTTTGGTCAACCAAAAATTGATTTCCCCACCACCCCCCCCCATGCTGATAAGTTTATTCTTTGAAAACCTTCTCCAAACTAATAAGGATGGATTTTTCCATGGCATTTTATCAAATCTGCTTTCTCTTTCCTGGGTTAAAATTTGATGGAAACAAGTTGTTAATAAAAATGCAGGTCAGATTTTGTTGCAGTGAAAAGAATTCTTGTCTCCTTAAGAAATGTAGCAAATGAAATTAAATGAAGATCACAGAAGTTGTGATAAAATTTGTAAATGTGTGTATCATTGAACTTCATTGAAATTATTGTAAATGATGCTGCTACATTGTTTGATTATGTACAGTTAGCCCAGGAGCTGCTCAGTCCCTTCTGGAGTCTTTTCTCTTGGATTTATAATACAATAGGTCCCACAATAGGTCATGGTAGAGTATTTTTCCCATTACTGTCATGGAAGAAGTAATTGAGCTGGATCTGATCTCCCACATTGATTGGCTTTATCCATATAAGTATAATTTATGTATGCACAACTAGTTGTCTTTGCCATTTTGAATGGGAGTCTGGAGCAGGCATAGAAGAGATGACAGAATTTATAGTCTGCTAAGGCATTTTTCATCAAGAGTCATCTGTGAAAACTGATTTGAGCATATCAGGAACAAGATAGTTCTGGTGTAAGTCTTGGAAGTGCTTGTCACAGACTGGTGACACCCTGGGCAGTGGGGTTAGGGTTTGACTGCAAACATACATAAATACATTGGGAATCCTTCTCCAGAAGAATCCAGGGAAGAGTCCAGTCCTTGCAAAGACTGATCTGGTGGATGCAAGGATTTTGTCTTGCTAAGCATTTCAGTACATTTGGGGGTTTCTTCATATTGATCTGCCAAACCCGCTCAATAATATGATAAATAATTTATTTGCTGACACTTTGCCCAGCCTGCTCTCTATGTACCTCAAAGAGATGTGCTGTGAGAGCTGTCTGTGTTCTCTCTGCAGGCAGGCAGGGCAGTCAGAAACAAGCACAAAGTTCAGCTGAAGCCTCCCCTGTGAGCTCACCTGCCTCAGGCATGTGCCAAGGGGAGAGGGATGGATCTGCTGCAGAGCCTGGAGAAGGTTTTGGGTGCTGGGGAGACTGCTGGGTAAGAGGTGCTGTGCAGGGGTATCAGCTCCTGCCTGGACACAGCAGCTCCCTGACTTTGGGTTTTAGAAAAGCACTTGGAGCTTTTCTCTGCCCACCTGTAAATGCAGGCTTGGTGCAGCTTAATGTCATTCTCAGGGAGTGTAAAAGGAGTGACTGTCTTGTGTGTCTGGACCAGGACATCTCTGCCTCAGCTGCTTTATGCACCCTCCACCTTGCTCCTAAAATCAGGCATTGCATCAGATGGAGCAACAGAACTCAGGCTGGCAGCTCCTGGCAGGCACAATACCTGTGGACTGGAGCTGTCTCAGCAAACACTGAGCCACATGCAAGTTTTTCAAACTGTTTTCATCAATGGGAGAGTACATTATTTATGATTCAATTTTCTCTCTGTTTGGAGAGCATTTATAAAATCAATCAGAGAATTAATTAGGCCATTATTATTTTTTCATTATTTGCCTAAGCCTTGGTGTATTTACACTACACAAATAGAAAGGCCACCAGTAAATGGGATCAGGAGCTTGAAATAGCTATTTTCTTCCCCATACTTCAGGGGAGGAGCCTGAGAGTGGCTCTGCAGTATGACAGCTGGCAATGAAGTTGTGATATTTAAGAAGTGGGATGGCATGCTGTCAAGGGTCATTTGTCATCTGTGTCCTGAGTAAGATGGGCTCTGTTCTGTGCTGCTGGATGGGCAGAGTCGTCTCAAGCTCCATTTCACAACTCGGTCACCAAGAAGTTGTGAATCAACACACATGGAAGGCCCAAAGCATCTGTGACCCCCCAGCTAAACCCTTTTTCACAGTTCTCCCTGAATCTTTGTTAGTGTTCACATCTGGTGTCACCTCCACCATCTTCTGGTTGTGGTTGGAGCTTTCCAGAGCAATGCCAGCCATCATTCCTCTGGTCTTTCCTCAGATACAGGTTTGACCCAAGGGTTCCAGGTGAGTTTTCAAGAGCATCCCAAGGTGAGGAGCCAGAATTACTGAATATTTTCCCAGACCAAAGCAGGACAAGGGGGTTGTTGGGAATAGGATAGTTCATGACCCCTGTGCCCCACCTCATCTATTCCATGGGGCTTATTTTCAAGTAACTGTTGGGTTTTTTGTTCTTACAGCTGCTTGGAGTAGTAATGAAAAGCTTTGCAGTGCCATTTTCCTCCAGGTGACCCAGCTATTCTGAAAAGCACTAAGGGCCACTGAACAAAAGTGTATAATGTATAATTAATGCAATAATTGTATAATTTCATTCCCCTTTTCATCAAAGTTGCTGTACACAGTGCATGTATTAAATATGACTACAGTGCTGTTTCCCAAGACAACTGCTGGAGATGAGTTAGGAAGTTCTCAATAGGCTATTCCATTTAAACATTTTCTTTGCAAAATAAATACAGGCTGTCTTGTGAATAAGAATGAGATTAGCTGAAGTCATTAATTAGTATGACTTTTAAAAAGGAAGCTGTAAATGGAATAATTTACCACATACAGCATCTTAATTTTCTTCACTGTGAAATATTTTTCTTTTTTTACTGTTTACTCCCTGTTGCTGTTAAAATGTTGCTGTTTAAGGCCTTTGATAAGTTCTGAACTTCGTCTTTGGTGGGCACCCCTTGGTTTTCTAGCTTGTGTCTTTTTCACCCAGTCATCCTGCTCCTAGATTTTGGATAGAGGGAATATTTTAATTGTGACTGAACCATGTTTGCCTCCCTCAGACTCCCTCTGAGAGTTTCCCATCACCAGAGGTTTCAGCTTGGTGACCTGAGCTTGATGTGTCCAAGACAGTGAGTTTTGACTTGCAGTTATCTAATAGATTAGAAAAAGATTGCAGGGCTGGAGATCCCTGAAGGAAGGAGAGCTCAGTGTTGCCATGATTGTGTCTTGGCATATGAGTATCATGTAAGTCCTGGAAGTGACCTGGAGACCTGAAATCCTGAAAAGTAGCACAGAAGAGCATGATGGCCTCATGTTTTGTTTGTTTTCATTATGTAGCTCAGTCTGGAAACTAAGATGCATGCTGCAGGCAGAATGATAAGATCCTTTTCATTGGGTGGAAGGGTTAAACTGAAGTTTAAAAAGAAAACTTTTGAGGGGTTGTTTCATCAAGAAATTCAGAAAGATGAAATTAAGATGGTTTAGTCTCAGAGCTTTTCCCTAAAGATTGGAGCAATTTGTTTAAACATGGATTTAAAGATTTATTTTCCTACTTTTTTTATTTTTTCCAGTGCCGTGATTTTCATTCCTTGTCTGGTGTGCCTGTTAATTTTGCACGCTATCACAAGCCTAATTCTTCTCTGTTTCAAATGAATATCATATAAATTAATTGCCATATGATTACCATGTAATTACATTGTGACTCATGACAGTTTAGACAAAGTATCATAGCTGCATTTTAAGAAGTGATAAATGTTTGACTAATGTGTCAGAAAAATGTAAATATATTGTGATTATTGTGGCACCGTTAAACACATTAATTCCCTGCCTAGTTTCTGCAAGCTGTCAGTCATGCTGTGGCAAAGAGCAGTCAATCTGACTTCCTAAATTTATCAGTGTTTAGGCAACATTTAGCATTTGGGAAGATTTTTATGCCAAAAGCCATGGAAGAGGGAGGTGGCCTGAGTGGCAGTGCAAAATCATGCATGGCACTTTGGAGACATTAGTATTTTCCAAGTCAGCTGCTTATTAAATAAATCTATCTTAGTTGGGGAGATTTTTTCATCATATTAACTAAGTTGCTCTTCAGTAAGTCCTGTGGTGAAAGGGCAAACACTGTAACCAGCTGCTGTGAGGTGTCAGGCAGGCTCCTATTGATGGCAAAAACATGTTTAGCAACGAGTTCCTTAAAATAGTGTCCTTAGTTCAAATGGGGGTCTTTAAAGGTGTGAGGAAACTGAGCAGCCAGCCCAAGGAAGCTACAGGGAGCCAGAGAGTGGGTGTTTGCTCTCAGTTATGAACACCATCACCACTGATCTGCTCTTATCACTTAGAATGAAGTGTCCCAAGCAAGACAGCAAGATTACACAAGAGCACATGGGTGTTTTTCCACCTTTCTTTCGTGCCTGGCTGTCAGCACCACACAAAAAAACCACCTCAGAGACACAGGGAGTTTCTGCAGGGATTGGGGCTGGGAGCTCACAAGTGCTTGTCTCGTCCTCTTCTGCTGCTCTGCCCCTGCTCCTGCCTCTACAGCATGTCCCTGTGTCACTTGAGGCACTTACCAAGGGTGTGGAAGGGCTTCATGAGCAATTCCAGAGTGGGTCTGGTCTGATCATAGCCCCCCACTCTTCCCCCCTTGATACTGTGCCCCAGGGATTTGGTTTTATCTGGATTAGCAGGGTAGGTGCTGATGTTTTCCCAGCTAAATTACACAGCCATCAGTTGATTAATTGAACTGAGCCAACAGGACAATGTCCACTGCTCATTTAAGGTCCTGCTAGAAGCAGGCTAGTAGTAGCTGACAGCAAATAAATAGGCAAATCCATTTAAAACAAGGTAAGCTGTGGAGCTGGTGAGGAGAGGAAGGGTGAGGGAGGAGTTCCTAGTGGATTTTCAAGCTGGAAATTATCAGCCCCATGGCTTAGGATCCCCTTGCTTGATGCTGAGTGACAACTGAGTCATTTATCCATCCCAGATGGGCTCTGAGAGGCAGGGACTGCAGCTAGCAGGGCTGCAGGGAGCTCCTGAGGATGTAGGCATTTCCCAGCCACCTATTTACAGCCATCCAGCTGGAAAACAGTGTCCCAATGCCTGCTAAACCCACCTCTAGAGAAATTGTTTCTAGTCTGCAGCAGCAGTAAAAATGAAATCAAGTTGCCCTAATTCTGGGAAGGGTGAACTTCAAAAGCCTGCAAAGAGCTTGGTTATGTTTTAACAATGTTGAATGTGGGGAGTTTCTTTCCTTTTCTTCCTTGTTCTCCTTTATTAGCTGAGAAAAGTGGGGAAGAAAATAAATTGAAGGACTTGGTTAATGCAATGTGTGACATTAGAAATTACCTTAATAATGAAATGCATGATTAGACCAATTAGAGAAGTAGGATGGAAATGGTGTGTGTGTAGGCAGTGCATGCTCAGCATACACAACCCCTAAAAACAGGGCTGATAACCATCAGGGAGGCAAGAAAATCACTATGTGTTTCCTCTGCTCCAGAACTCTGGTTTGATGGGCTTTGCAGTGGCCAAAGCCAGGTCACCTTTGTCCTGACTTCAATTATATTTTCTCTATACCTTTGAGTATTACACTTGCTGTTTCAGTGAGTAGAGTGAAAATGAGCATTTCCTAACAATTGCCAGTCTTTCCTACTAAATCTAAATGTGGTGTATAACTTTGGGAAGGCTTAGACCATGTGCTGTGATTGATGCCATGGACATGTGACCACAGCCATGTGTGCTTGAGCTTTGTACAGCAATGGTTTGCTTGAAAATGGGAATATTTATATGTTTGTAGAGTATACCATGTGAATCCTATGGGATAGCAGCTTATCTGTCCCATCTCTCTAGGATCACCCATCTCAGCAAATCTCTCTTAAAAAAAAAAAAAAAAGAATTCTAAGGATTTTGTGTCTTTGCAAACTGAAAACTGATTTTTTATTTTTTGTCTCTGAGGGGCCAAAAAATAAAATCACTCTTTCCAACCAGGTCTTTTCACATTACCCTGTATGAACACACAGCACTAATTCTGTGGTAAATGATGCTGAAATGCAAGAAAAAGCACAAAAGTTAATTCAGTCAGCAGCACTGGGAAGATTTTTTTTTAAACATTGTTATTAGTATGCATGATATGAAAATCACTTACTTCTCACTATGAGAAAGACTGGCTGAGGAGGAAAATTAAAATTAAGTTAAAATCTGGAAAATTTGGAAAATTAAAATCTGGGGCAGTTTTTAACATATCCCTTTGTATAAAGTTTGAGTGTTCAGAGTGTACAGCCAAGTATTTTTTACAGTGTTTTCTGGCCTGCCACTTCTCAATATTACTTATTTCTTGCCTGTAGTCCTAGTTTCTGTGCAAATTCTGTTACTCTTCTCATAGATGAGATGAGAGTTAGAGCAAAGTTTTGCTTGCAGAGAGAAGTTTTGCTTTGCCTTTGTCCCCAGGCAAGCACGTGCATCATTTTTCTTAGAAGCCCCACGCTGGTGGCAGAGGCCACATTTCTGCTGTGTTTCTCAGGGAAATAGTGTCAGTTCTCTCTTTGTTCTCTACTGCTGCAATTTCAATTACAGATGTGTGCTGGTATGTCCTCCTTGAAAGCTGTTCTTCAGATAGCTGGGGGTTAAGCATAAGCAGTGGTAAACAAAGATGTTGTGTTTAGTAATAGGTTATTCAAGGGCCTTATTTCAGATTGATGATGATGAATGAAAGAAGGGTTACAGAACAGAATAGGTGTGGGAGTCTGCTTATCCACAAGAAAATACTTGACACAGTAGAAAAGTAGGGAATTAAAAGTAATTTGCCTACCTCAAGTACTGTACTTTCTGTATGAGAGCTATCAATTGTTTAAATAGAGGGAATTTAAATTATACTGCCTTTTGGCACAACAGGATTTAGTCTAATTTTATCAGTTAGAGTGTAAACTTGTCAGGAGGAATTCTGATTTAGGGGCACTTGGGCTGGGGTGTGATGAGACAGGCTCACAGAGGTGCCAAGTGCCTGGCTATTGGCTTTATTAAGTGGAATGTTTTGCTTCAAACATTGCCCAGAGGCTTCCAGGTTTAAGGTAAGTCTTGTTGTGTGTGTGCACCTCTGGGAGTCCACACACACCTAACTTGCTTCAGGAGCTCTGGGGAGGAATTCAGGTCTGGTGATGCCAGAAAAGGTGACCCTGCTGTCCTAGTTTCCCTCTCAAGCCTGCAGCATGGTGCAGTGCAATTCCTGCATTATTTTTCCTCTCTGGACCTCTCTTTTCCTCTGTGCTTGGGCGATGCTGATTGCACACTACAGTGAATCCTCATATGGCTGCCCTTCCTGATCTTCCATTGCCCAGACTTCTGTCCAGCAACATTCTGTCCAAGAAAAGAGGTGGATTTTTAAGACAGGCATGCTTATTTCCCAGATGTTTGTATGGGAATTGCTGAGGATTTAGGCAACCTTGTTATGGTGACTTTTCTGTGCCCTGGATTAAAACTTGCCTACCTATTCTTATGTTGGTGACTGCAGTGGGGTGACCCTGGCTGGACTCAGGCACTCACCAAAACCACTCTTTCACTCCTCTCTGCAGGTGGACAGGGGAGACAAAACAGAATGAAGAGTTCCTAAGCTGAGATAATGATTGGAAAGATCTCTGCATCCCCATGGATCCCATGGGCTGTGGGTGGATCTCTGCATCCCCATGGATCCCCATGGATCCCATGGGCTGTGGGTGGATCTCTGCATCCCCCATGGATCCCCATGGATCCCATGGGCTGTGGGTGGATCTCTGCATCCCCATGGATCCCCATGGCTGCAGGGCACAGCTGTTTCACCATGGTCTCACCACAGCCTGCAGAGGAATCTCAGCTCTGGCCCCTGGAGCATCTCCTGCCCTCCTCTCCACTGACCTTGGTGTCTCCAGGTTGTTTCCCTCACGTGTTCTCACTCCACTCTTCTCTGGCCACAATTACAAGTGCACCATAACTTTTTCTTCTGTCTTCTTAAATCTGTTATCACAGAGGGTTACCAACCTCTCTAATTGCCCAGTTTTGGCCAGCAGCAGGTCCATCCTCAGAGCCATCAGGGATTGGCTCTGCCGGACATGGTGGAAGCTTCCAGCAGCTTCTCACAGAAACCATCCCCCCCATTCCCAAGGCTTGTCCATGGAACTCAAACAGTGTTTTGGTGTTTTGGTGCAGGCCCAGCTCTGCTGGCAGTGCCGTGTTCCCACCTGGCCTGTCTGGGCCGCTCTGTCCCTTCTGCCGGCGCTGCTGCAGCAGGCCCGAGGCACAGACGGGCTGGCTGGGCACGTCCAGAGCCTCCAATCAACGCAGCACGGCTCACAGGGGACCATCTGTCACTGCCCACAGCCTTTCCCTCTGCAGGCAGCAGGGATTTAAAGAATCTGAGGAGGTAATTGCTTTAGTTACCCTTCCAAGCGTCGCCAGGCCGGGCCCGGCCGTGCTGGCTCTGTGTGAGGCCTGGCTTTCCCCAGCCGTGGGCTCTGGTCCTGTATTTCTGCTCCTTCCTCTGTTTCTGTGGAGTTTTCATTGTCCTGGTTTGAAGGACAGGTGTCTGCCAATAAAGGCAGAAGCTTCTCTTTGAAATGGAGAATGTAAACCCCCTTCCTCCAAATTATTATTATAATTTTGAAATTAAGGGCTCTCAGGCAAAGATATGGGAATTAGGAATAACAGTTCTTTACTAGGAAAATTAAAATAGAAATGCAGTATTACAAAGAACAATCCCAAAACACTGACAGAGTCAGAATACAACCTGACACCCTGTCAGTCAGTCAGGGTGTTGGCACAGTCCCATTCAATGGTGGCTGCATCCTCCTGCAGTGGCAGATGTGGTTCAGCTGGAGCAGTGCTCCTGGAGAAGGTGCAGTTTTCCTCTGAAGGTCCAGGGATGATGTGGAAAGGTCTGGCTTTCCTCTGGAATCCAGTGGAAAGAAGGTACCTTGGTGTCCAAAATCTCAGTTTTTATCTAGGTAGGAAAGGCTTGGCTCCTCCCCTGGCTGGAGCATCTCCCAGTGGGATGATGGAATTTTATCAGTCATGCACTGGGACTGAATGGGCCAGCAGCAGATGGTATCTTCCTGGAGGGAGGATGGGCTGTGGAAAAGATAAAGATGATTGCCCCAGCTGGTTTAAAGCTGGCCCATTAGCAGATAATGTGTGCCATGGAGATAAGGGGCACTGCCCCACCTTCAGCAGATGGTGACAGAATACACATTGCTGGCCACATCCTGTATTGCAACCCAAGACAGCCATTAATTCCTTTGCTTTGGAAAACAGCAATGTCTGGCATGCTGGTGAGGCCTGAATCTGACAGAAGCCATACTGGAGGTGACTGTCAAGATGGTTGGGTTTTTTTCTGTAAACAATGAGATTTCTGCTCAATAGGACTATAGAGATATCAATGTGCTGTGAAAAAAATTCCCTGTGCATGGCAGGAGTGAAGTATCCCCCCCCCACTTCCCGTGTTGATTAGCATTTCAACATAACTTCTGTTTCTTTGTATCAGGACAGACCATATGAAAATGTCATCCTTGAAAACTATAACTTATTTAATCTTGGAATGGGTCTGCCATGGCACTTTCTTGCTTGACAGTGGCCCATGTGAAAGAAATGGTGACATGACCGAGAAACCCAATTAGCAGCTTCAGTCCTTTCAGCTTATGTCCTTCCAGGACATAAAAGGAGGAACACTTGGCACCAGGATGCATTCCATTTTGCCAGTTTTCACATCTGGTGTAATTGCCAGCTAATGCAGGTGAAGCAGAGCAGGTGCAGGTATTGGATCCAGAGTGAAACCCACAAAAAGCCAAAAGCTTACTATTTTATCAGGATTCTTTTAGTATGAATCACAAGAATTTTTCCTAATTATTTTTCCTAATTTGTTTCCTAATTTTATTGGGTGTCTAACAACCTCAGTCCCAAAGCTAGCCATATTAACTCCATGCAAACTAAATACCTTCTAGAACCACAAAAAAAAAAAAAAAAAAAAAAAAAGAAAGAAAATGTATATCCTGCTTTTGTTTGGATATATTACAGCCCCTGCCCTAATACTGGACACACAAATTCTATACAAACTGAACGATTTCTGGAATTTCAGTAAATACCTTTAGGTGCTGAAGGCTCAATCTGCCTCCAGTATAGTTTAGCTGAGCTTGACTGATGCTGTGCAATGTTTTAAGTGCTGAACAGCTGGTTTCTTGGTGTTGGCATCCCACAAACAGCCTTCAGTGTGATTTCAGAGGGAGCAAAGACCCTGTGCTTCTGTGAGTATTGACAGTCTGTGCCCAAGTTTTTCCTAAGTGTTGTGTCAAAGGGTTAAGTAAACACAGAAGCACATTTAATCCTGCAACCTGTGTGTTTGAAGAGATCATCCTTGAAGCTACCACCAAGTTCACCAGGAGCAAAATCCACAGCTTTGTGAAATTCAGTGGAAAATTGGCTTCAAGGAGCATTAACTCAGATTCTCAGTGAATGTCTTTCTTCTTGATTAAGAGAGTGGGGAAGAAAAAGGAAAAAGCACCTTTAGATACTAAAGTCACTTTTTTACTTTCCCTACAAGTTTGAATTTGTCCAATACTTGGACTATTTTACTTATTTACTATTTTATTTATTGATACAGATACAGAACTTGGTTTAGGCTTAATTCTAGACTCCAGATGGTTTTTAGAAGGCGATCACGTTTACAGTCTTGAGATTTGTGCATGGCTATTTCCACTTCCATGCCTTACAGCTAAACCCCACTCGCTCAGATGTGGAAATCCTATGGAATTTCACAGTTTCTGTGAAGGAAAAGATCTTTTTCTGCAAAGCCTTTAGCTTGATTTCCATGGGAGATGGCAGTGTACTTTCCTCCAGCACCCAGGGATGCACAGAGGGGTCATGCCCAGCTCTGCAGCCTGCTCTGACTTGCCTGTGGGGGCTTTGGAGAGAGGCATTTTTCATCCAGTCCTCCAAGATCCAGTGGGGCTACAGGATCTTGCCAGAGGGTCTGAGAGCCCCAGAATATCAGGCATTGTGTGGTGAGCCCAAATGGCAGCTCAGCTGAGGGTTGGAAGAGGTGAGTGGTGCTTTTGAACCATTTGGATTGTTTTATCAAATCATTCTGAATTAGGTGATCTAAAGAGAAGAATTCTTGCTGCTCTGGGTCTGTTCAGTGTTGGAGAATTGTGTAAAAACACAAAAGACCCTCTGGTTCCCTCCTTGGAGCCCAGAGCCCCAGCATGGGTGCCTGTCCTCCTCCCACCATGGTGTGGGAGAGGCAGAGGCTCTGCAGCTCCCTTCCTGCTCTGGATTGGGCTTGATACAGAGTGTGATAATTTTATTTTAGGCACCATAGTATGGCCATGTGTTATTTTGTAGGAGCAGCACTGCGTCATCCAGCTGGTAGCTTTTTGTTTTGCTTTTTCTTTGCAAAAACAAGCTTTGAACTCAGCTTTTACAGTAATGCAGGAGCATCAGCAAAGTGCACCAAGGCAGGATTTGTCTTTTGCATGCCCTGTTCCTGTAAGCCACTCTACTAAGGTGTGCATACCTTGTTTTTCATTTGGAACTAGAAAATTCTATCTTGTTTTAGCAAAAAAAAAAAAAAAAAATTAAAAAAAAAAAAAAAAAAAGCAGGAGCTGTTTGCTTGAAGAGAGGCTACCAAAGCCTTACTGAGTGTGGGTACCAGTGAAGAAGAGCATGAGTAAACACTTGTGCCATCATTTTTTTGCATACTTGGTTTTCAGCTCACTTGTGTTAAGCTTTTCAGCTTTTGCATCTGCAGTGTCATTTTGCTTTCATTTTTAAAGTGTTCTGTGTACATCTAAACCCACGTGAGGATGATATGTTTTCTCCTTTTTGATTCTTTCCAAGGCAATAAGACATCTGGCTGCTCCTAGTGAGAATTATCAAGTCTCATTCTTTTAACCCCCCTCATCACTTTATTTGTAAAGTGCTCACCCGCTGAGATACCAGGGGCCATGTGCAAACAGTTTGAAACAACACTGGGAAATAAATGGCATGGGGGAAAATGATGGGATGTTTTTTAAAGCAGCAAAGCTATGAGTGCTGAAAAGGCCATGTTGGAGAGTGGGGGAGGGAGATCAATCCTGCATTGCTGCAAAGCCTAATGCTGACCCTTCTTCTGAAAAACAAATGTAAAGTTCAGCTCTTCCTCCCTGGGTGGTGACCCCAGTAGGCACTGGGATGTGCCCTTAAATCTTCTTCTGGATTTGGCCAATGCTGTAAGAAAAGCCAAATTTTCCCTGACCATTTGGGAGAGCAGGACCCCAGCATTGCTGGGCTGATGATCACCACAGGAGGAGACTGGAAAACCTTCAAAAGCTGAGCTGCCATCCCTGGAAGTGTTCCAGGCCAGGCTGGAAGGATCTTGGAGCAACCTGGTCTAGTGCAAGGTGTCCCTGCCTAGGGCAGGGGGTGGGATGAGATGAGCTTTAAGGTTCCTTTCAACCCAAACTTTTCTGTAATTCCTGTGGAGGCAGCTAGTTAGGAGTCTTTTGCATGAAGGCAGTGTGTGCCTTGGTGTTCAGATGTACCTGTGCCATCTCCCTGTGCCAGGCCAGTCTCTCTGGGAGCTCTGCTAGAGTGCAGTTGTGGTGCTGAGGCATGCCTGTTGCTCGTGTGAAGTCCTTGGAGGAAGTGTAAAGGATCAAGGCTGAGCAAACGAGCTGGCTGGCTCTGTTTATGTGCCACATCTGCCAAATGGCTATTTATGGGAAGAGCCCTGCCAAAAAAAGGCCCAAAACAACATCATGCTGGCAAGATGTTCAACTTTCTCCAGCAGATAGAGATGCCCAGAAAGACAAAGTGCTGCTGTGATGTTCCTCTTTGCCCTCATTCATGCACGAGGCAGCTTCCAGGTTCCCAAATGGCAACACAAGCCTGTGGCCTCTTTGGGACTGGCATAGATGGAGGGACCTGTGTGTGTAGGGATGGGGTTTGGGGCAGATCAGAGGATGGGAAGGCATCAGCCCCACATGCTTCTTTTCAGCAGTTTGTGGTCTTCCAGCACTATCTTGTGCTTTCACAGTATCTCTGCAAAGAAACTTGTGGAAAACAAATAGGAGCTTTCATGGAAAATAAGAAGGTGATAAAACAAATAACACATCATTGATCTATATAATTTTAAAATACTCTAAGTGCAGGAGAGCTGCCAGTAAATGAAAAGAAACATCCAGGTCTGATCACAGCTTTGAGTGGCTGCAGGAGCTGAGCAGTCTGTCCCCCTGTCCAGGATTAACTCAGTTTATCCTGAGCCCTGTGGGAAGCAGCACTAGCATCAAAGAGGATAAACACTGTTTTTCCTGGTGCTTTTCCATCTGACAAAGCCTTCAGACCCTCACACTCCACCCAGAAGTGTTAGGACTAATGCAGGCAGGAGGTGGGTGACCTCCAACCCTTCAAGGGAGCAGATTTCACGTGGAAATCTGTCCCTGCATTGGGGGGTGAAGAGCTGGGGGGGCAGGATCCAGGCAGGCTTCAGGGGCTGGATGCCAAACACCAACAAGGGCATTATTAGCAGTGAGGTGGGTGCAGGTGTTGCAGAGACAGGGAGCCTTCAGCAAAGAGTCAAAGCACATTCCTCCATGCCAACCTTCCGTCCTCTGAATGTTTATTCAGATGCCATGTATTTTTAGTAATCCTCACTGGGACAAATCTAGGCAGGTCTTTCAAGGTTTTCTTGGGTAGAGATGAAGGCAGGCACAACCCTGAGCACTTCAAGGACAGGTGCCTACAGGAAATGAGAAATTTTGACCAAGTAACAGCTTGAGCCTGAGTTGAGAAATTTGGCTTTGCTATGCTAGATGGCAATGAGAAGAATCAGTGTATAGATCTGAAATTGAGGAATTTAATGAACACAGCAAGTGATGGGTTGGATTTTAAGCACTTGTCTTTGTCTTCAAATGGAAATGAAGGGCTTGTGGAGCTGAGAGAGATGGAGAAAAAAACCCTGGGTTAAGGGAGGTGGATGTAGAAAGTCAGTGTTGTTTTGGGATAGACTTCTGGTCAGATGGCACCAGCAGGCTGCTGTGCTGTTTGTGCTGAGGTGCACTGCTGATATTTCTGTGCTACTAAACCAGAACAACTTTCTGATTACCAAGTGTTGATTGAAGAGCAACAGCCATGACAGGAAGGTGTGGCTGGAAGGAAGGAACTATCCCAGAATGGAAACCAGTCAGCCCAGTGCCACTAAAACTGAGGTGTCTGGTATTCCCACCAACACAGAGCATTGACAGACATCTCACAATTGCATTAAAAGGATTTTAGCCAGGAGAGAAAGGGGGAAGGCTGTGTAATAATACAAGTTGCTTGAACTGATTGAAAATCAAAGGGACAATTTCCAGCCACAAAAATCAGGTGAGAGGACAAAGCAAATGAATCCTACAAGAGTGACCAATAATCAAGATAAATGCTGAAGTCTATGCAACATTATAGTGTACTGTGCAGTGTTTGTTAGATTTCCTAAATGCCGTGAGAATTTCCCAGTGCTGCTGTCTAGATTGAGTCAGACTTCTCAAATACTCACTGTGAGCTTATTAGGTATTCCTTTTAGGTATTAAAGAAAAACATGCAAAAATGCTTATGGTTTTTTCACTGGGTATAAATAAGAGTGAAGATAAAACCTATTTTTAGGGGTTTAGCCATTTCCTCCCTATTAGCAAGACCTTGTGCTATGGCTGGGAAGTGTTTTGAAGGACTAATTAATAATGCATTTATTTTTTACACAAATATTTCTCTAACACTTTCCTATTCTTGTTAGCTTTTGGAAAACAAACTCAGTCTGAACTCGAGGGAAGAGAAGTTTGAAATATTTTAAACAAATTAACTCCTCCTAGGACCTTAACTACCATGCTCTCTCAGAATTTTAAATCAAATCTGTTTGAATAAAGCCTATGAGGTCCTTTTATTAAAATGGAGCAAAAAAACCCCCCAACCTCTGAAGCAGACCAGAGAAAAGGAAGACAATAGTGCTTGGAAGGCAACCTCTTGGCAAAGAGGAACAAGAGCAGTGGAATAATTTAATTGCTCATCAACTAATTATACGGTATTATAATGTTAATATGTCTTCATCATGACAATGTAATAGGTATAGATTGAAGCATATGAAAAAGAAAGTGTTGATGCAGTAATTATAACTAAGAGCAGAGCTGTTAGAGTAATTACAGCGCTTCATCAGGTAATTAACGTATTGTTCAACTCGAGATGGAGAACAAAGAGTGAAGAAGTTAAATATTGAAGGACATGCCTTCCCTGCTCCGCAGCTCCCCGCGCTTGCCGCGGGAGGTGATACTCTCTATTGATACTGTTATTTTCTTATTTCCTTGGACATCTTTTATTGAGTGGGGGAGCTGTCGGGGTGCCAGCAGCCTGGCAGGAGTTCTTCTCAGCTGTTTATGCTGAAGACCCTGGAAATAGTTATTTTAAGCTGTTTATGCTGAAGACTCTCTGGACCCTCCTTGCTGCAGAGGCAGTCAAGGTGCAGATGTGTGTCTGGCACTAAAGGGCAGCATATGCTGCTGCAAATTTGACCTGTGATCAAAGATATTTATTCAGCATGGGCAGGACTGATGCACAGGAGAACTGGAATTGAGATGGGTTTCTCACATGGGCTGTGGGTGCCAAGGGTATCCCTGCCTGGGCACAAACAGTGCCCTGCACTTGTGCTGGTGCTGTGCCCCAAATCCCTGTGGGAAAGCAGCACTGTGGCTCTCACAGCTCTCAGGCTGGGGGTTCTGCTTCTTTGGATCAAGTCCAGTGTGTCCCCCAGTCGGGTGTCCCATGGGGAGGTGCTGGGGGACCCTTGGCACATCCCTGCTGGCAGCTGGCAGCATCACTGGGGGAGCCTCTTAGGGACTCAGCAGGGTTTTCATGTTGATCAGTGTTCCAGAGAGAGATGTGAGGCCTGTCCCATCTCTGCAATTTGACTTAGGCTGCAGGGAAAAACCTGCTCAGGATCAAGGAACAGTGCTTGAGAGGGGGTGATATATCTGGGTTTGATTTTTCATTTGCTGGTGGAGCAGACCTGGTTGTTTTCAACTTTGTAGAAAGCTAATAAGGAAGCCCTTGTATCTTGGGCATCAAATTGCTTTCAACTTAAACATTACTTTTAAATATCCAGCTTTGTGTCTGAAGCCCCTCCCCCAAAAAACCCAGGGGTTTCTCTCTGTCTCCCTCATCTCACAGGAGTGCTTAGAGATCAATGCTGTAAACATGTGGATGCACTCAACCATGAACATATACATGTCTATACTGATCTGTAAGATCTTGTTCCAAACTTGGTGTGCAGATTTTGTCAGAATCAGTAATTTTTGTCAGGGTATCCCCCAGCCAAGTGTACACCTAGAGCATGGCACGAGCACAGGGTGGGTTTGTTCCCTGTCCTTGGTCCATCAGGACATCTCAGCACCGCTGCCTTTCACCAGCCTGCAATCTGCACACCTCCCTGGAGAGTTAATGATACTGCTGGCAGCATTTTTTCATTTTTGGCTGAAATTCCCTCCTTCACCTCAGCACAGCTCTCTATTGAAAATCAAACACCTTGCAACTGATTGTCATCGCCAACAGCATAATTTGTGCTGAAATTAGGGCAACAGTGGGACTGGTTTCATGAGTTCATTTAGTGATGTGCTGATTTGCTGGTCAGTTTGATGCCTTGCTGCAGTTTATTTAAGTGTTACATCCTGTTGCAGGCTCTCCTGGTGCAATGCATAGTCCTATACCCAGCCTAAGTGCTCAGAGTATTTGCTCAGTAAGAATCAAACTGAATGTTAAAATGTTATTTAAAGGTAAATCATGTCATGCAGCAGGAAGGAGGATGTTCTTCTTCTGTGGAAACAGATACTGTACGGTAACAGAAAGGTGGGATGAGTGTAAGGAAATGGGATTTGGATGAGGTGAGCTGCAAGGAGCTTGGCTGCAAAGGCAGCCAGTGCAGAGCCCTCAGGATCATGAGCTGAAATCACTGAAGTGCAGTAAAAGAGGGCTGAAAGGAAATTAGATTGCTGGTAGAGAAGGAATAAACCCAAAAGAGCAAAAAGAAGTATGATGGCTAAAAGGGCAGAGTTAGACAAGGGTGAGCTGAGTTCTAGGTTAAAAAAAAAGATGTCCAGGTATTAGAGAGCAGAATCTTTGGAGCAAGCATATGATCATGAAGGTGAATGGAATTTCAGGGAGGTTTGTTAAATTTATGAGGGGGATTACATGCTGTAATGCCATCAAGAGCACCTCCCTCCACTTTGATCCCAAACAACCTAAGTACATCCTGCAGACAGAAGGTTTTGGAAGGGGGTAAGAGAGAGGAGCTGGAGCTAACCCAGCCTGAGCATTTCAGTCTGCTCAGTTACTCTTCAAAATGAATGAAAACGGACACCTATGTATTTTGAACACCTCTGGAAAAAAATAGCCTTAAAATACAGCTATAATGACATACCCCATATTCAACCAATTATAGGCAAAATGGAATAAAGCTATGGCATCAAAAAATTGCATTTTAATACACTTTAGTATTTTTCTAGATTGAATTTGCCATGTTTTGCAGAAAAAACCTTTTACTGAGCAGAATGATATATTAAATTTGGTTGGCTCTTTGCTGTTAGAAGCTGGAGAAGTTTCTTCCCTGGGAAAAAGCACATTTCTCTGTCTTGAAAAGATTTAATTGTATTTCTGTGAGCACCTCTGTCACAGGCATGGAAGATGTGTTCTCTCTTAACAAGTCTGTCTATTTAGGCTTCAGTGTGTAATATCAATAGCACTCTGGAAAAGTTCCTTTCAGTGGAACAGGAGAGCTTGTTCTGATTGTGTGGTAATGATGGATGGACATAGAGTATCTCCTGCAGGATGGTGGCTGACATTGTGCAAATAGCTCAGGAATCCTCAGAGCTGGGGGGAATCTGATTGAAACACAGCCCCTCAAGAAAAGGCACTGTTCATCTCACCTTGAGGATCTGCTCTTAGCCTGGGGGTCCCAAAATCCTAACAGAGTAAAGCTGCTGTACAGAGTGATCCTGTTAATCCACCCACAGTGGTTCCTCTGGCTTGAGGGGATTCTTTGTGAACTTGTTGGTTTTGAAATCCTCATCATTCAGCTTCTTTACCTCTGCATTCCTGGTTTTGGGCCAAACCTAGCAATTGAAATGTGGGAATGCAAATAGGAAAGGTGGTTGCAGGAAACAGAAGGAGCAGCAAAGGTGGTTCTCCAGGGGAAGTCAAAGGTGTGCCATGCAGGCATCAACTCCTTCCCCCAGGCAAAGCTCCTTCTATCACAGGCATAGCTCAGTGCCCCAGACCTGGGGGTTGTATTTACACCTTTCAAAGATTTGCTTTTATACCTGAGAATCCTCTGCTCATTGCTCCAGCTTTGAGATCCTGACTGGAATCCTTTCCTAAATGCATGAATTCAACGGTACCTTGGACTAAGCCACAGCTACCTGAGCATTGGAATTAATTTTTTAGATAAATTTACCAGGTTTAATTTGGTGGCTTTTGCATCTTTTCATCGTTGGTTATATGTTTGAAACGTGATTTTGCAATCCACCTCCTCTCCACCACTTAGTCTTGGAAATATTTTTATCATTTCTCCTCTCTGTTTCAGTGGTCACTCTTTCATTATTTTGGCTTTATTTTGGCTTTGTCCTTGCTAGTTGCAGCCACCATGTCCCATGTTGTTCTGGACTGCCTACAAATAGAGTGTGTTGCAGCATCCCTCTGGTATTCCCTTGCCCTTTAATCCTCCTAATATTTTGCATTCTGTTCTAATGCATTTATATCTAGGGTTGTGGCCGGGGCTGCCATGTTCAGAAGTGCTTGATTTACATTTGCAAAAGGGAATTAAGCCCCAGGTCAGACACAGTGGCAGGTGGGAAGTCCTGCCTCTCTCCTCTGTAGGTAACTTCACAGCCTGCCCCATGCCCCCTTGCCCCTTTGGAAAATGTCATCCAGCATCACCATGGCCCCAATACTCTTTTCTTCCTCCCCAGCACCACGCACCTTTTTAATTTATCTTCTTTTCTTGCAAGTCATCCATTCAGATTTCCTGGAAATGGAAAGGAGAGTTATTGACTGTCTTCATGAGCTGTTATGAAGTGGTTAATAGAGGCAAAATACAAATGCAGCCACATCCAGGGAAAGAAAAATCATAATTAATATCTCACTAGAATGAAGTGTCCTTATAAGGGCAAGAGGGGAAATAAAAGGAGAAAGAGATATTAGCTTGACATATATCAATGTTTTAGCTAGACATATATTCACTGCAGTTGTGACTAGCATGTGATCGACTATTAAGGGAACATAGAGACAGCATAGAAATGAAGCATTTGAATGAACTCTTTAAGAGTTTCCATCAATTGACAGAGATGAAGATAAATTTTGGATGTCAAAATAGTGGGAGTAATGGAGTTGCATTTCCTTGTGGTGGGGATGCTGTGAATACTTGGAAACTGAGTGTTTAACTAACAGCTATAAAAATGTTGTAAATGCAGCATATTAAGTGTATGTATCACAATGCAATGGGTAGCTCTGGTCCTCTTGGGAAGGGTTGCTCTTTGCAAAAAAGGGTTGGCATTTAATTTATATCAATAACAAGACTAACCCCATGTATGGGGGGCTGTGCTGGAGGAGAGATCTCAGTGTTAAGGGGGAGAAGGCACAGGATGCATTCAAAAGCAGAGACATCTGCCCCTAATTTATGTAATCATTTGAAAGTGTAGGCCTGAGGCCAAGAACAGATAAATTGCTCAGGCACTACCCAATAAGTTACAGCTGATGTATGACTACTAGTAATTGTGGGATCCTTTACAAGATCCATGTCTTGCACAAATACAATTACTGTGTTTTACAGCAGTCAGTGCAAATCACACGTTTCCATATTGCATACCAACGTGGTATCTGATTAGCACCAAATTCAATTTGTGTTAATAAGCTTAAGGCAAAATTAGCTTGATACAGTGTCATTTAGCAGTATTTAGGCATGAAAAACAAGTTGTTTCATTTTGCTTTGCGTAGGTGTTCTGTAGTACAGCAAACAAGGAGATCCAGAGCGTTAGCCTGAAAGGTTTTTTTTTCTCTAGGAAAGATGGAGTGTGTCAGCAGGGGGGCTGGAGGTGTGAATATTGACATTACAGAGGGTGTGACAGTCACAAATTTAGACCACTGAGCTTGCAGGATTGAGGTTGGAGTCCAAGAAGTCCATGATAAAACTCAATTATACATTTTTGATGCAAATGGTAGCTGCATTTGGTGGTATGCTGGGCTTAGGTACTTTAAGCCTAACATGATTTAGGAAATATTATCAAAGTGTAGCACACAACACAAAGTTGCTACAAGGGGCACTTTCCTGCTCCTGAGCCCTGCAAAATGCTGTCTTTAATTGTAGCTGAGGAACCTCATTGATGTAAGACATGATAGTTTTGTTTTGCCAAGTCAACTGTTCCCAGCAGGATTAGCCATAGCTGGACCTGTGTCCACTAATACTGTGAAATGGCTTTTAAAACGGTAATATAAATCCCTTTAGTGGCAATTTTCATATGCAAATCCATTAGGAGTGCACAAGTCCCTTGACTGTTTGTGAACCCTCAGAGCACTGGAGCACTCGTGTAAGGTTATTTTTTCTTTTTGCTTTTCTGCCCCTCCTGATGCTTCCCAGTTCACTGCTGTACCAAGCCTGATATCCTCCCTAATTGTGCTGGGGGAAAAGGTATGTCACTGGAGCTGAGTCTTTGCTTGGCTTTCAGGAACTTGAGGTAGTAACTTTATGTTGTGCCTCTCTATTTATATATGCACTTAATTAAAGATAACACACTGTTACCCCCATATAAACTGTGAAGTGGCCCCAAAGATTTTTTTTTTTTTCTGTGTAATGAGCACACTGCTCTGCTTGTTTTATTAGGTATCTGCTGATTTACACTTGCTAAGGATCCAGCCTGGACCTCCTTCCAGTCAGATGGTGTGAAACTGCCTGCAGGACCTTGATTGTCAGTAAAAAGCCAATGTTAGCAATTTTCATCAGGCAGCATGGAAATTAATTAGCCCAATTTTATGGAAATTAGCTCATTATAAATAATTTTAGTTGGCCCATTCACAAAGCACTTTACACATTAGGGGAAAAAAAAAGGAAAAAAGGAAAAAGCAAAGCTCTGTGAATTGGATGCCGAAAAAACTCTTTCTAAAAACAAATGCTCTTCAGCAGCTGTGCCATTGGCAGGGGAGGGGTGGCACCCGCAGATTGAGCCTCTAGACTGTGCTTTTTTCCCTCTCAGCTCCTGAAAGAGCAGCAGGGAAGGATTTGTTGGGGGCTGCAGATGTCCCTGCAGAGCCTGAGGCTGCACATTCTGCTCTTGCAACCTTTTAGGCTTGGCCAAGGGAGGAGGAGGAGGTGGCAGAATGGAAATGGACATTTCCTGGGGGTGCTGGTCCCAGAAAAAAATATAGTTCAGTCTCAAATTCTTAATTACAGGGGTGAGAGTGGGTCCAGGTGCTGGAGAAGCTCTGCCATCTCCTCCCTGTGACTTTTTAGACTGTGTCACGTTGGAAGGCAGGAAGGGCACCTGAGTTCTGGTGATCTCGTGTATGTGAGTGTCTGTCACAGCCCCAGAGGGTCCCATGGATCAGCTCGGCCCTGTGAAATCTCCAGGCAGTCCAGACCAGACATTCCTGGGGTTGCTGTGTTTTCATCCCCATCTTTTTTAAGGGTTTCTTGGTTCTCAGGAGTGCCTAGCACAACCTCTGTCTCCTGTTTCAGTTTTTACCCACTTTGGTGCTTTTGCCAAGGGAGGTTTTTAATAAAACCTGTCTTCAGACTAGTCATGGAAGGTGGAAACACCTTCACACCAAGCTCAAGCATTGTCACTTTGCTTGAGTTTCAAGGTTTGCCATCTTCAGGGTGTCTAAAAGTTTGCCTGGGGCTCATAATTTTCCTCCTGAGTTTTAGAGCAGCCAGCATGGACTGGTTGTCCTGTTGAAAAACAGTTTTTCTTTCTGCAAGTGTTCACCCCAATTTCATTCTTCCCTCAGATCTGTGTGTTATTTGAACTGTTGCTTCTCTTCCTTTGACAAACAGCATTCTTGAAATGCCTGTAAAGAAGCTGGGGGGAAAAAAACCCTTCTTATTTAAGGAGTGATGTGTCCTGTGTTCCCAGGGAGCCAAATGTGCTCAGGTTCTGCCTGACACAGCCCTTCCTGTAGACACCAGTTACAGGAGAAGATCAGAGCATCATGTGTTGTCTTGGGAGATAGATTCCCATTTGCTTTTTCTATCTCTCTGGGCATTTTCCTGGGAATAATTAGCATCCAGCTGGAGCAGCAACAGGATTTTTCTTTCCTTGTGGCTCGTTCCTTGGGTGTCTAGCATTGCTTGTTCTGCAGGTGGGTGACAGAGAAGCAGAGCACCCCAAAAGTGCTTCTCTTTCTCTTTCTTTCTCTTTCTCTTTCTCTTTCTCTTTCTCTTTCTCTTTCTCTTTCTCTTTCTCTTTCTCTGTTTCTCTTTCTTTCTCTTCTCTTCTCCCAATTGTGCAGCCTCATGAGCATGTGAGGATGCTCCCGAGTGTGTGGCAGCACACAAGAAACAATCACTCCTATAATTCTCAATTTTCTCAACCCATCTATTTAAGGAATTATGGCACAAAAGATTTGGTTCGTTTTTAAGTGTGAGCTTTAAAATAAATAGAAGCCAAAGGAATGTTTTGGAGGTGAGAATAATCTTTCTGGCAAGTGACAACATCAGAATTATTACTCCTTCACAATTTGCTTAAGCAGCCACTATAAACAGCTTCTAATCAGGCTCCCTTGGCGTTTAGAGATATCTGTGGATTGATTTTAATTAGATTGGCACCTCTTTGTTAATTCTATAATGTTTGTTTGCTTATAAGTTAAGAGTATTTGGGTGCTGTGAAGCTGTTTAACTTCTTTAGTTAAATTTGAATTAGTGGGCTCTGAGATGTGCTGTTTTCTCTGCTAGTGGAGTTTTACTAGAGATAAGTATGTATTTTTTCTTTTGACATCCCAACTGCAATTTGAAGCACCTTAGGCATCTCCACTGAATTTACCAATGTAACCAAATTAAAAATAGGATATGGCACAGACACAGGAAAAGTGGTTGAGTGTGGTACAAGGTAATTTTTGGTGGTTATTCCAGAGCAACAGGTTTGTGGTATTAATAAAAACCAAATGATGGAAAACATATTTACAAGGTGTTTCAGAGTCATTAATGCCCAGCACTGAGTTTTATCTGGAGCAGCTCAGCCCTCCCTGAGCACCTGCCTGCTGCTGGAGCTGTCTCTGTCGGGCTGGAGACCTGAGCATTTCTCCAGACTGAGGAAGAGTTTAGATCTCTGTCAGCTGTGAAGATGCTAAACCCACCTGAACTGAATTGAGGCTGAAAGTTGGGTTTTGCATTCCTTCTTTCTTTCTTTCTTTGGTGTGAAATTGCTTCACTGGAAAAATAGCTGATTATCTCCAATCTGCACCTTTTCCATTATGTTTTTTTGTTGATTTACCTTGATTTGAGTTTGTTTTTCATAGTTATTATGGACTTTAGCCTACTTCCCACAGATTGTCAGAGCTCTTCCTATGCTGAACCCATTTCTGTCTGATTATGCAAGGGTGCCCCTGATGTGATCCTGATGAAAAGCACGTAGGGGGCTTGTAAATTGAAAAATGAACTTTGAAACACACCCTCCCCCCTGCCCAAAATGGAAAGTGTTCTCCATAAAAAGAACATTCAGCAATGAAATACCATTTGTGCTGTACTGCCTTTATAAATTTGGGCTCAGTAAATGTGACAGGGCATGTTTTATCACAGATGTTATCAGGTCTGCATAATTGTTTCTGCACATCCTACTGCAGCCAGGCTGAATTTGTTTAAGTCCACCAAAAGAAAATAACTTGGGAGTAAAAGCTGGGCCACAGAGAAAGTGGCTGTGGATTTGCTGCATAGCAGTCACTGAGGTGACTGTGGGAACGTGGAATTATCACACAGAGGAGCCCTAATTCCCCTGGGCCCACATAAGGTGTGGCACAGGAGAGGGGTGAGAAGGGGCTCCCAGAGTGGAGCAGGACACCCCAGGGTCTAAGTCTTACCTCAGGGCTAATGCACAGTAAATTTTCCAAAAAGAAAAAGGCTGAGATTTGCATTGGAAACATTGCTCAGGGTAAGTTTCCAAAGGACAAGGGAGGGCTGCGTTTAGAAATCCCCCAAACACCATTAAGCTCCAGTGAGGATTAGGCTCTGGGGATGGGCATCCCTCACACTGGGGGTGATGGGCTCCATCCCAGCCACCCCTCTGGCTCTGTCTGGTGTTTATTTGCCTCCAGCACAGGGTACTGAGAGAACACATATGCTGGAACCAAGCCCAGCACCATGGAATTATCCATGTTTTACTTCCAACACCTTTGTACAGTTATTCTGAATCCTTGGGTTTCAGTCCTTCATCTGGCACTTCTGCCTTTCATCCTAGACCATCTCATCTCTTCTTGATCTCAAATCTGATGACAAAAACAACCCAAACTTTCTCTTGCTGCAACAAGTATTTAATTCAAAGGCTATCTGAAGATCAAGAGAAGAGATTTCACTTTTTGCTGAACTAGTTGGTCCAAGCAGCCAAACAAGGCTCAGTATTTTCTTTTAAAAATATTGATTATAACCAGCAAGACAATTCTTCTTGGGTATGATAATTTTGACTCTTAAATTTGAAAAAAAGGCACAAAATTATGCCTTGGGTCTAAAAATATTTGCACAGTATTTGCATGATGATGCAGTCCAAAAAGCCCCATCTGAGTATCATAACAGGAAAAAATATTTCAGAAGAGGGAGTTCTGCTGTGTGGTGTTTCAGTTCAAACAGTCCAGGGAGTTGGAGAGACTGTGAGGGTGATGAAGCACTGACCCAGAGGAGCTGGAATCCCTGGAAGTGTCCAAGGCCAGGCTGGACAGGGCTTGGAGCAGCCTGGGGTAGTGGAAGGTGTCTGGAAGTAGATGATATTTAATGTCCCCTGCAACCCTAGCCATTCTGTGATGACTGTGATTTAGGGTTAGGATGGACAGGTACATCCCCACTGAGGTACACTGGTGAGTGCCTGGCTTAAAATCTCAAAATTTTAGCCATCAGAGTGGTGTTGGTTATGGTTTCTGTATGACGTGCCCCCTGTCCTAGAGAGGCTGCTTTTCCAGGTGCCTTTGCCTCCACTTTCTTCTTTCCAGTGGCAGATTTGATTGCACTTCCCTCTGCAATCTTTGCACTGAGCCACCAGCTTGGTATTATTAGCATAAAAATCCAGTGCACTGCTCTCCCATGGAAGCATTTGCATTTGATACCCACCAGCTTTCATATTTTCAGACATATCTCTCTGGTGAAGGAGAGACCACAGTGAGGATCCAAGCCACATATCTCATGTTTCATGTGGGCTGAGGTCTCAAACATGTTGATGTTAACCATTAATTTTTAATTACAGAAAAGGGCTCTCAGTGCCTTGCTCCCATAAACTTCAGCTTTGACTTCAGTGATGATTTCCAAGCCCCTCTCTCTGTGAAATCCTCATGTCAGTTTTTTTCTATATCTGAGCAGGAGGTGAGCCCCTTGCCTTGACATGAGCAATGCCCATGGTTCCTGACTTGCAGGCTAAATTGATTATTCAGTAGAAAATGGGGAAAAGAGGAGTTTGTCTCACTGCAGCTGTATCCAGTGATATACCCAGGTGTGGGACATATATACTCCCCCTACATAAGGAGATTACCTTAAAGACAGTTGTAATAGTCTGACTTAAACCTCTAAATGCAATTAAATCCAGAGTTAAGCCTGAAAAATTTGATCTGACATTCTCTTTGACTCATCTGGTTTTTGTGTTTTGGTATTACAGCAAATGCTCTGTAATGGATCACACACTCCAAAGAGTGTGCTGAAAGAGCTGGGGTAAATTAGGGACAGCACATCAGGCTGGATTTTTCAGAGTCAACTGTAAATTTCCTTTTTGTAACGTGTGCTAACGTCTGACAGCTGAATATGCACTTAATGAGATTTTGAAAACATAGACTTTTGATCTATTAGAGCAACACGCCTTGCGAGAAGGTGCCTGTGCTGCTGCATAGCTGAATGCTTTAAAAAAATTAACTCACTTGAAAGCTAAATAAGGCTGAAAACCAGCCTGTCAGCAGAGGAAGTGCCATCCACTCTGCCCCAAAACATTGCCTCAGCTGAGGGGGAGCCTCAGCCTTTTTTAAAGGCTCAGAAATGTTTAATTAACCTCACTCTTCCCATTATTTTTCACTTTATTATGCCATGTAACCTACCAACCCTTCCATCCAGATGTCCCTCAGATGCTACTTCCCACACCTTTGGTGGGAGAGGTCTTGATGAAAGCCCAGAAAACTTCAATCAGACCTTGATTTCAACTCCCTTGAGCACTCACCATTGCCAGATCAATTCCCTCAGCACAGGAAGTGGGAACCTGTTCTCCACAGCTGATAGTGCTTTTCAGCTCCATACCTGAGCTCTCTGTTTGCTGTTCAAAGGAGATTTCTGCATTTCATGGTTTTCTTTTGGTTTGGGAGTTTGGCCATCACTTGCCCTTTGGGTCAGCATTGCTCCTAGCATCTACTGCAGTGCAGGTAATAAGCAGCATCCAGGAGAAGGATGCTCACAGGAGAAGCAGCACAGAGCAGGAGGATGAAGTGGAGGTTGTTTGGTTCATCAGGAGTACCAAAAATCTGTTAAAGAT
Source organism: Muscicapa striata striata (assembly GCA_030060385.1). Classification (NCBI taxonomy): domain Eukaryota; kingdom Metazoa; phylum Chordata; class Aves; order Passeriformes; family Muscicapidae; genus Muscicapa; species Muscicapa striata. The sequence goes on from JAREIS010000087.1 coordinate 1,690,332, forward strand.
TGCTTGTGAAGAACTTCTGCTGCAGAAGAGGCTGGGGTGATTTAGGTAAGCAGCGTTTCTCTGAACTTTGAGCCTTGCTGCAGCTTTCCTGTTATTCCTGTGAGTCAGCCTACATCAGGTTTCAGTAGAGTAAGCTAATGCCTGGTATGAGAGCAGTAGTTTAGGACTTGTTCTTTAAAGCTATGATTAGCCCTGTATACTGGAGATTTGCAATTATTTCCAAAATCTGGAAGGATCCTAATTACCAGCATCCTCCTGTGTGGAGAAGTGTGATAAAGTTGGCCATAGAGCAGTGCCTGGGCTATCAGTTTCCATAAATATTTAGAAGTGCTGGAATAAAGGAGAGCAGGGAGCGAGGTGATGTGCTCTTACTCTATCCCATTTCATGGTTATGATAAGGGCTGGTGTGGCATTTTCACCAGGGGAAATGTGGCAGTGTTGGAGCCATCTGGAGGGATTACTCTATTAATTTCCATTGTGCCTTTAGATATCTTTTCCTTTTCTGTGCCTCTGCTTGTGACTGAGCCAGTTGAAATTCATGAGCCAGTTGAAATTAATTTACCTTCAGTGACAGGCTGGTATCTAAACAGGCACCTGCATACAGCCTGTTGCAAGTTGTTTTTTTTGTTTTGTTTTGGTTTGTTTTTTTGGGGTTTTTTAGAAGATGACCAATAGAAGCAATGATGAGCTTCAATCTGCCCAAATTGTGAGGCAGTAATTGCAAGTGAATGGTAAATCGTGTTGCCCTTCACCTGAAACACTGCAGCTTAAATAACTCCTGGTGTTTTTCCTTCTGAGTGTTTGTGGATCTTTATTCATTCTGCTGAGGCTGGGAGTGAGATCTGAGCTGAAAAGTTGGGGAGGGCTGTGAGCAGCCACTTGCCAAGTGGCCATCGCTACAAGTGGGATTTCTCTTGCTTTATAAAATGTTCCTTTGTCATGGTTATGTCTTGAAAAACAGTATGAAACAAGAGCCTAGTAATTACAGACAAGTTGCAATTTAAAACCTTGTGTTTTTCAAAGGCAGAAAGCTGTGTGGCTCAGAAAACAGAAAAAACACTGTAGAGGTGCCATGCAATGAGATAATTGTCTTTTTCTTTCAATCACTTCTGTCTTGCTTTGGTGGGCAAAGAATATTTACTAAAATCAATAAATTTTATATTTTTCTTAGATCCTGCAAGAGAACAGCAAGTAGTCACAAAAAGGGAGTCATCTAAAGGCTCAGGGCAACAGATCAAGCAAGTGCAAGTTCTGTGTTTGCAGAGGATGCACTTTGATGCAGAGCAGTTGAGAAAAGATATCACAGGGTTTCATAGTGCAGGCAGCACATTCCAATAATTATTTGTTTTTTGTATATGATGCAAAATGTTTGTCATGGTCCTCAGCTAAAGAATAGGGAGCAAATTGCCAATTTTTCCCAGCTACAGGTGTCCCAGAGGCAGCTGGAGGGGCAGAAGGCAGCACTATCAACTGCAGCATAGCTCAGCATCTCCAGAATAGCTCAGTTCATGTGCTTCAATGCTGACCAAGTGATTTTGGCTTGGGTGGGCAAGACTAAAATAAGGACTAGCCACCTGGGTGATTTTTTTTTTTCCTCCATATGTTTTCAATGCAACTTTTTTTTTTTTTTTTTTTTTTTTAACAAAGCAGAAGTTTCTAAAACTGCCTCAATGCTCAGATTTTGGGTTTGTTAAGGAAATGCTGCACTTTTTCTTTGAAGGTATTTGCCTTTCATAATTTTGTCTGTTGTTTCTAACTGTGCTGCTGTTTCCAGGCCAGACTTGTCTCCTTTTCTCTGGCTGGATATTGCTCTTACCCTTTTTTAACCTTTCTCACACAGTAGGGTGAGGGAATTTCCACAAATCCTTATGAAATTGCCATACTAGAAATAGTGATTTTGGCTGGCAAGAGGCAGGGATCCCAGCCATTCCCTTGGCACAAAGTCACACCACTTGAACTCAAGCCTGCCTTCAAGTCCATAAAGAAATGTCTCTTCAAGGTTTTAATTTTATACTTGAATTTTAATTTTACTTTAATTTTATAGAGACTCAATTTTCATGTTCCTCACTTTTTTGTATGCAAGCCTTGTGTAGGTATGGAAGGGTTTGTTTATAAATGCTGACAGTATATCTCTCTATGAGATCCATAGAGAAGCCTCTGTTCTGGGGTGTGGGAATGATTAGGAAATATATCTGCTGGAGATAGGGGCAGTGAAGGAGTCTCCAGTCTTTTTTTGAAGTCTCTGTTCCTATAGGTGAGACAAAATCTGAAGTATAAAACAGTGTAGGACAGATTAGAATTTGTGCCAATTGCAGTGATTGGAGGAGAGATTTCAGGGGAATCAGTTTGTATCTGCAAAGTCTAAGTCCCCCCTCAAAAAAAAAAAAAAAAGAAAAAAACCCCATCAAAACCTTGAAAACTTTACTGCTCAAACCTCGACAGATTTTAAAATCAATAAGTATAAATAAAACCCTTCCCAGCTTTATTCAGTGGGTTTTTTTCTTCTTCTTTTAAAGTGTCCTGTCAAAATTTTCTTGGAGTGTAATAAAAATAGTTACTCAAAACCCCTCTTCAGCTATGGAAAAAATGTTTAATTAATGTTTTTTTTTTTTTTTTTTTTTTTTTCTAAAAAGTTCAAAGTTCTCTAATCCTTGCCTCAATATTTGTATCAAATCTATTGATGAGTTTTTGCAGAGAGTTCTGTGATGTCTGCTTCTGCTGCTGGCTCTTGAGCCAATCCTGCAGTATTTTGGGAAGGATTTCTGTGTCACTGACACTTTCCCTTTGCCTGAATTGAACTGGCTTTGTGTTTGAGTTAAAAGGGCCCCAAAATATGTTGTAGTTTCATGTACTCTGTAGGACTTGGTTGAACTGCTTTGCTTGTGGAAGAACAAGAGCTGCTTTTTTTTTGTGTTTGTGTTCTGAGCAAACAGTGAGCAAGTCTTCCAGAGGCCCATGGGGAGATTTTAGCCACAGCAGAACCCTTCCAGAGCTGGATAAATGGCAGGAAAGGGAAGGCCAGGCCTTTCTAATTTGAGTGCAAGCCACACTTCTCCAGGGAATCCTGCAAAGTGAGATTATTTGCCCTCGTATGGGTATTCTGTCAGTTGGAAGTGACCCACCAAGGTGATAAGAAAACTCTGTGGTGTTTCAATCAAGGTTTGAACATGGGCACCACGATGCACTTTCAGGTCAGTCCCTTCAGGGATAAATGGGATGAGAAGCTTTGCCCTTGATCCACTTGTGTGAAAAAGCCCCAAGACCAAGAGAGTGTGTGACTTTAAGCCTGAGATAAAGCTGCCAGTGTTCATTGTTATACTCTTGTAATACCTTAACAAGGCCGTAGACAAAATAAAATGCAATTACCCGTGTTTGTTTTGCAAGCTAGTGAGAATTTAGGAGACTGTGAGAAGTGGCTGTGACATGCAAAAGTGTTTGTGGTTAAAATCAAATCTGTTCCTTTTCAAAGAAAAGGGCCTCTACATCTTAAGGCAAGTCTGAGGGGAGAGAGATTTGGTCTGGAGTCAACAATGCTTAGGATCCTGCTGGGTCTAGGTCAGGACTTGATGCATGTAACCATAAATCAACACAAATGAACCCAGGGTTATTTTTTACTGAACCTAATTTTTGGCACTGGAAGGGGATTTAGCCCTGAAGTGAGTGCTGGTGAGTGGTAGAACTGTAAGGGGGGAGTTGGATTTGGCTGCTCCTGACACCACCTGCAACAAAGCTTCACAAGGTGTGTCCTGGGGAAGTCATTTACCTCCTGGTGTGGTGCTCTTCTCTGAGTGCCTCTCTTGCTGTGCCAAGAAAACCTTCAAGTAGCTCGAGTTTGAGGCATGGAGAAGATGATAACACTTAGCAAGGATGATGCTCTCAGATCACTCCAAAGGGATTTGGGCTTGGGGAGCCTTTGGATGTTTCTTAAAAGAGTATGACGAGCTCAAGTTTCTCCAGTAGGATTACATGGCTTGAGGGAAGACCACATATATCAAAAGCTTCACAGCACTGGCTTAGTTATTGTGTCTTCTATTCAAAGCTTTTTCTGATCAAATTTGGCTTTGAATCCATGCCAGCCTCATAAATCTGCTTGGTGGTTTTCCCCTGCCCAAAAGTTAAAAATAAAGAAAAAAATACTAAGACTTTCAAACTGTGCTGTAAATGGCAAGAATAAACAGTCTTTGTGTACCTAATATAAAAACAGTTAAGAGCTTTCTTTTCCCATAGATTAAAAAAAAAAGCCAGAAAGGAAATTCATTGAGCAAATTTAGTGCCTTGAAATATGTCAGGGAAGTTGCAGGCAGCAAACATTTCTCCTGTTTGTGCTGGTACCACCCTTGTGGTGCCTGAAGGAAATTTTAGTGTTGAGAGACACTTTGAAGCATTGAAGAAATACTGTGGACTTAAGCAATAGTCTCCAGTGGATTAAATTGGTAGGACATCATTCCTACTTGGAGATGGGCCCTATCCCAGAGTTTTTGGGAATGTGCAGTATGGAGTCATATAGGCATTTTTAATACTATTAAAGATGAAGTTTTTAGTTCTGAGAAATGTAATACTTTTTTACTCACATGGTTATTTTCCTAGGGAACATGTTCTCTAAAGCAAGAAACTTTCCTGCTGCTTAAACCTTTCTGCTGAAAGTTTAATGCCCTTTGTGAGACTTCTTGGAATGCTGCACAAAATCCCTCCTCTGGACCAGGATGCAGCAGATTGTGTAGATTGTCAAGAACTTGTCCAACACCTTTGGCTTTTGAACATCATGTTTTCATGCTATTATCTCTCCTGAATGTCACTGTGTTGCTGCTCCCATCACTGATCGTGCCTGGAGTCCCTCTTGTAGGTGCATCAACCCTTCATTCCTGCCTGTAGTCTGGGGCTGATCATCCAGCAGAGCTTTCTGACATCCCTTCAGCTCTGAGCTTGTGGGCAAATGTCTTTGGCTTGCAGGATTCAAGTACATGCTTCACTGTGCTAAATAAAGATGAACTCTTAAGTGCTTGCTTGTTTAAAGTGATCATTTTCTAATGGTGCGAGGTTTCTTCTCCTAATGTGGCTAACAAATTGCTGATGGCCACTTTCATATTCTTCACACACTTCTAATTTTTGCAAGAATTTGCCATCTACTGTACTTTGGAAAAATGCCATGAGTTGGCATTGAACTATTCTGAGGGATATTTTTGCAAATAAGTTGTGTTCAATCACACCAGTCTTTGTTACCATCTACACACATCATACTTAATAATTCTGTTCTCTTACTGGGTGACTGGAGCTAATTTTTAAAATGGTTTTCACGAGTTACTAAAGACAAATAATGTTTATCTTATGAATCATCAAATGGAGTTTTTGTGCTAAAACTCATGTAACTATTAAATATGAAAATAGTTCTTTTGACATAATTAAAATTCTCCTAAAACTTGACTCAATAAATGAAGATGGAATCAAACTTATGGTTATGATTCACAAAATTACTTGTGAACCTCACAATATGTATTTAAACTGTGCCCACTCTTAGAAATAGAAATCACAGAGCCAAGTTTCAAACTGGTTTCCAGGGAGCTGTGAGCAGCTTCTCCTGTGCTTCACCCTTCCTGCAGCCCCTGGCCTGGATGCCTGTCTTGGAAGTCTGACATTGCACATCAGTTTATCAGAATTTCTAACTATGCCTTCAGTGGGACCTCTGTCCTCATGTGGCTTTTATCTAGCTGTGCTTTGCATTGTGGCTGTGGGCATTTTCTGCCATGTGAATATGCTGTTTTATTGGTGTGGGTGTGTGAAAAGCTGGTTCTTTGGGGAATCTGAAATGGGCACAGTCACCATTAGCAGAGCTCCCACAGGATGATTGATCTTGAGCCTCAAACATGAAATTGAATAGCTTTTCAAATTTCTCCAGTCCTTAACATTCCAGTGACATTCTTGAGCCTGTAAATGTAGATTCAAATACCTTGAATCATCTAGTGCATTACAGACTCTGTGTTCATTGGTTACAAGCTTGTTCTTTTTCCCCAAAAAGTGCTGTCACAATTAGGTCGTACAAACTTTTTCTTTAAATCAATTTGTTAAGCTCAGTATTAAAGGGTGATATAAATAAATGCCTGGCGTCCGCTTGTTGCTGCTTGGTAATATTGAACCTAAATTTTAACATTCAAAGGATGAATAAATTATAGACCTGTTAATTTTATGTTGTTTCCAGCTTGCTGGTAGTGATCTCGTCGTCCTGCACAGCTGTTCTGCCTTTGTCTTGTTCCACCAATAGTGCCTTGGCTCATTATCTTCCTTTCAGCCTTTTTCCCTCCAGCCCTGTCTTGAGGGTTTGAAAGACTGGTGTCTGCCAAGGAAAGTTCCCTTGGAAAGAAAAATGTGACCCCCTCACCCCAACTCCCCTTCCCTCCAAATTATTATCACTTTGAAATGACGGGGCTTTTGTGAAAAGATGTGGGGAAAGGAATATTATTTCAGATTATTGCTAGTATAACAAGACAAACAAAAACCCCAACAATAGCAGCAACAGCAGACAAGCACAGAAAACCCCAAACAGTCTCTTCCTGCCCTGCAGGCCCTTTCCCCTTGGTGCAGTTCAGGTCATGGCTGGCAGGGAGTGTGGTGATTCCTCCAGGCCTGCAGGAGGCACTGCTGGCTCAGGGCAGGGCGGTGATTCCTCCAGGACTGCAGATGGGAGAAAAATTTCCTTTAATAAACAAACCCAGAAACAAGCCCTCTTAAATTATTTCATTTTATTTTGGCTAGTCGTGCAAAATTTTGTCTTCCTTATGCACTTGTCTCTTTTGTGATGTGCCATTCTTCTTCTAGTGTATGGAACTCACAGGGCCCTGGTGACTTCACCAGGAGCTTATTGGAGGAGGATGGTGGAGGAAGGCTCACTAATGGTGATTATATCTTTATTAGGCACTTACACATTTCTGGTGAGGAATGTGTTCACTGGGGAGCTGTGCTAAAGGAGGATGACAGGACATCCATATGGTTGTCTTGGTTCCTTTAATAGTATCGTTTCTGCTTGGTGGAAGGAGTCTAAAATCTGTTCATTTCCCAGAATCTCATTAAATTTGGAAAACTGAAAAAGAAAAGCTACCCACTTAGCATCAGTCTACCTACAGTTAGATTAATTGCAGTTGTTGAACTGACCAAAAGCTTTCCACTTCAGGTAGTTCATTGGTAGCTTCCATTCCCATAGGTTCAGCAGTCAAGGTGAAGAAAGAAAAGAGAGAAGAAGGGAATTACTTGCTATTCCTCCTGTTATAATAAGACCTTGATTATTCTTGCATGAAACAGATTTTATTTACCTCCTTGAGCATTTCATAGATTTCCTTTTGTAAGGTTGGTAGAGGTAGTTTTTCATCTTGCCACAGCTCATTCCTCCCACCCTTCTTGGTGTTGATTTTCAGTAGCTGCAGGGTCAGTGAGTCCAAGTGTGTTTTGTCTTTCAGCTCTTTGATCATTCAACCTTGGCAGGGTTATTTTGAGAGTTTGGGGGTTTTTTAATATATTTTAAGTCATTGCCAAATGATTTTGGATAATGAGCTATTGAAGAGCAGTAGAAGATTTCCCCATTACTACCAGCAGCAGCATAAAACAAAGATAAATGCAGCATTGATATTCCTGCCTTTTGGGAAAGTTCTGCTCTTCCAACGTTCATGGTAACCCTGATACGGGATGACAAGTTAAAGTATCCAGAAATTTGGCAGAATTAAATGCCCACGCAGAAATGTATTGGCACTGACAGAGCAAATTGTGCTGGGAGATGTGACGGCTCGAGCTCACCACCACTGTCTGAGCTGCAGGCTCAGCTTCAAAACCAGCTAAGTGATAAATCCTGAGTGCCATGAAGCAACATGTTGGCAAGCCGAGGATGAACTGAGCTGAACCAGGTTCAGCTCCTCAGAAATATTCCAGTCTGAGCTCAACAGAAACGTTCTGCTTTCCTTCGGGATTTTCAAATTTACTGCTAAAGAAAAAAAAAAAAAAAATTAGGGAAAAAGTAAATATTATCAGTTAAATAAATGGATAAAAGGAAGAGAAAGAGGCACTGCCAGGAAGCTGGGCTTGGGTCAGTGGAGCATTTCTGGCTCAAAGCTTGAAATCCATCTCTGTTGCCTTTCCCTCCTTTAGAAAAGCTATGATTGTCATTTCTGGGCTTAACAACTGTGAAATGGTTGCTGCAATTTCAGGGTATGAGTTTTTGTCATCCTTCTTGTTCTATTTTACATAATCTGTAATAGAGCAGGTATAGATTTTATTCATCCTTATTGTTCAGAGGAACATTTAGGTGGAAATCCAAACTGAGCAGAAACAAGTAAGAAATGGTAGGTGACATCATCATTTGTTCCCATCAGGACAGGAGACAAGCACAGTGCCAGGGATTTCTATGGCCTCCTAAGGGGGGCAGTGGAATAATAAAAAGTCTGAAACTGGTGCAACAGAAGGCAATGGATTTTCTCTGAAACTGCCTGCTTTTGTGGTGGCTTAGCTCAAATGTGCCCAAAATTCCGGGTTATGCCTATCATAAAACATCAAGCAAATCCTTTGGGTTGTGAATTTCTGTGTGATAGATCAGGGATCACTGACAAAGTCCTCCAAGGCCACTCTTCTGCAAATAACAAGTGGTTTTCAGGAGGGGACAACCTTTTGAATACATCTGTATGTCCAAAGGAGCTGTTACCAGGTGTTGAACACTGGACATAAACATAAGGAAGGTTTGAGAAAAAGCAGTCAGAGATGTACAATTCTGTTGAAAGAATGAGCTGGTAGGAAAAGCAATTCCCAGAGCAATTATAATTCACCTCTGGGATGCCCAAAGTTCTCAGTGAGGCAAAGACAGCCCTAGATCTTGGCAACAGATAAGAAATGTCTCGTTGACAATGAAAAAAGTAGCAGCTTGAAAACCAATGTTTAGAATACACAAAATTCTATAATAAAAGCTTAGTAGGTAGAACAGTTAAAAAGAAGACATTTTTTCATAAATCTTTCTGATGTCCCCACCATAGGAGCTAAATTTGGGTTTCAGTTTGCTCTGCTTTTAGACATCCTGCTTCATCCTACAGGGCCAGGTCTGTAATGTACCTGGGTGAGATACTTGCCTTAGAAGTGTACGTGGAATGCTGCAGAGGAGTTCCCAGGGGTGGGTTCTTTCTGGTTTTCCATAGTCTGGGAGATTCCTCGGGATGCATGGTTTAGGGAGCAAGGTGTGAAGACTTAAGAGCAGCCTTCCAGAATGACAAGGGGGCCTGCAAGGCCAAGGACTCTTCCTCAGCACCTGCAGTGATAGACCAAGGGGTAATGGGTTAAAATGAAACAGAGGGCATTTAGGTTAGGTGTACAGAAGAAATTCTTCCCTGTGAGGGTGGTGATGCCTGGCACAGGGTGTCCAGAGAAGCTGTGGCTGCCCCATCCCTGGAAGTGTCCCAGGCCAGGTTGGACAAGGCTTGGAGCAACCTGGGATAGTGGAAGGTGTTCCTGCCCATGGCAGGAGGTGGAACAAAATGGGCTTTAAGCTCCCTTCCAATTCCAGCCATTCTGAGATTCTAAAGGCTATAAAATCTCCTGTGCTCCACATCACATCTACCAGCAGCAAAATCTCTCTCAGATGCTGCACTGCCTCAGACAAAGATTCTCAAATGGAAGCCTGGCAATCCTTGAGTGCCTGCTGTGCCAGGGTCTGTCCCCGTGTTTGACACTGTATTAAAAATTGCCGTGTGCTTCTAAAGCAATTTCCTTGCCCAGCATTGCCAGGCTATCTGTGCCCCAGGGTCACTGCTTCCCAGGGACAGCCAGGGGAGTGGCAGCTCCCACAAAACGTCTCTGTGGCTGCTCCTTTGGCAGCACACAGTGTGCAGCCCCCTCTCGCCTGCCCCTGCACGTCCGTGGGATGTGGAGCTCCCCGCTTCCAAAGGAGCTGGGCTCTGCAGTTCAGCTGGAAGCCAAAGGTTATTTGAGTTGTAATTACAGAGTTCTCTCTGAAATATGACATGAGGCCTCAGCTGGTTTTAGGGCTGTAGGAAGATGTAAGCACTTGACACGAGTTTGCACTGTGTGAGCTCTCTTTGGAGAAACTCTTACACACTTCACAGGGATGTGTGCTTGATCTGAGGATTTCACTTTAAAAGAGAAGTGTGAGGGACTGTCCTGGTTTGAAGGACAGGTGTCTGCCAATAAAGGCAGGAGCTGCTCTTTGAAGTGGAGAATGTAAACCCCCTTCCTCCAAATTATCATTATAATTTTGAAATCAAGGGGCTCTCGGGCAAAGATATGAGAATTAGGAATAACAGTTCTTTACTAGGAAAATTAAAATAGAAATACAGTATTACAAAGAACAATCCCAAAACACTGACAGAGTCAGAATACAACCTGACACCCTGTCAGTCAGTCAGGGTGTTGGCAGCAGTGCCATTAAATGGTGGCTGCATCCTCCTGCAGTGGCAGATGTGGTTCAGCTGGAGCAGTGCTCCTGGAGAAGGTGCAGTTTTCCTCTGAAGGTTTAGTGATTATGTATAAGGGTCTGGCTTTCCTCTGGAATCCAGTGGAAAATGGCTGCTCTGATGTTCCAAATCTCAGTTTTTATCTAGGTAGGAAAGGCTTGGCTCCTCCCCCTGGCTGGAGCATCTCCCAGTGGGATGATGGAATTTTATCAGCCATGCACTGGGACTGAATGGGCCAGCAGCAGATGGTATCTTCCTGGAGGGAGGATGGGCTGTGGAAAAGATAAAGATGATTGCCCCAGCAGGTTTAAAGCTGGCCCATTAGCAGATAATGTGTGCCATGGAGATAAGGGGCACTGCCCCACCTGGCTTCACCAGATGGTGACAGAATTTCTGGCCACGTACTGTACTGCAACCCAAGACAAATACTGGGAATGGGGAAAAAATTCCTTGATTTTATAGTGTGTGCATCATTCTCCCAGGAGACAAATTATTATAACCTAAGACTATAAATAAATTTAGTATTTTCTGGGCAGTGCCTCCATGAAACACCAAACTATTTCTTTTAGAGAGAGCTTGTGTAACTTGCCTGGTGATCACTGGATAGAGATCCATGAGTAGTTTGGGGCAATGAAGGAGTGATTGGAATACTAAACCCTATTTGCAGAGGCACAGGGATGAGGGGAAGAGAATGTGCATCCTCTGTGGACACCCTGAAAAATGAGCATTGCTGTTTTACCTTTCCTGCCCTAAGGGCATGGCTTCTGATAGGCACAGAATGACAGCTGGAGGAAAAATTGCCTATGCTAATTACTCCAAAATGAATTAATTGCTATTAATTCTTTTATCACAAAATCAATTAATATTGTACTGCAACCCATTTTTAATTAAAGGAGTCGATACAAATCAGATAAACTGTGGACACAGCAAAATTATGGCAAAATTCCAAAGTTAGTCTCTAATAAGAAATGAAGCCCAAACAGTTCAGCGCTGAGATTGAATTAGTTGTTATTTTTATTTAAAAATAAGAGCTCACAGCAAAAACATGAAAGCAGAAGCTTCTTTGTGAAGGAGGAGAAAGCTTTTTGTGGTCATGAATGAAGTTGAAAAGGACAGTAGTAGCTGTGGGTTTTTTGTAGCTGTCTACATGTTTCTGAGGTGATTTTCATCTTAATTTAAAGGAAAAAAAAAAAGAAGAAGAATTGTGTTCCAATGTTTAGGTTATTGTGCTTAAAGTGATGCTTGAAAGGGAATAGATCTTCAATACTTAATCACCTCTTGAACAAAAACATGCTTTATATTCTGCACCTCCAGTTAAACAAACTCTCAGTAGCTTTGGTCCTAGTCTTGGAATAAACAGGTTTCTAAGGGTAAGAAAGTAAATAAAAAAAAAAATCGTTTCTGTGGCAGTATCTGAGTAGAAATCTGGTTGAAGGGACAGCATTTTATAAATTCTGGGCCAGATCTCCTGGTGACATAACTCAGCACTGCCCTGTTGGCATCCCTGGGGTTTGTGCTGTGCCCATCTGAGAGCCACAGCTGAAAGAGGGTTCTGGGAATTCAGGGACACCAATCGCTCACAATTGGATAATGGCAAGAACAAATCCTGGAGAACATCAGAGGCATAATTAATCTGCTGCCTTTGCTTTTGAGTCATTATGTGGGGGGTGTGAGTGGGTGGAAGTTTGCATTAGAAAGGAAGATGTTGTACTGCTGTCTAGAAAAGGATGTGGATGTCTAGTGTGTGGCAAAAACATGCAGGTGTTTGGATGCTGGTATCTTATTTTTGGAATGATTTGCTGGCTGGTTAATGATGGCAGCCAGGAAAAATGGATATGGGCTTCCAGAGGATGGGTAGGTTTTGTGGGGAGATGCAGGAGTGCTGTAATGTATGTGCCTAATAGAGATAAAGTTATCTGGCCTAAATTTTTCAAACTCATGAGCAGAATTTAATGTTTGGGGCTTCATTGACTAATGCACAAAGCAATTTGAGTAATGAAAAACTGCTCTTTGTCAAGCAAAAGCAAGAGGCATTGATGGAAAAGCTAATTTATTTACTCTTTTATGGAGAGAACATACTTTGCTGAAGTTCAAAACTGTCTGTGGAGCTATTGATGAGTGTTCCTGTGAGTAAAATGGCTAATGAAAGCACTGACGCCCTCCCCATGCCTCTCTTTTGAGACTTGAAAGTTGCAGCTTTGCTCAACATTTGTAAAGGAAGGGCACACAAGTGTTCCTTGTTGTTGTGTGGTTAAAACTCGCATTTTTTCAAGTATTAAATGCTAGAAAATAACTTGTTTCAGAGCACTGAATGGCTGGAAGGCTTTGGTTATTTGTGTCCTGGCTGGCCCCATCCTTCCCTTGCCCTCTCCTAAAGCCCTCTGCACTCCTGCTACAGCTGTGGCTCTCTCAGGGGATCTGTGATCCACAACTTAGGGGCAAAAGAAAATTTGTTCATTTTCCCTCCAGCTGAAAGAACAGAGTCATTGCTGTACTTCACCCTGTCTCACATCTCCTCAGCAGTTCTGATACTATTATTATTCATGGGTTCCACCTGATGTGCTGTTCAGGAGCACTTTGGTTCATAATTCCTGATTCTAGAGACTTGTAAAATTTAACTATGACCAGTTGTAACACTCATATGTGGACTTGCCAGGTCATCTGGCTAAACTCAAGTCCACCTTCCTCTCTAAAGCTGCTTCCTGGTTATAACAAGCTGGTTGCCTGAGCATAGGAATGCTGTGTGTTGCTGTCAGTTTGGAGTATGAATCAGGAATTTTGCTAAAGCTTGACTGAGAATCTGGAGTTTCACTCCTCTCTGTGCCACAGGTCTGAACTGAGATTTTAAGCTGCAGCTTTTGCCCAATACTGTGAAATGGGAGATGTTGGGGGTCCATTTGCTTAAGGGAAAGCAAATAATGTTTGGAAGATGGAAGGAGAGAAGGGAAGGAGCTGAGATTTGGGCAATTTAATGTCTGCTCTGACAAATTAACCCCCCTAATGGATGGGGATTTGAATCCTCACCTTATAAACTCCATCCTCATTCTCTTAGAGTCGCTGTATCACATCCACGAGCTCTTGTTGCTTCAGAAGTTCTGTTATGTGACAACAAGGGTACTGCAGTGTGTGTTAAAAGGTATCAGCTGCTTATACAGACAGAGAGGTCTTTGAGTAAAAAATGTTAAAAATCTGACAATCCTTTCACTTGAAATCAGGGGGCGATTTGCCTGAGAAGACCTTAGGCTATGGTCCTGTAAAATTAATTTCCCCCTGTACAAACTCCTACGTCCAGAAATGGAATGCCAGCTGAACAGTGCTCACACACACACACACACACACAAGTATGCTGGAATGGCATGAGTGCCTACAGTCTAAACTATGTCAATCCCAGACATTTTTGGTGGAAGTGTATCACAGTAAATCACAGTGGTTTTGTGCAGACCTCTGCCCACACTGGAAAGCTACACTCATGTTTGCTGTGGGGAAAGCCTATCCAGACTCCCACACACCATGCAGCACCAGGCAGCTGACTGGATTGAAGGGAAAATTTGGAAACATACCAGTGTAAAACATACCCTTGTAATTTTAATGTTCGATTTCTATTGACCTCCTAAAAATGAAATCGCCACCTGAGCTAACAAGCATGAATTTTAATGATGTGCCTTGAAACCAATAGCAAAACTGTGTTCTTTTCATGTCACCTACTCAGCAGTCAGTAATGTCCCCTCGTCTGGGTACTCCAAGATATGCACTTTTTGCCAAAAATAATGCAATTTTTTTTTAAAAAAAAAAATGTCTAGAGCTTTCTCATTCTGATTTACACTTCATGTGGTTATCAGTCTGCTGTTCCATCATGTTGTGTAGCATGATGTAAGAGGACAAGTGCAGTTAGCTGCTCACTGTGTAGATAGTGAATCTGAAGAGATGGAGGGAGTTTTCTCTAATATATGACTGGGCTTCAGTCATGGATTTTTTTTAAAAAAATATTTCAATGCTTCACTTTTTGCAAAGGTCAGTCTGTCTGCAGAAAAGTGACATTTCTGTAAGAAACACAATCTGGTAGACATGTACAGCAAAAATAAAATCCAGAGCACAAACCTGGTAGTGCTCCTGAGTAGACACACTCAGCTTTGAAGGTCTCTGAGTCACATTCCTGGTGACAGTGGGTTGCTTCAGAGGAGTCAGGATCCTGCTTGGCATGTGCTGAAGCATCCTTTATCCAAGGATCTCAGGTGTTAGGCAGAATGTAACAGAGAGTAAACAAGCAGAGATGAAATGTTCTGACTGACCATTTGACGAAGGTGGGGCTATGAAGTACCAATTCAGCTTTCTGGCTTTCAGACATTTTCTTGCTCTGCTGTCTCAAATGTGTTTGTCTGCCCTGGCCTCCTCCTCCTCCTTGCCTTTGATCGATTTTTCATGAGCTTTGTGCAGAGGGTGACTCATGTCCAAAACATGAGCACAGCTGTTTACTACTGAGACCTGTGTGTACTTCACAGAAGGGTGTTCTCTCTGTTTCTATAAATCTGGCAGAGCTTCCTTTTATCCATGGCAATGTTTGTTCAGAAGATGGAAGGTTATTTAGAAAAAGCAATCAGGGGACATAACCTTTTTTCCCCTTATTATCAGAGGTTTATGCAACATGACTTTGAGAGTCTTTATCACAGTTTTCTGCATTTAGGTTGGAAGGAAACAACCAGGAGAGGGGCAGGTGCTGTGCAGTATCCCAGGGATACTTGTGAAACCAGAGATTGTCCCCAGAGCAGGATGTCTCCCAGTCCTTTATCTCCCTTCAAAATAATGCTAAGTTTTAAATATTGGTCAGAGGCAGTTCTGCAGGGAGTGGAGGTGGTGTGCTGGCTGTTCCTTGGATTTAGGAGAGGAGGTATGACAGGGTAGGGTGCCCAAGGTAGGTACTCTTAGGACCTATTTGTTCATCTGGGGCTTAGCCACTGGTTCTGGGGTGTGTGTGTGTGATCAAATGGCGGCTCTGGAAAATACCAACCCATTTCCTATAACCCCAAGATCCTGTGCTTTGCACATGCATTGCTGTGACTTACAGAAAAGCTGTGAGTGTTGATGCCACAGCCCCTAAGCTGTGGTCCACAGGCCTTGGTGGTCATTATTGTTGAAGGCATCCTGGTGTTGAATATTAGTTACAAACAGGTGAATATTCCCCTGAGTTCTGATTCTCACGTGCTCTTCAGCGGGGCAGCTCAGCAAGGCAGAGATTGACCATCTCATACCCAGCAAAACTGCTCCATATCTCCAGCCTGGTGCTGCCTGTGGAGGGATACCCTTACAGACACCTTCTCATGGCTGTGTTAGTCCAGGGACCAAATGCTGTCCCCTGCTGTGGAATCTGGTGCAGGGTTCTTTCTGCCCCCCTGGTGCTCTTAGGCACCTATCTCCACAGCTCTTTAGGCTCCTGTTCTGGAGCTCTTAGGCTTGTCAGGTAATTCTCGAAGTAAGCAAAGCAGCTAATAGTTAAAAAGGTTATTTATTACAAAGCACATCTTATTACAGAGCACATCAGTCTCAACAGGCAATAGCAAAAGCAATGGCAAGCAATAGCAAAAAGCAGTAGCAATAAGCAAATGGCTAGAAGCAAGTGGCTAAAAGCCACAATGGCTAAAAGCAACAACTCTCCCCATACATACTGTCATATAGGATTTCTCCAACAAGATAAGATGCAAACTCAGACCACTACTCTTCAACCTATTAGAATTCTATTTTCTTAACTTACCAGGTTATGTATAACACTATGCATACACTCTATTGTCTTCTATCTAAGAAATGTAAGCAATATTCTTACTATAGCTCTATTATGTCTAAGTCCTGTCTACAACTGTGGGTCTGGAGCCTCTACTGAAGATATCACTGTTTGCAACCTTCAGTAGAACACTCACTGCTACCTTGGTAATTGAGGCCTTTCACTTACTAAAAACACTGCAGCGCCTACCAAACCTTATTCAATGTCTGCACTCTGATTTCTCTCTGAAGAATTCAGAGAGACCCCTGACTCACTGACTCCAGCACCCTGCCACATGCCTGGGAGCAGTGGGAGAGCAGCAGCAGGAGCTGACAGGCTGTGCTTTGCACTGGCTCAGACGGCCAGTCTCGGGAGCCGTGCTTATAAAGCACTTCCTAATGAAGGGAAAAGAAGCCAGAGAGTTATTTTCTAAGAATAAAAATCCCTTTATGGTTTTTTGAAAACTACTTTACACTTTGCACAAATGATCGCCTAGCATCTGGCAGGCTGGGTTTTTGCCATGTGTGGCAGAGGATACAGTTTGTGTAGTTGCAAGCAATCAACTCAAAAAGCTTTTGTGCAGTCCTGGAGCCCAGGAACTTGTTAATTTTGAGCAGTCGTTTTCCGCATTTAGCCCATTAGAGACTCTATTTTTGGTGACCTAGTTTGAGCTCTTTAAAAAATAATCAAGCAGCATTTTTCAGATCTGATTTGTAATGGGACTGTGGATTGGTTTTACAACTTGAAATGAAAGTTAGAGGAGGGGGTAGAACTTTTATCTGCCTGGTCCTTCAGAGCCAACAGTTGCAATTGATTTTAGAGGGCCTTTAGGAAGGTTAATCTGACAAAGACTGTGGCTTGGCTTCACCACTCCAAGGGTTATTGTTTGACTTGCCACTGGGAAAATAATAGAGTAGCCAGGTTTAAATAAACCTTTCCGTGCAATAACCTCCAGGAGTGCTAGCAAGTATTACTGGGCATCATCCAAGCACTGTCAGAGCCTGTGGATTTGCCTGCTCCCCAGGGTGTAGGATGGGCTTTGGGCTGCAGAGGAGCAATTGGAGCACATGCCAAAATGTCTGGCCTTGGGTTACACGCTGGCTGCCGTGGCAGAGCTGGGGTCAGGGCTCACACACAGAGATCGTTTCCGTGCTCCAGCTCAGCTCTGGGAATTAGTAACATGCAGGAGAACTGCTGGCCTCTGCCTGCCTGTGGCTGCAAGGGATCCCTGGGCACGGCAGACTTTCAGTTCTGTGACAGGAGAGGGATGCTCACAGCTGAGAGCAGCCCAGGCCAGGCAATGGCTTTTTCTGGTGTGCACTTGGGACAATTCCAGCAGAATTAAAGCAAAGAAAAGGACCTACAAATAAAATCTCAGTTTCTGACTTTATATATGAATTGGGTTTGCATTTTCTGGCAATTCAAGATTATGTTCCCAAATACTAGATTGCCTGGAGTGGCATTACAGTAGAAACATACTTTTTTTCAGTTTATTCAGTCTGGATACCCCTTTTCTCACTGTGCCAAGAAGCTGCTTGGGGAGCAGACCCCAATTTCAGGCTCCCCTCTAGGGGAGAGCAGCCTGGTGAAGCATTGCAAACACAGGCACAGAGTGATCCTCTGAATTCCCATGAAGAGTCTCTGTGATATTTCTACGGATCTGCAAATCAGAGATTAAATCTGCCAACTCTGAAAGGAGGGAGGGGCCAGCTGCCCCTCTCTAGGAGACACAGCAGTCCCTGGTGTGGAAAGGTTCACAGGTTGTTGAGGTACCTACAGGACAAATGTGCAGGCAATCATGTATGGTGGATGGATGCACCTCCTGGCCATTGTCCTTGGAAAATCCTTCACTGGGGCACATGGAATGGGAGGGATAGAGCTGAAACATGCAGAATTACACCAAAATTTTGGAGCTGCTCTGAAACTCTTGCTTGGGCCAGCTGAGCCCTCTTGTTATTGAGGTTAGAACTGCTCCTTTGTCCCTCTTGATCCCTGCTCAAGGCCAGGTTGTGTGGGGCAGAGTACAGCTCTGGTTTAAATTGGAGTTTCTTCCTGTTGAATGCTCTGCGCCTCTCTTTTCTCAGCATAAATATTCTTCCAGGGGCCACAAATTGTGAAAGATGATAATATAATTCAGTTGACATCAGATTGTAATTAAAAATGTTTGGCCTATTAGAAATATGAGAATCCTATATTTAATTTATATTTGATTTTTTTTTTAAAGAAGGAAATCAGTAATTTACCAGTTCCCATTGCCATTTTCCTGTTTCTGTAGCTCAAAAGTATCTTGATCCAACAAACAAGATGTGGCAAATGTTCTAAATAGTGTTCAATTTTTATTTTTTTTACTGAAAAAAAATATGTAAATGCCTGAGAAATTATACTTTGAGAAGTGGCTACTGCAAATTAACAGCATTTCACATGGATCTTACTTTGCATTTTTAATGCCCATAATGGGTGTCCCAAATTACATGATTTGCATTATAAACCAGAACAGCTCCTGTGTCACTGCTGCTGTCCAACAGTTGAATAACAAGGCTTTTCTTTCCAAACTGTATAAATACATATTTACCCAAATGATGCAATTTAGGGCTCTGCTATTTACATTTTTTCTGGTTGGTCAATCACACTGATATCTTTAATTGCCAGTGCTTTATAAATGCACCTGAGTAAGTCTGGTGTTTGAGGAATGGAAGTGCCAGGCATAGGCTATGATAGGAGTGATCATTTTATTTTTACACTGACATTTTGGCTCTTGAGTTGATGCCTTCTCTTTCTCTGACTTTGCCTCATGGAAAATGTTGAGTAATTGTGTTGTTCCAAGTTCAGCAGTGATGATTTTGCCTTTTCCCCACTGGGCCTGTGGCACTAAGGGAAGGACTGGGGACATGCTGGCTCCTTGGGCCACTGCTGAGTGAGCTGGCCTCTGTTTCTTCAGAAACCCAGGATGCAGTGTCCAGCCACTTAAGGCAGGAGCACTTTTGGTGTCTGTGCTCCTTGTCCTGCCTTGTTCCTCCAGGCTTCTGCTGTCTGAAGCCTCTAGTGAAAGAATGGGATGATCTCCATCATGTAATCCCACCATCATCAACATTATTGATGGTACAAAGTCCTAACTTGGCTCATCTACACCTGTCTTCAGTAGTTTTTTGGGATTGCTGATCCTCATTGTGCAAGGAGATTTGGTGTAATTCAATTCCTGCATCATTAGTGTGGGTTGAATTTCACTCCAAGCTGGCAGTCAGAATCATAAGTGATGAGCTCCTTTGAGTCAGCTCAAGCCAGCATATGATGATTTTTGGCTCAGATATGAGCAGGGAGAAGGTAAATGGGTGGATAAACCCAGTGTTTCTTTAGTGCTGTCTCCTCTATCCAGACAGGTTACTGGAGCATCCAAGGGCTGTGTGTACTTGTTACTCAGTGACTTTCCCTTTTGACTGTCATTCTCTGGTTTCAAACAGATCTGTCAGGTTCCAGTGCCAGCATCTTCCAGCAAGGATTGGAAAATAATCCCAGGGTAGATGGCAGGGACCCAAATTAACTGATATCTGATGGGATACTTGTGGCTGCCCCACAGACATTTACTGGAGTTCATCTTCACCACACTGTTAATCTCAAGACAATTTCCCCCAGGAAGCACTCTGGGAAACCAGCAGCTCTGCTTTTTGTTGTTCCTGAACCTGCTGCTTTCCCCCACCTCTGGGTCTTGAGTAGAGCCCTGCAGTCTCCCCAGCTTTTCTCATCTGTCCCTGTGTCACTTACAGAAGAGGTTTGTTGTAGTGGGCAAGGGAATGGTTTAAATAGATTTTGATTAAATGAAATAAACTCTGGAGAAAGGGAGGATTTGTGTGTTGTGTCTTAGTACCTCATAAACAGGCATGGTATCTGCTGTTTGAGTCAATGTCATAGCTCTGTCTGCAGCTTGGGAACTAATGTTCACTGACAAATGGGCTTCAGGAGGAGGGGAAAAGGCCAGTGCCACAAATCTAGCCATTGCTGGAACACCCAGGGTCTGAGGCCTTTCAGAGAAAAGAAATGTGATTATGATGAATGATGGAGGCAACAGCACTTTGTGCTGTTCTAATAATACCTAGCCAAGTGAAAAAATCCAATAAATGCCTGTGGTTACCTGGCTGTGCAGGAGCTGTGCTGGTGCCAGCCAGTGTCAAACACAGCCCTCTCAGCCCATGGGGGATCAGTGAGGAGAGCTGGTTGATGTGTTGGTGGCTCAGGAGATTATTTCTCATGCAGGAACTGCAGATGCAGGAGCTCTGTCACGGCACCCACCAAGCACCATTGCCTCCAGAGGGCTGCTGGAAAGCAGCTGGTTTGTTCTGGCAAGGAGCAGCCTTTTCTCCTCCACCCAGAGGTCTGAGTGCTTCCCAAAAGGAAGCTGGGACAATCCTCCTCTAGGTTTTCCAGGAGCTGCCTTGCTGAGCTTCAGGAGGGCTGGTGAAGGTGCTGGGGAAGGAGTTGTCATGGCTCTGGCAGTGGGAAGTGAGGGGTGTGCTGGACACTGTCTCACCTGGGGAATGCCAGGGTAGCTCACCAGTGACACAGCAGAGGAGCAAAGCAGGTCTTCCAGCACTTTTCTTCTGCACTTGCCTGCCTTATGAAAACAGGCAGATTCTTGGCTCACTCCCTAAAACGACCAGGGTTTGTTTTTTTACAAAGAGAAGCAGTGTTCTGCTTTTAATCAACATTTTCCTGGCATCCTGATTCTTGTGCTGACCTCAGTGCAGCAGTGCAGAATGGAGAGGTCTCTCTCCCTCACTCTCATTTGCTACTTCCATATTACACAGGCCTGACCTCCTTCCCTCGTGCCCCAGTCCCTGAACCGTGTTTGGCACCTTGCAGCAGTCCCAGACCTCTGGCAAGAGGCTGTACACTGCATTTCATGTGTGTGTGGGAGGCTGTGTCCTTCTGGAGTGTGTAATTAAATCCAGAGCTGCCAAAGTTGAACCCTGCTGTGGAGTCACCACGAGTCATGTCACTGTCTGCAGGGCTGCAGGAACTGTCCCATCCTTCGTCCCCAGCCTGAAGCTTATCTGTTGAGCAAAATGCACAAGTACAAAGGAACAGAGCTGCAAGCTGCATCAGCAGCAACACACATGAACCTCTAAGATGAGGAGAGGGTGGGAATAGCAGCAGTGGGATACTGAGAAATCAGGAATTGAAGATTCGTAACATAAACAGCACATTTGCCAGATGAAGACCCAGCAGGATGATGATAAAGTGCACAATGTTTATTGATAGCTGAATGACTATTTGTTTTCAGAAAATGCATTTTAGAACTTGGCATAAACTCAGTAATCTGATTCTAGCACAGCTTACTATTTATTAGGAAATATGTGGGGGTTTTATAGCCATTGTTCACCTTAGGGAGGAAAAAAAAAAAAAAGAGAATGAGATTTTATTTTAATACTACTGACTTCCTAATCTAAGCACTCTTAGCAGCTTGGCTACAGAGTGGAAAGAAATGGTAGATATTTCCATTTATCCTTTGTTATGGGACAGTATCACCTCTCTCTATCTCCATCAGCAGAGCTAGGTAATAATTTACTGCAGTGGACTCTGAGGGATATCAGCTCCAAGCTGCTCCAGTCCAGGTAGTTTGTCATCATGAGCTTTCAAGAAGTTAAATTAAGTTGATTAAGGGAGAAGATCTGTCACGTCAGCATTTTTGCCCTCCTAGAAGGCAGCACTCCTTCCCTCCCTCCTTATTCCTGCCTGTCTTCCTTGTACTGAGTTTTCTTGTGTGTGGAAGTGGCTTTGAGGAGCTGCTTTCTTAGCTGTGCCTCAGAAATAGCAAATGTTATATCTATGGAAATGTAAATGATGCTGATTAGCCAAGCACTGTGGTTCGAGGGAAAAAGTTCAATGAGAACATGAAGAGCAGGAAGAGTATTTGGCCACTGTGCATGATCAGCCCTTCAGCAGCTGCCAGAGAGATACTAAAGCTTGGGAAGGCAGGGCCTGGGAAAGGCTGTAAAAGATGAACACTCATGCCTGGTATAACACTGTTTTCCTGGAAATATTAACATCTTGACCCATAGCAAAATTCCATCATCTGTCCTTGATCTGCTTCAGGAGCCTGTTTGGTTGTGCCCCAGCACAATGCTTGGTGCTGTGACTCAGTTCAGACCCCTCAGTGGCTGCCTCAGCTGAAGTCTGCAGGCTGTAGCTGACTTCCACATGGTTCTTGTCCTGCCCAGACCAAGGCTGAGCCCCTGCCAGGGAGGATGGACATCATGGGGGAGGATGTGGCTGCAGTGGTGAAAAGTACAGCAAAGCCTCTGGCCACATCAAAGGAAGTTCCTGGTCTTAACCCTGCACTTCAGGAGCTCTCCAGATTAGTCCTGAGCTTGTTTTCTTCTCTGAAAGGAACGTATTTCCTTCAGCTTGGCCTTTTGCATAACTGCTAATATTGAAATAAACATTCAGTGTTGTTGGTACAGCTGAAATTAATCCCAGCACAACTTTCCTAGAAGGGAAATACCTGTTGTGATGAGCCCTGGAAGAATGCAAATATTTTTGTCTGTCCTCCTGCTCTGTATTTCTCCTCTCTGTGGGCACACATCAGCAGCTCTATCCAGTCACATTCCTTGGGTGTAGAGATGGCTTGCTGCAAAGATAATTCTAGTTCCATGAAAGGATATAGCATGAAGATAATTAATTAAAACTATTGGGAGTTCCTGTGAAACAGCCTGTGATTAAACATAAGGATTTCTGGTGGAACAATTAGGTGAATTTGGCCTCAGGTGTCTCCCCTGACTTCATGGCCACTGGTGAGCAATACTGAAATACTGTCTGGTTTAATGGATTCAGCTTTAGTTATGAATCTCATCAGGAACAGCCAAAGCAAAGGACACTTTAATTTAATTTAATTTGTAGGGGTGCTGTGAGTTAACTTTGACTACAACAGAAAAGGAAAATGCAGTCTGCCTTGCTGTTGGAAACACCAACATGTGAAGAGACATGAGGATGAGCTTTCAGTGCCTCCCAGATTCTTGTGTCACACCTGTATCTCCAGTCTCATACTTGCAGAGAGAGAGTGGCAAAGGTCATGATAGTGAAGTTTCTCAATCAAATGTTATCCCTTAGAGCCAAAGTTGGGTCAAGAGCCAGTTCTTTGTTCCCTGGAGCTTGCTGTGAACCCAGCCATTGGGATTTTTGTGGTTCCATGTAACCATTCTGATTGATATTCTGACAAGGGGAAGCATCGGAGTGCCAGGGTTGTAGTGATCTGTTTAGGCAAAGGAGTGCCTTCTGATAGTTAGGGGATGGTGAAACACACTGACTTTGGCTCAGTGCAAGCCAAATGTGATCTGCTGGCAAGGAAAACATGGAGAGGCCATGAACATTGCCTGGAAATGGCAGGATTGCTGGGATGTAGCACAAGATGTGCAGACCTTACCATGGGCTCTCTTTTAATGAGTAATTTGAAAGTAATGCTTAATATGGAGCAGCAGCTTTCAGCTCTTTTCACTAAGCTCTTAACATTGGCTTGCAAAGATCACGGCTATTTCTCTGTAACTACTGATAATTTGTGTTTTCCTCTTGACTTTTCAACTCCATTTCAGTTAAGAATTCCATTACAGAGTGTAAGGGCACTGTGTGACACAGACCTTTCCCTTTTCTGCAAAGCTTACAGCCTAAATGCACGAGAGAGGTGAAGAAGGCAGGCAGTTTTCTGAAGGCAAAGGAAAATTTGCTAAATCCTCTCTTGGGGACCAGAGAAGCAGAGAGGTGAACTACTGGGCTGGTGGAAGGGGAACAGAGTCTCTGAAGGAGGAGGAAAGAGAAGAGCTGAGCTTGGCTTGTTTTGTGTATAGAACAAAAGCTTAAATGGTCTATTAATTGCTGCTAATACCTGGCAGTAGCTCGAGCTAAAGGAGAGTGGCAGCATAAATAAATACCAAGTAAAATAAGCCCCCTTTTGAGGGGGTTTTTGAGAAGGCTTGGGCAGGTGACAGTTCCCTTCTTTCCTCTGGTTCAACAGCAGCCACAGTCCAAAGCTCTTGCAGTGTCAGGTCTTTAACATTCACACCACCAAATGTAATTAAGCTCTGTGAGGGCTGCACCCTGGGTAGAATTTATCTCTTGGTTTGTAATGCTTTAATTTAGTATCAAATATTCATGGACTGGCAGGGTCAAGTAGGGATAGCAAAGTACTGTAACAGGCATTGGCAAAGTAGGATGCTAAAGAATTCAGCTTAAAGGTTAGTCATCCATGGAAACCCATTAGGAAAAATACTGTAAATAAGTTCCTGCATCTGTGAGTCTCAGAGCTAAACATGAGCCACTCCTGCTCTGACCCTCAGAACTGCCAGAGCATGGGGTGTGCCAGTTCACACAGAATTTGAAGCAGAATTATATAGTTACATATCCAAACTCTTCCAAATACTGCAGTGTGTTCAGTGGGCTCTGCACTGAACAAGTCTGTTGCATCATGGGTTTAAGGGAGAGAAAAGGGTGGATTTGAGACATCTTTTAAATACCTATGAAGGGTTTTATGTAAGACCAAATTATTTTTTTTTTAGGCATACCCTGCCTGGTTTAAAGCCTGGAAAATTATGCTTATTGACTTCAAAGGATCAGGATCTACACTGTCCAATTTAATATTCACAAAACTAATTTATTCAACAAATGAAATTACTGACTTGAGAAAAGTGAATGGATTTATTAATTCAGGAAGATGTTTTGGGGGCCTGAAAGGTGTATTTGGTGTGTCTAGTAGGGAGTTCTCAGGTTGGGCAGACTGAGTTGGGAGGAAGGGCAAACACCTTAACCCATGGGACCACGCAGGGATGTTACTGAAATTCAGAGCAGCTGGGAATAAATAATGAGCTGGTCAGCATTTTTAGACAACTAAAAATCTGAAGACAAGAAATTCTGCAGGAATACAACACACAAACCTTTAAAAAGTATATATGTATATCTGTAAATATGTAAAAAACCATACATAGCTGAACTCACACACCTATGTTGTGCAGAAGTTCTGAAATTTCTGAAAATTCCAAAGACACAAAACCTAATTCTGCAAAATCCTCAGGCACCTTTAAGAGTTAAATTAATACTGATGCAATTAAAATGGTAATACTATTTGTTTAAAAAAGAATATTTAAATAATTCATTTTCCTATTGGTTCTGTGGAGTGTGCTTAGGTTTAGCAATTATATGCTAACTAAAAAAAGCCTCTCCTGTAATGATTTCATGATAATCTGACCTTTGATGGTCCTGGCTCACAGCAGCTGGTACTTTCTGCAGAGTTTACAGACTGTAAAGTAGTTAATATCAATGAAATACCACTGCTGGCTGGCCCTTTGATGTATTTGGGTTCTTGAACACTCTCTTTTCTCTCTCTCTCTCTTTTTTTTTTTTTTTTTTTCCCTGATGTCTCTGACTCTTGGAAGTCTGGCCACTGGACTGCTCCTGATGAGCTCAGGGGTGAGCACCCTCTCTTTTGGGGTTCAGATTGACAATATGCCAGGCTTAATTTGATTTAATATTAAGCACAATAAGAGCTCTTGAAAAGCTGTCTTTCAGGGAAAGGTAATAAGGGTATTAATAAAAAACAGGTGAGGAGAGCTGCCCTGGTTTTAGCTTCCTGCATTATTTCATCACTGTCAGTCAGTGCAGAACTCCCTTGAGATTATTCCTGTGTAGTTAATAACATTGTTTCTGTGATGACTTTAATGACTGAGCCTTTCTTCCATCCTTAGCTATGACAATAACCACTCTGCTTTTTTTCCTTCAACGAGCTATTGTGTGGGGCTCAGCGCATTAAGGAACATTTTTAAATATAGAAGTTTCCTCTAATTAAAGTTATTGGCAAAAGATTGCTTGTCCAGTCATTAGCTGGTGATGAGTACTGAAAGAAATTATATCTTGTACAGAGTGTTACACTTTTCCTGCCATGCTTCCCCTAAAAAAAGAACAAAATGATGTAAAAATAAGCAGTAAAATTGCAAACTCAGGCACTCAGAAATAAGATAGTGCCAGAATGATGGGTGTCTGGATCTGTTCTTCCCCACTCCTGATCATGAGCTTTTCCTATTTCTTCTCTTATCTCTTGCCCTGTACCCCATTTTTTCCTTTCATAAAATTACCTTTTCTCCAAAAGTCTTATTTTTTAACCTCTTTAGAATTTCTTATGTCATGATCAAATGTCTTTTTCTGCTCCTGTGTCTTGAAAAGAGAGAAATAATTTTCTCTATGACTTCTCCAACACTCCACTCCATAAACTCACCTGTAATTCAAAGAAAGGTGTTTTTACACCTTTAGGGAGCCACCGTTTGTTCACTGCTGCAATAATTGCATGTGGTAATAATGGTACATTTAAGATGTCTGGTCATTCTGGATATGATTTTAAAAGTTCCTGTTTCCTATAAGATTGTGTACCTGGCTTGGTTCAGTAACCACACAGAAAATGCAGTGAGTGGGAGAAGTTTTTAGTGTGCCCCCTTGAAGAAAAGAAGTGGAATTAATGTAGAGGAAAATCTTATTTTAGGGTTAGAGCAGTCCCTGCAGATTAAAGGCTGTTTTCCTGGTTGGTGGCACCCTGCATAACCTCAGAAAGTGGAGTTTACATTTCTGTCTCAAAGTATACCTCTGAATTTGAAAATCAGATCATTTACTAATTGCTCACATCTTATAAATTATGAAACTATCCTTGAAGGAGATTTTAACAATCTATTAAAGCCTGAGTAACAGAGTTATTCTCCAGCTTCCAGATAAACAAAACAAAAACACAGCTTTAGTAACAAGAAGCCTCTTCACTTTTTATCTAAATGGAAATAAACCTAATCAAAAGCTAGCAATTAATGAATCTCTTCAGGGTTTCTATTCTTGAAAAGATTAGAGTTAAAAAGGCTGAAATAGTTTCAATAGGTAAGTGTGATGTTGAGCTCAGATGTTGTATTTATATATGCTCAGCTAGAAATAAGAGTTGCTAAAATCCAATATCTGAATGAAGATTCTCCTCTTCAGTGAAACCAGACACAGTTAACAACTCCAATATTCACTAATTTCAGTGTGCAAAATGTCCTAGAGCACCAATAAAATCGGTTCCTCCCAGGAAATGCTTTAAAAATACTCATTAAGAAGTGGATGTTGCACGTATGAAACAAACTGAAAGTGGGTTTTTAGGAAACTTATTTTCTTGGAAAAGGGAAGCAAAGCTCTCCAAAAATAAGCAAACTGCTTTTCCAGGATTGGACAGCCAGCTATTTGCTTCTTGCAAAAATGCAGACTGAGAATGTTGAGCTGAAATTTGGCAAGGTTAACACATTTTCACTCCGTGCAGTCAGTTCCTGTGTCCAGAAATAGAAGCAGCCTTTTGCTTGCAGGAGTGGTGGGGCACCTTCACCTGCAGTTTAAATAGAAAAAATAGAAAAGTCCTGTTGTTCAGCTCCACCTCTGTACCAGATCTCTGGGATGTTTAATTCATTCTGCATTATTCCAAAGAGAGGGAATCATGACAGCCAAGAGCTCCTGTTGCTTCCACAGTAGAGATTGAAAAAACGTTAATAAATGCATTTAATTTGCTTGTCTAACTATAGATTTTCCTGTAATTCATTCCAACTAGCCTGGCTATGTAGGAGGAAAAAAGCAATCATAATATGTGATGTACAAAGCCTGTCACTCACCATATATCAAATGAACAAATAAAGGTCCCTTGTTCCATTAAATGACCACAAAACATTCCTTGGATCTTCACAGCCACCTTGGTGTCCAATTCTGGCCACCCTGTTAGAGCTTGCAGTCATGGGCACATTTGTCATGGGAACTCTTCCATCTGACTTCTGATCAGACACTTGAACCTTTCAAACCAATCATGGGGAAGGCATCCTTCTTCACTTCTGCTTTTTGTTCACAGTGTGCTTTGTTCCTCTTCAGCCATGGGCTGTCTCAGCTTGTAAGCTGGAGAAGCCAGGAGTGCTTCTGAGCTGTGAGAGACTGTGAGCATCCATCCATCTCCTCCTCCTCCTCCTCCTCCCTTTCTTCCATTTTCTTCCCTTGGGAATGGATAGATGGGCTCCCTGTGGTGCTCTAACCAGTCTCATGAGCCAGAGGACCAAGTAAGCAGCTTAGTTCAGCTTAGACACAAGTAGAAACATGAGGGGACAGTGAGGAATTGAATGCTCTTTTCTTCTTTGGTAGGGGATGCCTTGTCCTGGCAAAATAAACACACCACCTTTGTTCAGCCCACTGACATCTCAGGATGCCTGTGGCAATGTAGCCAGTGGAAATGTGACCATGAAGGTTTGACAAGACAACCCTCACATTGGCTTTTTCAGTGAAAGTGTCCCAAGACCCTCGAATGCACTCAGCTTCTCCCAGCCTCTGGCTCTCTGAGGGAAATTGATAAAAAAAGATGTCTTTGCACATGATTATTACTTTCCTAAAAATCCTTCCACAGTGTTGATATTATTTAGTTTATGAAGTAGCAGTTTGTGCAATTTTATGTTGCCTGGAAAGAAATTATGATTTACTGGATTTGAAGCTCCCAAAAGCAGAGAAAGCAAAAGGCATCAATCTGTGCTGCTGGAAATTCTGTAACTGGGCAGCTATAAGCTGATGTGGTTTGAGTGTCTGCAAAATGTAGCTACTACTGAGCAGCCTGAGTGGTAAAGCATTTTGTAACAGCATAATGCTCTCATTGTAGTCTTTTCAATCTCATTTAGGACTAAGCTTTCCCTTGGGAGATGTTACAATAAACTCTTCTGGAAACCACACTGCAAATACCTTGAAGGCCAATCAGGTAATAGAGTCTTGCTGTAAAAAAGTCTTTCTGACTGGCTAAACATGTGTCTTCCCCAGTGTTCCTCAGGACAGACAGATGTTAGCTGTGAAGATGGGGTTGTTACAGAGTGCTGCCTTTGTCTAGGTCATGTTGCTCAATATAAACATCTTAGGATTTACTGTGTGCTCTCAGCAAGCCTGGGTACCTCAAAGTTCTAAGCAGACACTTCTAAGCAGATGAACAAACAGAGGAATTATGTTTTAGACTGGAAACATTGGGAAGATTCTCAGATACTGATGTAACCCTGCTCAGTTTCTCTGCTCAGATGATATTTTCAACTGAACAGTGGGCAGAGACACATGGGGCAAGCTGACACCTGAGCTTCAGTTGAAGAAGTATTAAGCAGACAGAATACTTGGGGTATGTCATTAGAAGCTATATTTCAAAATTTGAAAGCAAAATGGTAGAAGTTTTTGGTCTTGTTATTTGCCTCTTTCTACTTAGTGCTCCCATTCCCACATTAATTTTATTATTTTATTTTGCTTTTCAAGTCCCAAATTGTTTTCTCATCAGTACTTTAAAAATTAGTCAAGAAACATATTTCAAAGGCTTCCCATATTTTTACCTGTCACCTTTCTTTCCAAATGCCAGATTTGGACATGGTCTGCAATTTAAACATTTCTAGACTGGTATTTGTTTTTCTTCCAAGACCTCCCTAGACCCTACTGTAATGTATATTAGCTCAGACACAGCCAAACTTACCTCAGATAAGCAACAGTGTGTTTCCTACATCAAGCTCAGTAAATAACTGCACAGCTTATCCTCCTATTTTAATGTATGAAAAGTCCCACTCTTGGAATAATGCAATATAAAGACCAGCCATTCAGAAAACAGAGCTTTCAGAGCTTTCAGCAACTCCCAAGGTGGGTTCTGTAAATTATGTAGCAAAATCCTTACAAATTTCCAGTGGCCTTAAGAAAAGATGCATCTGAGTGATTGCTACTTTAGAGCTGAGGGAATTGAGTGCTGTGTTCAGGTCACTGATCTGCTGCTCAGGATGTTTTATAAGCATGTTACCAAAGAATTCCAGATGTCTGTGAGGGAAAGAGGATGAGTTAAAGTTCCTACCAGCTGTCATAAATAACTGAATCACAGTTTGATTCTGCAGCATGCAACAGTGTAGGTACAGCTCTTAACAAAATTAAATCCAAGCCCTTCCTTTGCTGTTAATACACCCTAATGCAAATTGAAAGACTAACAGAAGATGCTCTTTCTTTATTAACCAATTTGAACAAAAACTGCATTTTTAGTGCTGCGGACAATAATCTTCCTGCAGCTGCCAAGGCAGCTCTAGTTAGAATACACTGCTTGCTTCTGACCAGGCACTAGAAAATGTTTTCTAGAAGCTGAGTTCTGGTATTGATCAGTGTGCTCAAACTTAAGGGATTTTTACTGAAGCTTGTATAAAGCACCTGGAAAACCACTGGTGCTCAGGAGAGCTTAACATCACAAGTTTCACAAGTGTTGATGTAATTAAAGGATGCACAGCATGGAAGGAATCAAGACATGAGCTTGTAGTGGGACAAAATTCCTCACGTGCCTGCCATGTTAGCTCTGACATAGTCTCTAAATGAGGTGTCCTCTCAGGCTGGAGCAATGTCAGTGTGTGCCACATATTTCTCATGGTACACATGGGGCTTTGACAGAAGATGGCAAAGGTTGCATCCCATAAATACATGAACTGCTTGGAACATCTCAGTGTCATTAGAAATTCATGGCCTCAATGAGCAATGCATGGAACAGCTAATTGAGCTCCATGAATTGCTGTTTCCACATTTTTGTTCTTATTGTTTCTCCCAGAGTTAGAATTGCAAGTTATGTAGCTGCTTAGAGACTACTTTACAGTTACTCAATAAACATTATTTTTAAAATTGTGACAGTGACAGGTGTGATGTATTGCATGGGTAAAAATGTATAGGGGAAAAAAAAAAAAAAAAGAAAATTAATTGATGGTTACCAGCATACTCACAAACATGCCTGACTGAATGTTTGAACTTATTTAAAGTTAGGCAGGTGTTGACTTGGCTGATTATAATGGAATCAGTGTCCCAGGGTGTAATGCAGCTCTACATTTAATACTTAGCTGCTGAACCATAATTCTCAACCTACCTCCACTCACTGGGTTCTCATCAGTGTCCTGTCAGGACACTGGGCTTGGTTTATTGTGGACTTTTTCCTAGTAAGAAAAATTTGTTTCCTCAAAATTGGGCCAGTTGGATGTTCTCACCAGATACAAATGTATACTTTTTATTTGATAAAAAAAAAGAAAATGTGAGATAGTCTGTTCAAGTCCCCTTTTAATGTTTGTGAATGAAACACACTTGTTCTTCAGGTCATCCTCCCTTCCTGCACTTGTGTTTACTGGTGCTTTCAAGTGAGATTGAAGTAGACCAAAATGTTCTTTGTTTTTATGGAAAAGGGGGAAACACCCTAAATTAACTGCCAGTGGTCCCACAAGTGTGAGCTGACCCCTGTGGCAGGTTTTTGCTGCTTTGACTCTGAGCTGGGGACAAGTGTCTGATCAGCTGAGGCAGCAGGGACATTACTAGATCAGGTTCAGTGACTGGAAAAATGTGTCTGCAGCTGAAATAAACCCCACAATAGAGTTCTCTTCAGTGCCTCTGCCACAGCCCAGCCCTCCTGATGGATGTTAAGAAGCCTTGGTAGTGTTTATAAGAAACATCAGCTTCCCTAATCGTTCATTGATCTGTTTTTCTGGGCAGAATGATGAAGCTTTCGCTGTTATTTTGCTCTGCTTCACTCAGATTCACTTGATTCAAACCAAAGGACGATTTAAGATGCCAGGGCACAATTTTACTCTCATTTACTCCCAGCTGACAGGATAATTCTGGTTTTGCTGTTGGGAGCTTCAAGTGCTTCATCTGTGCTCAGGTAATATTAGTTGTAATTAAGGGAATGGGCTGTCTAGAGCTCATTTTTACAGTTCATCACCTGAAAAAGAACCTCCAGAAAGAACCCTTTTTCTTTTGCTGTCATTTTGAGTTTCTTCCTCACCCTTTGCAGGGCTGCCTATCTTGGGGTGGACTCCTGGGGAGGGCAGCACCTTCATTGCTTCTGTTCTTATCTCAGGGTAGCTATTTTTAGGTTTAAAAATCAAAAACTTGGCTATGTTGGGGCTCGTAGAGTTAGGAAACAGGTTCACAGAATGACATGGCTGTTCCTGGGGTGCAGGGACAGCAAATTGTGGAGTACAAGTGCTCATCTCCTGTCTAAAAATTGAGATAAAGGGCTTTTTTCCTGGTAAATATATCAGGACCCTGGTTTTGGTGTGATTTTTAAGCAGTCATGAGGTATTAGATATGTCAAGGATTGATACTTGCTGAAAGCTTGTGCTTACCCAGGAGCTGATGCTCAACAGGCTCAGTTTCTTTTTTGTCTTTCCTGAGGGACAGACTCATGGGAAATGTGTTTTAGCTAGAGCTTGCAAGCCCTAGCAGGAGAATCAGACTGGGAGATGGCACTCACTGTTGTGAGCCACTCCAGCTTCTTGGAGCATAGATGGAAGCTGGAGCAAAGCAGCTCAAACAGAGCATCAGGATAGCTGAGTCCAGGATATTTGCCCAGGAAAGTGTCCAGCCTTGAATTTAGGGGATGAGAGGTCCCAGTCATGCCTGGCCTTGGCTGCTGGTCCCCTCTGGCATGAGGATTTGTGAGTCAGTATGGAAGCCAACAGGCACCTTTGCAGTGACTCCAGCAGGGCTGGGGGTAAGCTCCAAGTGGGCAGGTGTACATTTTCAGCCAGAACCAAATTAAAACTTGCAGTGCCTGGCAAAGTGACAGTGTTGGCTGGGAGTGGCCAAAACTTGAGATGCCTTCTGCATTCCCAGTGCATTTTTTTTCAAGATGGACTGGTCAGAGAACACCCTGCAAACCAGAAACCAGTCAGAAATCATCCTGCAAAGCAGGTTATTGTTCTGCATTTTTCACTCCTATTTGAATTTAAACCCAAAATAAAACCCTGTCCAGCCTACTAACAGACTACTAGATTTCACTGATCAGGTGGTTGTTTCCTAGGAAATAGAAACCCTTTTGGGTTTATTTTTGTAATTTTGTTTTGCAAGCATGAACATGGTAGTGTCTCCAACAAATAAATGTGTATTGCAATATGGTGGAAGTCATAGTGCAAAGAACCTTCTGGTTTGTCAAAATACTTGCCATAATTTGTCATTTCAGTTGGTTAAGCCAAACAAAGTGCTGGGCTTATGAGGCAGTTCACAATTATCAGCAACAGAACTTGGTCATTTTCTCTGGTGGACTATTGTTTTGTTTTGGACTTTTTTTGGCTTTGGTTTTTTTTTTTTTTTTTCCCAAGTTTGGAATGAAGATTTGCTGCTCTGTGTGTGTGTGTGTGTGTGTGTGTGTGTGTGTGTGTGTGTGTGGCATTTCAGTTCTGTGCTGAATTGCAGTCTTTCAGGTGGAATTGCTCTTTGGCAGTCAGACATACCCTAAAAATAGAAAATGTGGTTATAAGTGACAACAATTGGCAGGGTGGACCTGTTCAGATGCAATTTTGGAACTGCTTTTAATTTTTTCCACTCAATTCCAAGTTAAACATCCATTTAAATTAATTAGAGCAATCACAGTATCCCTAGAATATCAGTGGAGAAACTGAAGCCATGAGTGTAATTTAAGTACTTCCTGAATTCTGAGGAGACACTAAAAAAGCCAGCTTAAAGCAATTTTTTCATATGATGAAAAGCAAATTCCTGACCAAACTGGCTAAGCTCAAATGTCTGAAGGCAAAGAGCTATCATGAAAGTGCTGTAAAGCTTCTGATTATAATGGAGTCAGTGTCCCAGGGTGTAATACTTAGCTGCTGAACCATAATTCTCAACCCACCTCCACTCACTGGGTTCTCATCAGAGTCCTGTCAGGACACTGGGCTTGGTTTAGATGCCAAGCAAGTCTGGAAATGGCTCCACATCTTTTTCAGCAGCTTCAGCTTAGTACAACTGCTTGACTTCAGAAGGACAGCTAGTACCTAGATTTTGTGGGCTAGAAATCATCCCTTACAAACACTGCCACATGTATTAATAACCTTGCAGGCTTTTATAAGCCTAATTAAAAGGCTTGTGCACACTTAAATGTGAAATCACAAAGCGCTGAAGCAGCAAAGCAAGATCCTGTCCTTGGTGCTGCAAATCCATTGCTGCCTTTCTTTATTAATGATACACACACGACACATTGAATTCTCTGCCTGCTGTTACTTGTCGGCTTGTTTTTATTACAGTATCGACTGGAGTCCCCGTCATGTTGGTTGTAGTCTGGGCACGTTACTCCGAGCAGAATTTTTCTTCCAGTGTTTTGTTTAAGGTATTGACTTTGCCAAAGGGAAGGGAAAAGTGCGTGCAGCCACTTAAGCACACAAGTAGGGGTATCAATTTCTAGCTGTTAAAATATGCACACGCACACAAACACCAGTGTACAGTGTTGCAGGCACAGGGTTGGGTGAGCTTGGGGAAGCAGACTCAGGAGACCCTCTCCCACATGGATATTCCCTTTCCAGGATGTGGCCAGGAGCATCCTTCAGCCTGTGCCAAGTCCTGCTGAGAATGGTGGGATCGTTGTGAGTGTTGAAATGACATTTTTCAAAGGCATTTGCATATTTCTAGGCCATTTCTTTCAATTCCTTACAGTAAACTTTTTTTCTAAGTGAGCATTTTTCTCTGATTTTAGGCGTTCTGTATTTTTTTTTTTTTTTCCTAACAACATCTGAGTTCTGTTAATCTTTTGGACTTTGAAAAAGTTTTTCTAGTTTTGGGTTTTGGGGTGTTTTTTCCCTTTCCAGCCCAGGCAGTCAATTCCTGAATATGAGCAGGAGGGCTATTGAGCAGTTAATCTAAAGCAAACGAAGATTTCAGCCAGCACAAAGGTGCAGCAATCATTTTGCAGTTTGGATAGAAGTTTTGATTGAAGACTGGGATATATGGGTGTGGATGGTTCCAGCACTGCCAGATGAAGCCTGGAGATGAATCTTTGCAAATGTTCAGTGATGAGTTCCATTTGAAATTACACAAAATGAGTGTTAATAGATGTGTGTTATCTTTATTTTCTCTTCCAAAGTGGCCTCTCTGTCTCCCATCCATTCCTGTTTGATGGTGAGCTCTTCCAGAGGTGTTTTCCATGTTTATGTCCCACCCTGAAATACACACAGTGCCTTGCAGACAGACAATCTCATCTGAACTGTGGCGTTGCCCCAGTGGATTCTGTTCATGTACTGCAGAAGCCTTTGACCTGCTCTCTGCTTTGGGTGTACAAAGTCATCCTTTTGTGAATCCTTAATACCTTACAGTGAATTTCTGTTCAAGTTTCAATAAACTGATAAAAATGGCTCCCTCTTTGTTTTCTTCCTTTTTAACTTTTTAACAACTATTTCCAGTAAACTCACTAAAATTAAAACAGGAATGTGTAAAAATTTGTTTTCTGGGTGTTTTTTTTTTTTGTTGTTGTGGGTAGCGGCATCTTGTCCTAAAGCATCCACTGTCTGGGAAATTCAGGCCAATTCAAATCAGAGCATGGCTGATGTGTTTGTTCCATTTCTGCCTTTCAGTCTATCCGAGAAGTCACAGGCTACGTGCTGGTGGCTTTGAACCAGTTTGAGTACCTGCCCCTGGAGAACCTGCGCATCGTCCGCGGGACCAAGCTCTACGAGGAGCGCTACGCTCTGGCCATATTCCTCAACTACAGGAAGGATGGGAACTTTGGGCTCAGGGAGCTGGGCTTGAGGAACCTGACAGGTAAGTGAAACTTGGAAATGTGGGGGATTAGTTGCAAGGAAAAAAAATGAGCTCGTTGAGTATTCCCCCAGTGGATTCTGCAGGCGACTGAGGTACCGCCAGAGCCTGGCAGTTGTGTGTTCTCTGAAGGGTTTGTTGGTACATAATTTTTTTAGTTCACAAAAGTACTTCTCTCCATAATAATCAAAGGTTGCCCATGAGAGTCATGGCAAGAGCATATTTGAAACAAAAACAGTTGTTGAAAGAGCAAGTGAACTTTTCTCTGTGTGTTGATACCACAAGCATGTTGGTTTCCTTGTGATCCTTGATTACTGTGCACCTGTTCCTTCAGGTGCTGGGTATTTTCTGCCAAGTTACCTTAGCTTTAGCATCCCCTGTGCCTCTGCATCTTTGGTTTATTTTATTTTAGAACTCCCTTTTCTAAGCAAAAAAAATGCATTACATATAGTGAGGTTTTTTTTTTTTTTTTTTTTTTTTTTTGAGCCAAAAACGTAAGCAAAGTCCACAGCTTCAGATTTACCTGTAAATTCAGGGCTGGATGGTGCTGTGGGGTAGATCAACAATTCATTTCCTCCATCTGAGGATCCAGAGTCAGTGGTTTGGGAGATTAAAACTTGATAAATATCAATGGACTGTAACTTAATAAAGAGCAAGCAGTGGCTCTACTTAGGGAGCTCACTGGAAGTATTTTATTTATTCCTGGTTCCTCTATCAACTATGGTAATTTCTATCCTAAAATGGTAATTTTGATGTGGCCTTGTATTTGCTAGTGGCTGAAAGCTGACTGAAAACCACTGTCCTGAGCTGGCTGTGAAGATTGAACCTCAGTATGAAGAGGTGGGAGCCTTCTGAACTATATTTGGGCACCCTTCCCTCTCTGCTTTTTTTGTCTATCAGTATTCAGAGTAGTGTGAGTGCTTACAGTTCCCTGTTCTGCCTCACCTGGCTGAACAGCAAGGGTTTCAAAAACAGGAAGAAAAAGAAGGCCTGAAATTTTTAACAAAATAAACCAATTTTGGATGACTCTGATTAGGCTCTTTGCTGTGGTCATATTTTTGACAATTTTCTTTACTGAGACCATCATGCCAATATCAGAGTGCTTCCCAAATGTCTCTAAATCCCTGCCATCTACTACTCTTCACTCTGTCACAATCCAATTTCTTCCTCTTCTGTTCCTATATTTTTTCCAACCTTTCTGACATAGGGAGTTCATTGTGGCTATCTATGCCTTTACATCATACAGAGCCACAGCATTGGGTGATAACAGCATTATCTCTTTCTTTGTGTATGTTTTCTGGTCTTTGAGTCTCAAAATCCCTTGTAAAGACACTAGGCTGGGTGACACTGAGACAGAGAGTCAGGCCAAGGCCAGAACATGATGGAAGTCTTTCCTCTTGGGTCTGAGGTGGTTCTGCCAGGTGAGAGTTGCTCTATTAGGGCTCATTTAGCCATGGCTTTGTAGGATAAAAAAAATACTTACCTTGTAGGCTTCTGCTCAAATTCTCTTCCTGAACCAGCTTCCCTGTGCCAGTTGGGACTCCAGAGATGCCCTCTGGGAGCTGCTGTGACATGACAGACACAGCACCAAAACTGCCCAGCAAGTGGTTTCATTTTCATTTTAAGTGTCTTAAGAAAAGCAGCCTGTGAATCTCTCCCAACATGAGATCACATCCACTTCTTCTGATTTAGGTGTTTACAAAGGCCTCTGATGGATTATTGGACTCAAAATGAATTGTTGTCTTCTGAAAGAAAAGTGCCCTAATAACACCAGCTTGTCTCCACGGAGCCCTTAAAATAGCTTCTGTGTGCTGAATGTGAGCCAGTGTGTGCTTGAAAATGCTCTTAATGTTTTCTAGACAACATGCCAGTGCCTCATGAGTCTCTCCAGCAGCTGTTCTCTGACCATTTTGTGCACTGGTTGAGATGCACTGGGCTGTTTTAACCCACAGCCCCCCTCTTGCTGCGCATGCTCTTCCCGCAGCATGTTCATACTTCATTAATTTTCCTGACACATCCTTAGCACCAGTAGCTGCATGAAAATAACTGCTGGATGTGGGAGTGGGTGATGTGGCAAGGCTGTGATGGATCAGCTGTATCTGAACCTAGTTTTTAGTTTTAGCCCAGAAACCACAGGTGAGCTGCTGAAGGTGCCCCCGTGAGCTCGCATTCTGCAAGTCCACTGCAGGTTTGAGGAGACTGGCTTTGAATCCTGCATCTTTTCCACTTGAGTAAAATGTAACATGGCTCTTGTCTTGCATGTGAAGAATTGTCATTCCAGGCTCATGCCTTGTTCACAGGAGTTTGGGAAATTCTGTTTTTCATTCCTGCAGTGCTGGATGATGGGCTCCTGAGGGTATTTCTGCCTAGTGCTGTACAGTATACAAACACAAGCCCTACTCCCTGTGTTAAATAAATGAGGAGGCTGCTCTCACCTGCAGAGTCTCCTCAGACACAGGATTTCAGTCTCCTGTGCTGTACCACTGCAGTATTTTCTATGTGTTGTTAACAGCTGTGTTTTTATTGTCAGATATGTCTATCAAGTTTTCATATTTAAATGTAACTTTAAATGCTTGAATTTCCTCCTTTGCACTATAAAAAAATGACAGCTGTGAAGGCAGTTAGTTTTATCTCACATGGAAAACATGATCCAGTTCTCACTCATGATGCCTGTCAAACCACAAGGGAGTTTTGTTTGTATAGCTCAGCCCAGGACTGTCCCCTAAAATGCATGTGACACTTGCAAAAAAATCTTAGCTATGAAAATCCTGTTGTAAAAACTTAGTCAATGGTTCCACAAACATGTCAAAACTGAACTGACACTGAACTAATGAAGTGGCTGCTGCCATCTCAGCTGGACTCATCTCAGTGTGCAGATCCAGCTGCCAAGAAGCCTCACAGTGAAAAGAAGGGTTTGACATCCTGGATGTAAAAGCAGGGTTTGACATCCTGGCTGTATTCTTCAGCCTGAGATGAGAGACTGAGTGGTGCTGAGGGAGAAGGTGTCCCAGCTCCTTCCAGTCATTGCCCAGATCACTGCACATCACCAGGCAGCCAGCCTCAGCTCACCCAGCCAAAGGGCACCATCAGTGCTCACACTTGGAGCACTGCAAACAGAGAGGGAATCTCATGGCTGCATCTATTACAGCATTTATCTAGAGAGGGGAAAGAGGGGTGACTCACAGAATCATTTAGGAAGTATCCCATTTTTTTCTCTGTGAATGTATTGGGCTGATGTGGCCAGCAATGTGTATTCTGTCACCATCTGCTGAAGGTGGGGCAGTGACCCTTATCTCCATGGCACACATTATCTGCTAGTGGGCCAGCTTTAAACCAGCTGGGGCAATCATCTTTATCTTTTCCACAGCCCATCCTCCCTCCAGGAAGATACCATCTGCTGCTGGCCCATTCAGTCCCAGTGCATGACTGATAAAATTCCATCATCCCACTGGGAGATGCTCCAGCCAGGGGAGGAGCCAAGCCTTTCCCACCCAGATAAAAACTGAGATTTTGGACAGCAAGTTATCCATCTTTCCACTGACTGACTGACAGGGTGTCAGGTTGTATTCTGACTCTGTCAGTGTTTTGGGATTGTTCTTTGTAATACTGCATTTCTATTTTAATTTTCCTAGTATAGAACTGTTATTCCTAATTCCCATATCTTTGCCTGAGAGTCCCTCAATTTCAAAATTATAATAATAATTGGGAGGAAGGGGTTTACATTCTCCATTTCACAGAGAAGCTTCTGCCTCTATTGGCAGACACCTGTCCTTCAAACCAGGACAGTGAAGATGAATAAGAGAGATATACAGCAAATTATGTGTCTTTGAGCAGTAACAACCTCATCTTCCCTATTGGCCTCCAGGACAGCAGGTTCCATGAATCCCTTGAATTCTTTGAATATATTAGAATGAAGTGGACTTAGCAGTGACAACACAAAAAAGAAACAAACCCACAGCTAAATATTTAGGGGTTTTCTTCATTCGTTTTTCAGGAATGAGATGAATAAATTAAAAGATGATAAATTAAAATAACTGAGGTTCAAGTGAGAAAAAGATTTGCAGCTTAAACTATTTGATCTGTGATAACCAAACAAAGGAAATATAATTTGATGAGCCAAGAATCATAAAGTAAATAACATTTCCGCAGTTGTAGAAAGTAAATTTTGTAAAATTGTAAATCTTGCCTTCAACAGATTTTTGTAATTGATTTTATATATTTGTTTTTTATTCTTCTGCAGAGCAAGATTTTAATGTTTGATGGTTATTTCTATGATGTTTTCAGTACTATTTTCCCCCAACAGGAAACTGAAAATGTTATAGTGTACTTTGGAGTGACATCACTCCTTAAAAAGGCTGCTTTTCAAGCAGGTTTTTGTCTTTCTTCCTTAACAAGCTCATTTACTGTAATTATATTGCAGTTGGAGGGAAGGGCATGGGAGGAGTCAAGTTTTGTTCACTGTGCCTTTTTTTGGCTCTAAAATTCTTTTGGAAATCGTGCTTGGATGTCTGCCCAGGACTCGAGTGATGGCACACCAGGCATTTTTGTGGCAGGGATTAAGGCCACCCCCTTTTTCTTGCCTGACTACAAAGCCTGTGCCAGCAAGACCTTTCCTGGAAAGACAGGCAGGAGTTCCTGGTGTCCAGAGGTGCTCGTGTGTGATGCATTGTGGCACATCTCAAACTGTGTCAAGGGAAAATTAGGAAAAAGTTTTTCACGGAAAGAGTGATCAAGTACTGGAATGCTCTGCCCATGGAGGTGGTGGAGTCACCATCCCTGGATGTGTATAAAAAAGACTGGATGTGGCACTCAGTGCCATGGTCTAGTTGAGGTGTTAGAGCATGGGTTGGACTCGATGATCTTGGAGCTCTCTTCCAACTTGGTCATTCTGTGAATTGCCACGTTCCTCCATGAGCTGGGAAGAAAGCCATGTGTAACTTGCCTCAGGCTGGCTGTGCAACAGGTGAGCCAGGTATGGAGTCTGTAGCCTCGGAGAGGGGTTGCTAGGATACATGGAGGAGAGAGAAATTGGTTTTTAAATCCCTTCGGCCCCTCTGTGTGCAGGGCTGCTGCAGGAGCTCTGTGCAGGAGAAGCTGGGGCTGCCCAGGCGTGCTCCTCTCCTGGATCCTTGAGCTGCCCTGCCCAGAGAGGCATTTGCATGCCAGCACAGCTTTGTGACTAGCCAGTGGGGAGGAGAAGAGGGAGGAACACCTCCTTTCCCAAGGGAAGTGTGGAGGATTCCCAGGGACATGCATAGAACCAGCCTGAGTCCTGCTTGCTCACCCGGTCCCTATGGAGAGAGGGAACAAGGCTTGTGGCTGCCCCCAGGCTCATAAATGCAAGTGTGCCTGCTAGAGCATGTCTGTCTTTTCTCCCTCTGTTAGACTCTTTCCCAAGGAAAAAAAACAATCATCCCATTCTGGTGGATGATCTGTTGATATTATTATGATATTATGCACATTATACATACAGCAATAACAGGATGGGGCTGCAGTCTTAGAGCTTTTATTTCATCAGTGCCATCAGCCTCGTTTTATAGAGTGAGATACAGGAGATGGTGAAAGCCCTTGCTGTGACAACCACAGGTGAAATTCTCTTCGTTACAAGATCTTTTAACAACTTTCTAGCCAACAGCATAATGTTAAAACCTGACAAGTGTTTGCTCAGGCCAATTAATAAAGTCACATGTACCTCTTGCTTTGAACAATGCTTGCTTGTAATAGTTTAAAACAATGGATAAAGCTTCATTATTAAGCTTACATATTTCTACTATCCTGCTTAACATATTTTCCTAAGGCCCATCTCTACACAGCTCACAGCCCTATTGTTTCTTGTCCTTGCATCTTCAGCACTCTTGCATTCTTCCATTCTGAGATTTGCTCTCCTACAGCTGAGAGTTCTATACCTTTTCTGTTTCCAACACCATTCCAGCTGCTGCTCTGCTCAGACATCACAGGTGTGGTTGGCCCAGGACCCATCCCTGGTGGCAGTGGGAGCACGGGCTCAGGCTGCTCCCTGCCACTTGGCATCAGTGCCTGGGAATGCTTCCAGGCTCTCCTCAGCTGCAGATGTGGCCCTGAGGAATCCCAGATAAGGGACCTGCAGGTTGAGGAGCAACTGCCTCCAGCTGGCAGAAAATTGCTCTCAGGTCTGAGCAAGGCAAAAAACCCGTGTTTTATGTGGCCAGATATAAATACTGATTTTGGGCCTTGTGAGATTTATATTCATGAGTTTATTTTGTCCAGTAACAAAGGTGGGACATTGGTTTTTAATTTCAGCAAAGCTGGAATTTTGTGCAGTGTCTCTGAAGGACTTGGATATGCCTTTTTCATGCTGAATACTATAACCAATGTCTGTGATTCTTTGCAACTCATTGATCAATAAATTATGCTCAGTTTTCTTTATTTCAGAACACTTCACTTTTTGAATCTGTCTGTAGTGTTAGAAATGTGTAACCTTGTTTGGAATGACTGTGGCAAGGATTTAAGCAAAAAGCTCATTCGAATAATAATATACTGGTAAATGTCTTTAAGTGGAAATTCTAAGGATTTCTTATGTGTGGTGGTATTCCCCTTCCCCACAGTGCTTTCACATGAACCAGGAGTCACATCTATTGCAAATGGTCTAAACCAGCTTCTTGAAAGTAATGCACAGAATTATTGACATGAGCCAGAATTGTCATGCAGTAGTATAACTTCATGTCACACAGCCTCTCCTGTAACAAAACAGGGCTTAAAATCAAGGGGAGGAGAAAGCAGGGCAAATTCTTATCTGGTGTAAATTGGCTTACTTGCTTTGACTTTGTAATGAACTGAA
The DNA here is from genome assembly GCA_030060385.1 of Muscicapa striata striata. Taxonomy (NCBI): domain Eukaryota; kingdom Metazoa; phylum Chordata; class Aves; order Passeriformes; family Muscicapidae; genus Muscicapa; species Muscicapa striata. The sequence continues at coordinate 1,732,894 of JAREIS010000087.1, forward strand.
ATTTAAATTGCCATTTACTTCCTTCAGTGGATAATTTAATTCATACTTTAATTTATAAGTTAACTAGTGCCTAACATCCACTTCAGCCCTTTTAAAGGATGTTGTGTACAGAGTGCTCTGCCAGCATTAATACCAGCTAATGACAGCTGACTCAAGGCATGTCTGCCTCAGGAGCTCTGGCCAGGGATCCTTGAGCCAGCATCCAGCCTTGCTGGCTTTGGGAATGGTGTTGACCACACCACTTGGGCCCTGTGCTTGTGCTGAATAACCCAGCAGATCATTCCTGTCTTAACAATGGTCTCTGAAAACAGAAGCACATTTCCCTGAGCTTTCAGTCTTAATTATGTGGCTGCTGGGTGAAGAAGGGTCTGCAGGTAAAGATTTGGGTCTAGGGTAGATGGAGGAAATCCTTCCTTGCCCTGCAGTTATCTCCACATCTGCTGCTTTATTTTGTGATTCATACCACTTCTACAACAGAGCAAATAAAGCTTGCCTGCTTTAATTAGACCAATTTTGAGGGTGTCATTGAAAATGCTATTCAGAGAGGATCTGGTGTGATGTGGGATTCAAGTTTAACACTGTCAAACGTTAGTTTAAATTTCATTAAAAATGCATCCAGGTATGTTGCCATTGTTACCTGATAATGCCATGTAAAATAATAACACCACTCACTCTATTTTTCCTTGCCAATTTCTCTCCTTCACCTCCCTGCAGTAGTTCTATCTGTGCACTTTTCAATTATGAAGTGAGAAATTCTCCATGTTCTGGAGGTGTGAAACACTCTTTAACTTTCTGGAAATGTGGGCAATCAAGATAACTCCAGTAATACTGAAGCCCTGTGGTAATAGAGTAGCTTTGCCTGGCTTCTGTGACTCGAGAGCTTCAGCAGCATGGGGATTTCTCTGTCTGCATGCTTCACAGGGAGTTAAACATCTGAACAGAGTAATCCCTCCATTTCAATCACACGGGTCAGGAATGGGAGGCATTTCAAAATACCCAACTTTGGCAGACAGATCTGTGCTGAGCTGCACTATAACTTAAGTAAAGTGCAGTGAGCGTTACAGTTGGGAAGGATTGTGCAGTTTATAGTGACAGCACTGCTGAACAAATAGATATCCCAGCTTCCCACCAGCTAGGGAAAGAAAGGAACAGCTGAATTGTTTTCTCAAGCCTAGGCTAAGTCTTGACTAGGTGTTCTAGACATTTAAATCCTTGCTGCTCTGGCAGTATATCTTCTTCAGATAAATGCAAGAAGCATTACTTTCAGTGTTTGTTGTTTGGTTTGGGTTTTTTATTTTTTTTCCCCCCTTTCTCTCTACAGTCTTCTGAATTCATTGATTTTCTCATTTCCTTCTGACAGGCTACAGCTGACAAGGAATTTTGTGCTTTTGTAAAGTAATTAAAGTCTTGTGTTACATGGGGAATGTAATCTATTAGCACTCCTTGGCCAAAGGCAAGTTGCTGAGCAGGATAGTCCAGCTGGGGACAGTGGGGACATGAGCTGTGAGCCACTGGTGGGGCAGAGGGACCAGCCTCCAGCCCTATGGAGCTGCTGAATTCTAGGGGTCAAAATGGCACAAAACTCTAGGGATCAGGTGTCAATTCAGTGCCTTAACTTAAAGCTCAGCAGAGGCATTTCAGTGACCTTGCACACAGGTCTGGAAAGCAGCATATGCTCACAGACCTGCATTTAAACCCAAGTTCCAGAGTGAGCTCCTTCTTCTAGCTTTTCTTGCCAGCCTATAGAAGTAATAAATTTGGGGTTTAGGTCACCATTCATTGCAAAAAAAAAAGAAGTCCTGAGTTCAAAGAAGGTTGGATCAGACCCCTAGGTATACATATTGGAAGTAGTTGGTGTCCCTAGGATATTTTCATGCCCGTTCATTTTCATTTGCCGTAAAGGGAAATTCCTTAGAAAGATGGACTATTATTCCATATTAAATAATATTTAATATGGAATAATCTAATATATGGAGGGGCTGGAGAGGCAGTGAACCAAAACCTTTCCTTTGCTGCATTTATCTCCAGGAAAGCCCCTGCAGACAGGGGAGAGAGAGCTTTGGAATTTGCACGCAGGTAACAGCAGTCCCTGGTGGGGAGCAAGGGGAGCAAGCACACCCTGGTGGGGTCAGGAGCTTCTTTCTGTGGCTGGGGAAAGTAAAGGGAGCTGCCAATAACAATTATCAATTGACTGACAATTGCAATCGACCCTTCCTGACCTGACTCGTGTGCTCCTCCCTGCCCAGGGCTGTGGGGATGCAGCTGGGTGTGAGTGTGCTCTACAAACTGGGAAAATACAGGAGGCATCTGCCCTGCACCTCTGCAAAGGTGGAGAGGCAAACCAGAGACAGGCAGGAAAAGGTAACCTGGAGGGCAAATAGACAGAGAAATGAGAAAGAGGAGAACAGAAATGCAGCCCTGCAGAAAGGAAATCAGTGGGAAGAGCCAAGCAGGTGTCCCAGGAGGAAGGGCAGAACTGTACCTGCACGGAGGATGGAGCAGCAGCCAGGCTGTTGGATACACACCTGCTGGAGTTCTCTGGGACTCCAGGCTCCTGGTCAGTCCCAGCTGGCTTCAAGCACGGAAAATGAGCTGTGAGTGGTGTGAAGTGCCAGCGGGAGGGAGCCAGAGCTGGAGGCAGGTAATATGTGTGGACACGGAGTTGTCTGGGGGCTGCAGGAGCCCTTTGTGCATCATGAGGAACGTGCCTGCGGGCGTGGAGTGGGGGAACAAAGGTATCAGATGAGGAGAACACGCTGGAGGCCTTTTTCTTTGATGTTTGGAAATCGCTCAAGGGGCTGTCTTCTCTGAAACCCCTTTGCCTTGCCTTTTTTTCTTTTTTTCCTATTTTCTTTTTTTTTTTCTCCTTGGTGAAACTTTCATTGATGTACTCTCGTTTCTTTAAGGCTTAGAAGTGAAAGCACATCCATCCGTGCAGCCCTTGTACAAATGCTGTGCTCACGTTTTAATTCCTTGAGGAGCTGACTTCTGCTTCTGCCTGTCAGAAGCAGCAGAGCCACGTGCTTTGGGTTTGAAACTCTTGGCTGGGGTGGGGAGGCAGCACAGAAGGAAGGGCAGCATCAAAGACATCCCTGTCTGCCACACTGTGGAGAGACTGAGGAGATTGTGGAGTTGCTTTGGGGCTTTTTTTTTTCCTGTTGGCATTTTTTAACTGGTTGGCTCTAAATGCATTTAGATTGATGCTACAGGCTGTGTGTTGGAATAATATGAAAATAATTTTAAAAAATAATTGCTGTGAAAATTTTGGATGGTATTCCATCAGAAAGAAGGTCAGTCACCTCCCAAAGTGACTCTGGGGCACTAGTACCCAAGGGCAGGATGAGTTTACATGGGCAAATTCAAGATGTTCTTGCTTAACCTGCTGCTCTTCTCCTCCATGTATATAGATTTAGTCAGGACAAGCAGAAGATTCTCAGGGAACTTTTTTAAAATTGAAAAATATCTGACAGGGAAGGCTTCTGTAAAAAAGGAACAGTTGGAAAAACAATGGGGAAAGTGCTGAAAGTGCTAGGCACCACCTTTCTTTTAGAAATGAAAAGGTATGACTTATTTAAGAGCTTTTAATGCTTTCTTCTAACAATTAACTTGTATTTTCAATCAAATAAATTATATTTGATTTATAATAATGACAATAGTATTTAATATATATATAATATTATATATATTTATTATATAATATATAATTACAATAATAATCAAATCTGTTATATACTGAATTTCCTTTTATAAACTCATGCTAGTTCCTTTTTTATTAAGCCAAACATCGAGTAAGTTCACCTGAACTAGAGGTGAACTTTAGGTCATGATTGAGTTCATTCCCTGGCTTGAGGGCCCAGGGCAAATCCTGCTGAAATTACTCTTTAGTAGCATTGTACAGGAAGCAGAGTGGATGTGTAGCCCAGGAGATGGCTTTCTCATCCCTGGTAGAGTTAATTGTGTTTCCTTTCCATGAAATAGTCATCTTTCCCTCATACTCTTTACAAACCTCAGTTACTTAAAGATCCATTATCCTGAGCACAGTGTTGCAAACACTAATAAAAAAAATGTAATGTGGAGGTGAGTCAGCCATTAATAATAACAACAAAGCCATAGTGCAGAAAGGATAAGGCAGATACAGGGAGGATGAAGGCAAAGCACCCTGTGCCAGATGTGGTCAGTGGGGAAGCTGGGCTGGACACAGCTGAATGTGTCTTGGGCTCCTTGTGGAAGGAGCCCACAAGGCTATGAAACATCTTCCTTCATGTTGAATCAATAGGTACAAGCTGTGTTTTGGGAGAGCTGGACATTGATTGGCATTGGCAGGACATCCAAAGCCTGGAGTATCCATGGCATGGATATGCCCTGCCAGTCTCACCAAGACCGAGTAGGAATTGATGTTTTGTTTGGAAATGGTGATACCACACTCCTTAATTTATTTTTTTTTCCCCTCTCCATGGCCCTCTTCAGTTGGATGTCAAAGCCCCCATTCCATGTGTAAGAAGCTCTCTGAAGTGCTGATCCAGGTGTGCTCTGCAGGGCTGCTGTCAGCTGAAGGTGACACTTCAGCAACAGCCAGGCTCAGGGGCTCTCCTGCTTTACAGACTGCTGGTCAAGGAGTGAGGCTTGATGTCTTAAAACACAACTAAAGTATGCACAGGGTGAGGCTGCAAGGGCAGCATCCTCCTCTTTGTGTGTCAAAGAAGAGCTGAGAGGGATATTTTAATGGCTGTGAATGCATAACAGCTTTATCCCATGGGCTGTGCTGTTAGCTCTGCCCCAGCTCCATAAACCTCCCTGCAGCCTCCAGCTCATCCAGGAACAAGACTTGTAGATGTTCAGAGCTGCTGGGTTTTGATTTAACATTCAGAAGCATTCAGCTTCCCAAATAAAGATAATAGTTTTGCTAGTTGAGAGATTTATTAATATGTTAACATGGCCTTAGTTTTAAGCCTTCTATTTCTCCCTTTCTAGAAAAATGTCTTGCCACAAACCAGCCTTGAAGTTTGGAAAAGTAATCAAAGCTCTGCTGAGCAAATTTGATGACACTGATGGGTTGAATGAGCTATGACCTCTGCTAGCCTCATTCTGCTCCATTTCCCCTTCAGGCTGGTAGCAGTGGCTGGAAGTAAATATTAATCTGCTAATTTACCCTCTGGTATAAATAGAAAAAAATGTTTTGTCAGTGGGCCTATCCAGCCTTACTGCTTTGTTTCTGAGGATGAAGTGGCAGTGCTGCCTGTGGGTTTCTCTGCTCAGGGGACTTTCTCTCAGAGATACATGGAAGGGTTGCTTTCCTCTCTGCTTTCTTAGGTGGGTAATTAGAGTTGTAATCTAGGGTTCAAGGATAGCCAACAAAGAAATCTTGCTCGGGTTGAAACAAAATTACTCCTTAACGTGACTTGTTAAATTGAAACAAACCTCACATGAATGTTCTTTTAAATCCATTTACAAGTGCCTTGTATTGATTTAGCCTACTTCAGTAATTCAGATGAGCTAAATTGATGTCTGTGCACTAAGCACATTCTCTTGGGATTTCATACCTGGCGTACTGACTTGACTTCAAAACTGATTTCAGTTAAGCCAGTGCAAGCTGTGTGTGAAGAACAGGCCTTTCTTATTTGCTGCTACTGGTTTGGCCTAGAGCAATGTGACACCTTGGGGGAAAAGGTGTCTTTGCCCTGTTAACTGTGATTCTGGAGTGCCCTACTCACCCTGCCCCTAAATTTGACTTTAAAGTGAAAATACCATTGCCTAAACACCTTGGTAGCAGCCGTCCTTTTGCACAGCAGCTGTTTGAAAAGGACTCTTTAATCCTTTTTTTTTTTTCCCCCAAGGTGCTGTGTCCCCTAGTATCTGGAAGAGGCTTGCAGACCTAGTTCTCTACAGTCATGCTTAATGCTCCCCAGACAAACAACAGTTAGGAGCCCTCAAGCAAAGGTTTCTTTCCATTTTCAAACAGTGCCTCTCAGCTTTGGCTCAGCTTGGTGTCTCTTTGTGCCACATACCAGAGTCCCTTCAACCACTAAGCTGACAGGCTCTTTTCATCTCAGCCACCTAGAGCTAATCTGAAGTGCCCAAACTGACACTTGTGGCCAAAGCTCTGCTTCACTTGACAGCCTGGAAAGGAGCTGAAGCCTAACCTAGCGTCCTGCTGAGCGTGGCAGTGAGAGTCATGGCTTCCCTTTATTCCATGCAAAGACAGGATGTGGGATATGGTTTAGGGGTGCCAGTTACCACAGATTTGTGAGTTGTTGGTTCATAAATTGTCACTCAGCATTTGAGCTGTGATAGCTGGTGCTGTATAAACTCTTTGCACCCTAAATGGATTACAGAAATGTGATTTGTGATTTTGTCTAGGATTACTGGACCTATTACCAAGGTTTAGATGGTGAGACTGTTAAACAGCAGCAGCAAAATCTCCTCAATCAACATTAAGCTTTTACTTGTTTTGAAAAGTGTTTCTGCATAGACATTGCAAAATTAGGAGCTGCATTCCTGTTTTAGGTCACTATTTTGCAAGTAAATCTAAACTTCTGTAAATGGTAATGTATAGAACTGAACTACTCCTTTCTAGAACATAAGGGTCAGCAGTTCACAGCAGACTCATCTGTAAGCAGCACTTTCCAGTTGTAGCTCAGAAGTTCACAGGAGAAGACTGAGAAAAGCAGCCCCTGAGCTAAATAGCTCAATGTGATCAGGACAGGAGGCCACCAGGACCCAGGGAGGTGGATAAAGCAAGGACAGGGAGACACAGCAACTTCTTATGGAGCATCAGTTCTGCACATCCAGAGTCCCAAGACAGCCAAGTTTCATTTCTGTTTGAAGGCAAAGGGGGTTTGAGGGAAGGATTTGAAAGGTCAGTGTGATAACTTGCTGGATGTCCACATCTTTGAGATACAGCATAGATGAAAGAACAAAAGATGTTTGAAAATGTATCTGCTGTTTGATGAAAGGTGGCATGACAGTCCTATTGAAGGTGGGAGAAGGCATAAATAGTGTATGAGAGAATGATAGGCTCTGGAAGATCCTGAAAGTGAATAAAATTTGCTTTTATTTGATGTGATGAGAAGACATGAGGTGCAGGGAGAAGAAGAAAGATTGTTTTGAATGGTGAGCTAGGGAAGTAGTCACACAGTGGAATTCAGAAGTTAACAGAGAAGAGTGAAATTGCTTCTTAAAGGAGAGGTGCTGTCATCAAGACATGAGAAGAGCCTGGACACAAGCTGAGGATTCAGTGATAGAAAAAAAAAGACTATGTTAGAGAGAACAGAGGTGGCAGAATGTGTCACATTGACTGAGACTGAAGAAGAGGTGGGAGGAGGAAGGGCTGCAGGTGGCATTGGCTGGGGCTGAAGGAGGTGCTGAGTTTGTTCTCTGTGTATCTGCCTGGCACTTAGAAATGTACTTTGTAGCTCTAATCTGCCATTGCCATCTCCAGGTATATCTCCAAGTACCTCCTGGGAGATTTTGTCAGGAATGGTGGATGCTGAGCAGCTGGAGAGGGTTGTCCAGCCTCCCCTGCCACCGGAGGCTGTGCTTTCTTTTGTCAATACAGTGCCATGTTTACAGATGTCACCAGGAAACAAATACTGGCTTTGTAGCACAGGCCCATTCTGAAGGAGAGACATGAATCTCAGAACAGAGGGTTCCAGTGTATGCACAGGGAAGCTGCAGCAGTTGAGGTTCACATTGTGTTTTTCTTACTATCACACTTGATTTATTATCTAAAGACATCTGTGAGTGAGGTGGTAAAACAGGGCTTTTTTAATTATACATCACCCAGCAAACTGATAAGGCAAACAAAGCAGCCAACCAAATAGCACGGGGATGAGCCACTTCAAAATAATAATGTAGCAAGAACAATAGGGGAGTAATTCACAGCTCTCTCAGAAATTTTTGCAGTTCAGAGGGGGTGAGATAGCAAACAGCTATTGACTGTTTTCCTTTCACATTTCCTACCTGTCTGCCATGTGATTGGGAAGTATATTACCTGAATCCTTGCGGGAGTTTTCCCAGTATTGCTTTAAAAGCCTTGCTCTGCAAGAAACAATCCTAATGGAAACCAAGATTTGGGTATAAAATAAATACAGAGAAAAAAGAAGAGTGACAACTAATTTAAACTACAGTTTAAATTCTTTATAATTCTGGTGACATGCAGATGTACAGGAGCAGCTCCAGCATCTCCCTAGCCTCTCTGGCCTGGCACAGTGGTGTGAACTGGCACAGGGGCTACCTCAAAGGGGAAAGTGGCAACCTCAGCACTTAAAGAATTCAGTAATTCTGTAGCCTGAGGGTACAGGGTGGTTGTGAGCTCTGCCTTGGGATGGAAATCTCAGCTGCCCTTGAAGTGAGGGAACCTGGCACGAGGCACAAAGGCTTCCCCAGGCTCTGAGCAAACATTTGGGCTGCACACCAGGAGCATTCCCCGTGCTCCCAAAGTCATACTGCTCACAGGGTGAGAGCTGAGTGGCCTGAAGCCAGCCCAGAACATCCACTTGAGATGCCATGATTGCACTACAGGAGTAACCTTTAAAGGAAAACAGACATCCTGAAAGGCTGACCTGATCCAGAGCTCTGCAGCAATGCACATTTGATGTGCTGTCCAAACCAAAGAGAAGAAAGCTCTCTTCACAGTGAGTGAAGAACTAAAGGAATTAACCCACAGCTAGATTTCTTCTTCTTCAGTATTAGCATCTTTGTTCCTAAAGGACATTTACATGCTGGAGATATTTAGTAGATATATTCATTGCAAAGGAATAAGAGGGAAAAGGGAAGTTTTCTGCTTTGTTTCTTCTCTGCACATGTCTGTCTGTCTATCCTGTCAGTTTGCCAGTTGTTTTCTTGCAAGGGTCACTTTCAAAAGCCAAAGATCTAAAATAATAACCCCTCTTTTCAAAATGTGGTGATGGCCACATATTTAAAAATAGAGAAGCATGTAACTCACATTAGTAGGAGTTGGCCATCTAAGAACCTTTTAAACTGGTATGCACTAGGAGCACAAGTCCAGTTTGGAAAGGGTAGGCCACAATCCTGGAGTCTCAGGTTCCTGTGCTATTCTGAAAAAGAGATTGAACATCTTAAGTTACACAGACAGGTTTGTGAAAGCCAGTTTGAGGATTCTTCTGAAAATCTTAGGTGCTCAAAGTTTGTCATGGCCTGAGAATTTCTGCTTCCATTTAAAAACAATTAAGTCCATTTTCAGACATCACTTAGGGCAGAAGTGAAAAATATGAATCCTAAATTCCAATAAGATGGTCCGCACATACAAAAAACTACATTGATTATTTTTAACAACTCAACATTTTTTAGCCATGATGTCTTGTGGGCTGGCTGAGATTCTGGAATGCTGGGGGCTGGTTTATCCCACTTTTGTAAAAATAGCACATGTCTAGCAAATGCAAAAAAGCTGAAGAACTTTCCACACCACCTTTTATTGTGTGCTTTCAGGGTGGGATAATGTAACATACTTTTGCTTTACTTTTCGAAGGTTCTCATTGGGACTTACTGGCAAATGTACAAGTCATTTCTATTTCTGTGAATACAGTGTAGAAGATGAAACTTTCTGTTGCTGGCCACTTTCCAGCCAGCACTATCTGTTTATTACAGGCCATGTGTGGGAATGGAGTCATAAACAACCTCTCACTTTGGCAAAACCAGAACACTAATCACTTTTGTATTAGCTCCAATAAATCCTGAAAAAGTAAATGTTGTGGATTAAAAAGATAATAATGTGCTAATCCTTTCTGTGGTCACTAACCATTTTAAGCTGTTCCATCTCTCATGCCTGAAGGATAAATCCTCTGGCTCTTGATGAAAGGCTAGATAGTGAAGTACGTCCACACATCAAACACCACACTTGTTATCAACAAATGCATTTTTCTTACTCCTGCAGATAATTTTTGATCCACTTCTACCTTTAATCCGAGATCTCACTTTTCCTCTCCCACCCCACACCCTGGTCCCCTGTCACCAGGACTCCTCACTGATGAGCAGGGGGCCTTACAGAAAGACCTGCCTGAGCTCCTGACTGGTTATTGCTGAGAGTTATTTCTGGCAGAAATATAGGGAACAATTATTTTGTTCCCTATGGGAAATATTGTTCCCTAGGGGAAAAAATAGGTGAAATTTCTGTATAGTCAAAGGGACTGATAGACTTGTAGCAGTCACATCCAACTAGCTCATTTTATAGATGAAATGAATGAAAAAAAAATTTATTGTAAACTACATGATGATAGAATTGTTGTGGACATACTCTGACATTTGTTAAAGTCAGGGAAGAGGTTTTGCCATTTCCCTTGGCAATGGAGTTGCCCTGAGCTCCAGCCAGAAGAGGGGGCAAGGGAAGCAAAACAGCTGAAGGAGGTGCTAGACCTCCTATTTCTACTTTTAAAGAAGTTTTAATAAATCACAGCTTGAAAAGCTCCTGACTCTCAGAGATGCAGTAGCCATTTGCAGCAGTTTCAGTTGCATATGCCAAACTGAGACATGAAGGCAAAAACATCCTTCAGATCAGCTCCTGCTCCTAATCTCCAATAAATATTTTTAGCGGGTGTATCAAAGCCACAACAAGTGCCAGCACACCCTCTAAGCCATTACAGGATTGTTCACATCATACAGCCATCACACACTTCTGATTTTTCATGTTTGGCACTGGAAGTGGTGTTTTTTCTGTTGCAAAGTGAATATTGTTCCTTACACAGAAATGCAGGAACCTCATTGTATGTGGAACAAGCAGTTGATTAAAGATTGGAATAGTAATGAATGTATTAAAGTGGAAATGTACTTGGGTAATTGATTAATTGGTGCAGTCTAAGCTACTTGCAGAGCATTACATTCACTCCCTGTTAAATCAATTTTTGTCTTTTGTCCAAGCCTTGTGACTGAGAGCTGAAAAGCATGAGCAATTATTGAAATCATCCAGGCTGGTTCTGTGGGAGCTGGGAAGTGCCCAGGATCCCATTTGCAGCCTGTTGCTTGCCTTGGATCTCACTCTTACATTTCATTAGTATCTCAGGACTGCAGGCAGGTGGAAGATGTAATTAGTAATGCTCTTATCTTCCCACAGCCCACTTTTGCATTTCTCCCACCTTGTTGCTGCATTCTTAAAATGAAAAACCCATGGTCTCATGCAGACAGAAATGGCACGGTGACATTTTAATTAATGTGTTCATCCAAGGGAATACAGGATTGTGGTGAGAAACTTCAGCCTGGGATAGGAACTACACATTCCTTAGCAACACAAGAATACCAGAAAGGACTCCATGATTACATTTAAAAATCACAGAGCACCTGGAAGCCACAGATTGATGACTCTGGGCTAACAGCAGAGCAACAAGCTCTGCAAAGTAGGACAGTGTTCAGGACTAGCTACTAAGGACCAGGGAGAAGAACAAGATGGGATAGGATAGGATAGACTTCCAAGAGCCTGCTTTATAAGCTTCAGTTTCAGATCAAATCTGTTCATCTTAGTCACAGTTCATTGAAAACAATGAGTGAGGCTTTTAAAAACGTTTAACAGACACAAGCTGGAGGAAGGTGAACCTTTAGATTCATTCACAGGGCACAGACCCATCCCCAGAGTAACTAGCTTACCCTTGTTTTGTTATTTGCTTAAGAGTATTTCAACAGCCTTTGAGCCTAGTGTTTAGGAAAATGCTGAAAGTGAAGCACTGACAAAAAATAGTAATTAGTAAATTAGTAAAATAGCGATTTCCCAATTAGAGAAGCATATGTATAAACATTTACAGAATTAGGGCCTAGAGTGCTTTGTTTGCTCCTCAACCCTCCAAGTATGCAGTTGTTTGAATGTGTCTTTCATTTTGATGCCTAAATGTGCCCTTTTTAAAAGCCTTCCTTCCACTTGCTACTTTAAAGAAGGTTTGTATGTCTAGCTTTTTATTTCTCATACAACCTAAAGCTCTACCAGAAGCCAGTAACATCAGCTACTACTGGCATGTGAAAATTAGCCCCACCTTGAATATTCAGAGTTGGGAGCCCCTTATGCTGCAATATAATAGCAGGCTGCCTCATTCACTTGCATAGGAACTCTTTATTATCAGCAAACATGGCTTTGACAGCCACTCTGAGGCAACACAGCTCTATATCAAATACCAACAGAATTTGCATGAGTTTTCTTGCTAATTGCTGGAGTGCACTGTGCTGTGTGATGGCCAGGGAATGCAGCAGGGAGGTCTGAGCTTTGCCAGTCACTTGCAATGTAGGATTCAGCTAATGGGAGTTTATTAGCTCCGAGGAGCAGCATTTAATGAGCTGCCACCCTCACGCCAGGCCTGCTTTCCAAATGGTGAATGGTGCCTGCCAGATCAGAAGTGATGTATGAGAGAGAAGGAGGACACCACAAGAGGCTTCTGGTATTCTTTAAGCAAACCCACAGAAATCCCAAATGGCAAAGTGGGTGAGCCCTTGATAATCTCTTAGAAATGGAAATAAAAGGCGAATTCCTCTGGCTCTCGGTGAGTTATACTCAGAACAGTCTTAACCAAAATGTATGGGAAGGGGAGAAAACATCTCCTGTTTTCTTCATCAGCCTTTGCAAACTTTATTAACTTCATTAAACTTTATTAACTTCATTAATAGCACCATTAAAAAATGTGTGTTTCCATAGGTGCATGCTCTTCTGTCATAGTGGGGCAATTGTAAATTAACATCTCAAATATTCATGTTATTTTGAATGTAACTGGAAAAGAAAAATCCTTGATGGCGTGCTCTTTCTCATCATTGTGATGTAAATAGGCTTAATAGCATCACTGTAAAACATGATTATCAACAGTACTTGGTATAACACTGAGTGTAAACTGCTCCTTAATTAGTGCTGCTATTACTTTGATTTATTCCTGTAGGATGGTTGCTAGTCTTGACAGCATACTCGCTTCTCCACTCTCTTAATTGATCATTGTGTTGGTTTATTATTTTAATCAGGACTCTGACCTGCACTGAAAAATAGAAAGAAGCCCATTTTGTAGAGACAGACAGCCAAATCTCTTATCTCTGGTTTCTTTAGGTGACTCTCTGCAAGAGTCTCTCTAATACTGCGACACTGATTGGCGAGAACAATTTACCACTAAGGCATAATAAGGGAAAATGTAATAAAATGTCACCAGACACTGCTTATTTACAGTTGTTTGGCTAAAAAATAGGTTTCATAAAGCTTAGGTCAATTTGGAAACCACCTGAACACATGGCTTCCTGGATTTATGCCTCAATAAGCCTCAATATATGCTCATAGCCACTTCAGAGTGCTGTGCCTGTTCATCTCACAAGGATCCTTTTCCAGGTGGGAGACACTGGCCTGAGGCCCCAGAGATGTGGCTGCAGGTACAGGCACCCCATTCCTGAATGACCTTTGGCAAGTTGCCCCTCTTTATTGTGCTGTCCACCCTTGTTTGGACAGTCAAATAAATTTAGCCTACAAGTCACCTAAAAACAAGTTTCCTGGGGGGTACCTCAGACAAAGAGGGTACCAGCCCCTTGTTGGGTACCATGCCCACCCTCCTGCAGGGCAAGTATTTAATGACAGTGGTATGTTTTCTTTATGGTACTCCTGAACTCATACTGCCATGCCTATTCCTGCAAGCATGTTAATTAATCAATTAGCAAAACAGCATGAAAAAAAAAAATTCTGGAGTCTCAAAGGGATTACAAATCCACAAATGACCCCAAACTAGTTCAGTCCAGTGCTGCCTAATGTGGCCCTGCCTAATGTATTTTGATGCTGGTATCTCAGAGCATGGTCTTATCTTCAAAAGAGGGACAAAAGTGGCATCTCTACTCCAACAGGGATTGCTCAGATTACTGCCATGGAGTCATTTCCTGCATGTCACTAGCGCCAAGCAGTTCACTCTGTCCCAGAATAGCACTGAAGCTGCTCAGAAGAAATTTAAGTCTCTTGCTTGTGTTGCAGTTCCAGACACCTGTAGCCCTGTCCTTATCATTTCCCTTTCCTCCTCTTCTCTGGAAAGGCATCTCCTCACTCCTGATCTCCTTGAGTGGGATCTTGTCCTGGCTGTGAGAGGAGGAAGGCAGTGGCAGTCCCTGACAGTATTTCTAGGATAAGGAGTGGGTAAGGAGTTGAGTCCCACCCCAGTGTTTCACTATCATTACTGATTACAGAATTCACATTCAAGAAGAGATTGCTTTTCAACTTTCAGTTGGTATAAAGCAGACTGCTTGCACACTCCCAGCCTGGCATTGTGTGGATATTGAGAGGGAAGGAGGTGTTCTGTGGTCACAGATGTGATTTTCTTCTGATACTGTCTAAAGACAGACTGTTTCTGTGTTTAGTGTATTAAATCTGTAACTGGTTGTCCGCAGCACCTCTGTGTCCAAAGGACTTCCTTGCTTCCAACAATCTTTGCACTTACTACTTTAAACTTCCCCCTGCTTTTATAGGGCTCTTTATGTTCCTACAATCTTTGGGACTCTGTCCTGACTTATATATCAGGTCCTTACCTTACAGGTTGCTGTGCTCACAGTTGCTTTCCTTGAGGGAAACCAGTTTGAGCTGTGTCAGGTTTTGTGTCAGGAGCCTGCTCTCTTCCCAGCAGGAATTGCCTGAATCCTGTTGGCACTTCTTTCCATGAGACCTGAGCTGGGCTGGTTGACCCAGTGCTGCCCTGCCCTCTGGGCCTTTGTTCATGGCAAGGCAGTTTGTCCTGAATCAGAGTAATGTCTGAGATAAAGCCAAAATAAAATGAAATTAGTTGTCTTTTTCCACTGGTTTTGGATGAGGCCTCTCATCATTAGTCGGTGATATATTTTGATTTTTAAATTGTTTTACATTTACCATGACAAAAGAATGATTTAAAGTGAAGATGAGATATTTCCTTATGCAATATCACATCCTTCAGTGCTTGACTCCAAGAAAATTGTGGATTATTACAGCATGAATCAGGTTAGATGAGCATTTGCCCAAAAGAAAGGTTTATGTCTATGTACCTGCACACACAACCTAAAGGCACAGGGTTTGCTTTAAAACTCTTTTCCTTACTGATCATACTTGAATTTAGAAAAGTATATATATCTTACAAGCATGCTTTTTATGCAGTACATCCCCTGGAATTTTTTTCTGAAAGCCAAAGGTATATTGCAGCCAAGAAAGGGTGTCCAAGGCTGAAGTGCCCCACAGCTACCTCATATCCTCATCACTTTTTCTTGCTGTTATATTTTTCATCACATCTCCCATGAGGAAGCTGCTTCCCCTGGTTTTCCAGGTGCTGTACAGGGCTGGATGGGAGCTGTTGGGTGGGATGTATCTGGGAATCCACATGGATCCAGCACCATGAGCCATGTGCCTCCCCTGGTGTTAGGCAGGACTAAGCTTGTAAACCCCACACTTCAAAAAGGCCTTTGTAAAATGTGATCATAGGAAAGGAAGCATTTCTTGGAGACTATTCCTGGAAAGGTATTTTAAATAGTTCCTAGCATACAGTTCCATTATATTTAAAATGAAGAGCCAGGAGGGCAGAGAAGATGGAGTGTTGTAGTCCCAGGCTAGGGTTGCTCTCACCACAGGCTGAAGGGAGTTGTGTTTAACTGCTTGGCCAAGTGGCACCACATGAGTCTGACAGGAATTCTGAGAGCGTGAGGCTGGGAGATGTTTCCACTTGGTTCCCACCTTGGGTGGATGCACTTGTGTGTGTAACTGTACACACAGAGCAGCTCTGCTGGAAAAGTGATCCCAGGGCTTGACACAGAGCACGGAAGTGAAAATTTCTCAGAACGGCAGCCAGCATGACCTGGATAAACTTTTAAATCATTGAAGATAGGTTTGTGTAAGGCTCATACCATCATTCAAATTTCAGTAAGAGAGTTTATTTAACAGATGAAAACTTGCCCTGGTTTCTCAAGTGTGCATACCTGTGTAAGACCCTCCCCAGAGATGCTGATGTGGTCTGATTGCACCACCTGAAATCCACATCTTAGATGGTGCTGTCACAACCAGCCCTTGGGCAGGATGCTGCCCTTGCTGAATTTGCTGTGGTGCAGCTCCACTGAGCATTGGTTCTTAAAGCAGGTAACACCTCCTGCTTGTAAACAGGGATTACAAACAAATGCCTGGCATTAGAGCCAGAGCTTAAATGAGCTGCAAAGTTCAGTACAGGGTGAATGGAAGTTCCTGTAGGCTTCTAACAGAAGGACATTTTCCTGCTGCTCTCACAGATTCATAGGTGAGTGGTGGGCCACTGCAATTGGTGTTGCTATGGCATTGTAATAAATTGGGGATTTGATTCCAGGACTCCAACACTGGCATAGTTGCTTGGGTACAGACTCAGGGCTGGGTAGGGGTGACACTTCTGAAGTCATGTCACATGGAGATATTCCTGATCCTTTCATTCCTTTTTAGGATTTGCTAAATAATTGCCTTTTTTTGATCTAGGAATAGAAGTTACAATTTGCTGCTGGTCAGAGAACAGTTAAGCCTTCCTCCAGGGCTATTTTTAAATGTGGCAACAACTGTCCTCAGTGTTTGTAATCTGTCCAGAAATAGACACCACTTAACAAGAACTCTAAGCAAAGAGAAGAGCCTTTTTCAGGAATTCCCACTCTTCACAGGCATTTGGTTTGGTTTGGAGATCACTTTCAGCCCAAGGACACTTGGTGAGCTCAGTGGTCCCAGTGCTGCTGGAGCAGGTGAGAGCAGCACATTCTGGAGCAGCTCCAGGAGGGGACAGCACAAACCCACACTCACAAAACCCAGGGTCTGTGCAGGCCAGGCCAGGGGGCTCCCCCAAGGCCAACTGGAGCCAATCCAGCATGGTGACACTGGTGGATGTCCCTGCCACCATGGAGTGTGTGCCTTCCTCATAGTTTGTGTCCCCATCTTATCCTCACGCTGAGCCTAATCACTTATCAGGCAATCCTAGTGTGAACAGCAGTTGTGTACTTCAGTGGCAGGTCCTGTTAACTTCAAACCAGCCAGGCCACACTCATTATGTCAGGGAGAAGAGATCTCCACAATTTTAAGACTTCCCCAGCTTTCTCCCCTGCTTCAAAGCAGTTCACTCTATGAGGGGTGGATAGCATTTGCAGAAAATGCATCTGCCTTCCCTATTCCTCATCACATGTATTGGTTTATTCTTTATATTTCATGTGAGTGCTATGTGCAAGAATCAAAAATAGCCTCAGGAAAATGTGTAAGTCAGCAAAGGCCTGTTTCCCTTGGTCAGTGCTTGTGATGGGCAGTGCTTGCAATGGCTGCCTACCACAGAGGGAAGAGCCACACTTCTTTCTCCTGTATCCCTGTGTCTGTGTCACACTATGCCCAGGAAGGTGAGCTCTGCATCTCTAATTTTAGGCAACCCAGAGAGCTTTTTATGCCTGCAAGGCTGGATTAAGTTTGGATTTGAGCCTGAAAGTGCAGTCAACTGTCTTTGTAAAACCATGTAAGTACAGGAGGGTGCTCGAGTGTAACTGGAACACTGTTGGTGGAACTGAAGGGTGTGCTTGTACAACATTCAGGCAGCCTGGCAGGTTTTCAGGCTTCAGACTACAAAAAACCTAAGGTACCCATACATAGGTCCCCAGGCAGAATATAAACCTGAATATTACAGGTGTGTTCTTGACTTGCTGAATCCAATGTACATTTTGCCTTACTTGGGCAAGATAGAGCCCTTTAAGGTGCTATTTTCTCACTGGAGACTGGAAAATTATTATTTTAAAATAGAATAGAAAGCAGCTCAGTGTAGGCAAGCCTCTGTCATTTGCCAGAGACATTTCTGGCATACGAGCAAGAAGTAGTACTTTAAGCAGGAATTGGAAATGTGCTTTTCTGTGCCAGGGGTTGAAGATTATAGCTGCCTGTGATTTCTGCATCTGATAGTTCTGAGCTGTGAAGGGAACATTTCATTCTCAGCCAGCTCTGATATGTGAGAATCCTGAGATCTGTTTTAGAATATCCCTGAAAGTTAACACTGAAGTTGCAGCACCTTGTGAGCAGATCAGGAGGTACAGCCAGACCTGCATTGCACACCTCCTGGGACACACCAGCCTTTACCAGCACTGTTCTTAGCAGGAAGGCAAAGAAGTCACTTTGCAAAGTGGTGACTTGCTTTTGATTAAGCAGACTAGTCTATAATAGTAATTTAATGATGAGTTTGTGGCAGCGTGTTTTTCCCTTATGTTGCCTGTCAGCATTCATCCCAGTGGGTTGTTTTTTTTTTTTTTTTTTTTTTTTAATCACTAGATACAAGTGAAAAGACTGACCTTCAAAGGAACTAAACATCAAAACAAGGTTATGCGAAGTGCCAGGGACTGATAAGACATCTGTGAGTGTAATGCACCTCTGCATTGAGGCTCTGAGAAAAACAAAATAGACAACCCTGCCACAGTTCTCTTGAGGGCAGGAATTTAAACCACAGGTGTGTAATGCAGATGACTGTGGATGGCTGCGTGCTGAAAAAGTATAAAAGAAGAAAAATGGAGAGAAAGTACTTAAAAATTATAATTGTGGCAATAGAAAGGTATAAATTATGCAATGAGTTACTTCTCTCATGATAGATAGATAGATAGACAGATAGATAGATAGATAGATAGAGCCCAAAAAGAAGTTTTAGCCAAGTATGTAGATGGAGATGAAAAACCAGCACCCCAAAGGCTGTTAAAGGGAGATCAGTTCAGCTGTTTTTTGCCTCCAGCCAAAGGACTAAACAAGGACAAGAGAAGTTAGTTGAGATGAAAAAATTACTTTTGTTAGGTCAATATGCTACACTATCTGTTTTTAATTAGGCCATGACAGCGAAGCTCTGCCTCTCTTGCAGTGCTCCTATATTCAAAGATCATCCAAAATATGCTAATGTAAGGCTTTTAGTATCCTTTTAGGGATACATTTAGCATATTAAAAGCATACTCTGAGCATTAGCAAGACATACTGAACTGGTGGTTCATAGGAAGCCAGACCTGGAGATTACTGAGGCCACAGGATGCTCTGTGTCCTGTAAATTATTATTGTGTGTACTTTTTAAATTGAAAGCAGGTCACTGTTTTCCTTACTAATTAAGACTGGAAGCTTATTCCACTGTGTCCACCTGCTTTAATGTACTGCTCAATAAAATCTCTTTCTTAACTGATTTATTCAAAACATGTAAATGTTTCTTAGATTCTTTTCCATCAAGACAATCATGACTAAGTAATCATAAAAGGTAAGTTGATCATTTAGCCACTGTTAGTCAGAATTTGGACTTCACAGAAGTTCAGGCCAGAGGGAATTGCTATGTGGAAGATAGTTATTCCACCTTTGCTTGTTCACACCTCTGAAGGATTGTTTTAAGAGCCAGCTTGGAACAGGATACTAAAAACTGCAGGCATTTTTTAGAATTAAGTAATTTCAAAATTACCATAGCAATTTGCATAAATTTCTGTGTAATCACTTTAATACATTTTCAGGCTCCCCAAGGCAATGTTTTAAGGCATGTTACATAGTAAAAGTGGGATGAAACAAACGAATGCTCATGCACGTAGGGCAGGATTTTCCAAAGCAGTCGGTGTTGGTGGTGTTCTGGCAGGATTTTGCATCACTGAAGTCCTTAATGAAAAATCTTCCCCCCAGATCCTTGCTGAAAGCCCTGCCCACACAGAGGGGTGCTGACCCCAGAGCCCTGCAGGGTATGAGCACAGACCAGTCAAGAGTTTCCTCTAGAAGCAGTCCATAGCCTGCAAGGTTATTATTTGCATATTTTGGTTTCAAATGCTCAAGCTGTTAGAGGGCTGAGCCTCATGTGACCCCACAGTTTCCAAAAACCATCTTACTGTGAATCCTGGGAAGGGTGTGTTTTATGCAGCTACATCTCCTAAATGAAACAGCCCAAAAAATGACCATTGATTCATGTGCACTGGCAATCCCTGTCTGGTTTTTCAAGGCAGGCTTCCACAGAGGAGCTTTGCTTCACCCTGGCTATTTGCTGGGCTAGCTGGTACCTTTTCCCATTCAGAGAATTCTTGTCTGAATTCCTGTAGTGTTACAGGTCATGTCCAGCATATTTGTCTGCTAGGATGATGAGCCTTGTCCTACCCAGAGTCTCCTCCCTGTCTTGGTATGGGTGGATTGAGAACAGGCCAGCACTTAGCTCTATTTCAGAAAAGAGAGTGGATGGAAATTCAGAAGCCTTACACAATAAATCATGATTTCCAGTCATTATGGCTCATTTCTGAACCTCATTCAGTTCATTTTATTCAGATTTTGTCAGTAAAACCAGGCACAACACTCCAGGGTGCTGCATTGGGTAGGCATGCTGAGAGCCCCCTTTGCACAGAGCTCTGCTTCTTGACACTTTGACAGCCCTGAAACTGTTTTCTGAACCTTCTTACAGATTGTATTGGCTCTTGGGGTGGGGTTCAGCACTTGGCAGCCCCATAATTTGTGTTTTCTTTTGGTTTTTCCCAAGTTTAGTGTAGCTTTGGCAGGAGGGCAAGGGACTCCATGCAGGTGTCTGTACACTTGGTAAGTGCCTCAAGAAATTACTGTGACTCAAGAAATGCCCCATGATCACTGTAAAGAAGGTCCTCTATGCAAATCTGCTCTGGAACTGATTTTGCTGTGCATGGCAAGAGTTACTGAAGATGATCAAAGTCACACTAAGAGTCAGAGCAGACTACAACAATTATTTCTTCATTTCATGTGTCAGTCTCTTATTCTTGTTCTAGGCCGTCTTCTTTTAAATCTATACATTTTCAAAATGGTTTCACTGTTCTGTCACTAAAGATTCAGCTTTTTTAGTGAACTGTCAAAGAATCAGTTATTGACTGACTTTCTGTCTTGGCAGAAGAAGTGCTTACTTTTTGGCTTCTTCTCTGTATAAGAAATCTACTTCATTTTCCCTTTGTTAGGCTTAAAAAGAGTTCAGTTTGGTAGGGCTTACTATGCAGTAAATTAATTTCAAGTCTGAAACCAAGAACACTTTCAACAGCAAAAGAAATTTTAAGAGATACTCATCTGCATATGCACTTTTTTTTTTTCCCCCAAGCATTAAGGCAGGCAAGAATTGGCCTCAGTATTGCATGTTTATTTCTGTTGTAGTTTCAATATAAATTTCTGTAAAATAAACTTTGTATACACCCAGAAATGCACACACACAGTATGTAATTTAATGGATACTTGGAAGAAGCCCTTTTTAAGTTTAAAAGTGTTTAGTGTAAACCCAGAAATGCATTTCTTTAGTGATGGGTAGATCTCATTTAAAATGTGATTTGCTGCTTTTCTTATTTGGGTTAGTTTAAGTCTCATGTGCTAGCCACTGAAAAATGTATATTTTAGCTTCAGAAGAAATTTAATTCAGCTAATTCCATAATCTCATCTTTTTATTTATCCATGGAAGAGTTAACTTTGTGTAGCATTGAATTTAGGGTGAGGTTTGCATATTGGTGAGGTGATTCCACCATAGTGATCTGTGCTGGAGAAGTTTTGCTCAAATCCTCCCAGCAACCCTCCATTAACACCCACAGGCACTTTCATTTTTCTTCCAAACAAAATAAAGGAAGTGTGTGTGGGAAATAGGAGAAGTAATTAAAATGGCAAGACATAGGAAGCAATAGACTTCAGCATCATCAAAGCTTTACTTTATAGAATTCTCCAATTTATTGCTGGCGCTTGCAAAGGTATAACACCGAGGTAATTAAACTTGTTTTGTAGTTTGGTCACTTTGCCTGTTATCCTGCTTATTTGGGTGGTATTTTATTAATGATCTCTCAAGGGAAAACTACTGTAGCTGGCAAATTAATGAAATATTAATAACAACCCAAGCAATGTGTGTGTGATTGCACTCTGGAGAAGCCTGACCTGAATGTGCTCTGCACTCGCTGTGCTCCACGAGCAGGAAATTCAGCACAGAGCCTACCCTGAGCCTGGTGTCCCCAGGGACACTCCTGGGTGAGCAGGTGGGGATCCACAGCTCAATCACAGTCAGGGGTGGGCAGTGGAGCAAGAGCCACAGACCTGCTCAGCTGAAAAGGATAAAAATCAGCCAAAAGAGCACACCCCAAAAGATTTGGCCTAAGTGAACAAAATCTCCCTGGAGGTCTGGAGACAAAAAAGCAGGACACAGCTGTAAACACGATTCCAAGAGACTCTGGCAGAGAAGCCCATCCTGGTCCTGGGATAACAAAAGCATCCCAGTGCAGCAGATAGCCCTGCAAGCACCTTCCCTGATTTTTTGAACATCCATCCCCTGTTGCTATGCAGGAGAAGAGCTGCTGTTCTGCCATAAGTGCCAAATCCCCTTTCCCTGGTGTATTCATCACATCTTTGGCCTCTTCTGGTAAGTCGAGGTGCAAGCTGTGTCTTGGAGTTCTTTTCATTGGTAACCTTAGTTTGTTTGCCCTGGTCATTGTGTAAAAAAAACTTTCCTGGAGCAGGCTTGAGGCAGAAGTGCAATACAGTAACAGTTAAAATAGCCCAAACAGGCTTTGTGAAACTTACTAGTTAAAATTTTTGCAAGGCCTCCAGCAAAACAAGAGCTCTTTGGAGCCATTCAACCTTATTGGCTCTGCAGCTGTTTATGTACCTCCATGTACTTAAAACACAAACTGTTTAAAAATAACAGCATTGGGAGGATGGCCCAGATTTTTGAAGAATAACAAGTCATTTCCAATTCCTCTGAACCCTTCTCCTCTTTCCCTGAGTGTGCAGCATTTCCTTAGTTTAGAAGCTTTTTGATCATTTCAGAAATTAACATTGCAGCGGGTTCTGAAGGGATGTGCTCATCAAGGAAACCAATTCAGATAACAAAAAGGCACAATTGTTCCTTGTCTCTCTTGTTATAGGGGGTGGAAAAAGACCCTGCAAGCTGATCAGAGTTCTCTGTAGCTGCTGGCTCCCAGATACTGCCTTCCATCCTTGCCACCTTCCCCTTCCCAGCAGCTCTGTGAGCAAGGGCAGCACGGAGATGTTTTTTGGTTGGATGGTGGTGCACGATAGGAAACATGGCATTGGTCACAGCAGAGCCATCTCTGGGTCCCTGATGGAAAAACTTCATTTCCAGTTGGCCAGATTACCTGTAGGTGACAGTCTGAGGAAAGCAGAGGTCAGAGAGAGGATGAATGTGCATGTTCTGGAGAGTTTTTCCCTGCTGGGTGGTTGGATAAATAAGGAAGTGAAAGGAGTCATGCAGCCTAAGAGGTTTTCCTTGGGAGATCTTGGCCTCACACCTTACTTCTTTCATGGGTGAGTTATCTTTACTGCTCTTGCCTTGTTTCTCCATCTCTGAAGCAGTAATCCTTTTAGGATTTCCCTTCTCTTTTCTTTGTGCCCACACAGGTTTGGGGTCAAAGGCTGTCCCTCCCTTTGGGGTTCCTGTGGTGGCTGGAGCCTTGGGTTCAAGGCTGAGTTGTTGGGTTTTCCCAGTTCTGAATATGAAGTGACAAGACAAAAGGCATTTTAGCAAGGGATATATTTGTGCAGGTACTTATGCACACATCCCCAGTAGTACAGGGAGTAAAGCTGCTGAAAAATAAGCTGTTGCCATTACAGCCTCTTCACTTGTCTTACACCCAAGTGCACACAGCAGCATTAGTGACTGCTGATGTGGAAATGTTCTTTCAAACCAGGCATTCATAATTAAACTGAGATCAAATACTCAGCCTTCACTCTGGTGCTAATGATGTGCAATATCTTCCTTTTCTTGTATTATTTTTTCATGTTTGTCTCTGTGTGTGTGTGTGTGTGTGTAAATATTTTTGCAGCAAGTTGGAAATTATATTTTTAGTCAAGAGGACTAATTAATAATTCATTAATGAATAATGATGAAAGTAGCTGATTAAAATGTATGTCTAGCTTCAAAAGGAATAATCTTCAGAAGTTATAAGTGTTTATAAAGTCCATCTCACCCCCCATCTTCTCTTCCCACCTCTGTGCAACAGCTGTTGTTATTCCCATTCACAGGTATGAGGCAGGAATTATACTAGGGAATGTGATCCAGAGTAAGAAAATTGCAGTTACAGGAGGTGGAATATGAGGAAAATGCACTGCAAACCTTTCTTTAGCCATGTGTCTCTTAGTTCAGGGGAACAGTATTGGATGATGCTCTACCTACTAGTTCTCAGTGTTTGTACTTCTCTCCTTTATTCTTTCCTTGGAAGGAAAAGAAACAAAACCCTGAAAACATAACACGAGGAGAAAAACTAAAAAGAGAAGAGAGATGAAAGTCTTTCATTAATGTAGCATGTGTAAAACCACCTGTAGGGGCAGATTTGTCATGGTACATTTTTGCAAAAATCATTAACTTGTCATGGTAAAATGGAAGTAAAAACGAGGTAAATTTTGAGCCTGGAGGATCAGCTTATCTAAAAAAAACTGACACTTTTTTTAGGGGTCAGCTCTTACTTTCTCCAATCCTATGTGACCATGGCCCTTTCCCTTTTAGCCTAGCCCTTTTCCAGACCTCAACATTTCTGTAGTGTTTTGTATTTGACATGTTGAAGAACACTCATTATTACCCTTTCCCCTCTAGATGATCCTTTTTTTTCCCTCTCCATTCTGGTGATGTAGTGGTGGTTGCACATAAAATTATAGCTTATTCCACTGTCCTAGTCCTTTTAGCTACTCTCAGCTTATATCCTCAGCTCAAAAGTACTTGAAAAAGTTCCAACAAGTTTTTAGGCAGAAGAGCACTTACTGAGGCTTCTCCTGTTATATCATGTCTTTGTGAGCTGTGAGTCCTTATTTTTTGTTAGTGTGGATATGGTTATTACTCCTTGTGAAAGAAAGTCACATTACATGCCTAGTTGGCAATGTTCAGCTTCTCATAACTTATCTGTGTTTGCATTCTGAACTAAATGACCTGAAAAATTGTGGGTTAAAATGGAAGGGAGAAGGAGGAGAGGGTAAGCACATTAGAAAGAAGAGAGGTTCAGGAATGCATTCCATACTGAGAAATCTTAATTTTCCAGACCATCTAAAACAGGAAAGCCATTGCAAGTGTAGGACTAGATGTTCATCTGGTGTAAATAGACATGCTTCACTGGTTATAAGGGAGCTCTGCAAGTATCTATCTGCTGAGGATACAGGCCACTTTTTTTTTATTTTTTTATTCTAAGGCATTTAGAAACCAAAGGAAACATAGTGCCAGGTTCATCCCAGATGAGCAGGAGCAGGATGTCACTGCTGGTGCCCCACACCTTTACTGCCCCTTTCAGCCAAACCTCTCCATTAGGATTTGCTCATGCAGGAAGGTCCCTGCTTGCATCTCTTGTGTTCAGGCTGCTTTTGTCACCTTTTGTCACTGTGGAGGCAGTGGTGGCATCTTCTGCTCCTCAGCTCCATCCTGCCTGGGACTCATTTCTTCCTACAGCTCATTAAAAAACGTGAGAAAAGTGGCAGTGAGAGGCACTACAGGCATTTAGCTGGACTAGTGAAGCATTACAAGTTAGGGTTGCTCTTGTTCATTAATTGGTGCTTTTTTTTTTTTTCCCCCTCTTTTTGAAATAAAAAAATTTCTGTTGGTGAGAGAGCTGTAAGCAGGTAGTGTGATTTAATGACAGAGCTGGTAACGAGCTCAGGAGCCCACAGACATTAACACACACAGAATCCATTGGTCCTCTTCAGAAACAAAGTCCTCTTTGGGTTTGGTTTTTTTGCTAACTTGTACCCCAAGAGTGAAGCTCCCAAACATACTCTTGCAAGTGTTAGTTCCACATCCATTGAAATTCCATTGCAAAACTTCCCTTGGCTGCTGAAGGATTAAATGTTACCTCTGCATTTCTGGTTTTAGCCCCTCTGGTGCCATGACATCTATCCTGTGCATTGCACTCCGTGTGTGATGTGACAGGGTGAATGTCTTTTGAAACTACATTGTGGTTTTTATCTACCAGAGCCCTGAAGTGCATTAAAAAAGCTTTTGAAGAGCTCAGGAGCAACAGAAATTTGTTTGCTGTGGTTTGGGGATTTTTTTATGTAAAGAGTTTTTTTTTTGAACAAGTGACCTTTTTCTTGGTGGTTCCACTGTGCCATGCTGGCTGTCCTGGTAACACAGAGACAGGGTGGAGCTTTCTTCAGGATGAGGAGTCTTGCAGAGAGCTGAGCTACCAGGGACCAAAAAGCTGCTTTAGGGCATGGGTGGTGATATTCACGTGCACACATTGATTTTGAAATGCTAAGATGATGTTACTGTGGAAGATGCCCTTTAGCTCTGTGAGTGGGAATGAATTTGGTTAGTTTGATTCTGTACCCCAAAATTCCAAAGCACACCCTTATCTGATGAAAGCAACACTTCACTAAAATTTTACTAAAAGCAGTAGACTAATGTTTGATATCCATGGTAGCCACTGTTTTTCTACTGCTGGCTTGACAATTTTTTATTTTCTTCTTTGATTATCAGGCCTGGCTTCAATCCTCAGGAGCCTCCTGCCCATCTCCTACTCCTCAAACTAGCTAATCTTAGCCTCTGCCAGTTTTTCAGTAAAGATAGTGCTGCTTCAGTTTCCAGCTCTGCTCTGTTTTGGCTTTAGCCCCTCTTTGCCCTTTAGGCACGTTTATTTTCATCTCTTCTTGATCTCTCTGATGGAACAGCCTTGCTTGTTGCAATAGTCCAGCAGTCAGAGGTGGTTTGGATCTGTCAGGCCAACATCTTTCTTAGTTAAAACCATAACCTGCAATATATTGCAGTTACTCTTTCTGTGAGAAATAAAGCTTTTGGGGATGTACCAAGAGAAGGCCTGCCCTTATGGTTTAGAGTGTTTAAAACAAAACTGAAACATTCTTAATACCGAATCAGCTCCTGTGGTTCTCCTCCAATCACACTGCCAGACTTTTCTTTAATTATATCAAAGCAACTTTCCCTCCCTTCTTAACTTCTTCACCCTTTTTATTTTCAAAGCTTTGCTTATGTCCAAGCTTCTGCTAAAACCTCCTCCTAATTAGTGGTGATCCATAGGTGGTCATAATCTGGTAAATGCTCCTATTGCTTTGTGTTCTTTTAATTATTAATATTTCAGTTGCTAATATTCAGTAATATCTCATTATGCAAAGCTTATGTCATCCTGAAGAGCCACTTTAGCAGGGTCCAAAGCACCAGAGTTTTATTCTGAGAAGATAAAAATTTGTGTATTTACTGTCAACAAAATTGTAAGATAAAATTGTATCAGCAAGGGGGCAAAAAAGCAGAAAATTGCAGATATGTGAAGAGCTTACATGATAAAGAGTTAGTTAATTATTTTTCGAAGATGGGTAGGACAGTGTAAAATCCACAGGTAACAGTTATTGGGGTGGCTCATTCTACATTTGCTTTCTTAACACTTAAGAAGAATAAATCTTTTTAAAATTGAAAGCAGGACACAAATAAACTGGTTCTTCATGTAGAAGACAGAAATCAAAAAGTGATTAGATCAGCTGTTGTCTCCTGCTTAATTCCTACAGTCAGTATTTAATGGACATGATGGCAAAAGTTCTTTACAGAGAGGGTGATTGGGCATTGGATGGTGGATTCACCATCCCTGGAGGTGTTTAAGGACAGCCTAGATGTGGCACTCAGTGCCATGGTCTGGCTGACAGGGTGGTGTGGGGTCATAGGTTGGACTCAATGACCTCAAAGGTCTTTTCCCACCCAGCTGATTCTTGGATTCTGTGATTCAGACCGCAGTGGGACTCTTTGGTCTGGTCACTCTAAAGCAATCAGCACCCAGCCCAACAGCCAGGAGGTGATTTAGGCAGTGAGGAAAAAAGTGATCATGGGGAAAAAAAAGCCCAAAGCTTTTGTCCACAGCAATAAATCCCCTGCTCTGGATTCTTATTGTCTGCAAGGGCTGCTGGTGACAGGGGTGTGATGTCCAGCACCAGTTGGCCTGTGGCTCCACATTAGCTGCAATAGGCATCCTAATTGTTTTTTGACAAATCCTTAGGAAGGCTGCCAGAAGTCTTCTGGCACGCACTAACAACTGGTTTATGGCTCTGCACAAATGTACAAACTCCTGATAGAGGTTAAATGTACTGCATTAGCAATTGTATTCTATTTGATTATATCATAGGAAGAGAGATGTGATGATTTAGCGATTCGCTTGGGAGCAGTTTGAAAATATTGCAAACTTGACAGATGGCAAAAAGATAGCTTAGCAATGTTGCATTATTCCTGTAGTGTTGTAGTTTCTAACACCTGTGCTTGTTCCATGTTAAAACAGAAGCACCAGACCAGCACTTGGCATGGCTCTTTGTTGCAGATTTATCAAAGACATGGTTTCTCACTTGGGAAGGCCTTACCTTCATTTCCATACTAGAAACCACAACATTGTCTTTCTATAACAAACCAGAAGTGCAAGCAGGACATGCAGCTCCACTGAGTTCAAAGAGCCAGAGGAACCCAACTGCTGCTTGGTTTCTTTGTACTCCACACAGGAGCTGAAATGAAAATGTGGGTGGTGGTGCACAAAGCCAGTTTGCCTCATAGCCCCTGTTCAGTACAGGCCTTCCTGCACCTTTTGATGTGGAAGGCTTTGAAGGTGTGCTAGAGGAACAGGTAGCCACAAAACCATGTGCTTTCAATGCAGGATCCCACCAGAGAAGAGTACTAAATAGGCAAGTGTCATTACAAACAGCCTTAAGGTAAAGAAATAAGGAATGCTGAGATCCCAAACTGGCCCCAGTGCAACCAGGACAGAAGAGAGGGCACTGTCTTGGTTTGAAGGACAGGTGTCTGCCAGTAAAGGCAGAAGATTCTCTTTGAAATGGAGAACGTAAACCCCCTCCCTCCAAATTATTATTATAATTTTGAAATTAAGGGGCTCTCAGGCAAAGATATGGGAATTAGGAATAACAGTTCTTTACTAGGAAAATTAAAATAGAAATGCAGTATTACAAAGAACAATCCCAAAACACTGACAGAGTCAGAATCCAACCTGACACCCTGTCAGTCAGTCAGGGTGTTGGCACAGTCCCATTCAATGGTGGCTGCATCCTCCTGCAGTGGCAGATGTGGTTCAGCTGGAGCAGTGCTCCTGTAGAAGGTGCAGTTTTCCTCTGAAGGTCCAGGGATGATGTGGAAAGGTCTGGTTTCCTCTGGAATCCAGTGGAAAGAAGGTACCTTGGTGTCCAAAATCTCAGTTTTTATCTGGGTAGGAAAGGCTTGGCTCCTCCCCCTGGCTGGAGCATCTCCCAGTGGGATGATGGAATTTTATCAGTCATGCACTGGGACTGAATGGGCCAGCAGCAGATGGTATCTCCTGGAGGGAGGGTGGGGTGTGGAAAAGATAAAGCTGATTGCCCCAGCTGGTTTAAAGCTGGCCCATGAGCAGATAATGTGTGCCATGGAGATAAGGGTCACTGCCCCACCTTCAGCAGATGGTGACAGAATACACATTGCTGGCCACATCAGCCCAACTCAGGCACTGCTGTCAGCAGGCTGCCTGGTGGTCCTGGTCCAAGTAAGAGCCATGTCAGGGCAACATAGCCCATCTGAGGGAAGATAGATTGAAAAGACAGAAGGCAATCTCTCCCAATGAATTACAGCTGTACTGATTACTGAGGAGTGGAAACATCTGTGCCTGCCCAATGGGTTTGGGTGCTATAAAAGAGTGGGCTAGCTGGCTATTAGTTGTAGTTTGAGTTGAAGCTTGTGACCCAGAGGTTGCTGCAGTTTGGGATGGAGCCTGCCAGCTGTGCTGTGAGGAGTTAAGGGGTTCGTGATCAGGTAAGGGAAGGCAGGTTTAGGTGGCTGGGTAAGGGACAGGTTGGGGTTATCAGTTGTGCAGAGATGAGAGGAGTTGGATCTGTCTGTAAGAAAAGGAGTTGGTGCTGTGCGAAGCTGCCTATGAGGGAAGGAGTCAGAGTTGTCAGAAAGAAGTGTATTGAAAAAAGGCATGAGACATTTTTCTAATCAAGGGCTGGTGGTGGTGCCAGTTGTGTCAATCCTGACATAATTGCAGCATCCATTGGATGAGAGTCAGCTGCCATGGGCTCACTCTTGGTTTTTCTGCCCATGTGGCTCAGCCTGGTGCCCAAGGCAGGGAGGGGAAGAGGCAGGGTTAAAACTATCCCTGCACTGTTTTGTTCAAGACTTTCTCTCTTTTTGGGACCACTTACCTACCTGTCCAGTGCAGCTGTGAACCTCACAGGAAGAACAGGGGCCTGAGAGAGGATGGTGCAGCCCTCACAATCACCTATGAGCCTTCAAACTCTTCATTCTTCCATATGGAACTGGACAAAACTCTTGGTAGATTCCCATTTCTGAAGCTACCAATGTCCATAACTGTGTCATATTGTGAGATGTGTCATTCATCTTTTTCTTGTTATTTGCACTTAGTCTTGGTTATGCTGAAAGAAATATCTTCTTTTCTCCCACCTGCAGAGGTTTTTTTTACTCTTTGCCTCCCTTTTAAAATTCTTTCCACCATATGAGGCAATGCTTGTAGTCTTTTCATTCTAAAAAATAAATCCAAAAAAGGAGAAAAAAACCCCATGTTTTGAGACTTAGTGTTATACAAACATATTCTTCAGGGCAAGCATATTTTATCCATTAAGGAAGAGAATAACTTTCACACTGTGACTTGCAAGCTTCTGTGGGATGATGGAACAAACAGTTTCAGATATGGTAAAAACATCCATGTGGAAAACCAAACTGTAAATTTCTAGACAAGATAGCTTTTCCAACCCTGGCATGGAGACCAGTAAATATCCAGTAATTCTGTGATTGAAGGCAAAGATAATCAACCTGTTGCCTTAAAGGGCCATTGTGTCACAGAGGTGTCTGATTGGGATATTCTCTATTATTTGAACTGCAGCTGCTTACCAAGGGACTGAAATAAATCAGAATTTCTGAAGCTGCTATCTTGGAGTCAAAGAGGAGCTGAAGCACAGGAGAGTGCTGGGTGCTGGTGAGGGTCCCCCACGGGTACAGAGTAAGACAGGACATGTTCTGTTCTGTCTTCACCCTGGTTGCCCAAAGCTCCCAAAGAAAGGTGGCTCAGCTGAGCCTTGTGGAGAGTGGTGGAGGGAAAGTATTTGTGGTGGCTGTGCCCATCATCCTTTCAAGTGCTTGTTGGGGAGGAAGTTTCAGGGGCCTGGAGGGAAAGGTGATGTGAATTCAGTGTTGTGCTGACAGTCAGACAACCCCTGTGAGCTGTGGTGGGAAGATGGAGGGGGTCTGCTCTGGGGACCATGGAGATTTCCTGCTTTTTTGTTCTTGTGCATATGCCTTCCCTTCTGAACGGTTGTGGTGACAGGAAGTGGGAGGTGATAACTCCGAAGGTGTTTTGAGTAATGATGGGGTGTTAGGTGGTTTTCAGAGGAGAATGGCTCAGTCTCATTTTCTGCCTGGTGTTTCAGTGAAGGAGTGCTGGAGGATTAATCAGACATGACTCCTCTGCAGGAGGTGTGCTTACACTGCTAACTGCAGGGTGGCTGGAGCTGTGTCTGCAGCCTTTGGCAGGTCTGTGTGAGAGTGCTCTGCTCCTGCCCACAGCTGAGTCTGAGCTGTCTCTGTTCAGTAACACTCTGTGTCAGAATGCATTAGCCCAGGTCTGGCACTTGCTGAAGCACATAGAGAGCTCCCAGGGGACTCAGAGCATGGATAAAGCTTGCTCATGTGTATGAGAGCAGCACCTATTTAGAGAGGTGCCTGAATAGCTCAAAGTGAGCCAGCTCAGCCAGCAAGCACAGCCCAGCTGGTTGTCCCACTTGGAATGCCTGTGTGTGTGTGTCACAGCTTGCCAGCTCACATCATGCACAAGCTGCTCCCTTCTCCTTGGGCACCAGCCTCAGGAGATGAAAGGCTCTCTGTGCTTGGGGACCAAGGAATCCTTGCTGAGGTTGTGTGGCAGAGCAAAAGCCTTTTGTCTGCACATCACTGCTCTCTGCAGATGCCAGAGATGGGCATTTGGGGAAGGGGGTTCAGCTGTGTTGTGCTGGGTGTCTCTGAGAGGCTCTGTGGGTCACAGGTTAAGACTGTGGTGTCCCTACAGCCCCTCTGTCCCACTCCCCTTTGTGTCTCCATGCCTTCATTTCACCTGCATTGCCCATCCCCTGTACCCCCTGCCCAGGGCAGAGGCACTCATGCATACTCTGTGTGCAGGAATTCTTTATGGAATGGAGAGGAAGTGATTTTATGCTATCATTGATAATAAACAACATCACAAGATAGCAACAAATTGATTTTTTTAATCATTTCATCTTCTTCTCCTACTATTACATGGGATTATTTTGTCTGTTAACCTTTCAAGCTATGGTGCTAATTTGCTTTATTGCTTAAAACCTAATGTGAATTTCCCTCAGGCTGTTCCAGAAATTGCTTGCTTTGTTATCAAAGGATCAACAATTCACTGAAGACATCTGCTTTTTTTTTTTTCCTCAAGCTATTTTAAGAAATATATAGAGATGTGTACAAGGAAGAGCTATTGAAATAATTTAGAAAGTACTGCCCCTCCTGTAACAAGCTGTTCATGGTGCTGTGCAACAGTTGTACCATCCCAAAATGCTCACTCATCCCTGGAATGGTGTGTTGTCCCAGGCACCCAACACAAATCTCAGCACAGACACTTAAGATTTGCATTTTATTCCTTTTCTACTATAAACTGAACAGACCCAAGGAAAAGGTGAAAAGGTGCTGAGGGAGATTTCCAGTGAGTCTTGGGCTGGTTGGTCGATTTATGGATGGCACATGGAGCAGACAGACTAATGCTCACTGTAACTCCCCTCCTCACAGGTTTTATCACAAAGATGAGAAAGACTAACAGCACAAGCATGAAACAAGGAACAATAAATACCTTTGTAGGCTGCTGGCTGGTCTGGAAGTCCCTGCTGCAGCCAGGAGTGTGCAGGTGTGAGTAATGTTGGTGCTTTCACCTCTACACTGCTCTTTGAGCATCAATCTGCTGCAGATCCCCATTGGTAGAAATCCATTTCCTTTAAAATCAGGCACTTCTTCCCAACGTTGTGTAACAACAGAAGGGGAAAGGACATGGGAGAAACCTAGACTGAGCTGTGTTGACTGTTTCTGTGCTCCTTTGCTGCTCATGCTTTGTGTCTTAAGCTTTTGTATTTGCTTGAGTCAAAGCTCTCAGAGTGCCCCTTTGACTGAAGCTGGGTTGTTTTTCCAGATATAGCAGCAGGAACAGTGTTTTGGGTAAATGCTCTTTTTCCTGTCTTTGGATTTATGTTAGACATAGAGGG
Organism: Muscicapa striata striata; assembly: GCA_030060385.1. Lineage (NCBI taxonomy): Eukaryota > Metazoa > Chordata > Aves > Passeriformes > Muscicapidae > Muscicapa > Muscicapa striata. The sequence continues at coordinate 1,765,994 of JAREIS010000087.1, forward strand.
GGTTCTTTGCCATGAAATCCTATCCGGGGTTCACCTAAGACATGTTGTAATTAATTCTTTTGTTTGACGTGCTACTTTTAAACGACCTTCTATGAGAGCAGCAGTGTGCAATTGTCACCTGTTCAGGTCTCCTTTGGGTGTGTGGCTCTTCTCTTTGTTCTCACTCTTCGTTATGGTTTAATTGGAGTTCAGCAATGACCCTGACAGAAATGAAGAGGATTCAGGCAGGAGAAAGCAAGGAATGTGAAAATGAAGCATAGTATAAAGGAAGCTTTTGTAAATTGGATGCCACAGAAGGTGAAATCTAAGCAAGTTGTGTTTCCTGGGAGCATCTGATTTCATTCTTCATCTGCTTACTGAACTTAATGAGTACAACTGTTATTAACACTGAGGCTCTTTTCCATGACCCATTTTGTCTGTTTAATACTTCTGAGTTGTGTAAACATCTCTGCCAGGGAAATGGTACTGCTGGAAACCAGCTTCTGAGGGCTTGGAAGAATCACCTTTCCCACCTGGATTTGTGGCCAGAACAACTCATCTGCTACTTTCCTGCTTCTCATTCAGTGACTTTGGCTGGCAGGGAGTTAAGCTAACCCTTATCTCCCTGAAAAATTTAATAGATTTGAAATCACTTGTGCTGTACAAGGGATTCACCAACCTAATCGAAGAGCCCTAATGAGATCTTCATGTTTCTGACAGACTACATATGTTTTTTGAAAGTCTATTACCTTCTTCAGTTAAATTCATGAGATTTTTTTTTTTTTAATTAAAAAAAAAATCACTATTTTTTCAAGGGAATTTTTAGAAGTTAAAAGTCCTTTCCTTTGTCTGTAAACCAGGAATAGCCCTTTCCATGTGTGACAGTAATAACCTAGTAGCTGAAAAAGCTAAAATTTTTTATCATGGGGAAGGAAGTCAGGCTTTGAGCTATTTGATTTAGCTATATGGAACCAGTTTATCAAAGAAATCTTTATTTAGCAGATTTTTTATATATTATGTTTTATGCTTATAAACATGCAGGAATAAATATATATATTTTTAATACAAATTTTCCTGCATTTTGTTTGCACTGCTGCTAGTCCCTAATACATCTGTGTCAGAAAACAAACATCCTCCATCTTCTCCATGTATAATTTCAGCTATGAAATGAGAAAAGTGGTTTTATTATGTTCATTGTAGAGCTATTTGCTTGGAGACCTAAGTTCTCCTTCTGATTCTGGTCTTTGCAAACAAAAGGAAAAGAAAAATGGAAGAGAATTACAGAACAGCAGTAGTTCCTCTAACTGGAAGCAATGTAGCAATTATTCCATCTGGCTAAGTTGACACCTTTTTATAGTTTATTGCTCATTTGGAAATGATAGTCACAATTCCCTTGTGCAGAGTGTTCTCATCCTTCTCATCAGAAGAGCTGACAAGAAAGCCCAGATCTCACAGGGCTTCAGGGCAGCTCTGGGCTGGCTCCTGCATGTCCCTTCTCTGCAGCCAGGAGAGAAATGGGCCTGGGAACAGGGTGCCACAGTGGCCCCTGCACTCCCCCCAAAATTGTCAGTGTCATCAAATCAAGATTTTAGGTAGATTTGGGCTGATGTTGACAGGTTTCTTTCATTTAATTGAGGGAATTGAATTATTGTCAACAAATACTTTAAATCAGGGAAATTAATATCACCTAAAACTACCTTTATTTTCAAATAAGTTGTTCTAGTAGGTGAAATGGAAATGCCAATACTTTAAATTCAAGTCAACAAAACACTTGGGATAATTATTTCAAAAATCATTTTTTTTCCAAAATTGATCTTCCAGTTGGCTTTAACTCCATTAAGATGTATTCTTGGGAAAACTTAAAATCTTCAGAAATCTCTTTTGCATTATTCCCAATTGGCAGTGTGTTGCAGCAGACAACCCAGTGAGAGAAATGCAGTTGTCTCAGCTGGAAGAGGGTGCAGCAGTGGGCTTCTGAGGAGTTGAAAGTCTGACTCCATAGGTTTTGAAGACCCTTGAAGGACACCAAGAGCCTTTAAGGATGCTGATACCCTGTGCCTGCAAAATTCTTGGCATTCCCTGAAGAAACATCCATTGGGTTCAAAAAATTTCCAGAGAGCTCTGGTGCAAAATAAGGTGATTAAATTTCAGAACTCCTTTAAAACTGCAAGATGGGGGGGAAACACTCACAGAAAGGTGCAGACAGACACATGGATTTGCTTTGGAAATGGAATTCAAGAAGGAACTCATTTGACAACTACTTATTAAAGCCATAGCTGTAGAATCTTCAATTCTGAAATTAGCCTCCCTGCTCCAGTTGAAATGTCTTTGCTCCCTGTCTTATTTGTCCTTCCTCATGTCTCCACAGGAGTGATCTTATGCAGGAATTTCTAACCAGCCATCTCCCACCATGTTTTGTGTGTGTTTTGGGCAAAGAGGACATTAGCCTAGGGATCAGATGATTTACAGAGTGGAAAAATACTGCTTTATAATAAAAGAGGATATTGAATAAACCCCAGATTTAATACCCGACCTAACACAACAGCCTGATGAATGTAATTGCATTTTAAGCATTCTGATTGAATTTTTGATCCATATTGCATTTGTTTTGCTTGTGAATCTTTTATGGGGGGGGAAAAAAGTGTCTGGAGATTAAAGGATTACCGAGTTCTTAAGAAGCCAAGGCAGCTGCTGAAGCATCTGAATATTCTTGCCAAAATTTGGTAGGAAAGCTATATTAATGCTTCCTATTCTAGCAAGCCCAAATAGCCCAGGGGAAGGGGATGAGGGAGAAGAGCTGTAAGGGACAATTGCTTCTACAGGTGAGCAAACTGCAGGGTATTAGCAAGAGCTGGAACAAAACAGCACTGTAATTGAAAGAAGAACTCATCTGAAATGATTATGGGGGAGGCTGAGGCTTTTCTTTTTTCTCTCTAATTTTCTGATGAGATGGAAAGAGTGAGCAGTACACTTGGCTTATAAGTTACTAATTTCTGTTCTCTCATAGTGGCAGGGAGTGTGGGCAACGTGCTGGAGCCTTTAACCCCTAGAAGTAAGGTTAGCAGGAGAGATGGAGGCAACAAGAGTGTTGAAAAAAGGGGTTCCAGCAGGAGGTAAGGCTTCAGCACAGAGTGTTAGGGATGAGTTCACCCAGAGGATGTGATTAAAGTCATTTAGGGTCAGGGTGTGGCTTTGCTTTACATATACACACAGAGCTATGGGCAGCTGGGAAACTCTGGTTGTGCAAAACACTGCTAATTATTAAGGCCAAATGGCCACTGCATATGCATATAAAAAGCAGCAAATATTCTCTGTTGATTTGGCTGCACACAGGAGCAAAGTCATCATCTCCCAAGGACAGCTAAAACTCTACCAAGCACTGTTAGATCCAGGGAGGACTTTGAGGCTTTAGTGGGCTCTCCCAAATCTAGGGTGTGTTTCTGCAAATGCTGGCTGCCTCTCAAAATCTGCTCCTAGCTGAACAAAACCTCACAGCAAGTCTTAAGAAGCCTGATCAGGGCACATGATAAGCAAAAGGCAAACACAAACAGTGCTGATGGGGAATGGCTTATGGCTGGTGGTTTTTGATCTGGGAGAGCAAGAGATCACCACATCTGTTGCAGATGAAGTTTGTTAATGAAATAAAATGTCATAGTTTTGTTGCTCTGAAATTATGCTAGCAGTATTATTTTTAATGTTCCAAAACTGTAGGTTTCATATTTTATTGGTAGCACCACTTTAAAATATGCTTTGCATAATTTCTGTGCCAGTCAAATCTTTGCAAAAACTGGAAGTGAGGACAGAACTGAGGAGCTGAACAACAAAAGGAGCATTGGAAAAAAATGCCTAGGGAAATAACTTTTTAATTTCTTCTGTCTAGTGCTTTTGATTAGACATACAACATGGGGTTGGGGGGAGGTTTTATCTCCAAGTCTGGAGTAGGTGGATGAGGTTGGCAGATATTGCTAAATGTCAGACTTTCCCAATCAGTTGGAGGTGGGTCAGTCCCCTGAGAACACTGTAAAGTCCCAAATGGTTTTGTTCAGGACAAAGAAACTCCTTAGGCATGAGGGCAGGGGTAGAAATCTGCATTAGACCTAGAGAGCAGTGAAACATTTCAATAAGAAAACTGATGCCTTGGTGACCCCCTGGCTAGGTTTAAAACCAACCTGTAGTAAAGTATTTTGAGTCTTCTGTGCAGTTCACATTGGGCAAAACCTGTAACCAGAGTTGCAGGTTGATGTCTATTCCACCTTTATTTTTTTCCCTGAAAAAATCCTGTGAGGTGTTTAGGACTGAAGTTTAGGTCACATAGTGTATATATGGAGATATTTGAAGTAGTCATTCCATATACACTTGCCTTTGGGCAAACTTTATATTCCCAGCCCCATTGTTTAGGCTTGTTTGTCATTTTATGGCAGCAGAAAGATAGACATGCCCTGAAAAAAGGAACAGCCTGCTTTGGTTTTAACTGGAATCTGAAATTCTCTAATCATGTGGCACCCTTGGTTTCAATGAACTTTACAAGCCAAGTGCAGCAATTTAAAATGTCTTTCTGTGTGTGTGCTGTGAGTGTGTTTCAGGTGTGGTTATCTCTACACAGATCACTTTGGTTTGATAAAGTGCACTGGCACTTGGATTTTGGCTGCCACCTTCTAATCCCATTTCTGCCATCTCAGCCCTCTTCCTACCCATTTGGGTGTGCAGGAGGATCCAGTTCCAGCAGCACTCTGGGTGCAGTTATGGTCTTCTTTTTTTGAGCTTGTTGATGGATGGAAGCAATCAGCTCTGAAAGCTGTGTCTGTCATGTGTAAAGGACAACTGAGTGGGAAAAATGCCATTCCATCTATTCCAGGGGCAGTGGTAACACCTGGAAGAACCCTTCTAGTCCTCTGTATCAGTCTTTCATATGGCCAAATGGGGTAAAGTTTTTAAAAGAAGGGAAAAAAAAAAAAGGTAGTTTCTTTCACTACTGTTTTCCCCCTCCCCATTATACAGAGGGGTGAAGCTGTCTTGTTTTTAGTGACCAGTTTGCAAAGATAAGGCAGTGTGAAGTCAAAGCTCTACAAGTCATTGGGAATGCAATTGAGAATAGCCACAGTCCTCTGCTGGCTCTAATAATTCTTAGTTGGATTTGCTTGTGTCTGTCATTGCTTTGCTTATGATTATAATGCTTATGGAAATGGAGCTTAGCATCTTTTTTTTTTTTTTTTTTTTTTTTTTTTTTGTTAGAAGAAAAAGATCCTTAAGCTCCATGTATTGAAATGAACTCTTGTAATTCTTAGGAGCTAAAGGATGAAATAATACAGGATCATAGTTATTTTTGCCCAGAAAAAAAATTACATTAATCCTGCCTTCCCTTCACTGCTAGCAGGAGTCACAAAAGGAAATCTCTGAGGTCCTTTGGCAATAATTTTGTAGTGACCTTTTTGTGCTTCCCTGACCTCTGCTCTGCTGTGATGGGAAGGAAAGGCAGGAATGGGAGATGTCTTGAGGGGTGTTGTCCCACCCTGGGCAGTCAGAATGGGTGAACCAAGCTGTCCCTGCCATGCTCAGAGCAAAGCCAGCTTAGAGATCCCCTCCTAAGGGCCAGAGCTGCTCTTGACTTCACTCTGCAGCAATGGCATGGAGGAAAAAAAAACATCTAATGGCCTAATTCTGATGGGTCAGAAAGGTTTGCTTTTGAAATGACCAATTCCTCCAGCATCAGTCTGCTGGTCATAAGCAATTTACAACATCTAGTGATCAAGTTAATTGTTTTTCCACTCCAAATAATGCTGCTGATCCTGCTGTAGATATTAGTGCTGTGTGAAATAATCATTAATAGGTCCAGAATGCACTTTGGGCACTGTGACATCTTATTAAAAGCCAAGATTTGCCCAGCCTAATGTTCTAATGTTAAGCTTTTGCTAAATATAATTAGATGTTTGTGTTAAACCCAGAAGTAGACCTGATGAATAACATGGGGTCACAGATCACTGAAATCAGTGAATGCACTTTATTAATTTCGTATGGAAACTTAGAGGTCAGGTGAACAGCACGGGAAAGGTGCCCAAATAATGCAGTTTTAAAACACTGTAAAAACCACTTATATATGTGTTAAACTATGTATAAGTTTACTTATATATATGCTACATATATAAGCTATAAACTATATATAGTGTTTAAAAACACTCTATTCAAGTCAAAGTTTGCTGTAAGAGAGGAGTCTCAAAATGCTTGTGAAAGCACTTCCCCCTTCCCTGTTGCCTGGACCCTGTGATTTTACACAATTATAAAATGGGGGACTGGTCATTGAAGCCCAGGCAGCAGCTGTGGGGTTCAAGTGATGATGCTCAGCTTTTGGATTAAAAGAAAAAGAAGGCTTTTTGGTACAGAAGGAACAGAACAACATGTATCTCAAAGGCTCAAAAACTAGGCAAGAAACAGAACCTATCTTCAATGCAAAGACAAAAAAGAACAAAGCCAAGCCCTTCAAATTTTTGAACCACTCGTGGGAGTTTTACACTGAAGAGTTAAGCTTGGCCTTGCTAACCCTATTAAGGATGTTGTTGCTCCCTGGGCTTATCATGTTGAGCAGGGAGGGAGGAAATGGAGCAGGCCAGAGGAGCAGCTCTGTAGGAAAAGGCATGGAAGGCATGGCCCCTCTAGGAAGGGAGGAGGTAGTGGTGCCTATCAGTGCTCTGCAGGTTTGATGCCTTCCCTCAAATGCAGTCTGAATTTCTCAAAATGTCAGCTTTGCAAAAGAACCTTCCTCCAACTTTCCTACTCCCCAGCTGTGGCAGGCAGTGCAGCATTTGTCTTTTTTATGCCTTTTTATGTCACAAGTTATAACACAGTGAGGGTGAAAAGAAGGGAAAGCATTTAATTACTGGGAAATAATGAATGTCCAGGAATCAGAATGTTTAAAGAGTCCCAGTCACTGTTTACAGGAAGCTGGTTCTCTTTTAAAGCTTTTGCTGCTTTGCAAAGATACGATTAATCAGACATCTTATGTTCAGGTTCCTTTGATAATATGATAGCTTGTCTTAATGCAAAATGGGCTTGTAAGAGCTCCACAAGTAGTATATTTTAGTCCTAAATGTAATTTGGTTTGCAGGAAAGATAAAACCCTGCTACAGGGAGAGGAGTTCTTGGAGCTGAGCCCACATTTTTTGAGGATATAGCCTTGATCCCCTAAAAGGGTTCATTGCAAGCTATTGAAAAGCAAATAGTTGTGGGTAAAAAATTCGGTATGATTTGCTGTAATTACTCTCCCTCAATCATATTGTGATATTGCTGGACACTGTTGGCTGTGGCCCCACTTATCCTGAGGTTGCTTATTTAAAGGCACGATTGCCAGTGTGATTTTCAAATTGTTAGACCTGGAATATCACCTGTTCATCATTCAGGATAGCAGGTTGTAGGATATTTCCTGTCTTCTTTAGGCTTATAAATAACAGTTATTCTCTTCAGAAACATTCAGCAAACCTCTGCTGCCATGAAACAGAAAATGTCTTTTCAAATAGCTTAACACAATGACCTACTATGGGCTCCTGTTTTCATAAGGTACTTGAATTTTTGGAGGTCAGAGTTGACATTCCTCAAAGTAGTTTGTGTTTTCAAGAGTAGCAGCTATTTTCCCTGCTCAGTATGTTGACTTACCCCCTGCTGGCAGCATTTATTGCTCCTGAAAAATCTTGGCCCAATGACATAAATAAGAATTCTTTTGAAACTTCTGCTCAACTAAAAGTCTCATTCCTCCTTATGCTGAATGTCTATGTCTGTTCACCATGGTCAGGGAAGGAGATTATTCCCCATCTCTATGCAGGAATTACTTTTATCACCTTCCTCCTCCATCCTCTTTTCCTTAGATCAAGCAACCCTATTTCTATCTGCCCTTATAGATCCCTTCTCAACTCTGATTTTTTCTCTTTGGGTTTTCTGTCTGGGTTCCCCTTGTTTTGAAGTGAAGTGCTGAAACTCAGCTGCCAACTTGCCAAGGCTGAGCAGTGTGAAAGGATTATCTCAGCCTCTGCAGCCTCTCTGCACACTGCAGAGGGGTGCTCACCTCTTCCTGTCACAAGGTGTCACAGCTCGTGATGGTATCTTAGGGCTGAGGATCAAAATGCTTTCCTGAAGAACTCTCTCTTGCTCCTCTTTCTCATTCAGTGTTTGTACAGTGGATTATTTCTGTTTAAGGATAGTCCTTGGCACTTGTCCCTGTGAATTTTGTTCTTTTCAGACTATTTTTTTTATATATCAGGACCATTGGAATTCTAATTTTATTCCTATGTATATTTGAGGGTTTTTTACACCTTCACATTGTCTAAAAAGAGATGAGAATATGTCCTTGTCTGTCTCTCAGGCAGTAGTTGTGGAGAATCAGAGTAAGGGTCCTTGTAGGGCTCAGTTTTGACCTCAAGACATCAGAAGCTGTTCCCTGCACACAGGTACTCACCCCCAAAGTTTTCCCAAGGCTGTCTTTCCATCATTTTCTTATAAGAATATTAGGCAGGACAACCTGATGATCCATCTCAAGCAGAAGGATGTATATTTGCTAAAAAGTTGTTATTTTTTTTTGAAGTGTTGGCCTTGTGCAGTGAGCCAGGGGCTCCTGATGTGAGCCCCTCTGTGATGTTCCAGGCTCTCCTGCTGGGCTGGCTGGTGGGAGGCAGCAGTCCAGGCACAGCAGCTCTTTCCACAGAGAGCAGAAATGCTTTAATCAGGGCTGGGGAAGGGAGTGTGTCATGGATCTCAGACTGACACTTCTGATCTCCCACAGAGCAGCTGCTCTAATTGAGGTGGCAAGTGGGACTGGGCAGAACTGCTGCTCCCCAAAACCAGTTTGGGTCTGTGTGAAAAGCTGAGCTGGGAGGTGTGGGGAGGGATATATGGAGCTGGACACCAGGCTTCTCCAAAGGGATTGTGCTGAGAGCTTTGAGCCAGCTCTGCCAGCACAGATCCAGGCTGCAGCACTCAGGACAGCACAAACCCACCTAAGGTTTTTTCACACAGTGGCTTCTTCTCCAGAGTAAATATTTGTGTCATACAGAAGGTTAGGAAACACTGGCCAACCTCACAAGGCTGTAAGATTCAAGAAAATCAAGATGCTGGCTCTGTGTTCTAAGTGGCACTTCAGGCTGTGTGAGCACAGGGATGCATCAGGCTGCTACTGCATTTGTTCCTGGTAGGAAAAATGGGCTGTTCTGGTGTGCATGGTGCAATGCTAACTCCACCATCTGGGTGTAGCTATGAAAAGAAAATGTTTGCAGCTGAAATTATTGCATCTGTGAAATTCCTGCTTTTGCCAACTGTTTGCTTACTTTGGTGGGGAAGTTATCAGTGCTGTGTTTCCTTAGAGGAACAAAGCATGGCATTTCCCCATGAGGTTCCAGCCCTGCTGAGAGATCTGAAGCAGGCCTCTAAATTTATGCTGTCCTTTTCCAGTACATCCCAGCTGACAAACACTTCCAAATAGTGGTGTGGGAATTGTGGCTCCCACAGGTCTGGGTGCTGTGTCCCTTTGCCTTGCTGATGTTGAACTGTCACCTCCTGAGGTTTGTCCTTTGGTCATTTTTTGTGATACATCCTGTGCTATGGGTTTCCACAGACACTGCAGGTCTCTGTGTTTCTGTTGGACAGAGTCTCTGACTCCCCAAGTTCAGCTGCATGGCCCAAAATACTGGGCTTGGATGAGAACCCATCCCAGGAGGTTAAACACAGAGTGCTGTGCTGAGCAAGTGGCAAGGAGAGGTGGGCAGTTTTTATTTGGAAGGGTCAAAACAGTTTGAGAAAAAAACAAAAAACCAGCCCATTCCAAGAGCTGTGGATTTTTCTCAATGTTTAATCTTGTGTATGAAAAGTGGTTTTTTGTCAGCAGCAAGTTCAAGGAAACAATGTACTGGGGGAGCTGCTGAGCAATGGAACAGGCAGGTAGTGATGCAGATCAGCCAGTTAGAGTTTGCTGCCTTGAGTGTTTCTGTGTGCTGCAACTGCCCTCTAAAATAGTTTATTTGTGTAGAACACGATTATTCCTTTTATTTTTATTATTTTTTTCATCCTTGAACCAGTACTTTCAATGTCTGTGGCATCATGGCCCTGGTTTGGGAAGCAGGGTGAGCAGTGCTCACAGGCAGGTGCTGGTGAAGCTTTTTTCTGTGCTGGGTGGGATGGTGCAGGAGAGCCATTCTGAAGAGCTGCTTCTCATGGATCAAGGAATTTTCTCATGGATCAAGGAATTTTCCTGGAGCCTCCAGCACTTGCTGCCTCACCTTCTCTTGCCTGATGTTGAAATATGTTCAGGTGATGGCCAGCCTTCACTCTGGAGGCTTTTCCTTCTCAAGGGGAGAAATCCACTTTACATCCTTTTTCAAGTTTGTGTAGCTCTTCCTTCCTCCAGTTTTGAGGAGTTTTTTTCAGTTTTCTGTTTGTGTTATTCTGGGTTTTCTGAAAAAGCAGCAGAGGTTTTTGTGTATACAGCAGCAGAGCTAAAGCAATCAAAACAATAGGGTTTAATTACAGGTTGACAAGTCAATAATGTTATTTATAACACAGGTGTTGTAGGAGCAATTTCTATTTGTTAGTCAAATGTTCTTTTCCTACCTGTATGAAAGTCACTCCTGTATTTCCAAATTCTGGCCTAGTTCTCTGATGGTAAATTTAGCAGTTTTTATTTGAGGGTTACACCAAAATAGGACTTTTCATTCCTTTCTTTTTTTTTAGGCATGAAAATAATAGTAATAAAAACATTTTAGATTTACACTGTTGAGGGTGTTGGTTCATTTCTTCTGTGAGAACTGGAGAAAAATAGACAAAAGCATCCATTTTAAACTCTAGCCCCTAGGATAGCTCCAGAATATTGTCTTCAATTTAAGAAGAAAAATTTTTGAAATTCACAAGGGAAGTTTTCTTATTTTTTGGACTGAATCATTGAAGTGGGAATATCAGAGTCATCAATCCAATTTTTTTTATTTTAAAATAAAAGATCTCAAAGGCTTCAAGGAAAAAAATTGTTAAATGAAGAAAAGAGTAGGGAATGCTATAAACATAGCAGCTCTAATTTAAACTCAACTTTATAAACAGAATGTTTTCTTGTGTATTTTTATTCCATTACCTCTTGCTCCAGTAAATACTCCTGCATTTCTCCACGTCTTGTACAAAAGTCTTCAGGAGCCAAATGTTTATGCATATAGTGGATTGCAGCCTGCTTTGAGGTGGAAATCAGCTTTTGAGAAGGACTGTGTAACACTGAGTGTCTGTTTAGTGGAGGAAGCTAAAGGGGAGGACATTGCTTGTTAACTGAAAGTGCAAGAAGTGCATTATTTCTCATTTTTGGTATTGGGAAAGAGCTGTGTCTGCTACTTTGTGGTAACCTTTTTTTTTTTTTTCTCCTTTGGAAAGATAGTGAGTGCTTTTTCTCCTTTGATTTTTAAAGGGTTTATCAAACCCTTTACCAAGAAGAAATACATATTTAGCTTTGAAATTATCTTGCTGTTACACTCTTCATAGGCTATGCACAGGGATGAGTAATCAACATATTAAAAAAAAAACCAAAAAAACCTCAGTTATTTTCCCATCATGGTAATCAAAACTCCAAAACATTAATGTTATATTAAAAGCAGTCACATTTGCCTTCCACAGGACAATGTGGGTATGAATAAACCAGTTTTCTTAGGGAGCTGAAGACAGCAAGATCCCCTCCTGGGGTGAGGAGCCAAGGTGCATATTAGTTGTTCAGCCAATGAGCAGACTTGCAAGTTAATCAGAGCAGTTAATAATTCTGCTTTAGAGCACAACCTCTGCTGCAGTGGTGGGAGGCCCAAGGTCTTGAGGATCCCCATCCCTGGGCAGCAGGAAGATGAAAGATCCTCCCCAGAGCTGCTGTGATGTGCACATCCAGAATGGGAACAGAAATAATTCCTGGCTACTCCTCACACAGATCCCCACAAGAACAGGAGGTGGGTTTTTTTCAGAATGAGAACAACAAATAATTCTGGGTGCTCCTCACTCACATCCCCACAAGAACAGGAGTGTTTTTTGTTCAAAATGGGAGCAATAAATAATTCCTGGGTGCTCCTCACACACATCCCCATGAGAATAGGAGGTGGTTTTTGTTTCTCCTCCACCATCACTGCACACAGGGTGAAGCATTTTTCTTCTTCCTGCAGAGCAGCCTTTCCCCAGCCAGAATGCAAAGGATGCACCTTATGATTTGAGGTTAAGATGATGTTTTTTGTTCTCCTGGCCCCAGGGACCCTTTGACAGAGGGTTTAAAATGGGAGCCTTCAAGCCTTGCCCTGCTTGCCTGATGAAGCATCTGCTATTTTTCTATCTGCTGGTTTGGACACTCACGTTGTCAGTGTCTGTAGCTGTGCAGCACCCTCAGGAGTCAGACACCTGCTGCTGTGTCTGTAGTGCCAGTGGAGGCCAGGATAAGGATAACCTACCCAATGGAGCAGAAAATTTTGGGGCATAGCAAGAAAATTACACCAGGGTCTTAAGGGTCACAGATCTTGCTGCAGCCACCAACAAATTGAGCTCTGAGAATTGAAGCTTTCTGCTCCTGTTGTATCATGGTGTCCAAAGTTACTGTATCACAAAGTGTGTGGTAAAGTAAATTTAAAAACCCACAAGAATTTAGGAGTCAGTAAACCACAGGACTTCTGGAAAAACTGGTGGTTTAACTTGGGAAATGGGGTTTTATCAGGTAAAGATCAGAGATGGTTTGGCTTTAGTAGATGAAGACCAGGAATGCAGGAAACATGTTTTCCATTTTCCTTTGAGAGCTGCTCCATGATATACTTTCTGCAGTGCTTTTTCAAAGGCAAGTTAGCTCAACTGGACCATTTAGAACACAAACCTATGGTGCTGGTCTTGCATCCAAAGAAGGCTGTTGTAGAATTACAGCAGGAACTGAGAAAGGCAAATGATCCAGGTGCATGGAGTTGCTGCTTTATAAAGAGGCTCTAAAAAGTCTGAGACCTCACATTGGAAAGTTGAAGGCTGTGTGATTATCAGTTGAAAAATCAGGAAAGCAATGGATGAGTTGAATTTAGAATTACTGATCACTAAATGCTGCCATGCTAGAGCAAGGGGCACTCAGTGAAATAAGTACCAGATTGATTTCTAAGAGATAAAAGAAAGGATTTCTTTTGAACACCTGCCTCCAGATGTTGTTCTTTTAGCAAAATTGAGGCAAATTCAGAGACAGTGAAAACAAACCACTCTCTAAGTTATTAGGGCCAAAAAGGCATCATCACATTAGGAACTTTTCTTAGCTGCCCTGACAGCTATTTTGTCTGTCTCCTTAAAAACTTGAAAGCTTGCTGGGTAAAATTTTTGTGTATTATCTTTAACAAATGGCTTGGAATTCACTCAGAGTGAACATGCCAAACTTCCTAAAGATTTGAAAGTTTCAGGCAAATATCACAAAAATAAGTATCACACAGTGCTGTTAAAGACATCAGGAAGCCCTTTCATGACCTTTCTTGTGAGAAGGTAATGAGGAAACATTTCTTGGCTTTTTATGCATTTCTAATTAAAATGATAACGAGAAAATGCAGTTCACTCTCTCATGGCATGTCTTATTTCAGTCCTCTCTGCCAATTTTGTGCTACTGCTAATATCTTGTCATCATCATATTCTCCTGTCAAGATTTCAAGGCAGGAGGGAGCTTTCTGACAGGACAACCTTACTATTGCCTGGGGAAGCATATTTTTAGTTTCCCAAGATAATGCACACTTTCTTTTTAGGTTTTGCACATTTTGAGAGAAGATCTTAATTAGAGTTAGTTGTGAACATGATGAAAATGTTAAACCTGTTTGTTTCAGTTTTCATGCACTCCACTTTTTGCCAGGCATTTTGAGTACTGTAAACTAGCAAGAAAGAGCAGAAAATACCCTTCTAATTAAGTAATATACTAAATATTCCCTTTGCAGTAATGCTCCTGTTTTAGCAGTTATCCCTTTTTCTCACTCCCAGCTGGGAACATGCTCTTCTGTTCTTCACTGTGCCCTAGAGAGTGTTTTGAGCCTAATTGGTGGAAGGAGAGCTCATTTCAGGGCTTGTCCTGTGGGCTTTTTTTGGGCCATGAGACTGTCTAAGTGGGATCCTGGCAAGTGAATCATGTTCAGTGGCAGTATGTGCTTCTCTCAGATGGAATGATTTTGCAGGGGAGGCTGTTTGAGCAGAAGTTACTTTGGGGATTTCCTGACTCTCCCAGGACAGTTCTGCTGATGCACTATCTCAGCTTTTTATTTAAAAATATGTTTTGCTTTGAATATTTTCCTTTGTAATAGATATTAAATTTTTCTCAGGGCAAATCAAAAGGAAATATTTACATTTGCTGAAATGAAATGCTTCAAGTGATCTGACAAAGGGATCCCTTTTTTTTCACCACAGGAATTTAAATTTTTGACTTTCAGCTTAAAAGACAATGAAGTCAGACTTCAGAATTTCCAATCTCCTGAAAACAGGACTTGCAGGCTTCACTTCACATGGTTATGAAACTATTTCCCATGTTTTCTCTCTGTAGCAGCTCTACAGCTGGATTATTTTCTCATCTACAACAACATGTCTTCACTTACTGGTTCAGGAAACTAGGCCAGATAATACTAATGATTTAATCCCAAATCAAAATATCACATACCAATTTATCTCTCTCCTGCAGCAATTCAGTCCTGGGTGGTGGAGATATTTCATTGGCCAAACCAGGCAGTGCAGAAAACAGTGTTGGGCCAGCAGAACCATCATAGCTTTTTTTGGCACTCTCTGGATGCAGCAGAATTTGTCAGAAGAGCTGGTAAATATATAAGAATGATAAAATCTCCTGTTCCTTTGAGGCTGTGGTCCTCATACTGCACCACTGAAATTTGGTGGGGCTTTAGCCAAAAACCAGTATCTCCTATTATTTTTAAATCAGTGGTTCCCTAGGTAGTTACACTGCAGTAGTGATAGTAAAACTAACAAATACTTGTTTTTCTTGCTGATGTGGCCACCCTGGAAATGCTGTCTTATCTGCCTCCATTTTTTGGTTTAGGAGAGACATTCTCTTCTAAGAGAGTTTTAAGTTCCCTACTACTTTTTTTTTTTTTTTTTTTTTTTTCCCAGTGTTATAATTAATTTCAGGAATTAGTCATCTCAAGGTGGCTTGTCATTGGAGTGATTTGTTAGATTTGAGTTTTCTGTGATGTCACATTGAAAAAGTTAATGAGGAGTGTGCTGCTTCTGCTGTGAGAAGAGAGAACACGATGGTAAAAGCTCCCCTTCCACTGGGGCTGGCAGCACTGGAGTCAGGGCAGACCTGCAGGTCCAAGCCTGCATCTCCCAGTGCTTTAGCAGGATTCTGCTCAATTCCACAGGAACTCAAGAGAAACATTTTCTTAATGCCAGGCCCTTGACTTTTACCACAACCTCCCCAACCCACTTTCCCAAGGGAGCTGCAGTAAGACATGGCATCCTCAAGGGATGCTCATCAACTTTTTTTAACTCTCAAGAGGCCAAAACTCTGGCACTCTGTTGTGATCCAAATTAACACAGAAGACCAGAGGAAGCTAAGCCTCTGTGAATGAAATGATGGAGCCCAGAAAGGTTTGAAATACAAAAAACATGATGAATACCAAACAAGGTTAGATGGTGGTGCCTAAAAACTTGATACATTTTATTTAACAGTAAAAGAGGTGAGGGAGGGAAGGAACGAAAGAAAGGCGCAAACATGGAGAGAGTGACAGGGACTAAGTAAAAACCTATCACCCTTCCAAGGGTTCCAGTGGCATTTTGTTGCTCCCCTCCATCTGGTCTTCTTGGTGGTGAAGGTCCCCTGCAGCCTTGCCACCAAAAATTATAGAATCCAATGTGCTAATACATGTTTGGGCCAGGTGGGAATATCCACATGCCTTCCCTGGGAAGGGCAGTTTTGACACTGCCCTTGCAGGACTCTGTTGCAGCATGTGCAGGGTCTGGGGACCCCTTTGGGGGGGCTTTGATGGGCCACTACACCCCTCTGCTGTCCTTCATGTGGATGCAGCTGCTCCTGGGGTGAAGGAGCCCCACAGCTGAGCTCTGAGCTCTGCTCAGCACAGGATGGGCATTCACTGCCTCTGCCCAGAGGCTTTTCACCACACACCCAAAACCTCTCTCTCCCACCCTTAGGTGCAAGGGGCTATGCCAGGCTCACAGCTGATAACCCCAGAGCTGTGGTCTCCCCCCCAAGGTGCTAAGCCTGATCCCTCTGTGATGTATTCTTCTTCTCCCCCAGCCCTGAGTTACTACTTTATCTTATCAACATGCAGTCCAGGAACCCATTCAGGGTTTTGGTGGTTTTCTCTGCACCTTTTATACAGTTTTGCTGTAACAGGCAAAAGTCCTTCATGAAGATATTTAAGCCCTAAATTATAAGATTTCAGTCTCCAACACCAGCAGCCTCAGTTCACCTCAGACTTCACCTCATTCTTCCTGAACTCCACAGGGACAGGTACAACTTTCCCTCTGCTTGGTCCTTGTTAGAGCTGCAACATCCTGCAGCACTAAAATTAGGTGTTTGTGATTACTTGACAGGAACAATCTCTCTGCTGGTTTATTTCTGACACCATGTCATCAAAGCTCTCCTGAAACAATATGCACTCACATGGGAACAGAAGTGTGTTCCCAGAACATGGGCACACTTCTAGTCCTGCCGTGCTGTGAGGTTTGTTCTGCTTTGCTATAAGGAAACACAAAGCAAGAAACCTGCCATTACAGAAATGAGGTGGCAGCAGGGAATATTAGTGACTGCTTCTTCTTGGTAGGATTTGTCCCAAGTAAGAAAGAATCCAGATTTGGAAGGTCTTCAGTTTTGCATGAAATACTGTGGAGGAGGGCTGGGAATGCTGCAGCAACAAAAACCTAACTTCTTTCTCTGCTTTAATTCTGAAAGATAAAGCCCAGATATGGGAAATGAGCTGTTACTTCTAGTAACAGAATAAACCAGGCACAGAAAAATTTTGATAGGAACAATTTTCCAATAATAATGCTGCCAACTTCAGAAGTGTCAAAAATTCTTTGCCCTGATTTACCTGAATCTGCCCAGAGAAAGCAGATTGTTTTGCAGGTGTCAGTGTTTGCCAGCTCCATCTTCTAGATGGCCTTTCTGTGCAAACTTGCATACATAGCCTGTTCCAGAGCAGAAAATTTCATGTTCAGTTATGCTGAACACTTAATGTTTGTTCTCCAGGAAAGTGCTTTCATGAACCATTAAGTTGACATTTCCTTTATGTGGCCCATTTGATTTTTAAAATAAACTCCCAAGACCCAGAAATCGAAAGCTCTGTTCCAAGCAGATTGTATTGAAAATAGACCATGTGTTCATGCTGCCTGTGTGCCCAGGTGTGGCATTAGGGGGTCCTGCAGCAGAGCCCCAAAAGTGTGAGAAATAGAAAAGGTATAGAACTCTCTGGCAGCTGTGTGAAAGCAAATCTTTGGATGGAGAGATGCAATGCTGAAGATGCAAGGACAAGAAACAATAGGCCTGGGACCTGTGTAGAGATGGGCCTTAGGAAAATATGTTAAGCAGGATAGTAGGAATATGTAAGTTTAATAATGAAGCTTTATCCATTGTTTTAAACTATTACAAGCAAGCATTGTTCAAAGCAAGATGTGACATGTGGCTTTATTAATTGGCCTGAGCAAACACTTGTTAGCTTTTAATATTATGCTGTTGGCTAGAAAGTTGTTCAAAGACTTTGTAACAAAGAGAATTTCGTCTGCTGTGCTGTGCTTTCATCTGCAGCTGAAGCTGTTCCATCTCCCTTGCTCTGTTCTGGAAAATGAGACTGATGATTGTGATGGAATAAAGCTTTGAGTCAGCTGCTCCAGCATTCCCATCCCATTGTTCATGTACATATATATATGTAAATATAAAATAAGAGAAAAAATATATCCCAGAAAAACCCAACACAGAAGGAACACAGGGACCATCCAGCACAAAAGCAGCTTTGCTGCAAATATCCCAAAAGGGCAGTTGGCATTTATCCTGATGGAGCATCTTTCTACTGAGGGGTGAGGCAGAGAGGGCAAGTACATTGGAAGGCAGAAACAATATGTCTGAAGATGTAGGGCAGGATTTGCAAATGCTGTACATAAACATGGAGCTGGAATGTATTGCTAAGGCCTCAGCACTGACAAAATAAGGGCACTCAGGTGCTCCTGGTTTCAAAGAAGTTTCCAAAGATTTAAGCTGCTGGTCTCTGTGGGCCAGCTGTAGCCAAACCCTAGTGAGCCATCAGAGCTGTCTCCACTGCCCTGCTGCTTGGTGATAACCCTTGGCAATCTCATGGCAAGGTGAAGGGCAGGGCTGCCCTGGGAGTGTTGCACCACCTGAGAAATCCCTGTGAAACAGGGTCTGGTGTGAGATAATAACCTCCATGGGACAGCCCTGGCAGGCACAAGTGTCCAGGGGTGCCCCAGACACAGAGCAGAAGGTCTTAAAATAACTCCCTGGGCTTTGCAAGCCAAAGTGCTCTCATTGCTCCCCAGCCTCATGGTGTCAAGATCACAAAATGTCACCTGTAACTGAGGTTTGGAGGAGTCAGTCTGTTACTGATACCTTTCCAATGCTTGGGGTACATGGGGAATGAACAAGTGACAGGGCCTTGGTTCTTTTTTTATTTGAACTTCCTTTCACTTTTCCTGTCACTGTAATTTCTGGGAGGAACTTAAAACCACCATGACCCTCAGAAGGAAATAAACCTCAATTAGAATCAGCAATATCGACAGAGGAAATTGAGAATGCAGTATCACATCTTCCAAGTGGCAGAGCATTGAGACCAGATGGCTTCAACTCAGTTTTGCAAGTACTCACAAGAACATCTGGTTCCTTGAATGCATCAGCTGTTTTACCTCTTTCTGAGCTCTGTAGTAAGTTACTCATTTCTTGTGTTGCCACCTCTTACACATAGCCCTAAAGAAAGGCTAAAATCAGTGTGCAATCCATGACTACTTATGCCTGTGATTTGTCAAGAAATTGAATCTTACAAGTAACAATCAGCTTTATTTCCTTCAGTGAGTGATAACATCAGGAAAATGCTGTACCTCAGCTGTTGGGAAAACTTTCCAAGAGCTGTGCTTTGATGAGATGAGTTCCTGGCTAAAGACTCCCCCCCCATATTCATGGCACTGCTGACATTTCAGGAGGATATTTTAATTGCTTTGGAGTATAAAATGAAATCTGAATTTTAAGAGGGAGAAGGGGATCTTGTGTGGATGCTACTTTTTGTAGATTTTGAGTGTTTTCTCATGATCTCTGCATTCTTTCATTGTTCATCATTGCATACTGTGCAATGAAAAGAATGCTGAGAGAGCTGGTGGTACTAGAAATTGCCTTGGATTGGTTCTTATGACCAAATGCCTTTTCCTTGTGGTCTTTACACCAGAAATATCATGGCAGATTACAGTTTTGGTTTCTGGCCTAGAAACCTCATGGGTGTGCCAAAACCAGTATTAAGCAAAAAGCCTTGGAGTGTCATATACTATAGTTGTAGCTTTCTTGTTTTAAATGTGCTGTCTTGGGTGGTAATGGGATGGATTGCAGATTGCCCTGGGCTGAAGCAAGAACACACTCATTTTGCAAAATGAGTGTATATACAAGAGAGAAAGAAAAAATGGGATGTTTTATGGGGTTTTTATTACCTAAAAACCTCCAGTCATAAATAATGGGTGTGGTATTTGATCCAACAGTGTGTAGGAAGTAGGAATCAATGTGAACTGCATCCTGTGGGCTCTCCCTCTTTCTGTTTTGGTAGATGTGAGTTGCTCTTTCTTCTTGTTGATATAAATAAACCAAAGAAAATGGTGACAATTGATTTGAAAGGCTTACAAGGTGTCATATTTGATTTACATATTTATAGAAAGCATGGGCTTGCATCCTATGGACAATATATTTTTAGCAGAGCTTGTGATTTTTTTAGGTTGTGGGGTTTTTTTGAGCAGTGGTATTTACTCTTGGGATAAAGCAGAACAGAGAATTGTTCATACAGCCAGGAACTGATCCAGCAATTTATGAAGGTAGCAACCCTGGCATGTGTAAGTGCATTTCATCCAGTCTTTTTGTTCCAGCAATAGTGACATCTTAAACTGGAGAGGTTTTGGCAGAGGCTCCCAAGCACTGGATGTTTCTTTATTTTGTTGTTATTTCTCTATTTGTTTTTAATGACAACCTCTGGCACTCTGACAGATGCCTTCTGTTTGCTATTCCAGAGAGCAGGCACAGCCCCTGAGAGCTTGGCAAGACAAGAAAGGGGGTATGTGACAGGTGCTAGAGCAAAGGACATCATATCTGTACTGAGAGAATCTCTACAATATGAATCCCCTAGAGAAGTAAAGCTTTGGAAAAGACCACTTGCCTGCCTTAACCAAAAATGGGCATTTAAGCCCATGCCAGAGGCTGTTGTCTTAAATAAACTAATGCTTGTGTCTTCTCATGTCATTTTCCATTCCCAACAACTTTTAAATTAGGCCCAATCTATTTATCTTTTTTCTTTTTCCCTTGCTTAGACTTTTCAGAGGAATGATTTTTCATTCTTCTCAGACAGCTGAGTTGGAAATGGACTTTTGAAGGATGATGGTCCTGTCAATGATGGAGAAATATGGAGTGTCAGGGTATGATGAAATATCTTCCAGCCACTGTGGCTTTCTCTGTGGGAAGCTGGCTAGAGGCTGACTGCAGTAATCCCTGCAATTGGCCTCATCACTGCAATGAGTGAAAGCTCCCACCCCTGAGAGGAGGCACCAGGGTAGCAGTCAGCAGGTGTGGCTTAAAATCTGTCAGAACTGAAAAAAAAAAGCATGCTTCTGTAAGGTTGTGGGTGTGCAGAGTGGTCAGGAAAGAGAACTTGGATTCACTGAGGGGACACTTTCCAGTGACCTCATTTTGGCTTCTGAACCCACCAGTGCATTCTCCATGTGCCCCAGATCTGAGTGGTCCTGAAATTCTGCTTTGCCAACTGATGGCCACTAAACAGGCAGCAACCACTTTTAGGGAGAGGCAGCTGAAACTTCCTCTAAGTTTTATGTCCCATAAACTTGCAGACTCTCTGGGATTGATCATCTGGAATTTTGACTGCTGTGTGGGTAAAGAGACGAAATCTGATAAAAGGAGCCATGTTTAGTAAACTAAAACAAACTGAAATCCAAAGAAACCAACTCTTTTGTGGCATAATAACCTGCCACCTAGACCCTTTCTAGCTTTTTCTCATTGATTATAGGCATTATCTGCTTCATTAATTTAAGTACTGTTATTGTATCAATCAAGTACTTTTCCAGTTCCTAATTGCCAGGCTGGGAGCTGATAACTAAGTTATCTTAGCCAAGAAACAGTTCAGGAATGACAGTTATTTGGGCATTAATTAATTTTTCTAAAGGCCTTGATTAATTTAAAATCCACACGAGTCTCTTGTATTTTTACTTGCCTTTTTGAGCATTTGATTGGCTTTTAATGGGTCACTCCATTTTGTACTAGTAAGTAATATATTAACAATATACATGAGCACTGATATTCTGCAAATAAAAAGCTCAGTAGTGAGCTTTTTATCAGCAGGTGCTGATAAAACCATTGCAGTGGAGTTAAATGTAGTTGTTATTTGAAGGGCATGGTGGCTGCTTGTGCTGCTCATGGCATTAATTTCTGGTTCTTGGCAGAAACTCTCACAGGCAGTGAAAGGCATTTCAGGTCATCCACATGGATTTTACTGGTTTTACGTGATGCACAAGGAATTCACATGTGCAAATAATCACAGCAAACACATGAAAACCATTGACAGCAACAGCAAAACATGTTTGTAATCTTTGAGAAATCTCACTTTCATGGAGAGTGAAGGAACTCAAAGCCTAGAGTTAATTTTTCATTACAAGTTTCACCCTTTACATATTACAACTGTTTGACACCACCAATAGCCACACTCTGGCCAAAATATTGACTGTAAAAATTAGTATCATTAGGCCAGGCTTTGGTTGTTACAGCTGTCAGCACAGTACCATGTAAGAAAACTGGATGTGTTTTATTTAGAAGGATGCTGACACATAGACAAGGTTTTCTAGCAATTCATCAGTCCAAAGCACAAGGTTAATTACACAATATATCAACAAACAAAACTTCTCAAGTCAGTACATTCTTCTGCAAATCCAGAGCTAAGTTAAAAGACTCTTCTCTCTTTAATATGCATTTTTTTCAAGCAGTGAGAGAGAAGCACAGAAGAATTCATGTTAACATCCAGTCCAGTTTCTGCCATGCCTCCTGTCTGACCCAACACGAGAGCCAGGCAATGAATTCACCCTGAATAAAGTTTGGCATAACCTTCAGCCAGGGGAAGCACATGAAAGCTCTCAGGACAAGTCTGCTTCTTAATTCAGTGTCTTGCTTGCTCAGACAAAAAGTATTGGTTATTTAATGAACAGCTCAAAATTATTGGAAAAAATTCTGAGGGATAGATAGAACAGCATCTTTTTGGTATCCCTTATTTATAGAGCCCTGTCTGCTCTCCAGCTTCTCTGCATGCAGGACACTTGCATTGAATTAATTTCTGAGCTAGGTAGTACTGGACTAATAATAATAATAATAATAATAATAATAATAATAATAATATGCATAGTATACCTCAGAGGGGAAAAAAAAACATATTGAAGTTACCTGTATGGAACCCAGTTCTGTATTTTGTGGGATAATGGCACATGCTGCTGATAATCAAAACTTCTCTCCATCAGTGGGCTGTGGGTTTATAATTTTCTGATAGGCACAGTTGGTTGTGTATCTGTGTTCATGGCTGATTGATAGCCCACTTTAACAGCTGTACCAAGGGAAATGCTTTTGCCTATGGTGGCTTCTTCTTTATTGGATTTTTAAGATACAAATTTAATAAATCTCAGTTTTAATTAACAAAGTAAATATAAAACTGAGTTATGGGTTTAAAGGGAAAATGTACAGGAACCCCATGACTGCACAGATCTGATTTTTTTTTTTTTCCAGCCTTGAGACATGCTTAGTCTTCTGTTTATTCTTGTCTGGCAGAAACATTTCATGTGGTAGAAAGGTTAATTATTTCTGAAAAGAAATCAAAATCACTGAAGGAAAAAAAATCCTTAATTTTTACTTATAGGTGGTTGTTTATACTCTTAAGGTTGTTCTCCTGTGTAATTGATGTTTGGCCATATTCTTCTTCTGACTTATTTTAAAAGAGTGCAGTGAGTATCTTTATGGGGTTTTAGGTCCCCCTGAATCCCTAATATGCATCTGGCAGGTTTAATTTTAATTTACAGTGAGGATGTGCTACCTGTGGCCTGCTGGCACTGCTGTTCTGAGGAGAAACAGCTGGTGGCTGGTGCTTGCTGTCCTCTGCTCAACCAGCTATCCTCTCTGTGGCAGAGTTAGGCATAACTAAAGCTCAAAGTTCAGGTTCAAACTGAACAGAAGAGTGTCTGGGTTTGAAAGACAAGCTTTTTTCTGCTAAGAAAGGCAGAAGCCTCTCTTGAAATGGAAAATGTTAATGCCTTCCCTCCAAATTATTATAATTTTGAAATTAAGGGGCTCTCAGGCAAAGATATGGGAATTAGGAATAAGAGTTATTTACTAGGAAAATTAAAATAGAAATACAGTATTACAAAGAACAATCCCAAAACACTGACAGAGTCAGAATCCAACCTGACACCCTGTCAGTCACTCAGGGTGTTGGCAGCAGTCCCATTAAATGGTGGCTGCATCCTCCTGCAGTGGCAGATGTGGTCCAGCTGGAGCAGTGCCCTGTAGAAGGTGCAGTTTTCCTCTGGAGGTCCAGGGATGATGTGGAAAGGTCTGGCTTTCCTCTGGAATCCAGTGGAAAGAAGGTACCTTGGTGTCCAAAATCTCAGTTTTTATCTAGGTAGGAAAGGCTTGGCTCCTCCCCCTGGCTGGAGCATCTCCCAGTGGGATGATGGAATTTTATCAGTCATGCACTGGGACTGAATGGGCCAGCAGCAGATGGTATCTCCTGGAGGGAGGATGGGCTGTGGAAAAGATGAAGAGACTGCCCCAGCTGGTTTTAACAGCTGGTGATAGAATGCATACTTTTGGTCACACATCCTGTACTGCAACCTAAGACAAGGAGGTATATTGCTTGTTGTTTACAAAAATTCCTTAGCAATCTTAAGCTTCCCTGGCAGCTTTCACCTGGAAGGTGAAAAATAACCAAATATCTAAAAACTGCAGACCAGAGCTGGCAGCACATGCAGCCTGTGCAGTGGCCCAGTGGGAGTTTTGTTGAACCATTGAGGGGTATTAAGCTAGAAGGGTTAGAAGGGTTAGCTTTGCTTTCCAAAAGAAAGTGTCTTACAAACACCCAAACCTGTAATTAAGTCCATAATTACTAGGATGGTTTTTAAGTGGATGTTGGTCCAATTCATGTGAGAGTATGATCTCTTCCCAAAATGCACATGTACCAGCACGGTCATTTGCAGAGATCACTCAGACAAAATGAGGAGACAGCCTCTCAGAAGGTGTGGGGAGGGTGGTTTGGGAGCCCTTTTATTTTCCTCTCCTGGCACTGTGTTCATGGAATTGGTTATTTTCTCTGAGCACCCACCCAGGTGCTCAGCGTGTGTGGGACTGTGTCTGGGAGACTGGCTGGTAAATTTGACAGGCTTTTTATTATCTTTATTTCCATTTAAACATTGACATCACATCTCATTGCCTTCTCTTGGCTGTAATTAAAGATCCTGTGGAATTAAGAAGCATTAAATTCCTTGAGATTTCAGCCTTGGGAATTTGCCCAGAGGCACATAGCTTACAGGCCTTCACTAGGCTTCACTTTCCTGGAGTCACCTCCCCCTCCCCTGCTTCATCCAAGCCTTTGTAAAAAGGAACCATCTTTTCAATTTTGCTAATTAATTGCTCTTGCCAGCCAACAGATGTTTTGTAGCCTTTGAAGACCAGGCATAGCAAGGTTTATAACTTCTGCAGCCTTACACTGCCTATGCAGTTTGAACAAGGACACCTGAAGCTCAAGAGAAAGACAGGTTGTTAAAGACAAATAAAGAGTTACAATAATTCAAAGAACACCATCCCTCCCTATACTGGATTGGATGAATATTCCTATCCCTTTACTGATATTTTTTAAGTTCTGGGCATGGTGCTCCTTGGACTGAGAATGAAATTATCACTCAGAAGAGCTTGTATAATTATTTATTTGTTTATAATTTGTGATCTTAAAGGCTATGATGAGAGAAGCCACGGGGGTAACCTTGGGCAGTGCAGGGGAAGAGATTCAGCCTTGAATCTGACTTAGCTGAGCCCTGAGGCTGGCAGAGGAGTTGCTTTGGTTCTCTCTCAGCAACTCTGCTCACACCCCATGGGCTGTTCCACTGCTCCCCCTCTCTTGTGTAGGGTTCTCTGGGAAGGCCTTCAGCAAAAAATTACCAAGACTTGTTCTTATTGCTAAGGATAGCAGTTAGTACAGCAGAATTGGTGGGTCAGGGCACTTGATCTTCCCTCCTGTTGTCTACATTATTAAAAATGATCTAGCTGAAACAAACACCATCAATCAGTGCCAGCTGCAGTTTAGCAGGAATGCAGACAAGGACAAACCACACATTTGCTGCCTGCAGAGAGAGACTGGGCTGGTTTAACTGCAGTAAAACACTGGAAGCAAACTGACCCTTTTGCCAGGAAGAATATATATTCTGCTATCAAATATGAACAGGAAGGCAACCCAAGCTCCTGGATACAGAACAGGAATGGGCCAGAAAATGCCACTACTGAGAGCTGGGTGTGTCCTGTTAGTGGAGATGTAGATCTCACTGCACTTTTTACTTCCATGTCACAACAGGCCACAGCATCTCTCCTGATCTACTGCAGCATCACTGAGAGCAGTTTGGGTTCACTGCAATTCTTCTGCTGGGGGAAGAAAGGGGTGTCTTGGGAAAGTGTAACCATCAAAATATTGATGGAAGGAAAGAAAGGAGAGGGTTTTTGTTGTTGCTTTTAAAAAGCCAGACTGGAGGGTGAGATGTTGTTAAGATTAGGATTTGTGGAGAATGAGAAGGGCTCCTATTTAAGAGCAGCCAGAAGAACTAGGAAACACTTGAGGAGAGCAATGGTGGTCTTAAAATAGTGAATGCACTCACCCTCCTTCTGCACTGACCTTGGTGTTGCCAGGTTGTTTCCCTCACATGTTCTCACCTCCTCCTCTTCTCTGGCTAGAACAAACTGTGTGTGTCCTGCTTTGTTTTGATTTTCTTCTTAAATCACAGAGGGTTACCAGCCTCTCTAATTGCCCAGTTTTGGCCAGCAGCAGGTCCATCCTCAGAGCCATCAGGGATTGCTTCTGCCAGACATGGTGGAAGCTTCCAGCAGCTTCTCACAGAAGCCACTTCTGTGTCTGCTACAAAAAAAAAGGCTGTGTAAAACCAACACAAAGGTTAAAGAAAATTAGCCTGAATTCTGGCTTTGTTTTACACAGCAGCCACATTTTAGTGGGTTCCACTGTTTCACTATTACCTTATGGCACATGCATAGAAAACAGCCAAAATAAGGTAAAGAATGTGTGGTCAAATATGGCCATCAGAGAAAGCATGTGAGTTTGGGGGATGGAAAGCTGCTAGCAGGAACACATCTTCTGTGTTAGCACAGGTGCTGTGGCTCAGCTGCACAGACAGGTTGGCTGACACCCCACCAGATCTGAAACCTGATTGAAATGTGCATTCAAAAGCAAGAAGCTGGACTGACAGAGACCTCTTAGCCATTATGGCAGTTCAAGGGGAAAAAATTTGAGGCTCAGACCTTCTCAAACCTATGAACTTACAAAGAAGGCCATACTGATTACTGTGATTAACATGCATGTCCCTCACTTTACAGGCCTTCTTTTGGTTATCTGGCTGTCCCCAGCCACACCACTGGGAGGGCAAATGCAATCCAAAGTCTTACAGATTGTAGGAGTCAAGGAAGAGTCCCTCCACAGTCCTCTGTGCAGGAGGAGGATTTTCATGTCATTCATCCAGTTTCTGCACAGGAGAGCCAGGGAAAGGCACCTCCTACCTCAGACAAATTTCAATTAAAATTCCTCTTTGAAGAGTCAGCGCTGTATCTCAGGAGAGGTTAACAGCATAGCATAGAAATGTGAGAGCATACTTGAACAGATCCCATCCAGAAATTTTAAGCTCAGCAGACACAGACTCCTCTTTTGAGCCCAGAGAAAAGATTAGTTGGGTTATGCAATTGCTGGAGCTGGCATAAAACCAGCTGCATGCCAATTACTAGCCTGTATGCAAATACTTGTACTGAAATTCAGGATGCAGCTGGACGTGGGTCTGGGCACCCTTCCAGAATTATTCCAAGCCCACATTATGACAGTTTTGAAAGAGAAGGGCTCTATGGAGCCAGTAATTTTTTACAGCCTTTCAGAAAATGGAGGAAAGTACCACTGCATCCAGATCTTGACTATTATTTTCAAAGAGAGAAGGAATTTCTGCCTGTTGATGCCAATCAGGATGTACTTGAGGCACTTGCACTCCAAGACAGAAGGCCATCAGTCTGTTTGCCAAGTTTAAGCCCTGAGTGCCAGATGTGCTTGGGATAGAAAGCTTCTGCTTGGTTTGTCAGGGGCTGTATGAAAAGAGTTGATAATGCCAAAAGAGTACAGATAATGCCAGAGCTTATGCTCTTGGGGGTGCTGCAGGGAAGCCTGCTGCACTCAGATGCCCCTGTTGAGGTTCCTGTTCCTACTGCTGCTTGACTTCCATGTGGAAAGCTGGCCTGGATGCAGCAGCAATGCCAGACAAACTGCCATGCAGCATTTACTCTCAAAGAAAAAGCTGGAGCCAGGAGAAAAGGGTCATGGCAGTCTCACAGTTACATATCTCAGCTGATGGAAGGGATAGGCTGAGAGCTGCCACCAGCATACATGAAACATGACGGGGTCATTTGATCAAAATATTGCATAGCAAATGTCCTGGCAAGGAGAGGCTTTTAAATGCTTGGATCTGTCTTGGCAATACAAAAGTGAATCAGTCAAAGAATGCAGCCTCATCCTGGCTGAAGAAATGAGGTGAATATCCTGTGAGGAGAGAACTTTGTGAAAACTTCAGGGGAAAAAAAATAAAAGTGAGTTCTCTCAGTGCCCTTTTGTCAAATTTGGCCACAGAGATGATGGGAAATGTAAGATATTTTCAGTGGAGAGGTGGTTTCTTTGTGAGTTGTGTTTGGCTCAATGGACCTCATATCAATTACGTGAACCCAAGCATCAGTTTCCTCTTTTTCTGCCCTGGAGTAGGACTCTCTGTCTACTGCTTCCCCATAGTTCTTCAGATTCTCTTGGATTCTGTCTGCCTGCCCTTGGCATCAGGGAAGGAAGGAGGCTGGATGAGTCCCTGCTGAAGCAGAGGACAGGAAGGTTTAGGTTCCTGTGTCTTACAGCAGAACTCTGAGCAGTCAGAGGTGAAGGAGGATGCTTGAAGAATGCATCTGCAGTCTTACCCCCTGGACACCTGGACTGGTGGCTCACTGAACAGTTTGTGGAGGAACCTGCAGCTGGTGGAAATGCTCTGCAGGCACTAGGAAACTGCTGGCAGTAACTGGTGCTCTAGGGCTGGCAAGTAAACACACTGCCCCTCAGGAGCAGGGGCCACTCACCTGGAGAAACATTGCAATCACAGCAAAAGTTCTGGAGAAATGATGAGGAAAAATGAATGCAAAACAACCGTGGTGAGTCAGGAAAGGTGGTTTGGGCGTGTGTCAGCTGATCAGTGTGATGCTATAGAGCATAGGTAGCATTTCAAGGGGCACACAAAGTGACACTGAGGTCTGTTCAGCCTTCACTGAACAAATTTGGAGGGTGCCTGATGCAGAAAACAAGGGTTGTGTTGTGAAAGACACAGCAAGGCAAGCGCTGATACAGCTGCTTTGGGTCATTACACCAGATTATGTCCTATAGGATGCTCACTGTTTAAGATAACCAGACAGCAGAAATAAATTCCAGTACTGGGGTATCTGTCAGAGCCTCCAGGCTTTCTGGAGCCTGCTGGGATACCAAGGAGACCTTGTCCTTTTGGTGCACCCACTGCACAACACACCATTGCCTCTTCTGCTCCCTTTGTGAACAGGGCAGAGGAAAGACAATTTGTTTTGGATTCAGAAGGTTTTAATGATGTTTGAATACTCAGATGTCCACAGCTGGGTGTGCTGGCTGAAATCCATGCTCAGAGTTGTGTTTTTTGGAACAGCTGGAAGGTAAGCATTGCCCAGGAGAGGTGTGTCATCAGAGGACTCTGAAGAGGCACACGCCAGTACCCTGCAGAACCAGCTCACCTCTTCATGAGTGTGCTCCTGTGACTGGGACACAGGTATCCCCATCAGGGAGGGCTGGGACACCTGAGGATCAAGTCATGGCTGCTGTGAATGAAATGAGTGCTCATTCCTGGCTGTTGGCATATTGCTGCTCTTGCTGAGCACAGGAGTGTCTTCTGGGGTGAGCCAGCCATGTGTCACAATCTCCCTAGACAGTAGCTTGAAACTCATCACTGATTCACTCCCATGACTTAAATGAATGCCATTTTCTTTTTGCTAACCAAAAATCAAGAGATTGAAGGGCAGCAGTTTTGTCATTCATCTCAGTCCACATGTCCTCTTTGCATGAAATGGGGGACAGTGATAGTGACATAGGTTCTGTATTTCAAATACTGGAGCACTTCTTATTACATGCACTTTTAAATATATGTCATCTTCCAGGTGGGTGTTTTGTACCACCAAATGCTTACCAGTAGGTAAAAGTTTAAAATGAAGTATGTTTTCATACAAATTGAGAGAATGGATTGCTAATGGAGTGTTGTGAGTACTGTGGTAGTAGATGATTAATAACTGTAGAAGGACAAAATAATTTGGGTTGGAAGGAATATCTGGAGGTCATCTGGTCCAATCTTCTGCTAAGAGCAAGGTAACTTCAGACAAGAATCAGGTTGTTCATTGTTTATTAGAATCTCCAGATTAGGAGATAGCACCAATTCTCTGATTAGTCTGCTCCTGTGCTTAACCACACTCAGCTGGGAACAAGACTTTTCTGAATTCTAATCAGTGTTTCCCATGTTGCAGCTGGTTGTCTCTTGTCCTTGGGCACTTCTGAGGAGAGCCTGTGTTCCCCTGTAGTCTTCCTTTAGGTAAAGGCAGGCTGCAATTAGGGGTCCCTCCTCCCCAGTCATCACTTCTTTAGGCTTGTTCTGCCTCTTTCCTTGACTTGGAGCAACCCACAGAAAGCCCCTTGGACTGGTCCAGTTGTAAGGTTTATATCTGTTAATCAACCTGTCAACCCTGTGAATTATATTGAGTAAACAGTGACTCAAGGCACTTGGCTTCTAACACCAGATTCAGAATTTGACTGGACAAAGTGAGGCAATTAGCATCTCATCCTGAAAATTATTATCCCTGTAACAGAGCCAATATATTACAGGAAAGCTCCTCACCTGCAAAGTCAACAGGGTCAAACAGCTTTTGAAAAGCTCTTGATGGGAAAAGAATGAGGTGGAAAAGCTGTAAACAGGTAGTGCTGCTCCTGCAGAGCTGGGGCTGGTCAGACAGTCATGTCTGCCTGGTTATTTTACATCAAGGACATGTAATGCTGATGGCAGGGCTGTGGTTAACAAAAGGAACTTTGATTTGAGCAGAAAGCCTCCTCCCAAGTGGAAGGGAAGGGAACGATTGAAATGTAAACCTGGCTCTGGGTATTTCAGGGAATCAAGATCCAAGTAGGCAGAATCTGCTGTGGTCACTGGAAGGTGGCTTAAAGGGAGAAACCACTAAGATCAGTGAATCTAGCAGAACTGGGGACAAAGACCATTTCCTTAAGCACAAGCCAAGTATATTGAGTAAAAAACCCAATTACACTTGAGAACAGGGCTGTTTCTGCTGAGCAGAAGCACATCCTAAACTGAGTTCACACCCAGGTGTTCTCTTCCCTTTTGGATGGTTGTAGGGGATTCGTGTTACTCATTGGATTCAGCTGTTGCTATTCTTTGTCCATGCACAGAGCCCTTTGTGCAGGGTGAAAGGTGAAATGGTGTCCAGCAGCCTGACACAGACCTGCACACATGCAGAGACACTTCAAAAAAAAAAAAAAACAGGATCAAGGAACATACCTTGTAACTCTGGGGTGTTCATCCCAAAGGACAGGATATTTTGCAGTGTTTTTTTCCTTTTACAGAGTTAACCAGGCAAATTATTTGGAGTCTTATCTTAGTAAGGCCATGAGAAGGAATAATTCAAGGCATACACAGAAGAGAGGAATAACCCAATTACAGATGTCTTCTCTGGCTGAACTGTTCATGAAACAGACACTCCCTTTGGGGACATGGTTAAAAAAGAGTGGCCCAGAGCCTGTTGTCCTCTAATGAAGGAGCTAAATGGCTGCAAGAACCATGTCAGCCTGTTTTCACACACCTCTGGGATGGGAAGGGTACCCCATCCAACTCAGTGGAAGGTAATCAAAAGATCAATTTTTATTTAAGCAGCAAAACAGGTAGCTAAGATTAGAAGATTTATGCTCAGGTTCTACAACCCAGTGTTCTTAGTTATTGAGCAGTTGGAAGCACAAACCCACAGGCTGCACATAACACTGATTGCTTTTGATAGAAATAAAGAATATCTTGCTGTTACCATCAAGCCTTGAAACTGACTTCCAGCTAATGACCCAAATAAACTGTACTTCAAATTGTATAATTGAGATCGAAGGCTGTCTGGGGCTTCTTGCTGGGACACAGATTCCACATCCATGAGCTTTTGAGTATGGTCATTGAGCTGAAATGGAGAAGGTTAAAACTCTCATTTTCATTACCGAACGCCCCCATCTCCCAATACAAATGTGACATTTCAATTTTGCACAGTCCAACTCTTCTTAAATCATCTGTATAAAAACTTCAGATCTTGATTGATGATGGATGAGCTATTGTCTCCTCAAGCACCCAGTTCTCATTACCCTTTAAGACAGAGCTTATTAATGATGGACCTGAAGTGCTTTCCCAGTGGGTCATCAGCAATGAACTGTGCTGAGGGATCAAAAGACTTGGTTTGGCATGAAATTTCCAGCCTAAGCTGTTTTCAGGTGATGCATTCAGCATCTTGGGTGAAATAGGAGAAGGGATCCCCATCAGCAGGGTGTTTATGGTAAAGATGAAGCACTGCAAAGGTGCTGCAGCTCTAGTGAGGCTGACTTTGGAAATTCAGGTGTTGTCAACTTGTGTTATATAATAAATACATGCAGGATATACCTGTATATGGTGGGCTTAAAAGACAGCTGCTTCCTTCATAGTCAGTCAGCTTGAAAGGTGTAAGATATATTCTGGTTTGCTTTTGAAGTGGTTAGAGTAGACATGCCCCACAGTTTTTCCTGATTAACTCCCTCCCCTTTCCCTGCCCACTCCAGAGCAGTTCTTTTCCCTCTCACCATGCCATCTTCCAGGTTGTGCTGCCAGCTGGTTTTGTAGCACCAGAGAAGAGCTCTTAATTTGCAACCTGGAATAGCAATAGCCATTTTATAACCATTTTTGTAACAATTTTAGAAAACTTTTAGATTCTACAGCTAAATAGATGTTTACAACCCCCACTGCATACAAACATACACGAGTAACTTTCACTCCAGGATACATTACAGAATGAGAACATGTTTTGCCAATTTAACCCACATTAGAAATTGGATTACAGACCTTGAGGGATTACACTGTACACAAAAATAAAAGTCAGCTCAATAAAATGCCCTTTTAACAGATGGAAGAAGAAAAGTCTCTCTAAGCAGAGACCATGCTTGCAGAGCCACCATCCCTTTGCAGTGATTTTATGCTTCTGGTGGCTGATAATATGTTTTCATTGACTCCAGTCAAACTCTGAGTCCCTTTTTGAACTTGGCAGGCTAAGTATGAGCTGTGTGTAATGTGTCTGTGATCCTGGCACTTCAGTGTGAGATGCTTGTGTTTCTTGGTTGCTAGAGGCCTGTAAGTTTCCATTTCTCTGTTAGTGTTGTATGGTAGGTCACCAAAGTCTGTGGGAATGTTTCACTAGGCTTTTGAAAGCAAGAAAATAGCAGCTATAACAACAGATAAAACATTTCTGATTTAGCTTCCTGAGTAAATAACCATTTAAGAGAATTTTCATAATCTGCAGATATAAGTTCCCCACAATCATTTGAGAGTAATAAGCAAAATAATGACAGAATTCAGTGGCTAGGACACATGCTGATTTATTTTTGTGTAACTTTGGTGGCAGAATTATACTCCTTTTGAGCCAGTAGAGTAGCTCTAATGAGGAAGATGATAAGATTTGTCATTCACTTCAGAATCAAGTGGCAAAAGCCCTTGGTGCTATTCCTTTGCTCAAGGCATGGGGCTGCAGCCCTGGTGCCAAACCAGGAGATTGTGGTATTCTGAAGTGTAACACCTTCCAGAAAGATGTCCAAAGTTGTCTGGCACCTTTTCCCAGTGAAAGCTAGTGGATTTTGTGCTTAGAAATCCCCTTTTGTTCCTTTGATGTCCCTGAGCAGGGTGGAAGCTCAAGGGTAGCACTTGTTACTAGCAGGGTCATACTTGGAGTAACCGTTTTCCAATGTAAAAAAAAATTGTTTTAGAAGACAAAAATACCCTCCAAATGGTATTTAAAATATGTTTCACTCTGAGCTGTCTGGTTTTGGGCTTCTTTGGCAGGAACTGGCTTCTTTGTTCACAAAATTCACTAGGGACTTGCCATTCTCTCCTTGCTCCAGCTTTGGGAAGAGCTGAGCAAAGAGGCACCTCAGCTGTTGCACACAGGGGAAGAAACCTCTTTTTGTCTGGCTTCCTTTGCTTGCCTGCCTGCACAGAGCTCCTGCCTTTCACCTCCTGTTCATTGTTTAACTTTATCTCTCACTTTCAGGGCTGTAAATTAAAATGAGATGATGACTTTATGATGATGAGTTCATTATACAGCAGCTCTATTGTATATTGATTACAGTTGTGCTTCATTTGCTTAACATGCAACAGGGTTTATTAGCTCTTCCCAGGCATTGTTCTTGCTAAGAGAGGGCAGAGAAGTGCAAAAT